>JAVJAQ010003051.1:0-1200000 GCA_032362365.1 Zygogramma bicolorata | reverse complement strand
AACTTTTCACTTTTATAAACCATAGAACAGTATATGATGAAACATGTAATTTGGATCGATCAAATATAATTACTACCGTGTGTAGGCAGGCTATTGAAAATGCATATATGCAGAATTTAATGTCACGAATCATCAAATCATTGCCTCTCATGAGATATTATTCATATGATAAACACAGTTGACCCCTTTTTTGTAGCTAATTGTATGATCTTTACCAGATTTCCATTGAGGGGCTTCTCGCAAGATTTTTTGAGCTGATGTAACAAAATGTAACAGAAGAGGAATTTTCAGTTTCAAGGTGAATTATTTCCAAGTGGGGCTTTTGAAAGAATTACTAGGAAAATCGATCGAGTACAATTTTTTTCAGCGTGAAACTTGTTTTCACGATACCATTAGTCATTGAAATTCAACATTTGAAGGAAATAGTTATTTCCTATGATGGTATTTCCGTAATTGCCAATAGGTACAATCGCTGGACAATGAGAAATCATCAGTTTTTCGATAATTTTTTGCCAACACTAATTTCGATCGACATTAATTTGAAGTCCGTGAGAATCTTAAGCGTAAATATCAGTCACGAAACGCAACAAATGAAAAAATGATTGCACATTCAAATCGTTAACTATAAAGTTGTTGGAGAAATCCAAGCAAGATTGTTAGAGCTTTGTATAAAAGTTATGGGACGCCATATGAATTTTTTTTTGATATTCCGATAGGTGGTTGAGATATAACCTAATAATTAACTATACCATAGTATGTATATAATATATTATAGAGTAAATTTACAGAATTCAATAAGATTAGATATATACTCCGGCATACAGCAGAACCATTCACACAATCTCCTTGTCTGTGCCAAAGGCCCATCCTTTCGAATGTTGCTAACAATTTTTTCTAAAATGGATTACAGTGGTGCTGGAGATTCATAGTTTCTAATGCAATTCAAGGGTGACTTTAACACTGAATTGGTTAACATATATTTGTACACTTTATATACACACCATTTCCAAGGGGGCGTCTTTTGCAGACAAGGAGCTCAGTTTATATTAACCTTTTAATATTATAACACAATTTGTACAATGAAGAAAATAAAAAATAAGTACAACTCGTAGTAAAGATGTGTATTTTTGTCTTGATATCAAATCGAAGGTTATTTTCCAGATCGGCGTTGCGTTGATTCGTTTGAATCTTTGGAGATTCTCGTTTTCTCGTTGGAAAGCAGAATTGAGAACTGACTGCTAGACCATTATATTCTTATATTCTCCATTTTCACCTATTTGTATTCTCATGAAGACCTCAATTCCTGCGATGGTTAGTAAGTTCTCAACTATTTATCGGTAGACACATCAGAGTCAAATATTTCGAACACATTTTGGAAACTCGTCAATCCTCAAGCTCAACTTCAAACGAGAAATTCGACTCAATGCTCGTAAATCGCTTCTCCATCAACGAAACGTCGCCAACACACAAGAAACCTCACGATTGAATACTTCGTTTAATATTAATAGAGAGAAAAATGTACTTATTCCGCACAATTACATTCGGCAATTGAATATGTATAGCAATATCTTTTATCTTTATATATTTTTCATTTAAAACACACAGTGATTGCGATGACGGTGATGGAAACAACGTATATGGAGATGAGAATGACGAAACAGTGGCGACTGGTGGGTATGGCACGCTCATTATCACTCAACACGTGCAAATTGCCAATGCCCTGCACTCTGTTTCACACTGCTGGCTTCAGTGGTTTGTTTGCGAATGCACAGCCATTATGCGAACTGACCTCATATCAGAGATTCTAGGGGGAAGGTGATATACATTTCGTTGGAACCAATCCTTCACGAATTCATATTTTATCCATGGTCTTTCCAGATATAGCATTAATCATGATATATATTAGCAATAGTAGAAATAAATATGGACAGGTTTTCAGACGAACAGAATATAATGAGAAAGAGGGGATGTTTCGTCTCTAATTTGAGAAAAAAAACATTCCAAATGATCTACAAATATTCCAAATGACTCAACATTGATTACTTTCAAATAATTCAGGTTGTGAAAATATGAACATTTCAATAATGACTTAAAATTGAGAAAATATACTTTGACAGATATGAATGAAGAAAAAGAAGGGCTTAAAGATTTTGTGGAGATTCCCTTTCTCCCTATATCTCGAAGATATCGTCGAATCGCATGATAACCTGTGCGACAGAACTACTCACACTACCTATTCTACTGGTTACAACCGAAAAATATAAGAGAAACACGTAATCAATGATTCGGTCTGAGCGACCAACAATAACCATCGATCCAGTAGATATGGAATGTAGTCGGATGCTCTTTCAGGCATCCCGAAGCGATACAAGAATAATAATAACAACAACATAGCAGTCAGTGTGCAAGAGCGAGGCACGAACACAGCGTAAAGGACAGAGAGAAGGGAAGCAGACCAGCTACTTGTTCCAGAAGTTCCGAACGAGCCCGTCGCCCCAATGATAGGATGTAATTATGATCTAATAAAGATGTAAAACGTTGTTGGGGTGTTGACCGCCACTGCATGCGAATCGCTGATCCATCGCAGATAAGTCTAGAAAGGAATAAGCATTCAGCACGTTCGAATGTGGCAGAACAGTAACATAAATGAGGGGCGTTCAGAAAATCATCGGTCAACTGAAAACGCAGAAACTCACCATTGGGCACTGAAAAAGTATCAACAACACAAACATCGACCGAAATGAATTTTATACCTAGCACTGTTTTGTGGTGGATGAATGAATTTTTCGTAGTTTTTTGAGTTATTAAACTAGCACAACCAAAAAAAGTAAATAAAAAATGAATACTGGAAAATATACAAGTGTAGGACTGATTTCTAAGTTGAGAAAAATTGTTGAATGCTTCGCTGTTTCCCAATTTTTATCCCCGCTAGGCGATGAATTCCAATTGAACACGAAACTCCCTTTCTGTCAATTTTTTTAAAGAATGTTCGCGTGAAATTTGAATCTGATTGTACTTAGGCATCACGTAGTCCCATCGAAACTTTGGCTCCATTTTTCACCCCTCAGGGAAAACCATTCTCATCGGATGCCTACGTCATACAAATAACACGCCTTTCAAGTTCCAGATCTCTACGATCAGCGATCTAGTTAGGCTATGCGTTGATTCACCACCAAAATAACTTTCTACCTCTTTTTGAACCCGTTAGGCGATGAGTTTCACATACTAAATACGACTTTCATCAATCATATTTAGATAATAGGTATGCAGAATTTGAAGTTGATTGGACCAAGGCATCGCGTTGTCGCATTGAGACCAACAATTTTGGTGATTATTATGTTCGTCTATATCAAACCGTTTAATTAGCTCACACCTTTGATGCATCATATCTCGCCCGCTTTTCTTAATTATTCATGACTGAATTTTTGTTTAATTATAATAAAATATAGCGTATATCACTCCTGAGTAGTGTAACTATCTGTTAGTGAAAGAATTCTGATGATTGGATCAGTATTTTTGGAATTTATAGATTTGGCAAAAAATACATTTGATTGAAGTATTTGTTGTTCTCTTTTGAGAACGGAAACAGATTTGGCGTAGGGCAATTTTTTGGGTTAAATTAGAAATCTGCCCTTCTACACTTCTATAGATTTCGAAATTAATTCTTGTTTTTTCAGTTTGTGATAAGTGAACGACCCAAAAACTTCGAAGAAAACAATTTTCTACTATTTCAGATGTTGTTTTTGAAACAGTCCTAGTTATTCAAAGAACATAAAAGTTCTGTGATAGAAAATTGTTGTGAAGGTCGTTGAGCATGCTCACCTGCAGATGGTTGATGTGATGTCCTAGTTGATTTTAGCTCACGAATGTGCATTGGACTGAGTGTGATTATGGTCCTGCGCCTTCTCGTCGGTCGATGGCGATGGAGGGGCGTCCTTCCTAGGGGGCATGCGCTCGTTTATTGCGTCCAGGCCCTTAGCCTCTGCGAAACTGGTAATCTTGTGGTTCGGGGAGAACCCCTGTAATGCTAAGAGGAGAAACGAAATATTTATATTGCATGTCTATGGTCTTCCCGAATATAGCATTATGCATGAAGTATCGTTTTGCGAAACTGGTAATATTACGTTCCGGAGAGAACCACTGTAATGCTGAGAGGAGAAACAAAAATATTAATATTGCATGTCTATGGTCTTTCCGAATATAGCATTATGCATGAATTGTAGTTTTATTGATTATATTAAATATGGCTGGTACTGCTGACCAGCACATGAGCGGAAGGTTGTTCGTTGAGAGTGGAGCTGGTTCGAGCCACTTCCTATCATCCACGTTATTGCAATACTATCTATTCCTGACCTCCAGCTACTGATGTTTGTCTATACAGAGTTCATCCGAACAGCTAACTAAAAGACGCACATACGGTTCTGATAAATTAACTAGTTGATACCATATAAAACCTCCCACATAAAAATAATATTTGTGAAGAAATATTATATTACCACGCAGCCCATGCCGTACAAAGGAATTGACTATGTTTTTTACAATTATTTAGTTTCCATGCCATTCGAATTCACTTCGTACAGACTATACTTGCTCTCTTGGTCACTGAGGAAGAGAGGATTAGTTATTTGACATATTGAAAATTCGTTTCTATCTTACGATTACAACATGAACAGAATGTCGAAAAATCGTACCATTTTGAGTAGAAAATTAGCGAGTAACTTCCAGATATGAGATGTTGGGTTTGGATATTTTCTTTCACAGTAATATTACATGAGAAATGTATAATGGAGATGGCAATAATAATGGTGATTGACATTTCATCTTTGAGTTGACTACTTTTTCTCGTCCAAAAAAAAGCTTACCATTTTTGAGACTCGTTTTTCCTCCAGATAGAGCTCCCAAAGGTAAAGCACCAGTCGGCGTTAGACCTTTGAGTTGTAGAACAGATTCGCTCTCCTCCCTGCGAACAATAATCAAATGGAATTCTTCTTCATGGTGGTTTGCAAAAAGCTCAATCATGGTTGAGTAGACGATTTGATGCATGTTGAGTTACTTACCTCAAGACGGAAAATACTCTGGCCATTTTGCCGATGGCTCTGATCTTGTTCCGTATAACTTCCTTCCGGAGATTTGCTGCTGTACCTGAAACCAAAAGGAATCCAGTTGGCACTGATATTAAATGCATTGTTCATTCTACTGAAAGACTATGGGATTCCAGTTGAAATGTGTTTGGGATTGATAAGTTTTGACTAGTCATGATTTCACAGTTGAGTTTTACTGCTGATAAGACACCCCACAGAAATACTCGTTGTCATTTTTTTGTTCCAGCCATGGCCATGACTTATTCAAATGTAGGTTGTTTACTATTTAGAAACTGTGATTTCAGGTATCGAAATATAGGGAGAAAATAAATAACATAAATCGATAATTCAGTAACAATTTCCAGAACAAGTACAGAATTTTTTTCTACACTTTCAATACTTGACCAGTCAAAAAGCATCAACCTTTGAAATGAATGAAATCTTTGTATTTCTTGTCTGACCTGTTTGAATGAAGTCGTTTTGAAAGTAGTCAAGAAGTATGAAGATAGGTAATGTCACATGCGGAAAACAGCACATAATTTTACACATAGCTATTTGAGAAACGGGTACTGTTGAGAATCATACGAGCTGTAGAGTTCTAGCGGAGTCATCATTTTTAGAGTAACTATTCTTTGGAAATTTTGAAAGTCATTACTCCAAGCATATTGGTTGAAGAAATTGTACAAAAACGCAGGTAGTCTTCCTATCTTAATAATACTCATATTTATCCTCCAGACTAACTTGAGCACATTTTTTTTATTCGTATAATGGGTTGCTTTCCTCAGGGATTCTCGATACATATAAAACATTAGTTTTCATAACTCAGATCGACTAACTTGATTGATCGATTGGAAATCATTTTCTAGGCTAAGTCAAGTCCGCTAATGTTCTTGTAAAGAGTTGTTCAGTGAAATTAAATTTATTTTTGCCCTAGCAGTTAGAAGATACTTGTATTCCGGAGATGACTCTCCCAGGTTGAAAATTGAATTGTCTTTATTTTATCTGTGTAATTGGCCATACAATTCCTATTATCGCCGTTCATTATTTCTAAGCATAAATTACTACCAGATAAATCCTAAGATGAAAACAGTCAACTACAACTTGGCACCCAACGTGGGCCCAAACCCATAACCCTGAGCTTAAGAGGCTAATAATCTACCTACTGAGCAAGAAAAATATATTCACTCTCATTGATTAATCAATTGGAAATTATAGTGATTTTGTTCGAAAGAACATAGTATATAATATTGATTGTAGATAAATTGTTTCTTGATCTATCCTCCGGTGAAAAAGATTCAATATTGAATCGAAGGATCAGAATACATATTTTTGGGAAAACTCTATGAATCAAATTGTATTACATAATGACATAACATCAAAACTATTATTAATGTGATCTAGATCTTGAACTTATGAGAACATAAGAGAGCGAAAACTATTGCTGCCTATTCTATGTACAATGAAACTTCTCATTTTATCAACAATTTTCACTTGAAAAAATTACACCATCGATGCATGTCTTTCACCATACAATAGCTCCCTCAGGAAAGAGTATAATGAATTATCTCGAAAGGCTCCCTCCAATTTTAACATGAAAATGATCAGATCAGATTCCCTTTCAGAAATCCTTTGGCTAATTAATACTACAAATGGAAAAGGCTCAATTGTATGGAACGAGCATGTTCAGTTAACAACTCAATGTGTCAACCTTCAGGCTTCCCGGTAGGTCAAATTCCGAACCTCACTCTCAACTTATGCTGCTCTGTAAAGAGGTGTGTGACATACGTAAACTTCTTTTTTAAACTGCGCACAATGTTCTTTTATAATGGATTCAAATAGTTCTCCACTCAGACCAATGTGAAAATTAGTGCAGTAAAACCAAAATAGCCTTCGCGACTCACTTTGAAAAAAAAAACGTATTTTTTAGAATGGAAAAACAGATTCTGAACATGTTACTCACCTCTTTACAGGAAGGACACAAGTTCAATCATAAATATGGACCGGTACATTACTCAGGTAATGATGCAACCTAACCTTCTGAAAAGCCTGGAGACTGATGATTTCAAGGATATATAATGTTGCAATTGAGAAAAGCCATATTGCATGGAAGTTTTCCCGCAAGATTTTTCAATTAAACAATAAATTTTCAACAGTATCCTCGACGAAGAGAGAAAAAGAAAGCGATTAAACTCACAGCTAAGGCAACTTACCGAAATATTAGGTTGTCAGCGACGCCATTGGTGGAGGGATCGACAGCAATTGGGCAGTGGCACAAAGTGTAGCGAGCGCAGAAGTATAGAAAAAAATAAAACAAACGGTGCATATAGGAATCAGCTCATACAAAACATCGAAACAAAATTCTGTTACAGAGATTAATCTCCGATTTTGTTTTAATATAAATGTGCGGTTCTATCAGTACACAAACAAGGTTTTTCAATCATTCCATATAGTGGAATAGAATTGTCAGTGGTTTTTCAAAAATACCACCCATTGCTTTTTAGTTTTTGGTAGGTTATTTTTTTGACAATCATAAAGATGAGAAAATGGTAAAATGATATATCATTTGAAATTATTGAAAAAGTTGTACATATTTCGATTTAAAATTAACACTGCATAGAGTGGAAATATGGGAAAACTAGTCTCAATTGAAGAATATTTTAAATTTTCGCCATTGTTTATGTACTGACAAAATAAAGTAGATTTGAACGCTTTATGTTGTGTTGATTTTTATTAAAAACTTCATTTCCATCATCTACTTTTCCGAATAGAATTTTTCGAGATTCTGAATGAAGATGAAAACCATTACGTGAAAAGTTCACAATGAAAATAGCAAACATCATTTTATCTACAACTACATTTCCAAATTTCAGTTGTTTTTCCTCGAAAAATTCAATTCAAGCATAAAAAATTGGCAAATCCATGATTGATTCACTTTCGCAGTGATTCAGCAAAACTGAACAGACGATTCAAGCAATTCGAAAAAAGAATATATTTCGAAAGCACAAGCAACCATTCGACTGTAGAGTTTTGTCACGTTCACTCAAAATTATAACATACAAAATATAGAAATACAAAAATCACATTGAAATAATCAGCCAAAACAATAATATAATTCGTAAGCTTGAAACACTTGCAGATGTCGCTGGATGTTAAAATT
This sequence comes from Zygogramma bicolorata, assembly GCA_032362365.1. NCBI lineage: Eukaryota > Metazoa > Arthropoda > Insecta > Coleoptera > Chrysomelidae > Zygogramma > Zygogramma bicolorata. The sequence continues at coordinate 1,191,762 of JAVJAQ010003051.1, read as the reverse complement.
TTGCACTAAGCCAAAAAAAAAAAAATTCGAAAGATATTTGAACAATCCGCAAATCCATTCAAATTCCGTCGAAAATATAAATGATATCGAGTTCAATTCGAAGACTACCCTGTTTGAAGTATATATTAGATTCAAACTCCAAGTTCATGCAAAACTATTCTAAAATATGCACTACAAAATGCGATATAAAATAGTTCGTGAGATGAAATCTAGAAAGATGATATGGCGAGAGTTATTGAACTTCTGATGAATGAGAAGTGCCTCTTTGGGAACAATGCCTATTCACGGATCAGTTTTAACCAATAATGAAATATTTCACGAAGAATCAAACTTATACACAACCACATTCGCTACACGTTGAATGTAAAATTAAACAAAAGTATTGCATAGTTAGATCAATTTCAATCTAGGTGCAGCTCTTGCATTGAATCGATTTAAGTATTCTTATTTTATCAATGACCAATTCCATAATATTGAGAAAATATTCTCGGAGTATCAATGCAAATGCAAGAATGGGGAGCGGTAGGATCACAGAAATGATGTTCGAATATTCAGAACACATTTTTTTTAAAGAAACTGGAACTTTATATGAAATAACAAAGAATGATCAGAATGTCCTGATTTTATTTTTGTGAAATCAAAAATTCATCAATAAGTCCTAATGACATGTTTATTGATCAACGATTTGATAGCACTGATATATTTTTTTATTAGGTGTTTCAACCTCACCCTATTCAAAAACCAATATTATTTTGTTTCTCATAAATTTAAGTGTAGTGTTCATCATCATCATCAAAAAATATTTGAATGCTCCAATGTTTCCCAATTCGAATAGGATGCAAAGTGTCAAACAACGGACAGCTGTTTCGGCCTTTGGGCCTCATCAGCGTTGGTCGCACCTAAACCGTTAGGTGGCTTCACATACATTTCGCTTACTCTTCATGAGACTATCCCTTTGAATGCTCTGAGATTTCCCAAATTGTTTATGATCATGGATTGTCTGCCCAACGCTGATGAGGCCCAAAGGCCGAAACAGCTGTCCGTTGTTTGACACTTTGCATCCTATTCGAGTTGGGAAACATTGGAGCATTAAAATATTTTTTGATATATATATATATATATATATATATATATATATATATATATATATATATATATATATATATATATATATATATATATATATATATATATATATATATATATATATATATATATGTGTTCGGATAGGTTTCCGCGGTCTGTTGTGTGTTGTTGTTGAGTTCGGGTTGAACCGCGTCTGGAGTTTTGTTCTCGACGTTTCGGCTCCGATTTTGGAGCCATTTTCAAGAGAAAATGTGACTTCACGCTGAGGTCTCAATCTGCCTACTCCTCAGGTGTTGTCACAGGGGGCAAGGGTTTGTGACAACACCTGAGGAGTAGGCAGATTGAGACCTCAGCGTGAAGTCACATTTTCTCTTGAAAATGGCTCCAAAATCGGAGCCGAAACGTCGAGAACAAAACTCCAGACGCGGTTCAACCCGAACTCAACAACAACATATATATATATATATATATATATATATATATATATATATATATATATATATATATATATATATATATATATATATATATATTCAATACCGATTTTTTCTTCAAATAACACTATTATTTGGACAAAATATTGAGTTCAGAATTTGAGGTTGAAACATCTACAAAAATCTTCTATATCCTCTATTTTCACGTACTAGAAATTTGAATCGAGATCGTTCTAAGAGAATTCAATTAGCCAACAAGTCCCGAACACATATAAAACGCCACAACGAATAGTAAATTAAAATCATTCAACACATAATCTAATCAGGCATTCTATTTTCATATAAAACTACAAAATTTAACAGCTAAACGAAAAATAGAACGGAACAAAACTAGGTCTTACCATCTGATTTCCCATGGAGCATTGAAAAAATAAAGAAAACAGAATATAACACTTCGAAAGAAAACCTAATATTATTCTACTCTTCTACCTAAGTACTATTCCCGATTGTTCTGGTGGGATACTCTATTTACAAAAGGTGGTTTGAATCAACAAAAAATATTATGAAATTATTTAAGTCGATAATTTTATAAAACGTGATAACTGTCTCTCTCTATGGATTTCGGGTATATGAATGATCTTTGAACGAATTTGAATCATACATAGTGTGATAAAATCATCAATGTATTCAAATTTCTACGTTCATTATTTACGAAATGTGATTATCGTGACACTTCTCATCAATACAGAAAGTTTCAAACTTTATATTAACCAACACGTTTTTCCAATGAAAGCCACCAAAGTGCTAACATTTTTTAGATTGTGACAATTCCAGACATGTATAGTACATTTTTCTTTCATTCCTTCATACAAGAAACGAAATGGCTTCTGATCGTTTGAAACAATAGAAGATTTTTTTAAGATCGAAAGACTTCGAAGAGAATCCATGGAAACTGTCTAGAAGACTTATAGCCTAGAGAGGCAGCGACTTTTCCCAGTCTTGGATACCGTAAATTTGGACTCAGAGGATTGAACATATCCAGAATCATAGTTTGTGAAATATATATATTCGGATTGGTGGAAACGACAATTCCTTATTGACCAGGTGTAATTATCGGTGAAAAGATCTTCTCATAGTAGGCACATTTGATAGTGAAATCAATTCAGCATTCGAAATAGTATAGGAATAAATCCGTGCAGATCTGAGAAATTGTTGATAATTGCTAAAATTCCAAGTTATCTGCATGCAGGTAAATGAATATCACATATTCCGATTTGGAAAATGAATAGGATGGCTAAATAAAAAGAAAAAGAAATATCATATTATAAACTGTGTCCCAAGTGAATTCATCACTTCAGGGTCAAAGTTTTCGAGGAATGGTATAAACAAAATTTACTTGAATATACCTGATTGAATCTTTTACTACTTCGTAGATAATCTGACTTTGAATCTACGCCATTTCACTGTAATGGATATGCTCCACGACACCAAAAGTGGCTTTTTCTTCTTGATGTATGGTTCCCAACCAAGTTGGCAATACCAGGAAGTGATCGAAACTGAATATTTGAATGACTAGTAAACCTATTGTGTGCGTGATTTCGGAAGTTATGCAAGTTCAGAGAAGTAAAGTTATCATGCTCCATAGAATTGTTCTACACAGAAAAACTACATTGAGGAGAAAGCTATATGCATTTTTTTCAGGACAAGATAAAATAGATATTAGTCCGGAGCTTCGCAAATACAGTCACCTAATTGGTTCTCAAAAAACTTTCAAAAATTGAAGAATATCATGTAATGTAAAACAGCTTCATGAATATACACATGTTTCATGTTTCTTAGTGGGAGACGGAAGTAATAGTATTTGGCATCCATAGTTTTCCCAAGCACAGCATTATTCATGAAGTCACTTGAATATATTCAGGTGATACGAAATCTTTCTTGAAGAACAGAGCAAAGTGTTGCAGATATTTTTGAATAAAATCATGCTCAGGATATTGGTTTGCACGAAGTCATCTGAACATTACAGGAATTTCCCTTTCGTGTGAACCTGGAGGTTCGAAAACTGTAGAATGTCGGTTGATCCCCTTGAATCACCTTGGTATACAACTCGAGTTTCCAGTTATATCCTAGGCCCATATCATTTTTTAGACGAGATATGGACATATCTCATTTCAGAGAGATACTCATACCATGTGCTAGCTTGGTTGGAAGCACTTTCAGGTTATTACTCTGGTTACATCTGTTCTCACATTTCTCACCAAACACATGTGATCCATGAGTTGATCTTAGTTGCAGGTGGAAAATTTCTCTTGAATAACAACTTAGCGTGTTCGTTTTTCAAATGTTAACTGGCCGACGGAGGAAATCGAGAATCATTTTAATGCTGATTTCAATATTCTTCATTCTCATTATCTTACACTGCTAGCGGTTTTCTCTAGCAGTAGACTTTTACGCAGAGCATTGAAGAAATTATAAAAACGTGAATAATTAATCGATGTCAATAATTAATAATTAGTAAAAAATACTTATGGTGACATTCAACTCGATATATTTCATGGTAAATAATTGCTTCATGGCTTTCGGGAGATATGAAGTTAAAAAAAACATTTACATAAAATCCAATATTCAAAAGGGTACAAACCATAAAATTGTAGTAGCTTTCTGAGGTGAAACATGAATGCCAACTAATAACTGTACAGGAACATTCCAGAGCTGATATGATGTTAAAGCAAATTTGAAGGAAACATATTCCGCGTAAAATATTTTTTTCAAATCATCTAAAGGTGCGATTCCTGCAGGTCAGTCTCAATTTACCTGAACAGTAGCTAACGGACTAACACCTATCAGAAAACAACTACTCCCCTAACTTATACTACGAAGGGCGTTGGATTATATCCGACAGGTGCAGAATTCTTCACAAAAAAAAGTCCTGCATATGCCCTTGGCAATATAACTGCCGGAACTCTTAAGGAGGTCAGACTTTCAGACCGGTTTCTAGTTATTTGGCCTCTCGTTGGTACAAGGCAGTTTCCATCATAAGTCAATAACTTCCCATAATCTCTGATATTTATGAAATATATTTTTTTATTGTCATTTTAAGACCTGGTTCACTGATTCCACCATCCTGGATGTTTTTTACCATCAATGGTGGTTTATGGAAAACACAATGTTAGATACTAGTACTCATTTATTGGTCATTTTTCACTTCTTGAATGCAATTATTAGGGTAACAGCACTCACCCTAGATATTCGAATAGTATGGGAAACAAGAACCAAGAGTTATTTCGGTCTCGTCACAACATTTTTTCGTTTGATGGAGCCAGTTCCCGAGAAAATGCAAAATTTTTCATCTATCATTACATACTGGAAAAGTCAACTATGTGATATTTGTTGAATATGAATTCAATCGAGATTTTTTTTGCACAGGTATTTGGCTTGGATGTCAGTCAATGAACTGCGTTTTTGTTGTAAACTCCAATAGAGATATATTTGAATTTAAAAATTTAAATTTTTTTCCATTTTGATCATCTTCTGAAATAAAAACCACTATTCGAGATGAGTTATTACTTCTTCCACCAATCGAATTGAAAAAATATGATTGAGAAATGATTTTAAGAACTTTCTGGAGAGTATACGTATACGTTTTGGCATAATTGCACCAGTATATTTACAGTGATTAATGTTATCAATGCCAAATATTCAAACGACTTCAGAAATCGACTTCTTAGCTCTTCGCCACAGGCTAGGCAGGATTGAATAACGTCACGAAAACCATGAAGCAGCGTTATTAGTCAATAAGTATTGTTCCACAAATAAAACTGGCACAACACGCGGATTAATTTTCGTACAAAAATCTGAACAAAAGAACGAAAAAACAATCAAAATGATATTAAGGCGGGCGTGTTATTAATGCGGAGGTTCAAGCAGCAAAAACGTTTTTTCAGCGACGGCTCTTTCATTCCATTCTTTAGTCGATAATGCCGATAATGTCCGAGTGGGAAGACGGTTCTTTTCAATTTTTTCGTCGACTAATTTTAGAAGCCCCAGTGGGAATATTGCGATTCAGGTTTTAGACCTTGTTACGAGCTTTCTACGACCTCTTCACGAGAATCACGATTACTGTGAGAAAATAGTATATATTACGTACCGAGAAGGATAACTAGCCTATTATGCCCGAGCATGAGGCTTTAGCAGAGTGCGGCATTTCGCGAGTGTACGTAACTAGCCTTATCCTCGAGTCGCGAACTGTACTTTTTCTAGTACTACCATCTTGACAGCTGTAACGTTACGGCTCACTTACAATACACGTGAATTCCAGATTGATGGCGGCCGCCCGTGGGTGTAGAAAAAAGTATGTAACTCATTGAATAACCAAATCTACAAACCTCGGAGAGCCTTCAATTGCCTCCGGAAACGTTTACGTTATTTGATTTGGGTAATACAGAAACAATATCTGACTATATTTCCGGCGTACTGTCAAAATCTAGATTCTTTATCTCCAGGAATTCATAGACATGATGATAGCAAGTTCTTTTCAAACTTTCATCTCGACAATTTCGATCGTTATTCGGAAATTTCGATTTATTGTACAACGTTTACATGTAAGTACATCCAGAAAAACAAAAGGATCTACGTGACCACAAACTTGATATCGGGAATCGTCCGCAAGCTGACAGAGACCGAATAGTAGCATCCATCCAATCTTACTTGGCAGCGTTGCCTGTAGGTTTCAGATGGCACCTTATTCCACAATGATAGGTCATTTTTTTTCGCTGCCATGATGAATTGAATGAAATGTACGAATTATATAGACTCCCACGTGATATAAGGAGTTAGCAGAGTTTAAAATATATAGTTTATCTGCCGTTCAGTTGCCTGCAAAACCCGAGTGTCCTGTAATAGTGGTGTCATTGTGAAATGATTCTTGATGAGAAGTGCAAGCTTCCAGGACAGCTCAGTTGTCAGAGACTTTGTCCGCAATGTCCCTTATATAGGCTACCTTTTATTTGTTGATATCTCAACACATCATGCACCCACCACCTACAAGTGGTGTAGTGATTCCACGACTTTAAGTGAAGATGTATTAGGACAAGATGAAGTCGACACTTCATTCGAAGAGAATATGACATAATTTCTCTGGTTCATTAGAATCGTTTTCTGTCCTTGCAAACCTATTGTAATGTTTCACAGGCAATTTTTAAGAAAATTTCACACCTCTACTTTTCAACCTATAAGAAGCTTAAATTTTGACTAGTTACCATGGCAACTAGAAAAATTCCCGTACTTTTTCGAGGCGCCATATTTGAGTGGAAATTTTTGACATTTCAAAAAATAAACATGATCTACAACCTTCAAATAATATAGATATATCTGTGAATAATGCAAGATACATTTGTATCAACGTAAGTGATCTAACATTATGAAAGGTCGATAGGCTGAACCAGTACCAATCTGAGTTTTAGCATTTGGTGTAAATAAAGTCGGTTATTTTTTTTTATTTAACGAAATATGATGGATATACAGACATGGGAATTTTTTCGAAATTGCGTCGTATCACTTGTAAAAATATATTTATACCACGATTAGTTAACTAAAATTACCAAAGGGCGATAGACTGGGCTGGTATCCATCTAAGTTTTAGAACTTGGTTCAAGTAAACTATTTTTTTTTTCAACAAAATATGGTGGATATACTTGAATGATTTTTCAAACCAGTAATCATTAAGCTTCCTGACAGAACCGATTAAACAAAAATGATAAATCAACATGAGTCAAAACCAGCAATTCGCAATAGAAAATAAGATCGCGGCGCCTAGCGCGGAGAAACGCGGAACTGTTCATGGTTAGATTGTCATGTTTACATTTGCATGTTTATATATGGAGCTTCGATGTTCTCGTGTTCCTTTTGTTAATGAAATTTTCAAATTCTCATTGATTTCTGTGTTAGAAGTGACTCAATCGACAGTTGAATACTTAAAGAACATTTCATTGAACAGATTCAAAGGTTTTTCATTATCAAAACATGACAAAATTGGGAAAAAAAATCGAGTTTGTTTCCAGATAAGACTTGGATTTATGAGTTTCTGCTATCAAGTCGGGCTTACTGAACGAATATTGCATAATTCAATGATTGATGCACACCTGAAATAATTGAAAATTACATCTCTCAGCTGGAAAAATTCACTTCGATCACTTAAATATGAAATTTATTCAATGTATTCAAGCAATAATGAAGTGTCAGAAGTGGCAATTTTCAGCTGGTTGATGTCATTCTCCCTAATTAGAATTATGCATTACACACTAAATTATACATTATCACCCATACCGTAGAGATTGTATCAAAGATTAACTCGTTTATATTCAGAACCAGAAAACAACAAAAAGTAAATATACGCTCACAATAAATGAAAAGCAGCAAACCTGTCAATTATTTCACAGGAATATTTCCAAACTTTCTGACAATCTCGACAATCGCTATTAGAGCTTAAACACACACAAAAATCATAAAAATCCAAGATGACTGAAGAGTCAACACAACAGCTCTATATAAACACATGCAAATTTGAGTATGGCAATCTAACTATCGAGTGTTCTCGCAAAAGTCGATAGGGAGCGTGTCGCTTATTTTCTAAAAATGAATAATGATTTTTTTTTTCAAATTATGGTGAAATTTTCTTGCCGTATACCACGCAAGCTCAAATATTTCTGGATATTTTATTTCGGGCAAGAATATTCTAGAAATATTCGTGCCCTCTAGAAAATTTCCGGAAATAATTCAAGCTATTAGAGAGTAATTGCGAACTTGCAGAATGTATACCGTATACGTTATTACGTACGACGTTATAAATTTTATTTACTATTGCGCATGCGTACATGTCATTGTAAAGCATACCGTATACTCCTTATAATGTGCAATAACTCTCTATTATTGCGATATTTATAAGTGAAAATTACTCGGTTTGATGAAACGTCTTCCGACAGACTTTTCCCAGCATCATCAGCTGAAGAAAGCAACGAAAGAGCCCGCTGACCAATCCGTCGCAGCTGTCACCTCCGCCTTTATTAATCGAAACTCCTCTGTCCAAGCTGCATGTTCTGTGATAACTTACCAGGTTTTTTTATAACAATTTTAGCCTGTTTCGCTGTGTAGGGCGCGATCCAAGGCGAGTTTATAGACAAAGTAGTGAAAAATAGAAGTGTCAGAATAGGAGAAAAAACATAAGCAATACGAGTGCATGAAATCACTGATCGTGAATGTGTTTCGAGAATAGAGAAAAATTCCAAACGTATGTGCCGGAGAGTTATGCGGTGCTCTTTCACAAATCAAAAAATACTTTTTGTATGCGGACATTTGTCGTTACTACAACCTCATATCGTATTATCGGACAAGATGCTACTTGGGTCTCGGAATGAAAAAACAAGAGTATACACATCGACAGGGTGTTGTTAGGGGTCGTTTGAAGCGTAGCTAGCGGGAGTTCGTTTGAGGCTCCAGAATTTCAGCCACTAATGCACGAACTCGCCGCGAGCTACGCCCTAAAGAGGTCTTTATTGGGTATTTTTTATCAGTCAAAGGAGAATTCCATGCAAAACACAAAGAGCGGTTAGTCGAAATTTCATACAGCACAGTTACTGGGTGACATTCCAACTGAAAAATTGATTCCGATTAGTGAGAATTTCATCGCACGATTATGGTTTTGGATTTCGCTGATAGCAGCAGCCTTTGAATTAGTGATAGGGATTTCAAGATAAGCGATACGAAATCTGGTGGCAGTTGACGAACTGAAGTTGTCTATTGACAGGTGTCTGTCTAGTTCAAATGTAAGATGCCTAAAAACCCTGGTGATTCCACTAATTAGACTGTTTAGATGTTTGTGGCGAATATTTCCCTCATTTATAAAATGTCTCATAAGAGCAACGCAATTATCGAAAAATTTACAGCGGTAATTGCATTGTATCAAGTCACCATAACAACACATTTTAAACCGTATCGTTAGACGTCAGTAAACAACACAAATAAATGTTAGATAGACTTCAAAAATAGAAAAACATTTCGCGTTTTGGTGAGTGCTCCATACAATCTATAGAGGAAAGTATAAATGAACAAAAAATAACATTGCCTTGAGAATTTTTTTATTCGTAAAATGTTCCAATGAAATACATTCGTGCATAAAAATGACCAGAGACTTTTGCATTCAAGCGTGATATCTTATACAAATTGCATTCGGTTATTTTCATATTTTGTAAAAGAGCCCTCGTCCTTCGGACTCGGCACTTTCGCCAAAATATGAAAATAAACTCTTGCAACTTTAGATATCAGGCTTTCTTGCAAAATTATCGATAATTTTTATGCACCCGTGCATTTATAACCGAAAATAAAATCGACGCTTTTGGAGGTTTCCATTATTTTTTCGGCAGGGGCTTCGTTTTCAAATTCAATGTCAAGTCAAGTTGATTTGAGGTGTATCGATGTTTTTATCGTGTTTTTTTATTAATTTTGTTGCTTATTAACATTAAAACATCCTTTTGAAGCTCGTTTCATCGTATTACCGTGTACTGCTTCTGATATCCGATCGAGTGTTTATATAGTGATTGCTTTTATAGAAGATTCGCTTGATACTAATATTATGTATTATAGAATTCAAGCTGAAGAGCTATTTTTGTGTTTTGAAATCCCCTTGTGTTCTGCATCTTAGTAGGAGGATATACCCACAGAACACAGAAATAAATTCAGAAATATAACAGACGCCTTCCCGCTTGAAATTTGGAAGGTTAGGGTCATCAAACACCAAAGGCGCTGATGGCGGTTATTTTGTTCCAGTTGGAGTGAAGATACGTGACCACAGATTCTGTTTCACGAATTCGATTATCGAATTGTTTAGAATATGCATATATTTTCTGAGTTCGTGAAATAGAATCTAGCCTCGATCGCTGACATTTTATGATGGTGTCAACTGGCTTTGACGTCTATCTGACATGTAAAGCGTTTTTGAAATTTTGAATACTCTGAAGCTTTACCTTCAAATTTATCTCAATGGAATAGTTTTCTGCAAATTCAATTCAATATTAGATGAAGATCATGTTTTTTGAAAAATGCGCGGAAAAGTCATCGTTTATTAGAATAGAATAATCTGGTGATTTTCTATACTTGGATCGAGTGAGTCAAACCAATAAACCATGAAAATCTCTTCGGAATTTTCAACCTATATTTTGTGTTCAAAGTACAGTTTTCTTCCGAATTCAAGCTACCACTATTCAAAGAAGACTTACATAATGCTCTCATCTCTTGAAATTCCAGGTGAGTTACAGGAATTAATGTATTCTTTTGAACTGCGTCATATATTGTAAGTCGTTTTAGGGTAGTGACGTCATGTATTCTGCAGAATACTGCTTCTCGCACAGGATATGTGTTGTAATTTGTTGCGAAATGAATTTTTATTTTTGCTTGGTTTGTATCAAACGATTAAAGTATGGAAAATTCGTCATCAGCTCGTCGATGATACAGTATTCTGCATTTGTAGTTTCTACACTTATCTCTAATCCATCCAATTCTATTGAATAGTTGGGGTCAACCACTGCAACAGGAATTGCGCAACATACTTTTTGGTTTGACAAGTATGCCGTTGCCTATCTAAACTCGTTTCTGTAATCTGTAGATATAACTGCAGAACACTCGGAGATTGAAATCAAGCATTCATTTATCCACAGGTGGCTTTGGTGTGAATCGAATAGAATACAAATATTCAAGGGAAACCTAGAGTCCAAAAGACGGAATAGAGGTCGACCTTCAGCCATCTGTTCACCGGGTGAAACATACTTTTTATAGGGTGTCATAAGTAGATGAATACGCCTATATAATGGCTTGCCTATCAGAATATGGTCTAGACAGTGAAATTCGAAAATTTCCACCATATGGATAACTTTTTTATTATCGATTTGTTGGAAAATTTTATTCCTCATAAAACTTGGTGTATGACAGAATACTTGCATATGAGTTGTCAAAATTTCAAATTTCCGAACACTGTACAGAGAAGAACGAAAAATAGAATTTTGATCAAGAGTAAACTACCCTGGATGTGATTTCAAATTTGAATATTGATTTCAATTCTGAACAACTCCTTTGAATGAACTTTTTGATTATGTCAAAAATGAGAAGTGGTTTACACCTGATCAAAATTCCTATTTTTCGGTTTGCTCTGTACACTTTTCGGAAATTTGAAATTTAGAAAACTCATGAAAGTTAGAAAACTCATATCCAAGTATTCTGAAATCGGTACACCAATTTTTATGAGGAATGAATTTTTCAGACAAATCGATAATAAAAAAAGTTTTCCATATGGTATACATTTTTTAATCTCACTGTATATAGTCTGGACCACATTTTGATAGGCGTATTCGTCTATTTATGAAACTCTATAAAAAGTGTGTTTCAGCCGGTTAAGAGATGGGTAAGGTCGACCTCTATTACGTCTCTTGGACTACTATTCTCTTAGAGTGGGGGTACTTTACGACCTGATTAAGAGTCCGTTAAAATAATCGGTGCTTAGAATGGACACCAAATACTGTCATTTGCTAGAATGAAAGCACAGTCTAAGCAAGATTATTTTAACGGACTCGGCTTCGAAAACTTATCAATAGGGGATTTTTTGTGGTCACTCCAAGAACAAACTTCGCTAGGTCTATACATTGGACCTGCCATGAAAATAGTTGGTCAGTGTGAAAATTTTGTTATATTTTTCATTTATAATTAAACAAGTATCATTTATAGGATATTTTGATACGAATAGAAAATAATTAAAAAAAAAATCAATCATTTCATAAACTTTTTCTTCATTTTTCTGTGATTAAAACGTCTATGAATGATTACACATTGATAACAATTTTAGAAATTACTCGAAGGGAATTCGACTATGAGAAAACAATACTCAAAAGACAGTATTTTTAGAGAAGAATGGATTGATAACTCCAGTTTAATATGTTGGGGGAGGCCCAGAGAGAACGAAACGTCCAGTAAAAATTATAAATGCGTATAATCCGAACCAGGAAATCCAAAACCATTGTCAACGCGTGTTTTTTTGTTGTTGTAGTGAAAATGAAATCTCGATATTTGACAGCACTCGAGTATCAATACAAGACACTACGCTTTCAACTTCGTCCACACACCGTACAGTAGCATCAAACAGCAAACCAAGTTTTCGAAAAAATTCTATCGAATGAAAATAATGTCTTTCCACTACTTCTGTGATACCAAAAGTCAGATATTTATTTTTTCGTGTGATCGTTTTGTTAGCTATAGGAAATTTTTCTGATCTGTTTTCAAAGAGCAACATCAGAATAGATGATATGCTCCCAAGTCTAAGAACAAGTATAAAGTATAGATAGACCAAATGACGAGTGAACAAGCAATGTGAACAGGGGCCTGTTTCATAAAATTACAAGTCTTGTAGCTACAAGAGAAAGAAAATGCAGGTACAGGTAAAAAACGAGTAAAAAACAATTATTTATCATCGTCTTTCTTTGTGTTTCTCTTGTAGCTACAAAACTTGTACGTTCTTGAAACATGCCCCTGAACGTAGCTGTGTTCATTCAAAACTTTTTGTTCAAATATTTGAACTCGACACGGGTTTCGCTTAAAAGGCTAGCTAAAAGGCGTCGCGTCGTTAGCGAAACGCTTGTAGAATGCAAATATCATCAGTTTGGTGTTAGGGTAATTGATCTCTACGAAAAGTTTCAACTTCTACACCAAAGGTTCCAATTTCATCATTTATTTGTGTTTATTTACATTCATATCATTTCATGACGTTTATTTGCATACATCGACACTGTGAAAATATTTTTTGTAGGTATCAATCAATTCGTGATCGTTCATATATCATGTGTAGATTCATAATTTTAAAAATTCTAGACAAATATGTATTTTTAGAAAGGTTGAAAAAATTATTTTCAGCAGATTTATGTCGTTTACAACTCTTAGAATAATAGGCAATCTGAAAATGCTAAGCTATTGTCACTGCTGCCATTGTTCCTTGACGTATGTGCTGGATAAGTAGCGTTACGAAATGTTATGTGTGTGTGTTGTTTTCAACCGTTTTGTTTGTCTTGTTTGAACCTAAGGTGACATTTGGAATAATTTTATGAGTGTGCGTGAAATATTGGCGTTTTTGTAAAACAAACTGCTGTGTGCAAGAGGTGTTCGGTGTTTTGTCTTCATTTGACTGTCAGAAACCCAAAAAAATTACAGTCTCCGACAAAGTTATCTTCTCGGTTCACAACATTGGTTGTTAACTTGCCATTGGGCTTATCTATGTTTCATTGTTGATCTGAGTTCTAAGTCTAATATGTGTAATTTCAGTTGACTAGATACCGATACTAGCGAGTAGGGTCTGTACATCGGAAACATCAACCGACTCCGTGAAGCTCTAGGTTTTCAGAGTTTCCCTACTGTTGAAATAGCAAATATATTACCAGAAAATAAGTAGGTTGCCCATATGAGCATAACTTACTTTTCCGGTCCTTTGAAGACAATGGACAAAATATGAAATTTGACTGCATTTTCGGTTATAATGAATGCAGCAACTGTTAGGCATAGATTTTTGGGAAATCAATAGTAAAAACGTTTGAAAAAAAAAAATAAAATTCACAGACTGTTCCATATGCATGAATGTTGTGTTACCTACGTGAAAAATGCAACTAGGAAGCTGTTACTTTTACTGCGTAGACAGGAAAAATTTTGGCGGCATTAAAATTAGATGGTACCCATAGTGGTTCGAAAAACCACAAATTCTTCACGCCTAAGCAAATATAAATGAATCCATAGCGGTGTAATGGGAAGTGGGTAATAAACATTGTTTTCATTCGATAGAACATCCCCGAAAACCTAGCCACGCCAACTTTCACGTTTCATCGCGCTGTGCGCCGTATAATTGGAATTATCCGAGTGGAAAATGAATTCCACCAATGCATCAGGCATTATAATTACTCACGAAACGCGAACGCAATTACAAGTTCATTATCCGCATTCATAAACTCAAGTGTCGCCGCTTTCGATATCAAAATAATCCCGATTTGCGATAATAGATGGCGCTCACGTGCATTTTCGAAAAATTTTGCATGGAAACACGACACATCACTTGTGGCTCGCTTCGCAAAAAATACCAAACAAAAACCATTCACAGGTAGTCCACTAGTCAGGCAATCTATTCGAAAGTTACTATGATTTCAAAAGCGAGTAGAATTATTCGAAAAAATAAAACTGAACCTTACCATCTGATTTTCCAAGTAGCATTGAAAAAATGTAACAAAGAGACATATTTTTTGAATTCTTTGTCTTACTCGAAAAATAATCAAGCGTGTTTTTGTAACAATCGATTAGGTGTGTTTTTCAACTGGGTATTCGATTTAATATTTTTAAACTGTTTTTGATGTGTATGTTATGGTGTTTTAAAGCGAAAGAATATCTGAGCAATATAGAAAATGATTGGACATCGTCTTGCATAATTCATCGAACGATAATGTATTGTTGATGATGTTCGGAAGGGAGACCGTTTAAAAATCCACTACACTATGAACCGAACAGTTCGTATTATTCAACAACGCGTTACAATCAACTATTCATTTATTGGAAACCGTTTTGACAAATCTAGTCAGATATTCTTTTGCCGATGATATTATCCTCAATTTCGTGAATTTATATTTCATTTACAAAGGGAAATTCCGAATGACCTGCATCCACATCCTCCGTGAACTTGGGATTGCGTTACAAAAGTTTTGATATTCAACAAAAGGGATATACAGATGTGGAAAATGATCATCAATCAATCCATGTTTGAACGATCGCTTGCGGGCTAGACAATTCAAAATACAGTAGTTCAATCGACTAATTGATATTCCGTCTCGACCAAATCTATAATTTTAAGCTGGTTGACTGTAATTGCTGGCTGTCTCCAATCTGCATTGAAAATTCCACGAACCAATGTTTGTTTTCTACATCTGTATACGAAAATTTAAATGTGAGATTTTGACAAAGGGTATGAGATGTTATGTGGACATTTTGGTATTTGAACGTAAAGAGATTTGAATGTTGAACATTTAAGGTAGGCGTCCATAGGTACGCATCGTACGTATCGTACGGATCGTATGAAACGGATTTTAGAATTATTAGTATAGTAAGTTATGTATATGCGTCCACTGACCGGCAGCGGACGGATCGCACGTATCGGTCCGTCGGTAATGCCGATGAAATTGATCGAAGGGGCCACTTTTCCGACTGGTGCGGATGACGTCATGCGGATTGCCGATAAGTGGACGCATGTCACAATAGGTAGTCACTGGTCGCCTCACAGATCATTTGAATTTTGTTACATTTCGACACTAAGTACACACACGTGCTTTAATTATAATTGTTATTACGCATATCATGGAGCAAATCAGTGAATAGTGTATGATATTCACCAAATTATGATCTTTTTTTGAATATGTCATGTATCCACATTCTATCTCTTCTTTTATTTCCCCTCCTTACTTCTTCATCTAATAACAAAGCAATAATGACAAGTTCTTCATCACTTTCCATGATCAGAAACATTACACACTGTAATGTTTCCGATCGTCCACTCACAACGAAAATGCGAATGTTACTCAAAAGCCGACCGTCGCATCGGCAATCCGATCGCTACGGATACAGTGGACGCACTACCACAAATCGATCCGTTTTATACGATCCGTACGATACGTACGATGCATACCTATGGACGCGTACCTTTAGGTGTCATTCTTAAGATAGGGATGAGATTTAGACGCAGTAGGATTTGGTTGTGGATTTGAAATGAGGAGATTCAGGTACAGTGAAAATTGATAGAAATGAGATGAGACTTCTGTTTATGAAATTTTACAAGATGAGAATGTTGAGAAAAGTGGGTGAGAATAAGCGACTATATTGATATTTGAACGTTATGAGAGTTGAAATTTGAAAGCTGGTAGCTACGGAATTCAAATGTGAGATTTTTGGCGCCGAGAAGTTTGATTTTATTTGAATGTAAAAATTTGATACAATGTGTAAATGGGGTGAATTGAGATGTGGGGAGGTATTTTAGGATTAAACCAATGATGGATTCTGCAGTAACATTTGGAAAGTTGGATATGGTAGGATTTTTGAGATATTTCAATAATTGGAAGCAGTGAAATTATGCGACTATCATAAAATTCGAATGTAAGGTTGGGTAAAATGAAAGGATAGGAAGAAACTAGCATGTTCAATCAAATGTGTATCAGTAGAAAAACTATATAAGTTTTGAATACTTTTCCATATCGTTTTCCATATGAAACGCAAAGCTCGATTTCACAAATATTTGTCATCATACATCTCAATGTTTCTGATGTTGTTTAATAGAGCAAGTAATGTAAGAGTGCCAGAAGAGCACTGAATATAAACTTTGAGGTAGTTTTGGTACTTCTTTTTTCAATATGAAAATTGTTATCACAGAATTGAAATAGCTTCTGTATTTATATTCAGCAACGCTAGACTCATACAAAATTATGAAATTTTATTGAATAGTCACCAAATCTTATCGAATAACGAAGATATATTTCCGAAATATTTTTTGTCCGTATAAGACTCTGCCTTCTGGGGGCACTCAAAGGAGTGTTTCATGAAGAGAGAGTATGAATTGAGAAAATGAAAAAAGTATAAAAAAAGGTACTGATATCTTCTAAACTTTTTTTCAGAAAATCAATTATCTATATGAGATTTTGAATTGTCTGTTATTCCTAGGAATGAAGAAAATTTCGAAAATTCATCTTATATATTATTTCGATAATCAATCAAAGAAGCTAAAAAGTATGCCATTGGAAAGTTTGGAAATATTACAAAATGAAAGTTTTTATCCATCCTCCGCCTGAAGAGACTATTTAGAAATAGAATATAGAATGACCATTTTCAAAAAATATTGTGGAGTCATGAGAATTTTATTTGGAAAGAAGGCAAAATTTTCCTCTTCCTTACTGAGTTACACTAAACTGACAGAATAATGAGTTTGTGCTCTTCCATACTATTGAATCTCGTCCGAGTATGAATCTTTTCTTATAGCTTAATACTTGACTCCACATAGCCATCTCTCATTTATAATAAAAGCATCAGAAGCGTATTATATCATCGGAAAGTATTTTAAAGAGCAAAAAATAGCTAAAAACCAATTACCACTTTTTTCAAAAAACAATCTTGAAAAGGTTAACATCGTTTATGAAAATGCAAAATCGAGCTAAATGTTTTCTCACTGGCATAAACATAGTCTTCTACTAGTAACCGCAATCGTAACAAGTTTTTTATTGTGAACAGGAGCGTACCCAGGAATTTATTTCGGGGGTGTATTCTCAGAGTGTATATTTTCGGTTTTATTTCATCTGACCGAAAACATGTACAACATAAAACAAAATTTCAGGTGGGGGGGGCACGTCGGTCCCCCATACCCCCTCGGGTACGCCACTGTTCGAGAACGAATCTGAACGTAAATATGTACGCAGGTCATTCGACAGTTCCCGTCGTCATACGAGCTTTCTCACAGTAGATATATATGACACCACAGAGACGCCCGAGGCGTTGTACGTACCTTCTTCGAGGGCGTCATCGCCGTCGGAGACGAGCTCGTCGTCCGAGCAGATGTTGAGCACGTTGACGAGCATCTCGGTGACCTTCTCGCCGACGAAGGGCAGCGACCACGTGAACACGTCCATGAAGTTGGGCAGCCAGTACGGGTGAGGCGAGAAGTTGAACTGGCGGATGTTCATCACGTTGTTCTCGTATTTCAGTACCGCCGCCTGCCAAACAAAATATATTTAGATATTTATTTATTTATCTATTTATTTACGACTTATACACAATGTAAGTATGATATCATGTTTGAACAATCAGGCTAGTCTCAAACTACCTACACAGTAGGTTTTGGCTGGCACCTGGCAGAAAACTACTACTCCCCTGGCTAATACCACAAAGGGCATTGCATTATATCCGACCGGTGCCAGTGCAGGTTTCTTCACAGGAAAAAATCCTGCATCCACTTTTGGCGATAGAAATGAAGGATTTGATTTTCAATTATAGGGACAGACACACTTGCAGACCGGTTTCGGGCTTATTGGCCACTCGTCAGTACAAGGCAGTGCCCTCATCAACATGAAGTCGATGACTTCCCATAATTGAAAATCAAACACCTTTCATAGTAATCAAGCCTCGACCAAAGCTGATGCGAACGAAACGAATACTGGCCTGAACGAATTGTTCAAAAGATGTCAGTCTTCAAGTATGCACATCGACTATGACGGATGTTTTTGCATTTTTCTCATGTAGATGGGGCAATGACTTCGTGGAGTTCACATAATAATAATAATGTTTATTTGCTTTCTGATACACTTGGTATATATGGTAAGTCAGTTGTAAAAAATGAATATATATATATATATATATATATATATATATATATATATATATATATATATATGTATAAGAGAGAAACGAGCACAGCTTCAGAGAAATCTCTTGCTCTGCCCCAGGCCATAACATTCAAACTTAGATGAGAGTAGCCCATAGCATAATATATGCTGAGTAAGCCAGGTTCATCCAAACTGGATTTCAATTGTTTTATGGCATAGTATGTTTTGTTCAATTTAGCACAAATGTGGTCCACTTGTTTTTCCCAATTTAAATTGGCGTCGAGGTGGGTACCTAAATATTCAATTTCTTCAGAAGTTTGTATATCAAGGTTTGCGCACAGATCATTTGGAATATTCCGTCTGAAGTGGAAATTTACACTAATTGATTTTGTAGTATTCAGAATAAGTTTATTTCTTTGGCACCAGATAATGAACTAATCAATGATGTGTTCTGATTTACTGATGAGTTGCTCAGCGTGTTCACCCGATATAGTTATCGTAGTGTCATCAGCAAACATTGTTACAAGGCCTTCCGTTATGTGTTGGGGAAGATCGTTAACATAGAGGAGGAACAGTAACGGTCCTAGAACAGAGCCCTGCGGCACACCGAGTTGAACAGTTTTCAGATCAGATGACGATCCATTGCAGATTACGACCATATCTCTTTTTGTCATATAGGATTGAATCCAATTTAATAAATTTGGTGGAAACCCTCAGCTTTGGTTGAGGCTTGATACTTCATGTTGATGATGACACTACCCTGTACTGACGAGTGGCCAAATAGCCCGGAACCGGTCTGCAAGTGTGCCCATCCCAATAATTGAAAATCAATTCCTTCATTTGTATCGCCAAAAGCAAGTGCAGGATTTTCTTCTGTGAATTGAGTAGGTAGTTTGAGTTTGCCCTGAACGAATTATTCGAAAGATGATTTGTATTAACGCCAGTCTTCAAGTATTCCCATCTAATGAGTGAAATTATTTTCGAAATCATAGGGTATATACAACGATTTAGTTCATTTTGAATACAAACATGCAGATGCTTTTGGGCAGCACCACAATCAGGGGTGCCTTCAAGAATTGGGAGGAGCTGACGTGTTTTTTTTTAATTTTGACATAAGATATGGCTTTCTGGGGAAAACGATTCAACATTCGTTTCAGGCGGAAGGGGCTGCAGCCCTATAGCCCCCCTGGTTGGGGGGGTATAGGGAATATATGACATGTACATATGTGAATCATGTAGAAAAACGTCACGTTTGTATAAATATGGTATTACTATTTCTTTTTCTGGATTACATTTGGAAAAAGATGAGATTTTGGTTATTGAAACAATTTCTCAGCATAAATAAATAGCCAGTGTAGTATACAGTCAGTGTGAAGTACACTTTGACAATGAGGCGATTTTCTAGTTGTTTTTTGTAATAGTCATCGTGTAACTGAGGTTCTGACAAGAACAGGCAATTCATCGAATATTTCCCAACCATTAAAAAACGAGTTTTAAATCAACGTCTAATTTGGTCAAATCATCTTTCGAACAATCTGTTCAGGCCAGTCTCAAATTACCTACACAGTAGGTTTCGGCTGGCACCTGTCAGAAAACAACTACTCCCCTGGCTAATACCACGAAGGGCATTGAATTATATCCGACCGGTGGCAGTGCAGGTTTCTTCACAGAAGTAGATCCTGCATTTGCTTTCGTCGATACCAATGAAGGAATTGATTTTGATTGATTGGTATCGACGAAAGCAAATGCAAGATCTACTTCTGTGAAGAAACCTGCACTGCCACCGGTCGGATATAATTCAATGCCCTTCGTGGTATTAGCCAGGGGAGTAGTTGTTTTCTGACAGGTGCCAGCCGAAACCTACTGTGTAGGTAATTTGAGACTGGCCTGAACAGATTGTTCGAAAGATGATTCGATTTAACGCCAGTCTTCAAGTATGTCCACTGACTATGTCAAGTGATTTTTGTCTGATTTGGTTTAGGGAGCCTGAGCATCGGTATACTTGGATTTATTTTTGCAGATTAAGCTAGCCGTTTTCAGTATGTATATCGACACTAGTGTCAGTATTTTATCTTTCTTGAATATTATCCTAGGGAAATCTATTCATTGTGCTTCGCAGATATATTTAACTGCTCTTTTTTGCCTTAAAAAAAGTTTCAAACAATTGTCTCTGGCAGCATGGCACCTGAGTTCAACAGGGATTACTCTGAGAACATAATACCTCGATGCTCATGTATTGGAGAGATTATTTACATGATCTTCAAACTTTAATTTTCTGTCTATATTCAACTCCAGTGGATGCGCTGTTTCACAGTGTTTTCTCCTATAAATACTGCCGTACTAAAACATTTGAAAGTGAATAACATAGTAAGTTAGCATTTGAGAAATGAAGACTTGATGTCAAAAAATTAAATTTCTAAAATATCCAATCATCACAAAAAATATTGTGTGGAAAGTTTGGCCATGGATTATTGTTACGGGAATTCAATATTCCATAGTATACTTTCATGAAAATATTCAGTTACGAGGGAAATACAAAAAGTAGTTTTTTATGAAATCTCACTTATACCAGCAGATTGTGAATTGAAAGTATGATTATGATATATCATTGGAAAGGTAATTCTATACTTAATCGATATTCCCAAAGAAATTATACTTTCAATTTGAAATATGAAAATTGGATGCGCTTCCGGTCAAAACGGAAGTGTCATATATGGTTTAATACCTGCTGAATTGTATATTCATAACATCAAATTGAACTGCCGAATTCGAAATATAACTACAAAATAACCAACGAAGATACAGAGGGGTGAATAGGTTTCGGGTATATGGAACATCGCAGAGATGTTACTCGAGATCGCAAACGTCAATAACAACAGTGCCGGCAATGCTATTCCAGACACGGCAAGCGTTTTCGACAGATCGATCGCGGCAAATGCATACACAAAGTTGTGATTGAAAAACGCAGTCCCGCTTACCGTTTCGAATCGGTAATCAATCGGCTTTTCCGCAATCCGCTCTCGTCGCACGGCTCTCTGTAAACCTAATTGCAAAATTGCATAGGTATCGCGCCTCGAGGGCCTACGTACTACTACTCCATATGTTTATTGCCGCAGGCGGCTCGAATTTTAATCAACATCGAATCCACTCAACGGACGGCATGGGCGGAGGAGGAGAAAACTTCTTCTTTTTATGGGTCCGCTCCCGCGCTATAAAGTTTTTAATAACCGGGAAATGAATTGAACTCGTGGAAAATGAGGCAATCCGCTAATACACAGTGCTCTCTGTGGGATGACAATTTAATGATGCAGTCTAGCGGCGCGTCGCTAGGTCCTAATTGATTCTTGCAAATTGCACGCTTTCACAGTCAGACTCATTGAATAGCTAAGTCAAACAACAGAAATACTGGCTATAGCACCATAAACATTTCTTTATTTGCAACCATATATGTAATGCTGTCATTACTAACGTCATCGAAGGTTGGGAAGTGTCACATTACACATATCTACTTCCCGCCCTCATTTCATGTATTCTAGACTTTATCTGATATTTACTTATATTGGTGAACATTTCCTTCATGTATAAAATGTCCCATGAGAGCAATGCAATTATCGAAAACTTACAGCGCAGCGGTAATTGCATTGTATCAAGTCACCATAACAACACATTTGAAACCGTATCGCTAGACGTCAGTAAACAACACAAATAAATGTCAGATAGACTTCAACAATAGAAAAACATTTCGCGTTTTGGTGAGTGCTCCATACAATCTATAGAGGAAAGTATAAATGAACAAAAAATAACATTTCCTTGAGAATTTCTTTATTCGTGAAATATTCCAATGAATTACATTCGTGCATAAAAATGACCAGATGATTTTGCATTCAAGCCTGATATCTTCTACAAATTGCATTAGGTTATTTTCATATTTTATGAAAGAGCCCTCGTCCTTCGGACTCGGGCACTTCCGCCACAATATGAAAAAAAACTTGCAATTTTTAGATATCACGCTTTCTTGCAAAATCATCGGTAATTTTTATAATAATTATAACCGACAATTTTATAATTGTATACCCGTATTCGGTAACAATATATCTACTTGATAACTGAGAAAACCGCGTTCTTGGTACTTTGTCGTTAAATGTAATATTTTAGATATGTTCAGAACAAAACAGAGATTTATCAATTTTAATCGAAATATGATGGTTGTAAATAAAATATCATACAAAGCTCGGTAGGAAGTTTCAATCCTGTCTCGAGATCATAACTAACTGATCTCACGACAGGAATGAATCACTTCCCACCTCGGTGTGTAATATACTATTACCGTATTCGGAAAACAAATACGCATCGAAATTGCACGACATCAGAGTAACAAAAGTCATATTCATCTTACAATTCAGGAGTTTTCTTATTGGGATTTCAAATTATTATCGCCTCGCCACATTCAAGAAAACTCCAACTAATCTGCACCAATTTGATAACTAGGGCTAATTAAAGTTAGGACTTTGACGTTGTTTGAAAATTTCAAACCGTCAAATTTTGTGGGCGACTATTACAGCTTTCAGTGTTTTTCACCTTTTATGTGAACGTATTAACCATGAATTGTTCTTGACATATTCCAAAATTTCAAAATAATATTGCAGCGCCACACTAACCAAGACTTCAACCAATAAGCACCACTCCACATCGGTACCACCAAAAGATCCATGGGAACCAAGGCTCAAAGAGCATGAAAGGAACTGCAGGCTGGGGCAAACTGACAAGTCGGCTGTGGCGGAACACGTACTCAGTGAGGGAAACCACAGGATTCTGTTTGAAAATATGCGAAACTGATTGCCCCCAACCAGGGTTACCATAGCCGACTGGTACGGGAGGCGATAGAGATCCACAAACAAACGGAAAATTTCAACAGAAAAAAAGAAGCGTTGAGTCACAACATAATTTGGAATCCCATTCTGAGAAAATCAAGAATAACTAATAAAATCACGGCAGGTAGTGCGGCAACTGATGATGATGATTATTCTCCGAATCCGACCGAAGTAATTAACACTCCAGGCTACCTGCATCAATATAAATACGCCCTACGAAATCGAAATGTCCAGTCATCGGAATAATAGATGAGTGAGCCTCTGAAGAAGCTAGCCACTTACGCTAGCGAAACGTCAGGAAGAAATTCCAAAGAACGACGGCCTTCAAACCCGAAGAAATGATACTGGAACACCACTTCAACAACACTTCGACATTGTTCGAAACTTTTCACCAGAGGGCGTATCGCTCATCTTGAAATCCCAACAGCTCGATGTATTTTGGAATCTCTGGTTGATCTCCTGTAGTGATCAACGTGTTCTCTCGACTAGTTTACTGATGCATGACATAACATTTTGTTTTTTTTTTTAAGAGGGGTACCTAGCTAGCTGCGATTTATATCAACTGAACTAAAGATAGATTCAACTTTCCTCAGACGGCACGATAAGAACAGATTCCTTCAACTCTCCTTTCCTGACTTGCTTTCCGTTGCCATCATTTTAGTTTCAATCCATTTTTCTGTCTGATCTCAATCAGAGTAATAATGTGTTTTGATAATTTGAACCACCTATCTGATGTACACCTTGTGTTCACTCTTTCGCACTTCCAGAGGTCTTGATGTTTTACCGACAAAAAAACTGGTTTTTATTTGTAGCAGCGGGGTAGATTAGAAGTCTGCCCTTTTACGCTTGTATGGATTCCAATATTAATTATTGATTTTTTCAGGTTGTGGTAGGTAACCCAAAAAACTACGAAGAAAAGACTACATTATCTTAATATGGATTCAATCATTGGGGAAACTTCTCAAACTGAATATACCCTCAGGACCACCTTCCAAGAGACCGTTGGTTGGTGGCCTAGTGGGCAAAAGGGCTCGCTTATATTCGATTTATTTTCCTCAGTATCGGTTCTCTACTGGGTCACGACGAAAATATGTGTGTACTCATGCAAGTTTGAGTTGCATAAATCTTTTTTGGTGCGATTGACTCGGTTATTTCGGTGGTGACTTTGGTTCTACAAACTAAAAATATGAGGTGGCACTTTGAAGAATGATAATTTCGAACATTTCATATCTTGAAACTGAAAGAATAAAAAAATGGAATACGGTAAATTCATTAAAAAAATTAAAAATGAATTTAATTACATATAGTATGTTCAAAAATCGACGTTCTTCTGTTCAAAAAAATTCGGCGCGAAATATCGGATAGGCTGTTTTTATGTCAAGAAGTTCAAGATAACAATTTCCATTTCCTCAAAATCTGAAGTTCAACGTCGATGTATCCAGGCAATCATAAAATGTTCCGCCATTTTTCCGTAGGTGACAATATTGACTTGTATGTACAGTACTCGTCAGGAGCTTCAAAAGGATGGGCTACAAGACCCCCTCCCCCTTTCCATTTAATGTTTTTTCCAGATTGCGCACAGTCGCCAAAATATAGTGTTCATGCATACATGGGGGTAGACATTGAAGAAAGCCACTGTAAATAATATAGTTAATAATAATTTGTTTGTTTTGCTGTAATTATTTTCTACGAAATATGAATGAATTTACGATAAAGTTACAGTACAAATATTATTTATCAGGTACAAATATTTGCTCAAGTTTTTTTTGCTGTGTCCTGCTCATTTCTCAATAAATTATTGTTGAAAATTGTTGCATTCAAGATCGCACATTTTCTCCCTTTCAACTTTTTTATTTGAGCTCCGCACAATGCAGTCCAACAAGTTTTATGAAGATCCACCCATTGACTTGCCCTAGATTCTGAGCTATAAATCCTACGGCACCACCATCTCTGAATCTTCAATAAATAACAATTCGACTGGAGTACATTTTTCAATTTTTTTTACACCCCTTCAAAATCCAATAACGGGTCCACCAATGATCCTCAAACGATCTCGTTCCGTGCGTAATCATTCTGTTTTTGTTTCGGGGGTTTAGCAAACGAAATGGGGTTTCGAACGAACCAAATCGAATCTCAACCAGTAGAACGGGTTGAAATAATGAAAAAAATCCAATTGAATCGATTTGCCGACGAATATACAGAATAGTCAGGCACACAAGATATGGAAGGGTGCATTGAGGCATATTTTTGGGTGAAAAATCCACAAACCGGGAGAATCGAATGCAATCAGTTGCGATACAGGGTAGAAACTGTGTACTCTGGTTTTGAAGAGGAAACAGAATTCCTGGAATGGGAATCCATCTGACGTTGACCAGTACCGGCAGTAGTACCTATTGTATAATTTCTTGAGAGACATTCCAATGAACAACTCTCCTATGGATGAGATCAATCGCCAAGAGTATTCTCGAAAAAAATTGGTTCACATTTACTGCCAATAATCACATCACATCATGTTAGTTCCTGATGATCTATACTGCATAGCCAGATTCAAAATATTGTTCCAGTGTGTGGAGATCGTTACCAATATATATATTGAAGCTTTTTTTCATTATGAAAACAGCTATCTGTCTGTATGAATACAAACTCGTCCACTTTCTAGGAACAGCGCAAAAAAGTTGGCAATTCTTTCTTCATATATATCTTTGGAAATATTGATAATTATATCAGTATTACATCTTCAGTTGGCTCTTTATAGCCTTCCCATTGTAAACCACCAAGAGAGCTAGTTTCATTTCTCCCTTTCCTTCTGTGTTTCGACTACAAGATTTTTTAAATTTTTCAATCAGGTGAACCTTGCATCCGTTTAGTTATCTCAAGAATGAAAATTTGGAACTTTCAAAAATTGTGAGCAACTCTTTTTTGGGCCTTTTCTTACCCAAATCCATATGAGAAAACGAACAATATTTCCAATAGAGACTTGACCTCGAAATATCCGCAAATAATAAGATAAAAAAAATTGATTGTTAGATTGAAAACACAACTTGGTGTTGTTGATATATGGGATGATCTGATTTTTGCTGTTTCGAGTTGGGAATCAGCAGCTCTTGGCTCTTCTTTGCTTCTCGAGATATTTCAACTACAAGCACACCTGAGCTTTATGAACTCGTGAAAAGAGACTAAGTTACGAATCAAATGGAATCAATCTCTTGTCACCAATCACTTTTCATGGTACTAACACCACACTAAACTAATTCCAAACTTTTGAATAGCAGGGTATAATATTTGAAACCAGTTTTACTGTTTCGTCAACTTTGATCGATATAAATTCCTTTACAATTGTTTTCTTTCTTCCGATTTGTTGGGTAGCTGAAAAGTTATTATATTGTATTGAGGGTGTTATATCCAATTTTTGTGAAATTCATCACGAATTCTATTTTTTTATAAGCAGATTCACACAGGGAAGCGCTGTAATGTTCAGAGATTACCGCGTGAATCAAGAGATACGAATTAAACGTTCTCTTTGAATTTTTGAAATTTGTAATCCTCAGGAAAAACCTCTCTCAACAAGGAGTTCCGAAGCTCAGCTGTTCTATTGAAAAAAGATCCCTGGGCAAGAGAGGTTCGACAGGTCTCCAAATTCACAACAAAGGGGTGGGAATTCTGTTCTCGTCGAGTCATCCGCGTAGATATTGCCAAGGGTGGAACGATTGATAACAATTCAGAAGAGCATCGACCGTGAAAATATCTATAGAAGAGAGAAGTCTCCGACCCTTCTACGATGCTCCAATGAAGTGAGCGAGTCTGTGAGCGAAGAATTACCAACAGGAGGGATTACCTTCCTCTAAATATAATTTAGAAGCTTCAATAAATGTTTTGGTGCTTAACTCCATTCATGAGAACTATATTCCAAGACAGGTCGTATCTGAGCCTTGTAGATTATTAGAAGCTGACGGAAAGCGAAGTATTTCTTCGCCCGAAATAGAAATCTAAATTTCTGGGAAGCACCTTTAGCAATCGATCTCACATGGTTTTCTTATGAGATATTATTACTGATCGCAATTTCTAGCATCGAGATACTTGACTTTGTAGGAATAATTACTCCTGAAATCTGAACACTAGATGATAATAGATGGGCTTTTCTTAAGAAGAGACATTTTTGGATTTTCCTAGCATTAAATTCCACCAGATTCATCTTACCCCATTCTATTATTTTCACCAAGTCATCGTGAATTTTATTGACGTGTATGCTTCTTTGATACTATACCCATTGAATGAATACATAAAAGGAATTGGTGAAACACACAGTGGCGTCCGAAATGTCCCCCAAAATGCCCCTGAACTTTTGGCGCCACCCGACCGAAAATACGCAATCGAGTCTAGCGTTTGCTGCAAATCGACTAATGAGCTGAAGTCGGCAACGCGACCATTGTGCCGGCTTAATTGGTGCAGAACAATTGAAAGTAATTAGCATCTTAAAAGGATCCGGAACACTACTGCTGCTGCTGCGCTAATGAATATTTATATGACAACGCTGTAATACATATGAACTGCATTAATCGAGAGAGCCGTTATCTGAAATAAAGTTTCGCGTTCATTGCTGACAAATAGTCTGGTCATTAGAGACTTTCGCAGTGAACCGGTTATTATTTATACGAAAATTATTAACTCAAGAAATTCGATTTTCTGAACGTTCGCATTCTCACGCAGAGCGTTTCTCATAATAATCTTCAACAATCGAGTTTATCATCATCTCAGCGATTATTATTATCGATTTCAAAACCAAACCGGCGATCCGGCTCGGAGGACCAATTAAACTGTATTAGTCGTCAAATCGATTATTTTCTTATAAAAATGGCACATAAATCAGGAAACGGATGATACTAACTTCGGAGTAAGAATGAAAGGATGACGAAATATCGACAATAATAAAAACTTAAGATATTTTTTGCCATTATAGAAACGAAGTCTGTTGTTCGGGTCTGAGAGCCGACGACATTTATTCGATCCTCAGCAAACGAGAGAGCAGGGAACATCACCGCATCGTTCATCAATTATTTATAGTAGCAGGTAATAATGCTGAGTATGCGGTATATTCAACGAAATGTATTCGCCTACAGAAACATCTGCGTTCTTGGGTTTGTATTCGTTTATTCTTTCGATCGAATAGAACAGTTAGGTGGTGAAACTTCCATCCTCATCATTTCTCCAGCATCTTCAGAAGCAAAATGATACTGAATCTGAATACTAAGGATAGTTTTTTACAGTTGAGGTATTAAAAAATCACCTAAGATCTTCTTCGTAGGAAAATGATTGAAACCTACTGGATTTTATCGGTCTTACAAGGAAAGTTCTTGATAATCCTAATTTTGATATTTTGAATTAAGACTGAATAGCGGGCTGAATGGGACAAGTCACACAGTTGTCACTCCACATAGTATCACATTTGTTACGTATATCTTTGCTCAGTTTGAGATTGCTTTCCACAGCACAAACATGACCACCTTTTTTCTGTTTATCCATTGAAATAATAATGAAACACTCACGAAATAAAGCAAAACACAATTAGATACCAAAATAAAACTTGATCAAACAACGTGGAACTTCACAACAAATACAAATTGCAGCTTTCGTTTTATAGTTGCGTTGCTCCAGGGCTTCTAATTTCAGCTTTACCATTGGCTGGAAAATGACAAGTGGCAAATTCCACCAATAGTGAAGCTCGAGAGTCCTAGAGCAGGAAACTGTCTAATCTAAAGCAGCAATAAAGGAATGACAATATGACAGGTCCGCTGCTTTTCAACATGGCCGACATAGCGACGCGAAGTACATGCGCGTACTTTTCCCGCCCAAGGGAGTGTCCCCGCTGATTGTTAGGTATATGATGTGACAGAACTATCACTTATAAACGACAATTGCCAACTGGTGAGTAACAGACCTCAAACAAATTGCGGCAACATCGAAATTGTTGCCAACCAAATGCCAAAAAATAACAGGTGCCAAATTAGAAATTTACTGTAAACGTTCCAATACATTTCCAACCATGGATTGGTGCTACTGCGTTGATTTCATGTCATCATCGATGACACAGTTTTCAAATTGTATATATAATAGTTGTAGCTACACATTCAAGATGAATCAATTGTTACACATAAATCAATGGTCTGAATAATACAGAACGCAGTAAGTATATCGTATCATCTGAAATGAGCCTGAGTGGTAACTCAATTTGCATATTCTACTTTTACTAAACGATGTTTAATCTTCACGATATTTAAAATGAGCGGATTAGGAGGATTGGAATGATTCCGTCTGAAGACCGTACTATATGTCAGCCATAAACGAGAAAGTTCAGTTACGACTTTAACAATTCCCAGTTGACGTATCTTATATGCGTATCTGCTCAGCCATATACATATTCATTAGCATCAGCTACGGTGTTCGGAGAATCGTTTTGAGATGCTTATCTCTTCCAATTGTCTTCCATCAATTGAGAAGTACAGTAGTTGCATGGCAGACTTTTATTAATAACTTACTCATTATGATGAGTGGAATTTCGTGATAATGATAAATGATAAAAGATGAGATTGAAAATTTTCTGTTTTTGTTGTCAAGATTGCAACAACGAATACATCGGCCAGAGCCGACGAGCTATTAAAACCCGTTTCAAGGAGAATTTTGCATACATGAAATACGGAAAGGCAGAAAAATCCAGTGTCGCCCAACACGCTCTAGATAATGGCCACAAAATTGGTGAATGCAATCTGAAACTGATTAAGCATGTGCATAACACAAGACTGCTCGATGCACGTGAGAGTCTAGAAAAAGCAAAATATGAAAACAGCATGAATGGTGACTGGGGAATTTTTCCTTTCAGCCCGTTCTCCAAATCTATTTGTGAGAAATTCATCGGAATGATCAGTTATAACAAGCAAAGTCCATATCGGACAAAAAAACTTCAGGTATATGAAACAGCTAACCTTAGTCTTTAGATTTAGTATCAATTTTCTTCTGCTGAAGATGATAACCCTGTTAGCGAAACGTGCGTCGAATACAAAAATATCAGTTTGGTGTTAGGGTAATTGATCTCTAGCAAAAATCGCAATGATAAATAAACTTACCTTATTGTTATAAACATCCAAATAATTTGGTGCTGAAAATATTGTTATTAGTGAAGGGAAGCCTGTCGTTTGACTTTTTCTGTACATCCTATATCTGAAACAAATAAGCATTCATCAGTACAAACATTCTCGACCGAGCAACATAAAAACGCAATGCCAATTTGATAGGTTGATTTGAATTTATTTCTTTCATCAATTTGTGCCTACTCCTCAATTTAAGTCATTGCTCTAATGGTATGAAATTAGAATATGGTGATTTTGTCTTCACCTAAACGAAGTTGTTGTTTACTGAATTTGCACTACTAAAAATTGATGAAATGTGCAGTAATTGCCAAGGAATTTGAAATTGCTCATCACATCAATACACAGTGTGTCTCACTTCAACTCCACCCACCCCTTGAATCTGATTGGAGTCATATTCAAAAAAAATTTTTTTTTTTAAATTGATTTTCTTCAAGTAATTATTCTGAAGATGTATTTGCTCAGAAGAAGTTTCCTTTTTTGAAAACTCATCAAAAAAATTAACACGATTTTGAGAAAGAAAACCCATTCAGCATGTTTACCAAAAGTTCATATGAAAAAGTTGTTTGCAAGTTCGTCTCTTGAAGCCTCACATAATACAAAAAAAGGCTCCAGATGTGACTTCGAGCAAAAGAGATACAGAGGTAGTCAGAATTGAAGTGACAAACCCTGATTTGGATAATGTTTAGGATGATTTCAAACATATTCTCCAAATACATGCCTCTGATAAAAAAAAATGTTAGTTCGAAAATCCTGTTGATTTTATTATCCCAGTATTAAATGATTGTGGACTACGGACAAAGCAGATATAGGGTGGTCAAAGTTGAAGTGAGACACACTGTATATACACGCCTTGCGTTATCTGTCCGTAAACTGTAGCGAAAACTACTAGCGCCTCTGGTGGAAGAAACAAGTACAAGCATATCGGGGCAGTATGGTTGCCAGACCTGGTTATATATTACTAAATCTGACTTCATCCATGTTTTTTTTCATATCCCAGGTTTCAAGAAAAACTATCAGAAGTTTACTTAAGAGCTTGGGCGAGCAAGGGGTACCCGAAACCTACAGTCTATGAAGTATAATCCCTACTTAGGGTCCGTAACTTGACGGCAAATACCAAATTTGAGAAATTCAAGTGGAAAATCGCATTCCATCAGTTATTATTCTGGCAAGAGCTGGTAGTCGATTTCTTTTCCATGGCAAACATGGCCTGCTTGAAACAAGAGACTGACTTTTGGAGGCGTAAAACATTTCAAGAATGATCAATAAGGAAATCTTTTGGTGGGTTCGCTTATTGATCCTCCTTGTCGCTTATGACGCGCACTCGTCGCTAGTTACCAACAATTATTTATTAATTTATCCATTCAGTATCAGTGGAATGCTTTCGAAAACTACAATGGTAAATATGCTGGTGACATTATTCGTCACAAAACTAGGGTCAGAGAGTTTTAACACATTACGCAAAACCATTTGCTATGCGGCGATTCATTATGGCATTTAATTAACCTTTAGTTTCATAATGGTGATCCCTAACGGTACACGTTTCCAATACCGCAGTGCTGAATTTAATAATGCCAAATAAATGAAGAATTCTCCTAATAAATGAAAATCTCTCTTCTTACGTTCCTTCAAATCTACAGTAAAGAACTATTTTTTCAACTCCGTTGAGGAATACTCAAATATCCAGTAGATCATACCGGATTTTGGAATATTTCATGAACTTTTCTAACAAAAGTCCTGCCTTTTATAAAAATGTTACTCCATTTGTATATCATTTATGAATGTGCCTAACCTATCGAATGCCTTATTTGTGGACTTTTAGCTCTAGGATACCTCTGACGTGCTACAAATTCCTACATGTGAATATGTGAAGTGGTCCAGAAATCTGTCTTATACTTGCCTTTCGAACCTGCAGAAACAATCTTGGAAGGCATTTTAAAATAACGATGGATGAAAAATTCAGACCAGCACTTGGGACTGCTCTGCCCTTCTGTTTATTCATGTACACACCCTGTTGTTTTCCATCAAACGTCATATAAAGATGCTTTTCAGATAAAAAATATTATCCAAAGCATTCTTGTGCGCCATGGTATCAGAAAAACCATGATTTATCAAGTATTCATTCATCTCTACTTTCGATATCAACTGGTCTTAGATAAAATCTGTACTACCTACACGGTGATAAATACTGACGAAAGAGAAACAAGCGTAACTTTACATTCTCAGCTGGTTATTGTTCTAAACTTGTTTTCTCGAGAACTACTGCATCAAATTAAAAAAACTAAAAAGCGTCGTAAAGAGAATTCAATGACCTCCGAAATGCGGTATCACATGTACCTCAATCCTATTGAATATGTAAGGGTTGGAGCTAACCCCTCCTAGAGGCTTGAAGTGACAAAGATGAGAATATGCGCGAAAGATGTCCCCCTTGCAATAAAAACACTGGTCTGCAAAAATATATATGATTTTTCTCTCCTCTAGATTTTATGTTCGTTTTATAATAATTTCTATATTTCTGATTAGAAATATAAAATGAAAAATTACGAAATACGTATACATGTTTTTTTATTGAATTTTTGGAATGAACTCCTATTTTGCTACAAATTTGGGTCATTCATTCAAAAAAATAATACGATATTGAATAAAATCTGTCAAAAATCATCAAAAAGCATTACACAAACATAAATACTTTTTTTAGTTGTATTCACTTCGTTGTTTTATTCCTTTTTATATTTTTGTGTAGGTGTTTCACGACAAATCGTCAAAAAAAAATATCGGCAAGCATTGCTCAGGACCATTTTCCGTTGTAGCGCCTCTCTATGTGCAATATATTTTTGTGAATCTGAGTGGGAGTCTAGAAAATGAATTTGGAAGGACATATTTTATAACCTAAAAATGATATTTGCTTAAAATCAGAACAATGTTCTAATCATCTGATTTTATCTTGCTCTATAATTGACAAAACAATTATTTGTGAAAATAATTCATAACTTATCAAAATATCCGGTGGAAATTGAAAAATATTCAATATACAACTTTTTTCCGCAGTGCATGCTACGGAATTACAGCTACAACTGCTGTGACGCAAGCTTTGGTACTAAAACACCGTCAGGTAATATCTTTTTCTCTCTCTTTCTATTGAAACAAACCGTTTTTGTGGATTCAAATATGACCTGAATTGAACAAGAAATCTTGTTGAAGCAAAAACGACGGACAAAGCATACATAATATTGAGCTACAAAAAAAATCATTAAAAAAAATATAAACGTGATTGCAAAAAAAGAAAATCAGATTCTATGATGTTCAACTCCTCCCTTTCATCATAATTTCATTCAAGGGATGATTCTGTTGCAGACCAATGAAATCGACAGGTCCGAGCGTTTTTCTTTGTGTGAACGATAAATATGAAACATCGCCCATGTATCGTTTTCGCTGGGCCACCCTGTATACACTGCAGCAAAGTTCGCATTGAGAAAGCAATCGCAAATGTTTCGAATCATAAGAATACCATACGATTCAACTTACCCTGCATCTTGTGCCTCATGTGCTCTTATTATCGATAGGAGGTTATTGTTTTGTAGAAAATCACAACACGCAGCATAGCTGAAACAAACGAAAAATTATAATGACTACAATATTATTACCAGATTTGAATCAAGCAACACATTCAAAGTCTATGTATGGAACCTGGTGAAGATATGGATTCTCGAAACTCCTACATCATGTTCTAGAACCTTAGAGAATTAAACTTTTTCCTTTATGTGACTGCCGGTGTACTGATTGTACTCATATTTTCATTTACTGTTTTAATGTTATTATATTGTTATGAAATCTCCTAGCGCCGGCCCTGTCGCTCGTGAACGCAAAATAATATGAGGGGTCGAAGAGAGAGCGTCATTTTTCCAGGAACTCTTGATTCGCGTGGAGAATTCGATACACATCATCGAGACCTCTCTGATTCTCCATAGGCGTACGGAAGTATAAAAGAGAGACACTTCATCGCGAAGGAGTTGGTTATTTAGATAGTTATCAAGTTTCTAGTTTGGTGGAGAGAGGAGAGTTTGACAGAGTTTTTATCGGAGAGAGCTTTGGAATTGCAGAAGTCGTAGTAGAGAATTTCTAGTACCGAGAATTTTACTTCAGAGCGTTGGATAGTTAGCGGAGCAGTTTGATTGTATTGTATTCTATTGTGATGGAGAATTGCAATAAGAGTAGTTAGGTGTTGTTTGGGGTTTCACTTAAATGAATATAGCAAATACCGGGACTTACATAACTATTCTACCAGGAATAAAAATCTTCTCATAAACTCAAGGAATCGACTTCCAATCAATCCCAATATCTACAATAAATTACCAGAAAGCTATAAAGAACTAAACTTATTTAGGTTTAAAAGAGCTATCAAGCAATTACTTCTGAAACAGCTTTTACTTTGTAGACGAGTATTTATCTTGTGACATTCAGATGAATTCTTCCTGCCTTACTGGATGATCGAAATTGTCTTTTATGATGTGATTATAACATCTTTTACATGTGTTTTTTTTTTAATTTTCTCTCAAACAACTTGTGTGCTTCATTGAGTTACTACCTCTCAATCTATTGAAGCAAATGTTCATGAATGTTATTGATATTTTGTACTGTCAGGGCCGGTTTTTCAATGCAAGATATCTGTCAGATTAAAATAACCATCAGTTTTTTTCCTTGTCACTGCCAAATATTATCCACGCGCACCTCCTCTCTCCTTCCATCTATCTGACAGATAACTCATTTATCCTTGTATTGAAAAACTGGCCGTTAATGTCCTTAGTCAACTACCAATTATTGTTTGACAAAACTTTGTTTATTCGTTTTCATAATGTCTGCTATATCCATTTCATATATTGACTTGTCATAAATGTAATGTATATACATAACATGATCAAATGAACTATTGAAGAATTGAAAATCATTTTTGAGAAATATTACTTGCATTTTCTATCCTGATTTTGCAAAAAAAAATACCGAAAAACGCCTCTGTTTATTTTATGATCGATTATTTATGCTCATTGAAAATATAAAAGACAATTTTTATGTCAACGTTCCATTCGATATTTGAATATACCTATATAACGAATGTGTATTCCACTGAGAGAATTGCTATTCAAATTTTAAACTGAGTAACCGATGTTCCAATCATTACGGTTAATATAAATACTATTTGTTTGCATATAACCCCAAGCATACCCAGATTAACAAATCATTCATTCAATGAGCATTATCATCCAATTGTTTTATTATTACAAGGTCGGATCATCACGCCTAGCTGTAAGATTTCCTCGTGTGGTGTTACAAAAAACATACTTTTTATTTGTTTGTGTGAATTCACATGACAGTTTCATTTTTTTTCCTTTATTGCTGTTCTTTACAGAGGCCACGACACTAAACCTATAATGATAGGGCTCCCAGAAGTCATACATATAATTCGATATTTCTTTCATAGAACACAAAATCGCCCTGCTGCCATGACTAGGGACCGGTCAACGCTATAAAAAAAAAAAACATTTTGGGTTTCTATGATTACAAATCATATCATATTACCGTATTGTGATTGTTCTTCCTAACAGAGGGGGGGGGGGGGATTAAATGAAAAAGCAGTGCCGCCTTTTCCAAACAATGGACAACACGGTGGCAGCCGCGTTTAGAAGTCGCCCAACGCGCAACAGTTTCGGGACGTGTCACTACGTCGAATTCCCATTACGTCGAATTCCCACTATGTCGAATTCCCATTACGCCGAATTCCCACTACGTCGAAAAGCATCCCCACCACTTACGTCACCAAAACACGATCGTTATCGGAGCTGGATCCCATTCGACGTAATGGGAATTCGGCGTAGTGCCACACCATGCACTTTCAATATCAACAGCACAGCGAAATTCATCCTTCTTTTAGGTTAGGTTAGTTAGGTTAAGTCAGATTGGGTTAACAGGAAATTGCAGAATATCCGGTAAATTTTCAACAGCACAGCGAAATTCATCCTTCTTTTAGGTTAGGTTAGTTAGGTTAAATCAGATTGGGTTAACAGGAAATTGCAGAATATCCGGTAAATTTTGCGAGTGCGTATCACTACGTCGAATTCCCATTACGCCGAATTCCCATTACGTCGAATTCCCATTACGTCGAATGGGATCCAGCTTCGATAACGATCGTGTTTTGGTGACGTAAGTGGTGGGGATGCTTTTCGACGTAGTGGAAATTCGGCGTAATGGGAATTCGACGTAGTGGGAATTCGGCGTAATGGGAATTCGACGTAGTGATACGCACCCAACAGTTTTTGCGTTTCAATTCGGTTTCATCAGCAATCGGCTGTTTCTCTTCGGTTTGTATTATAATACGCCAGCCACTACACACGTAATATCCAGTGTTCGTGGTAGTGGCTGGCATATTTCAATTATACAAAATATCGAAAAGATTGAAACGCAAAATCGGTTGCGCAGAGGGCGACTATCAAACGCTGCTGCCGCCATGTTGTCCACTGTTTGGAAAAGGCAGCATTGCTTTTTTCATACAGTCCTACACCTTCCCTGTTTGGAGGAACAACCACAATACGGGAGACATATCATTACAGAAACAAAAAATTAAAAAAATTTGTTGATTTTTTTTATGTCGTTGACCGGTCCTAGACGTGGCAGCAGGGCCATTTTATGTTCTCCTATAAATGAAATATCGAATTATATTCATTACTTTACCCTATCATTATAGGTTCAGTGTCGTGCCCTCTTATAATAAAAGATATTTGACGTTTTTGAACAAGGGCGTTTACTTGAAAACAGAGATTGAAGTTATTTCGAACGATTGAGAGATAATGTAACGTTTCAGTCCATTCACAACATCGGAACTAAGCATAAAATGTATTTATGTAAAAATATCTCGATCGAAATTATCACAAATATGAATTGAACAGTAATTATGATTGAATTGTTACCCGATTCAGAACACCATCCATAAATTTTTTCAAAGTTTCTGAATTTTCGTTCAAAAAATTCGGGTGTTATAAATGAATCAGTATAAGAAAACAAGTGTGATTTTTGCAAATATCCATACTACCTATAATAAAGAATCCGCTGTGATTTGTTCGCCGCAATTTGTTTATTCGTTATACTTCCATTAAAAGAGGGATTTTTACAATCGGAAAATTTATATAAAAACAATATTTTCCAAACTGAGATCGAGAGAATTTTGAAAATTCCCATTCACATTTATACAATGTGAGTTATAAAGAAAAACTAAGCCATACATTTTTTTCGATTGTTCCGATTATATTTTTTCTTTTTACGGACGACTATATACATAATATATATATATACTTATACAAAGAATTAAAATAATTTTATTCACTCCCATTCTCCGAACTATTCAAAAACAATATTGCGGAAGAATAATTTTGATTATAAAAAATTTGTTTATTAAATAAAATTATTAAATATTCCGCCATTTCGTAGAAGAAGATGTTGACTGAATATTCTAGGGTTGTACATTATTCATCAGCAGCCTCAAAAGGATGTGTCACAAGACCCACCTTTCCATTTATTTTTTTCCCAGATGACGCATAGTCATCATCTTGAAATTTTCAAATGCCAATTTCACTCCTCAATATAGTACTTATTCATGCATCAGTTTCATTATCCCAACCTTCAATTTTTTGGGTTGACCCGTTCCAAAAATAAAGGGGGGGTGAACATTAAAGAAAGCCACTGTATATAATCTATATATTTCTTTGCTGTTACTCGTTTATTTTGCGAAATATAAATGAATTATTATTGGGAGTTACTATGCAAATACTATTTATCAGATACGATTCTCTGCTTTAAAAATGTTTTCCTTGTACGTCTCATTTTATAGTAAATTGTTGTTAAAATTTGTTGTAATCAAGAACGAACATTTTTTGTTTTTCAACTTCTCCATTTGAGCAATTAAAAATGCAGTACACAAGCTTTCAGGACGATTCATTAACCTGCCTTGGATTCCGAGGCATAAATTTCACGGCGCTCCAATGATAATAATGAAATAAATACATGATGAATAATACATTGAACAAATCATACAACGAGAATTGAATGAATATTGGGAATAACACATAAGGCAAAACCTCGTACATGGGTGTCATTTGACTGACAATTATACAGACAAAAATACGAATTCAAATGTTGCTAAGATTCAAAATTGATTATATTATATACAAATGTGATGAAATAAGGTACGTTAATGAATATGTTGGGGGGGTGTGTGGTGAAAGGGAATATATAAATAATATTATACTTAACAGCAAGTATCACAGAGACTCAATGATGCTATTCGATTCAACTGTTGAAGTGCAGAAAATAACATCAAAAGAAGTGTTTACTACATACTGACTACATTAAGAAAATAGATACACAAAAAATTGTATTTTTTATTCGCAGATTCACACGCAAGGAAAGCCCTGTAATGTTCAAAGAACACCGCGTGAATCAAGGGACAGGAGATACTAATTAACATTCACTTTGAATTTTTGAAGTTTGTAAGCGTCAGGTAAGACCTCTTCCGGCAAGAAGTTCCAAAGCTCAGCTGTTCTTTCGAAAAAAGATCCATGAGCAAGAGAGGTTCGACAGGTTTCCCAATTCACAACAAAGGGGTGGTAATTCTGTACTCGTCGAGTCATCCGTGTAGATATTGCTAAAGGTGGAACGATCGATAACAATTCAGAAGAGCACCGACCGAAAAATATCTAAAGAAGAGAGACGAGTCTCCGACCGTTCTACGATGTTCCAATAAAGTGAGCGAGTCTGTGAGCGAAGAATCACCAACAAGACGGATTGCGTTTCTTTGAATAGAATCGAGAAGCTTCAATGAATGTTTCGGTGCCGAACTCCACACATGAGAACCACATTCCAAGACAGGTCGCATCTGTGCCTTGTAGATCATTTTAAGCTGTCGAGAAGTGAAGTTTTTCTTCGCACGAAATAGGAATCCAAGTTTCTGGGAAGCACATTTAGCGATCGATCTCACATGGTTTTCCCATGAGAGATTATCACTGATCGTAATTCCTAGCATCGAGATACTTGACCTCGTAGGAATAGTTACTCCTGACATCTGAATACTAGATGATGATAGATCGGCTTTCCTTGAGAAGAGACATGCCTGGGTTTTCCTAGTATTAAAAAATTCACAACAATACAAACACAAATGATAGAATAAACTAGCCCTGAACCCTTTCCGGAGTTTCACCAGCTCCTTGGACGGATTCACCAGATTCGCTTGTTTTCGAGTCAATAAACTCCCGAAACCAACATGTCGCGCTGTACATTCGAAACCGTTAATAGTCGCGTTCCCCTTTTACGGTCTAGTTTAGAATGATAATGGTCGCCATAAGGGGAACAGCTATTTCAGTGGCATCCCTAAAGTTTTACACGCCGCATTAAACCGCATTACAAGCTTCCTGGTATTACAGCTGGGGTATGTTTATTAATGAAGCCAGAAAGGGGAACGAAAGCAGAGGAAGAAACGATTCTGATCCTGCGGGACGATTGGATATTGATGGATTGATAACCGATTGCACCGACTTTTTCTTATTGGAGCATTGAGCTAATGGGCCATTTGAGGTCATTTAACGCACTCCATCGATTGCACCATAGTTTTAGAACCCATTAAAGAACCCTCACTGATCCTGAAGGTTTCCTTTGTTAATGGACTCATAAGAAAAAGTCGGTGCAAGCGGCTTCAAGAGAGGGATACCTTATAAATATATCGAAAACGAAATGTTATTTTGATTATCACGAAAAAAAATTAATTGCAAAATGAACAGTGAGCTTTGCATACCACTTTTCTTTAGGGCTATAATACAAAACTGTTGTATCTTAACTGTTTCTGACAAAATGGTTAGAGCTTTCGCAGCCGGGGTTTTGAGTATCTCTACCTTTGTTCGGGTTTGAAGGCAGTCTAGTCCAAGAGACAGAATAGAGGTCGACCTTCACCCATCTATTTACCGGATGAAACATACTTTGTATAGGGTTTCATAATTAGACGAATACGCCTATAATGGCTTGCCTATCAAAATGTGGTCCAGACTATATACAGGGAGATTCAAGAATTTTCACCATATGGAAAACTGTTTTAATAAAGATTTATCAGAAAATTTTATTTCTCATAAAAATTGGTGTATTGCAGAATACTTGCACAAGAGTCAATAAAGTTTTTTGAATAGAAAGAAGGGGTTGCTATGAGGAGCCCATTGAGTCCTGTGGTGGCAAATTTCTTCATGGAACATTTTGAAAAACAAGTTCTAGAGCGTTGGCCGGTCCGATCATCCTGTTGGCTGAGATATGTTGATGATACTTTCGTGATTTGGGGTCACGGAGAAGACGAGCTGAAGAAATTCCTGGATCATCTGAATTCCTGGAATCCAAAGATTTAATTCACGATGGAAACTGAGGGGGATAGGAGAATAGCTTTCCTGGACGTATGGGTAGAAAGACGGGAGAATGGAAAACTAGGGCATAGAGTATATAGAAAGCCCACTCATACAGATCGGTATCTTAACAAGAATTCCAACCATCAACCGAGGCAAAAGAGAGGAATAATCAAGACCCTGGTAGAAAGAGCGAGACGCATTTCTGAGCCAGAATATTTCGAGGAAGAGATGCGTCATTTAGAAAACGCCTTTATATGTAATGGCTACCGCAGGGACGAAATTCACCGAGCCTTGCGACCCAGGCAAGTTTCAATGGATGGCCCCGAACCAGCCGTTAATGGACGGGCGTGACTGCCTTATATTAACGGTGTGACGGACCGCATTGAAAGACTGTTAGAAAAACATGGGGTGCAAGCAATTTTCAAACTCACGGGGAAAATTCAAGAAAGCCTCAGATCCGCAAAAGACCCACGGGATCCATTATCTACCTCAGGAGTGTACCGAATACCGTGCAGTTGTGGTTCTGTCTATATCGGAACCACAAAAAGGAGCATAAAAACGCGGTTAACCGAACACAAAAGGAGTTGTCGATATGGCCAAACCCAAAAATCTGCGGTAGCCGAACACGCTCTGTTGGAAAGTCATGATATTAACTTCGACGGAACGCAAGTGCTGGACACAAGAAGGAGCTATTACCCCAGGCTCTATAGGGAGGCCATAGAAATCCATAAACATAAAAACAACTTCAACCGCAAAGAAGAGAGCCTGAACATTCATAGAACATGGTGCCAGCAGTTCAAAATGCACGAACCCTCCAATGAGAAAAAACGCTTTCGAATAATCAATAAGGATCAATCGACCGTCCGAACCAAAATTCGATAAAGGGTGACTCATCATCTGAACCACATAAGATCGAAGCCTCGCAGCAGAGAA
Source organism: Zygogramma bicolorata (assembly GCA_032362365.1). Classification (NCBI taxonomy): domain Eukaryota; kingdom Metazoa; phylum Arthropoda; class Insecta; order Coleoptera; family Chrysomelidae; genus Zygogramma; species Zygogramma bicolorata. The sequence goes on along the minus strand of JAVJAQ010003051.1, from coordinate 1,149,455 downwards.
GGATACTTCGACCATTGCCGCATCGCCTTTGGGAATGTCTGCCGCAGATGCAGACGAAACGTCAGGCCTTAAAACCTGTTGTCCACGGCTCAGAAGCCCGGAAGCACCTAACAATTCATTAGTTGCCGGCCGTGAAAGTCTTCAATCTTTGATGAGAGCTGTTAAAATTTCAAATTTCTGAACAGTGTACGAGAGAACGAAAAATAGGAATTTTGATCAGGTTCAAACCACGTTTCATTTTTGACAAAATCAAAAAGTTCATTCAAAGGAGTCTCTCAGAATTGAAATCAATATTCAAATTTCAAATCACATTCAGGGTAGTTTACTCAAATCGATAATAAGAAAGTTTTCCACATGGTGGAAATTTTTGAATCTCACTGTATATAGTCTGGACCACATTTGGATCAGCAAGTCCTTATAGACGTATTCGTCTAATTATGAAACCCAGAAAAAAGTATGTTTCATTCGGTAAACAGATGGGTGAAGGTCGATCTCTATTCCATCTCTTGGACTAGTATAGTTTTTGGAAATTTTTTCCTGACGTTGCGCTGGCGCGTGTGGCTAGTGACTAGGTTCTCAAGAGGCTCATTTTGACTCCAACGACTGGGTATTAACCTCTAAAGAAGCTAGCCACTCGCGCCAGCGAAACTTCAGAAAGAAATTCCAAAAAACGACGGCCTTCAAACACGAAAAAAAGGAGTGATATTAACTGTTCTTGATAGGAAAATGAAGTACATTGTATGTGTTCAATTACATTTCCTCACCTGATAAAACAAAATTTTCATGGGTGGAGTGAATAAAAGTGACCATGAGTTAAAACTATAGATCCCGTCTTTGTCATTCCTCATCAACCCGTATAGGTTTGTCCCAAAAATATTGAGCAAATGCTCGCATTCAAACTTTATTCACTCTACCCAAATGTGTCACAGTTGTATTATAGTTACACAATAAATCTAGTATATATATATATATATATATATATATATATATATATATATATATATATATATAAATACGGAATGTTGTTTGGGGATGCAGTCAAATTACTGGGCTGTTGTTTAAAGAATACTCTTTGTTATCTGGTCGAGCTTTCGAGAATGTTTATTCCCTTTATCAAGACATCTACAAAATTTTAATCATTATAAAACAATTGTAAAACATTAAGAAAGTGTACTTACTAACGTGAGGTTATAGTAAGAAGTCAGACGTAAAATGAGACACAGAGAACTGATACTTTTCCTCATTCGAAAAAGAGTCACACATTGCATTCAACATTACATATATATGTATAAAAACTTATATTAATTAAATTTTTGGAAAATTAAAATTTCACCGGCACGTGCTCGGAGGTGGTTACCAAAGGAAAGGAAATATTTGAAAATTGATAATTGACATATGAAAAGACATTTGAAGTTTTGAATTTTGACCATCGCTGGTCGACTTTTACGGTAAACCAGGATCTCAGGACCACTGTGAAATCCCGCGACCCGAAGAGGACGGATGTAGCTCTATACAATCGACTCTTAAAAGGAGCTCTGCGGGAGACAGAGGCCCTGACTCCTGGCAATAGTGAAGAATTGGAAAGGTACACGTTATCTATCCAAAACAAAATAGACATTGCCTATAAGGAATCCTGTCCGATGAGGATGGTACAGACAGAAGGCACAACCAATAAATGGTGGTGCCCTGAACTGGAACACCTCAGAAAGACAGCGAGAACGTCCTTTAACAAAGCAAAACAATCAAAACTCGAAGAGGACTGGGGAATATATAAAGCCAACCTCAGAGAGTTCAAAAAAGTCTGCAGACAAAAGCAAAGAGAAGCCTGGAGAGCCTATTGTGAGGCAATCGAAGATTTCCCGCAAGTCTCGAGGCTACAGAAGGCACTCTCAAGCGACCACCATAAGAGTATCGGCATCCTGACGAGGGAAAATGGCGACAAGGCCGCCAACCTCCGAGAAAGCGCCGAGATTCTTATGGAAACTCACTTCCCAGGTTCTGTCTTCCCAGGAACGACGAACCGGACGGAAGTACCAATAACACCCTCACAATACGACTGGCAATTTGCTAGCACTATAATTGATGAGGACAAGATAAGGTGGGCCATATCGGGCTTTTCCCCCTTCAAAGCACCAGGACCTGACGGTATAAGACCAGCCCTACTACAATGGGGACTGGATATTCTCATGCCGCACCTGGTCGGAATATTCAGAGCCTCATTAGCTCTGAGGTATGTTCCCATTAAGTGGAGAGAAGTACGAGTGGTGTTTATACCCAAACCAGGAAGGATGGACTACACCTTACCAAAAGCATTCCGACCAATTAGTCTCACATCGTTCTTTTTGAAAACAATGGAGAGGCTGTGCGAGCGGTTTATAAGAGATGAAGTCTTAGTTCACAATCCACTTCATCCATATCAGCATGCATATACTCCGGGAAGGTCCACTGATTCGGCCCTTCACCAAGTGGTTGGCAGAATCGAGAGATCATTGGATAATAAAGAATCCACCCTGGGTATATTCATAGATATCGAAGGAGCGTTCGATAAAACGACCTTCCCAACAATCACCCAGCAACTTAACTCCAGGAATATACCCCTGGTAGTAGGAGAGTGGATACTCAAGATGCTCTCTAGTAGAGCAATAAGTATAAATGTAGAAGACATTACTGTGAGAGGACTGGTCATGAGGGGATGTCCGCAGGAAGGGGTCTTATCACCCCTTCTTTGGAACATAGTCCTGGATACCCTGATAAATCGCCTCAACAGTAATGGTTTCTACACAATTGCATATGCAGATGACATAGTTATTCTGCAGACCGGCAAATTTGTGAACACACTGTGCGATAGAGCGCAGGATGGTCTCAAATTAATAGAAACATGGTGTAAAGAACACTCACTGTCGATCAATCCCAAGAAGACGGAGATGGTCCTTTTCACTAGGAAAAGAAGCTTATCGGGCTTGAAACCCCCCGAAATCTTCAAAAGCAAACTAAACTTCTCTGAAGAGGTGAAATACCTCGGTATTACCCTCGACAGGAAGTTAACATGGAACTCGCACATTCAGAGCAGAGCAAAAAGAGCATATGTGGCCTATGAGCAGTGTCGGAGGACAGTGGGACGCACATGGGGCCTCTCGCCCCGTGTGGTCACCTGGATCTACACTGCAATAATAAGACCTATGCTAACGTACGGAGCCATTGCATGGGGACCAAAAACTCTACAAGCAACGGCCATCCAAAAACTATACCAAATACAGCGAATGGCTTGTCTGAACATCACAGGAGCCATGAGAACAACACCAACCGCAGCGATGGAATTAGTTACTGGTCTGACACCTCTGGACCTGCACGTCAAGGAGGTTGCGCTAATGGCCATGCTACGATTGCGCACGGCTGGTGTAAACCCCGAGGTAGGAATGGGTCAACTGAGGCGGGGCCTGTGGAGGGAGGCACTCACTGCGGTGCCTCTGCTACAGGCAGCCAGTGACGCAATTGAACCCAGGTTTGTGTTTAATAAACCCTACAAAATACAAATAAAACAGAACACTGAGGCGGATGCTGCAAATGCAATACGCATATACACAGACGGCTCAAAAACCAAAGAAGGATCAGGATGTGGAGTTTACTCTAGATCACTTAGCCTAAGGATTAAGTGGGGAATGGGAAAAAATACCAGCGTGGTTCAAACAGAACTGGCTGGTATCTCAATCGCCACAAAAGAGCTAACCAGAAAAGGAATTTCTGGCAAAGACATAATAATCTACACTGACAGTAGACAAGCCCTACTAACCTTGAATAGACAACGTATTATCTCAGGGTTAGCACTAGAGTGCCATCAAGATTTAGCTAACGCCTCGGTAGATAATAATATCGTACTAAGGTGGGTGAAAGGGCACGACAGGAGCAAAGGTAACCGCATTGCTGACTCTTTGGCCAGGATGGCGGCTGGAATGAACATTTTGGGACCAGGTGACACCCATGGCTTGACGACTTCGACAATTGCGGAACTAGCCAAACGTTACACCCATACTCAAACCCTCAAAAGATGGGATGAAACCAAAGGATGCAGTTTTGCCAGGATCACCCTGGGCGACCCTGAGAAGCTGGATCCAAATAAATATTTGGCGATGACCAGGAAGAACCTACGTTTAACAGTGGGATTTCTGACTGGACACTGTCAACTAAGGAAACACCTCCATATTATGGGGCTAGTGGACACACCTCTATGCAGGATGTGTGAACAGGAAGATGAAACTGTCAGGCATGTCTCATGCGAATGTCTGGAGCTATCGTCGATAAGAGAGTGTGTGTTCGGTGAGTCTTGGCCTACACCTGCCGATATTAAGGAGATGTCCCCTGGTGACCTGTCCTCCTTCCTGGATAAGGCAGGATGGACAATGTCCTAGGAGGGCGACTCCTTGGGAGGATGTACAATGGGCCATATTGTGGCCTAAGTGCTGTGGGTCTATACTCACCCTCCCTACTCTACAGATACAGATACAGATTTTAAATTTTGAAAATTGGCAGAGACAAGCCAGGGTTACCAAAAGGTACACCAACAAAACATGACCAAAATCATAAAACAAAGTGTAAAAATTGAAACTGAGTACAGTGCTGCCACTCTCTCCCAACTGACGTGAGTAGTTTTCGACAGCCCCAGCACTGCGCTCAAAATTCAAGAACTCTACCTGTTACTTGGGGGGACTGGAGGAATCAGCTCCAATTTAAGAATATAGTTATAAATGTTACTAAGGTTGTTAGGATCAGTCTTTTTGTTCATGTTGTTGGTGCTCCTATTGATAAAGAACATTTCTTTAAACAAACGTTTCTGCAGATTGCCTTCAGTACACAAAACTTTCACTTCCTCATAGTTCATTGTATGTTTTGCGTTGATTACATGTTCAGCAAGAGCACAGGTGGCTTTCTTAGTGTTACAATCACTTTTGTGTGACGTTAAGCGTCCGGATAGATTTCTAGAGGTCTGTCCAATATATGTCCAATATATATATATATATATATATATATATATATACATCGATTTCGACCCTACATACCGAATAAATGGTTAAGAATGAGAAGTTACAGAAATGATATTGAATGGTATTGAACAAAAGTCCATCAGCGACTTTCTTTCGAAGGATTATGAAAGGTTTTCTTCTGGTCAGAATACTCATCTTAACCCATTATCGGCCAAGACAACAGAAATTTGTAATTTAGAAAAACCATTTATTTTGCACGTTCAGAACACTCAAACAAACAACAATTCGTCATTAAAAAAAATATCAACTGACAGTATTGAAAAAAACGAGTGGGTGCGTAAGCGCACCTTTGGCAAAAATGGTTATAATAATCTAATAAAAAAAAGGAAATAAATTCAGAGTAGGTGCCCTATTTCTCAATATGATAATTTTCGGAACAATCTGGGTTGACATGCACTTTACATTTCTTACATAAATAAATGGTGTTACTTTTACAAAATCGACATTTCCTTCTTGCACTGTTGGTATCTCTGATTATCACATGTCCAACATTATCAAATCTTATATCATCTGGTAGAGCTGATTTAGATGCTCTTCGGTATAATGGGTTATATTCGGCACCATTCGAGGTTTCATCAGTTTTGCTTGAATGGTCACTACATTTTAGTAGACTTCTTGCTATTCCACTCAGAGGGATATCGTCTTCTGAATCATAACTATCTTCATTCAATTGTACTCCAAAAGTTTCAGCAATATTTGCCTCAACACGTTCTGCTATCCCTCTCAAAGGGATGTCATCATCTGAATCATCACTATCCTTATCCACTTGTATTTCATAAGTTCCCGCAATATACCCTCTATTATTTCTTCTCCGATTATATTTTCATCAATGTTCTCCTCATCGGTTAGACTGTCTGTTTCCGGCGGAACATAAACAACATCAATCGAATCATAATTTTGATAATCCAACTCTTCCTCTAATAAAGCACTCAACTCTTCCGTCGTTAGTGCTCTCTCCATTTCCCATTTCGAAAATTGACTATAATAATGATGAATAATGATATTGAAATACCAAAATCTACACTCGAGTTATGATTCTTACCTCATTTAGACAATGTTATCAAAAAATACGAGAAATCTTTCCTGCCGATACTGATTTGCACTGAAAAACTCGAGCAAGGCGAATAATCAACTGACCATCGAAACGTATCCTGATATTCCCAAGATTGTCGAGACTCGCATACAAGTGAATGAAAATTTTCACTATTATCGGCCAAAGGTGCGTATACGCAACCATCGCCGGTAAATGAAAAAATAAACGACATCCGAAAATATTTACGTAAATGAAAATACACGTTATCATTGAGCAAATATTTCATTACTGTTCGGCACGAAATAAATTTATGATTTTATATTCAGTAAGTACCGAAAAAAAAAAAAATTATTGGAGAATTACAATAACGGTCAATTTATAACATTTTCAAGCGAATTTGAGAGATTGAAAAAATCATATTTTGGATTGAATAAAAATATTTTTTACTTCTTCTGGATCATTCTTATAAATATCCATCAGAATAATTATTAATAATATTCATCCACATCACAAAAAAAATAATAAATAAAAGTTGCGTTTACGCACCTTTGGCGGTTAATGGGTTAAGGGTATGTAACTATTTGCAATAATTGATAGTACATTACATTTGAGGATTCCATGTGCATCCCCATATTCGTCTAGTACATGTCCCTCGACATGTCCTTCCAACAAAATCTAACGCAGCCCTGTCGTTGCGGACTTTTTTGATATTGTCATATAGACTTTCATGAAAAACTTCATCAATTAGACACCAACATTGACATGCATACATTCTACATTGATTTTCATGGGTTAATGCAAGTCCCAGTGTATCAACATTACATCCGAGCATTTCGGGTTTATAATATGAGAAATGTGTATTGTGTAAGAAAAATATGTGTTAATGAATGATTTCCGATTGAGTTAATGAGTAATTTCATAAAGCTACCAGTTTGCTTCCCACCAACAATTCGGCTTGTGTCTATCACTAAGATTATCAAAGCTACCAACTCCAAAGGAATGGTAACACGTATTGCCTATTCGGGACACTATTCCCATTCATCTTCATTTTATGATAGTTTACACAATATGAAGTAGCGTAAGTTATATTTCCATGTTTTCAATAAGTACACAATATTCCCGAGAGAATAAACTCGATTTTCCAAATAACAAAAAGAAACATTTTTCTACACCCGTATTATAATTATACACTTATATGCCCATAAACTGTTTCATAATGGGATCCATTATCAAACGAATTGAAAATCTGCATCCTAATGAAAAATCTGTATCATAATCAATTGGTAATATAAAATGAAATCGGCATTTCAAATATAATATTAACTCTAGTGAGACTAGTAATAATGAAATAAATGTTGATATTCCTTCAACTTCCAGATTATTGGGACCCACAATACAAAGATGAATGAAATATTCATAATTCTTCATCAATTATCGGGTGTAGAAATTGCGTATGCAACTCACATGTAATGGCTACTAATACACTCGCATAAACCATCACCTTCGGCTCGTTTCGTATCCCGGTTATTACTCGTGTATGAATAACCATCATTACACGATCGTTGCATAATACACTATTACTCACCTGTAGAAATATGAGCAGCCTCTGACGGAGTTGTGTGAGAAGTGTTCTGCGTTGTTTTCATTGCCGAAGTCCTCCAACGGATCCGACCACAATAAGTCGCACATTGGTCCGAACGCTGGAGGTTCTTTGAATCTGTCTAACTGCAACAAAAAACAACGTCAATATAAATATTTTCTATGTCAAATGTTTTTATAAATTTTTTCATTGTTCAAGGATGTTACAATGCGAAATTAAAAAGTGGAAAAATCTCGAAAGTAATGAAAGAACAATTTTATCGATAAATTTTCATTTTTTCAACTATTTTCTATTTTAAATTATTTAACTATGAGAGCAAACAGTAACACGAACCCATAAAACCCATAAAACGAGTGGTTTTTTCTACACCCGTGCCATTATTTGCCCACAATCTATCTCACAATGGGATCCATTAGACTCATTAGAGGATTGAAAATCTGTATCGTAATGAAAAATCTGTATCATAATTAGCTCATTATCTAGCTATCAATAATGAAATAAATGTAAATATTCCTTCCACTTAAAGATCAGTGGGATCCACAATACAAATTTAATTTATAGTTTTTCATCATTTATTGGGTGTAGAAAAAATTGCGCCTGCTACTCCCATGTTAATAATACACGCCTATAAACCATACCTTAGGCTCGTTTAGAGCCGAATTAAAAAATTAAATATCAAGATTCCAGGAAATATTCATTAATAAACTATTTTCAACATTAAAATCTATCGTGCCTTGAATTTTTTAGAACTGAAGGAAATAATCGCTACAAAACTCCGTTTTCGTTGCCTTGAGTTCAGCCCATCGTTTCATCGCATTGAAGGAGAAATACGAACTATAAATTTTACACATCTGAAAATATAGTGTTTGGAGATCGGTTTGGAGACAAGGGGGTCGAAACAGTTCGATTCCCCCTGAGATTTGTCTCCACATAAGGAGTTGTTCTACTAATCTGAAAATTATTCCTATGTTCTTGTAAGCCTGTTTGGTATGTTCTTCCAGTTTGAGCTATGTACAGCTAGAGTATGTCCATTTATATACATCAAACTCTTGTCTTTATTATTTCTGATATGAGTCGGAGATCTATAATCTCTGTTCTCGTTTATTACTTCAAGGGCTTGAATGTAGAAGTTTTTCCGACAACATCGATTTCATCACATAATAATCGTAACCATTATTATACGAAATTTGTTTTATAGCATTGAGGCCCGTATGCACCGCTCCTATATATTGATGGTTTAACTAAGCTAGGTTTTGTTGATATGGATTTGCCAATCAGATTCCTTGTTCCTCAGCGATAAAGCCAAGCTTAGTTAAACCTCCAAGTAGAAACGATGCATACGGGCGTAAGTCCCTTATTAAAACTGAAATCAGATGTATATCCAATGAATCCTAGCAAATTGAATATTCATTGGAAGATATTTATAAGAAAACAACTACTTTCCAGTCTACGGACGTGGGATAACTCCTGAAGGACATATGTGCAAGCATCTTCAAGCTCATTATGGTTCATAGTTCATACAGCATACTGCGATTTCAGAAATTCCACCCACCACCCTCGTATGTTGCAGTAATTTAATAACACCTACCATCGACGAACGACTTTCAATTCAGCACGTTATCGAGAAAATCGACCGGCGAGAAAGATAAACAATTTCGCACGTATAACGTTCGAGATCGCCCATCTTGGACAGAAATTGCCTGTCTTAGGCCAGTTGATATAGACATGATTTTTCTAAAATTTAATAATGATTACAAAAGTTTTTAAACTTCAGTGGAATGAAAAGTACGTTTGAATGATATTGAGTCTGATTTTGAAACCCATTTTTCTGAACGGAACATGTTGAAAATCAGGATTTCGTGAATATTCGCATTATTTGTACGGAGATATTTGCAAAAGTTCTGCAAACTTTCGAGGTATTACGAAATAGCAGTCCACATCTTCTGGTAAATTTGCAACCATTTTAACAAAACGGAACGTTGCGTTTCATCAAAAAAAATTGTTTATAATCCTCATTATTCCAAAAAAATTCCAAAAGTTCTGCAGACTTGCATAAATAACCGAAATAATGTTCTTGAGTAGTATTTATCTTTGCAACCTCTTGCGTTAAACGGAAACTATATTTTTGCAATAAGTTGTTTAATGTCATCAAAACAAATTTCGAAATTTTCACAAAAGTTTTAAATACGGGTTGCAAATGAAGAAGTCCTCACATACGTTTTCGTTGATTTGCAACCAAGTCTGCAATACGGAAATGAGGGTATAATCAAAATGAAAAATTTGTTCTCTACCAAAAAAAAAACAAAAGTTCTGCAAATTTGTGAAGTGTACAGAAATAGCTGTTTACATCTTATGATGAATTTGCAACCATTCAAAAAGAACGGAACTGTTAAGGTTCCGTTTTAAGTTCGAGGTTCCAAAGTTTCATATCCACTGAGACAGATTTTATCTTCAATTGCAACCACGTATAAAAACTTTCGTAATTATCTCAATATACTTATGTGTACTGGACATGGCGGCGTTGACTAAACAAGTTTAATAAGTACAAATTCCGTTTTTCAGAAATGGTTGCAAATGTAAATGAGTATGTTGAACATTTTTTCCATCCACTTATGGATTTTGCAAAACTCTTGTGAATTATTTAAACAAATTGCAATGGAAAACTACAACAAATGAGACAAACATAAGGTTCCGTAACTGTAACACGGTTGCAAACTTAAAGCATGTTGTAAAACAATATTACTAGCGATAATCCTAGTTTGCAGAACTCTTGCAATTTCCTGTGCAAAAACAAAGCATTAAAACGTTTCTTCCATTCAAATAATGTTCCGTTCATCGCAGGCTTATGCAAAATGTTACAGTTTGTTTTCATTCACGCACCAACATACCGGTGAAGTTTGGAAACGTTTGGAATTATTGTGAACTAATCGTCTATATCTACTGGCCTATCGGTCGAGATTCCATCGGAATCCAAACAGAGCACCTCCATTTTCGGCGGCAAACAGTGTTACGTCGGTCGATCCGCCTTTCCCCTCCAGATGAACCGCATCGGCCAAAAGTTCTTCGCGAAGTTTACTCAGGAAACTAACTTCGTGCGCCAGAGAAATTGTCGCTCGGTGTGTTTGTTCGACGTAGCGTAGCCTGGTCGAATGCTGTTTGGCAAGTGAATTAACCCATCCGATAGACGGCGTTTGTTTTTACGGCTAACATCAGGTTCGAAAATCGGGACAATAAGGAAGGGTGTGCCTCAAGGTTCAATACTAGGCCCAACATTGTTCCTCATCTAAGTCAACGATTTGATTAGTATAAATATCTCAGGAAAATTCACACTATTTGCAGACGATACTTGCATTTTTAGGCAATCGGAAAATGGAAATGTTTTAACTAAAATCATATCCAACGATATGATGAAAGTAGAGAGTTGGTGTGATTCAAATTGTCTTTCTCTAAATATTTCGAAAACTAATATAGTAACTTTCAGATGTGAACTTGACAATATTTCCATTGGGAATGACATCATTGAGAATAAAAGTAGCCTGAAATTCCAAGGAGTACATATCGATAGAAAATTGAATAGAGAGACCATATTCATGCTTCATGCAACAAAGTGTCCTCTGGTTGTTATGCAATCAGAGTAGTCGCAAATGAACTCGGTTTAACAGCAGACGAAGGACCATCTATTTCTCTCTGGTGGAATTTCACCTGAGATATGGAATTCCATTTTGGGGCGTGTGAAGTGGTTATCTACTACAAAATAATTTAATTTTTCAAAAACGAGCAGTAAGATATATGTGCAAATCAAAACGTACAGACTCTTGCAGAGTACTCTTTGCCACTCATGGAATAAATACTAACAGTTATTTCTATCTTCATAACGGAAACAGTGTGTTTTATTAAAAAATATTTCAACAAATTTCAATCCTCATCAACTCATTATACGATAAGACAATCCAACAACATCCAGTTGCCAATACCAGAAGACATCAGTCATAAAGGATCCTATTGTCTATAATGGATGTAAAATTTTCAATCATTTGCCAAAGAATGTAACAGAAATTAAATTTTTTCAATGCTTCAGGAAGGCTGTGAAAAGTTTACTAAGTGATAGGCCTTACTAAAATATAAAAGAATTTTATAGTGATAACCTTTGAAAATATTTTATTCCATTTATTCATTTTTTACTAGTATCCTGTACGACTTATATGTTTTTCATATTTACAAACTGATTTTATGTATCAAGTGAAAATTGATTATTTGTAATGCACTTTGTTTTCACACATGCACTGCGCTATAGATTAAGTGAAACTTTGTCCACAAGATCATTCTTATGACAAGAAAGTATATTCTCTCTCTATTTCTCTCATCATCATCTGCACCAGATCGTTCAATGAGGGACGAACGATTCGAAATACATCATATTAAGAGCTGGAAAGTGCCGCTGATGAGACCTATGAGGAATCGAAACAACTGTGTGGCATCGGATTGGTGAATGCATTAATTTATTTTATCGAATTTCTGATTTCTGTCGGGGTAGCAGCCTCTGCGAGTCGGAAAAGATTATCTTCTGAGATGGATTGATCGTCTCAGCTTTGCTATACGATATTCCTGTTTTTAGAGATCTCTTTCAATCCAACAGATGACCTTTTTTCCTTCAGCATTACTATCTGCACCATATGAATTAACCATTGAAAGTGAAATATATTCGTTGCTTTGTTAACATAGGTACTTTATTGAAATCTGTCAAAATGTTCAAACCTGATGATTTATGTTTCTGAGTTGATGAGTTGGCCTCCTTGAATCCACCTCGAAATGAAAGCAACAAATCTAGACAAGAATGCAATAGGATTAAATAAAGAGAAAAGAACAAAATCAAATTGAAAAAAAATTGAAGTGCTGTTTTGACTTAAAAGTCAAGTGTATTTACGACTTTTCAATTGCGATGACAGTCATTTCTGTTTGTAACGAAACGAAAATATTTTTTGAAAAGGAGTTTCAGTTGGCTGGATTCAAGACTTTTTGATCGCTTGCATTTTTAATCGTCTTTCGGTGATAACTAAATCAAACTTATCCATAATGAATTTTTGCCTAAAAACTGATCTCTTACGTTAAAATCTTCGGCCCTTGAGGCCCTTATAATTCCCTATTACATGATATATCCACCTCCTCAAAAACATTCGAACAATATTCATAATCGCTACCTGCAAATGAAATTAAAAAAGCCAATGAATATTTCGTCACCTCCACAAAAATAGACATCATTTTGAACATCAACACCTTGGCTTGGTAGATTTTACTTCGGCCAAAAGTATCATTTTATCAACAGGATCGTTTTCGCTGAGCGAAACAAGCTTTCTGGGTTTGGAAATGAAATGTTATCATGATGAGTGGAATTTAATTTCAAACCACTCTTTACTTTTCTGTCGTATTGGGCAGAGGTGTCCTCTATTTGATTCAATTTTCATGTGCTTGGTGTACAAATTGAAGAAGATAAAGAGTAATGAATTGTTTTTTGGCTTTCTTCTTTCCTGAATCAAAAAAAATTACAACTTCTATGAAAGAAGTGGAAACAAAATAAACAAAATTTTATTAAAATCTTTGAGAATTGAGGTCCTTATAATTCCCTATTCCATGATATATTCACCTCCTAAAAAACATTCGAACAATATTCTTCATCATTTATTTGCCATCCAATTTGAACTTTACAATCGTCTTAGTTATTGACAAATAAATATAGGGTCCCCACAGAAGGATAAACCTGTGCGTGGGTTAAATCATATTAATATATTATAGATTATAGTGAATATAGTATAAGAATGAAGTTCTTTTCAGTATAAGCAAAAAAATATTACGAGAAAAATTGTATATAGATATCACATTAAAATCACATATACTCAATATAAATTAGGAACATTTAAATTATATAATAGTAAAACAATCGCAATAGGTACATAGCATCGAGCATCAGCCAGACATCGATCTAACGAACGTCCTATTTTTAAAAATGAAAACAAATAAACAATGGAGTCAAGCAACAATAAAATATGAAGTTTTTTCCAGTATGGATGAAAAAATGAGGAAAACTATATATAAATATCACATCAGAATCACATTTGATTAATATAGATAGATAGAGAACATTCAAACCATATAATGAAACAAAGCAAAACAACCGCGATAGGTACAAACACACTATTTTCAGAACTGAAGACAAACTAACAATAGAGAAAACATACCATTTTCAAGACTAAAAACAAACAAACAACGTAGAAGTGGAGTTCCTGATTACAACTCCAACCACATAATATATCATTTAAACATTGTAATAATATGTATTTTTTACATCAACATATTGGTGTATCTGTGCTCTTGGCAAACCTGAGATCCAAGCTTTAAGCTTATTTTTGAACATATTATTGCCAACGATAGTTTTGATATCTGCTGGAATAAGATTATACAGCCGAGGAGCTAAGTAAGTATAACACTTCTGTAAAGTATTTTTCTGTGATTTTGGCACATAGCTTGAATCAATTCTGTGGCGAGTTGCATGATGGTGTTCTATTTTTTTTTTCAGTTCATGTTTATTTTTGTGTTGCCTTATAACAGTTCTAAAGAAGTAAAGTTGTCTTATGTCCAGAATCGATGCTTCCTTATATAACGCCTCTGTGGGGTAAGTTCTTTTTTTATTTGTGATTATTTTCAGAGTTAATTTCTGTATTTGTTCTAGGATTTTCATATGAGAAGCATTTGCTGCTCCCCAGGCGACAATCCCATAGGAGAGGTGAGTTTCAAACAAGGTATAGTAAAGCATGCGCATTTGTGTTATATCTAGGTGGAGTGTCATGTATTTGAGTCTATATGTAACACTACGTAATTTTTTTACCAAATAGTCAATATGAGCATCCCATTTCAGATGTGCATCTATATATATACCAAGATACTTTATTTTATTTACTGGAGAAATAGTCAGATTCACATTATCATATTTTATTAGTAGTGATTTGAAACTTGGTAAATTGTTAGCATAAGATGTAAAGGTAATGTAAAATGTTTTGGCCATATTAATACTCAGCAGTTTACTTTCGAACCATTGAATTACAGCTTTGAAATTTTTTTCAACTTTTTCTTTCAGACAGCTCCATGTTTCCGCTTTGTAAATAACTACTGTGTCATCTGCGAAGCTTATTATGTCCTCTTCCATATCTAGCACAAGAAGATCGTTCAAGTATATGTTAAAGAGAATTGGACCTAGAACTGTCCCTTGGGGTACACCATATTGTACTCTTCGAAATTCACTGAGAGTGTCATTGATTTCCACACATTGATTCCTCTCATGGAGATAACTATGTAGGAGTTGGTGCGATGTTCCTCTGAATCCGATACTCTCAAGTACCTCCAGAAGTTGGTCATGGCTAACTGTATCAAATGCTTTCTTCAAGTCTACAAACACACACAGTGATGGTAATTTTTCGTCCACATATTTACTGATTTTGTTGGTAAGGAGTGTTATTGCATCTTCAGTTGATTTGCCTTTTTGGAATCCGAATTGATTGTTTGACAAGATTTTATATTTCGTTAGGTATTTTTCAACGCGTGATTTCAAGATCTCATAATGAGAAATTAAAAAAATCAAAAAAATAAGATAAAAAGTCTCTTATGTCAATAGGTACCAGTTGTTTTAAATTTCCTACTTTCATAACGTCAATTAAAACTGATGACAGACTTGTCTCGAGTTGAATATTTTGGAATTGTTCGGAGTCTCTAGTGGAAGTGGTCCAAAATTTATATATTTTCCCACTGAAGAGCTCAAGACATAACTTTCTTTGAGCAAAACAAGATTTTGTCTGGGCTTGAATGAAATAATACCTTGGTGATAGAGATTTTTTCTGAAAAAAGTCCTCCATTTTGCTTTCTTATGTGGATATTATCTATGTATGCTATATATTGGATTCAATTTTTATATGTTTGGTATACAAATGAGCAAGAAAAAGTGATTTATATGTAGCTCAGTGCCCGTTGGGCCACATAGGCAGGGGTTTTAGAGATGGACTTTTTTCCTTTTTGTGAATGAATCAAAAGTCTCTGAATGATATACACGTACTTATCAACAGAATATTTGTGAAAAAAAAATCTCCACTTCTTTCATAGAAATTTTTTTTTGATTCGAAGAAAGAAGACAGAAAATACTTCCTCGAAAAGCCCTGTCTTCATTTTTATAAGTTGTTCAATTGGGGATGTTTCCTGGTTTTTCATTTCACTACTTAAATAGAAGATGTGTATTCTTTTATATATATTTGGAGAATTAACTAAAAATACTTACTCGAAACTTCAATCTCTCCACAAAAATAAACATATTTCCGAATGAAACTATAGTTCATTCCAATCCAAAGTTCAGCAGACGTAAAAAAATCACGTGCAAGTAATTTTTCAGCAGGGCCACATTGAGGACAATGTAATCAAAAAAATATATAATATTCAAACTACAATGTATGGATTCTAAATGATATAAATCAAAAAACTTGATTATTAGCTCTGAATCTGAGTACGTATCTGCATCAAAACAATGGAAAGCGTTCGTAGCAGTTTATGATGATCATTGTTTACATGCGCTGAATTTTGGATTGGTACCTACTTTAGCATGATGTCGGAATTACCGTCTGATTTTTTTTCATCAAGTTAGGTTAGTAACAATCTCATGTCAGTCCCGCAACGGCAAAAAATGCAACTAACTGCACCCCGAACTGACCCTATGCACACCTGTCCTCTTCGGGGCGGTAAGCGCCTCTCGTGGGGGCGAGTCGCTCATACATCCCGGACAGTTTCGTTATTTATTCCCAATTAAAAGTTTTACCGGGTCGGCCGGCGAGACACGTTCCCCCAAACTTCCCGCATAAATATTTCGTTCGGCTTTCCCAGGAAAGGAGTGCCCGGGAAAGGCAGAAGCAATTCGGCCGTCTTCCGATATACTAAATTGTATGAATTATCGAGGAGATTCGCGTTTAGGGTTGCCAACTTACCTCCCAAGATTCGATGTACGGAAAATAAACTCCGAAGTCTGTGACGCGGAAGCTTCCGGAGACTAGGTGGGTGCATTAAAAAACGACGAGTAGGAGTTATGGTCGGTACATACACCACACTTTTACTTTAACTTTATCTTTTACTTTTACTTTAAGAAAGTTGTCACAATGTAAATCAATCGAGGCGTTCATACACGGCACTTTTACTTTTAGTTTAAGGATGAGAACTTTTACTTTACAATTTTAGGAACTGCGCATGCGTGCATGTGGAGTCATCACAGCAAGCAGTGCCACCAACTTTATAAGGAAACGTAGCCCTGTTCTTCTTCTGAATATTTTACAGAAATGATATAAAATGGGTGTTCTGTGAATTCAGATATAAACAAAACAACAAATTGCAAATCAAAACAATGACATATAACCCACGATTACTTCTTCTTCTTCGTTTGTTTTTGATCACTGCGCATGCGTCCTGTTTACTTTAACACTGGTGTATGAACGGTCCAATTCCATTCTTGAGGTAAAAGTAAAAGATAAAGTAAAAGTAAAAGTGTGGTGTATGAACCGACCATTAGACTTTGAAATAGGAGCCACGAGAAGCTGAAACTAATCATAACCTACAAAAAAATTACGTGCTGCGTGTTACTTCGAGTCGAATGGAAAATTTGCTTTCCATGGAACACACTGTATACACCTGTCGGACCTATCTAGCTTACATCATAAACAACTCTTTGAAATGTGAAATATTTCCTAAACAACTGAAGCCGTCTCTGGTGAAACCTCTTTACAAAAAAGGGTGAAGTGAAATTGATGGAAAGCTAAAGACCCATAAGTATACCACTTAGTTTTGCAAAAATATTTGAATTGGCATAGTACATAATTAATTGACTTTTTCAATGAATGCAACATGTTTAGTAAAAATCAACAGGGGTATATCCAAGGAAGGTCAACAATGTCGGCCATTTTTCAGTTTACTCAAAATACAGGGTGTAACTGAATAAGTGTAAAACATTCAAGGAGGTGATTCCTCATCGAAAAAAGATAGGATCTTTTATATAAAGAATTTTCATTGGATCGTCCCCTGTTAATATACAGCCCCTTAAAGGGGGTACATAAAATTTGTATGACAATTTTTTTCACAAGCACTGAAAAAGTAACAATATTGAAATTAACAAACTGACAGCGTCATACCAATTTAATTGTCACTATCGCTAATAGCGACCTACTAGATAGATTAGTTTCGTATTTTTGCATTTATGACGATGTATCTCTGTAGTTGTTTTTGGGCAAAAATCCAAGAGACATTTTTTGTTCAGAATGAAACAGGCTATCGGAAATGAATTTTCAAACGGTAAACAAATAATAAGAAAATAGTTACATTGGAAATAAATTCTAGGGGTTGCGTTTTCCCCCTTACAACCATGGGGTAAACCAAATAAATTACCGGCTAAGTGTAATTTTGATAGTACAAAACGTCAGGTTAATTTCAATATTGTAACTTTTTCAGTGCTTGTGAAAAAAATTGTTATACTAATTTTATGTACCCCCTTTCAGGGGCTGTATCTTAACAAGGGATGTTCCGATGAAGTTTCTTCATATGAAAGATTTCGATGAGGAATCACCTCCTTGAATGTTTTACACTCATTCAGTTACACCGTATATTATATTTCATGGAACAAAAGTCACTAGCATTGGAAATTTTTTTGGACCTTGCCAAGGCTTGTGATTGTTTGGATAGAAACCTGTTGATGGTTAAACTAGACAGGGATGGTGTTAGAGGGAATGCTCTGAAATGGGCCAAATCTTATCTCACTGAACGAACTCAAAGAGTGTGCATCAAGAATCATGGAAATATGTATAAATCTGAAATATCATCATCAAATATCGGAATACCACAGGGTATTCCACAGGTTTGGCTACTCGTCAGTACAAGGCAGTGCCATCATCAACATAAAGTCGATGAGTTCCAATAATTAAAAATCAAAATCTTTCATAGTATCAAGCCCCGACCAAAGCTGATGCGAACAACGAAGTTATTGCGCCATCTACCCGTGGTTTTCCAAAAACGAACCGAATTCGCGCATTTTTCCTGCGAGGAAAATGTAAAAACATTCGACATGGTCAGTGGGCATACTTGAAGACTGGTGTTAAATCAAATCATCATTGGGTTGCGGCTGGCACCTGTCAGAAAACAACTACTCCCCTGGCTGACACCACGAAGGGCATTGAATTATGTTCAATCATGAATGTTTATCATTCAGAAAAAAACGTTAAGAATAATCTTAAATATGCCATATAGGGAATCATGCAGAAGTATTTTTCGATCAAACAAAATATTGACCATTTATGCAATTTATATACATGGCCCATTGGGTGTGTTCGGGTTTACAACAAAAACAGTCCAGGAACGGTTCGAAATACTTGGACTGTTGAGGCGTGAAGGGTCTGTCTCGAATATATCTACAATAATTGGGTGGGTGACTATTTTGAACCGTCCTAGATGAGTTTTTATTGCGCACCCAAATACGGCTATTGTTAAAAAATACAATTCCGGAAGCGGCCGCCATTAATTTAGAATACACGTGTATTCTAAATCACTCAATGGCTGTCAACACGTCAACAATATCAAGTGCCAATTTGAAAAAACATTCAAAATTCAATTGCCAATAGTTGAAAATCAAAGTGGGCCTCTACACTGATCCTTATCGTATATTATCATTGTTTATAGAGATATTTCCTCATGGAAATATCGTTTTAAGGGATGGATACTACGTGTAGATGGCACTAGTGATTTCGTTTCCAAGTCATATAATTTCTTTCGTTTTTCTAACGGACGTCGTAGCCTTAAGCACACATTTTCTTGATTACTTACACATAATACTAAAAGATGGCAATTAATTCAGAAACAGAAGTAGGATTTTTGGTCAATGTCGTAGATCATTCATATTTTCAAGATTATTTCAATGCCCAAACTTCCATTTCCTCCATATACTCATATCGTCAACTCTATTTTGAAGCTTGATTAGCTTTCTTTCAACATTTCAGTCAAATTGACAGACAGAACTCTGCACCAATTTCTCTTTCCAGAGTAGAAAATTTTGTCATGCATTGTCAAGTAGATGGAAATATCGACATTATACTGCAGATGGCGTGACAAAAACGGTTCAAATCATTTTTCAACAGGCATCGACTAAGTATCATAGAATATTTCCATCGTATGTTAAAAATTCCATATGAAGCGGGACATTTTCGATCAATTACAGCGAAAATTCCCGGCGGGACATTTTCGGGCTGGTAAATACCCGGTAGGTATCGAAAAATACCCGCTCGGTCCGTGTATCTATTGTAACGATTGTTAAAATGTACATTTGTCATCTTGACAGGCATAAGGCATAAATACTGAATTTTAAACGTCGTTGTTTCAACTCCGGAAATATTCTACCGAATTACACTCGTGCATCAAAAAAAACCTGATAATTTTCCACTCAAGCATGTTGTCAGTAAAAAAACTGCATTCGGTTATTTTCATATTTTGATGAGCCCTCCTCCTTCAGACTCATGCAGTTTTTAGACAACATGCCAAGGGCGCACCCAGAATTTTTTTTCGGGGGGGGGGTTAGTTTTCAATTTTAAGTTTCGAAGTTCGAAAGTACATCTCAATATATATATATATATATATATATTTATATTAAAAATTTGAAACTGATTTTTATTCAAACTAACCAAAAAATATTTTTATAAAACACAATTTATTATAATGGGCGAATATTATTTATAGCAATTAGCAATGTTGATATTGCATGTGTTTTGTGTTTTGCTCTTCTGGTATTTGGTAGTGATAGTTAACTATTCAATTTCGGGTCTACTTCGGGGGGGAGGGGTTATAACCCCTGAAACCCCCCCCCCTTGGGTGCGCCCTTGCAACATGCTTTCATGGAAAATTATCGGTAATTTTGAAGCACTTGTATGATTACTCCCGATATTATAACTGATGGACTGGCCTTGAGAGAGAGAGGACTGCTGAATGTGCAAGATGGAATACTTCAAGTCTAGTTGATGGTTCCTTTCAATGAGAATCTCTCGTTGCCAAAATCTCTACTCTCCTGTGCCTGATTAGTTACTCAAGTTGGTGAATTTCTCTCACTCCACCAATGAGAAAGGAGTGAGAGCAGCCGAAGCAAATTTGAAATGCTTGACATATTTTATGTCACCATGACATTATTTGGATTTTTGTCAAATTTGAGATGTTTGTTCTTCAAATCACTTCGAATATGGTTACTGCTTTTGAACTGTGTGTTACTCAATCCATAAACATGCATAATGCAATGTTTAACTGCTTCAGCAGATATAAAAGAGAACTCAACTTGAAATTCCATAGGTGAAATATTATTTCTCATATTATTTTTCACGAATAATAATCCATTTCCTCATATAGATTCCCAAAAGATCAAGAGTTGAAAGAGAAATGGGTGGTAGCTCTCAAGAGGACTACTTTGTTGATCCTTTTGTAACTAAAGTTCTTAAAAATAACCCTGTCCCATCGATTTTCGATTTTCCGCTTAGGAAAAATACGAAAAAAGACACTGATGACTAAAGGTGGGTTACATTAATTTCATGAATTTCAGTGGAGAAGCGTCCCAATGTAGTTTTTCGAAATCAATATAATGTATGTAATAGCAAAGAGATTTTCAGATAAGATTTGCATACATGAGTCCTTACACAACTAAATAATGATCATGAACTCCTATTCGGCGTTTCAGAATTCCCTCCTGTATGTGGCTTGAAAAAAAATAGCTTGTGAAGGATGGAATTGGTAGGTACTTCAAGTCTAAGCTGAAGTCATCCTTCTCGTATTCACTTTGAAATGGGGATTCCTTCTCTCTCCAATGTATTCCGCATCGTGTTATATGGAAAACTGTCATAAGGGCCAGTCCATTAGTTATGTTATAATATATATGATAATCAATGATGAAACTTCTGTCAGTGATAACAATTTCACGATTGGCAACACTGCTCCCGTACAGGCGGACGGGAAATGCTACCTCCGGAATATTGAGCGATACCAGAGTTATTTTTTAATTCGCTCGCGAAAAAGAACGAGTGGGTGAGAGATGAGGGTGCCGGCCCGTAAAAAGCAAGATGTTTCCGCTAGTTCTTGTACGCCCACGGGACCGAAAAAAAAATCGATGTGACAACTGCACTTCCCGCGAGTGCTCACGACTTTTCCTTGCGTTCTGACGGTTGAGTGTTACTGTAATATGGGTTCTTTAGAATGATTGGTATGCTAGAGAGAACAAACACATTCAATCTACTCGAGAGTGTAGACGCGAAACGACATACAAGATTCTATCGTCATGTCAGTGGGAGGACCAGTTCATTCATATCACTGAAATGTATACCATATATTTTGTAATTAAGTATTCTACTTTGATGATGAATAATAGTAAATTGTTTACCAGATAGGAAAAGCCGAACAATCATGGACGACTGTGGAGAGAAAAGTCCAGGAATATGGCTTTTCCTATTAGGAAAACATAGTATTTTTCTGCAAATCGTTTGAAATTCGACAGATATTGACTAGTTTTGATAAAATCGCTAATAATTTCATTCACAAAACAATAGTGCTTTGCAAATCGCGATAAAGGTACTTGTGTTACCATGGAAAATGTTTTCATGTAGAACACAACAATGAGGAATAGTAGTTTGTACTATACTCCAGTCTATGACGGTAAAAAAAGTGTAAACTGTGTATTTATCCCATACAGCACCGATTCGTATGAAAATTTGGATATAGGTTCTACTTACCCTCTATTTCAAAATCTACCCTGTGCCGAGGGTTGCTTTTTTGGAGGGAGGGTAAAAACCAACCCTA
This sequence comes from Zygogramma bicolorata, assembly GCA_032362365.1. Taxonomy (NCBI): domain Eukaryota; kingdom Metazoa; phylum Arthropoda; class Insecta; order Coleoptera; family Chrysomelidae; genus Zygogramma; species Zygogramma bicolorata. The sequence continues at coordinate 1,126,897 of JAVJAQ010003051.1, read as the reverse complement.
TTCGAAAAAAAATATCAACATTTCAGATTGGAGCAAGTAATAAACTGAAATCATATTTATATCAGTAAAATTAATCAATTGATAATTTTCAATATAATATATGGTTCAGTAAGCAGTGTCAGCCCTTAAACCCCTCCCCTTATGACAGAATATCATCAGAAAATAATAATTCACATATTATGCAGTTATTCAACTTATTCATTATCTATTTGCATATAATTTGAGATTCAGCTTCTATCTACCATCTACTTCAAAGTCGAGGTTGTGCCTGGGGTTGATTTTCATTCATCAGAGGTGAAAACTACCCCTAAAGAAAAAAAATTACAAACTACTAATTTTGAGCGTGCAATCATCTGTAAATACGTAACCGGGAAACCCAACTGTATGAAAATTCAGATTGAGACTCTACTTTAAAGTTACCTCTGTAGTCGGGGTTGCTTTTGATTTTTTGAGGGTGAAAACTACCCCATTAAAAATAGGTTAAATCTAGAAATTATCTTCAATTGTATTTAAAATATTTTTCAACAACTTTTTATTAATTTCACCTCAAAATACACGTACCGACTGGCTAATAAAACATTTAGACTTTTCAATTGTCTCATCGAATTTTCTAGGCACTCCATTTATTTATTATATAATGATATATATTTAATATATCTACTACCCACTAGGCCTGAAATATAGTTACTATGTGTATTCTTCAATATACTAATGTAATACTCTAATTTCTACAAAAATTGTTTTTGTTTTTTTTCCCCATAACTCGCTTACTCTTCAAGCAATCAAATCCACCAAAAAAGTTTTTCGTAGCTTTTTTCAAGAGCTATAAGCTCATTCACATGATTTTTTGTGTCAGATTATATTTTTGGAAAGGTTCATGCTGAAAAGGGCTCATAAAAGGTACTTTGCGCGAACCCTCACAATATTTAACTGGCCATATCTTACTCTATTTTCATCCTGCAGGAAAAAATGAAACACCAAAATTCTCAGAGAAGAATAACCTTCAATTTTGTAGTCGAAAAATTTGCATGTGATCAATACTTTTCGAGTTATTTCCAAGAAATGGTGATTTTTCGCTGAATTACGTATATGATTTTTTCTCTTCAATTTCAATTTTTTCCAAAACTACATACTTTCAATCGATGAAAAACTGAGAACTAATTGGAAGAACATGAATGAAGAGAATTATGGAGTAACAACGATTTTTTTCAAAGGGGTGGGGGGAAGAGAGGATGATTATTCACAATTAAAATAGGATTCAACATTATTTCCTCCATACCTCGGTCAGTCTTGATGCTAGAAACTTTTATAAATAATAAAAATAAAGGATTTTTGAAAGACTTCAGAAGAGGTCCAATGAATTATTCCCGAAAAAATGCACTGGTTTTTGGTTAATATACGTAGAAACTTTCCATTTTGGCGTTTGAAAATACCAATCAACTTTCAACAAGCAATTATTCAGTTTGTGGTGGGTTTACATACATCACGAATAATCGATCGCCTTTATTTTTTCAAAAGCTATAATTTTGCTCTCCACAGGTTTTTCGATTACATGCATATTTTTCCAGTTATTAGTGACAAAGGATCTGAAAACGTGTTTTTTTTTTGCCTGAAAACCGACAATTTCACTCGCCAATAAGTCGAAAAGTATTGCTTTTCAGGAAAACTTCATTGAACAAAAAGTGCTTAGAATAAGTCAACCTATTGATTTCCGTACAGATTTCCAATAAAAAAAAATTCACCCAAAAAGGGGTGGCATCCACCCCCAGGGAGAAAGCAACTCTCGGCACAAGGTAGATTTCGAAAAAGAAGGTATGTAGGTCCTGAATCCAAATTTTCATGCCAATCGGTGCTGTATGGGATAAATACACGGAAAAATGGTCATAGACTGGACTACTAGAGGAGACAAATATTTGTTCCGTAGTTTTCTGGGTTTGTAACCTACCACAATCTGAAAATATAAGAATTAATATTGGAACGTATGTAAGTGTAGAAGGGCAGATTTTTAATCCACCCAGAAAAGTTGCTGCGTCTATTGAAAAATAGTTCTCCCTGAATGGAACAAGTCCAATCAGTAATCAGTCAGCAACTTCTCGTTATCTCAAATTTTTTTGATAGGCAAAATTTGAGATAACGAGAAGTTATCGGCTATCAGCTATTCTGCTCTCACTCTAATAATATTCCATGCCTCACTCACTCAGTTTACCACCCACCCACCACTACCACAGTTGTAAACAAAATTATCATAAATATATGTCTACTGCAATTCAACCGGATGCCTACACAAAATAGAATGATCCCTACTCCCTGCAATAGTGCCGAAAAGTGAAAAAAAAAACTGCAAATGCATTAACTGATAAAATTCATTATTTGTCGGTGCGATATAAACGCAAGGGGCTGAAATTTTTCACCGGACTGAATGAAGGCGGCGCTAAAATTATTCCGGCTCAGGTAACATCTGAACAGTTGATAATTTCGCGAAGTATACAATAATGTGCTTACAAATTGTTGACTTAAACTAAGTTTTAATCGATTTCTTTTCGAATAGTTCATCTGTTAACATGTTGATATACGATATGCAAATCAACTTTTGCAATGACAATCTTAAACTTTTATCAATTCTACGCGAGAAGTGGCATATTGTTGGTACCATTTCACCAAAGTGTCATCTTCTGCTAATAACTACAAAAAAAATCAGCTTCATCTCATACAAAAAAGCACAAATGCATTGTAATATATGTATCGAGATGGATATATCTGTATTTACGTCTAAACAGAAACAAACAAGAAATATAGCGAATTCTTAGGTGAGAACTCTTGCAATTTTCGACGAAATTCGTATATCTTGAAGCTTTATTAGGTAGAGTTTTGAAAAAAAAAGTAACACATTGACTCTCCACGAGTTGTTCTAGAGAATTCGCTAATAGAAATTTTGCCAGACTTCATAATGTCATGTGTCTAGAGTTGCCGCTTGACGCCATCTGTAAAGAAAGTTCAAGAATTTGAATTTTCCTGGAACTGAGCCGTATGTCTAGCGTTTTCGACGAAAACATTTACATTGTACTGGTATAGAAGTCATTTCACCAGGAATATATGCAACTTGCTGAAGACCCTGTATACAGTACTCGTACAGAACCTTTCGTGAACGCACTTCATAGTTTCCCATTCGCTGAAGCTTCTTTGCATCGCCTTCCAGGGAATACCTACAATATCGAACATTCGGAAAAATGCATATCCGCTCCGCGTCAACTTGTCACTCGCAGCTCCCGTCCCGTCGTCTGCAGAGCTTCGAATCCCATTCTCGAGTTGAAACTGCTGCCGATCTCTATCGATCAAATTAACAATGAATCAACAATTCGGCATAATTGAACGCATTCGAGGGGATTGATTGTTATCCGCGCGCAACAAAGGAAACATCTGACTGCGGCTACCTCGTTATGGACGCCGTTCCGTTCCACATTTTGTGGCGGAGGCGCCCCTATCACTGGCAGCGGTGTTCCTCCACAGTTGTGGAAAAACGCCAGAAGTCGCAGTCTATCAGAAAAACAAGAACTTGGACAAAAAGGTAAAAGAGAGATCTCTGGGTGAGTGAAATTTCACAAATTTTTCAAATCCAGAAAATTGATTGCATTATTTGACTACAGCAAAAATTAAGGATAAACATGAGTTCTCAACTGTTAGAAAACCTTCGCATACAGATGTTGTAATTCACAATTCATCTACCCATCCTCATGAACATAAAGCGGCAGCAGTTAACAGTATGATTCAAAGACTGGTAAATGTTCCCTTATCAGATACAAATTTCGAAAAAGAACTGAATATTATAAAACAAATCGCTATTAACAACGGTTATTATGGTGATTTAGTAGACACTTTATTGTCGAAAAAGCTGTATAGTCAAGTCCTGAAAGAAATCTATCCAGTTACAACGAATTTTGATAAGAATTACAGAACGTTGACCCATTCAGGTCAAGCGAGGAAAAAAAATTTCTAATTTCTTGAAACAGAAAGATTTGAAGGTTGCATATAGGACAAAAAATAATTTGAGCTCTTATATCAGAAACAACAAAGATAGAAGTTCAGTATCAAATAGATCAGGTGTTTATAGATTATTGTGTGGTACATGTCCTATGTTTTATGTCGGTCAAACGGGAAGAACATTTGATACACGCGTAAAAGAACACAGAAGTAGTTTCCAAAATGGTAAGACAAACTCTACGTATGCATCTCATCTCATTACAGAGGGACATGAGTTCAACCATGAATTTGAAATCCTTCATTTCCAAGGGAAGGGTTTGAAACTAAATCTCTTGGAGAGTTTTGAAATTAATAAGTGTAAACATTCACAGTTACTAATGAATGATCAGACGGAGTTGAATAATTCGCTTCTGTTGAAAAATATAAGTTCTTTCCAGGAAATTGTACTAATAGGGATGTGACGTCGGACCATTAATTAATCTTATTAATTAGTTGTCGCACTATATTCTTATTGACCGTCTGATATAATTGTTGCATAGATTCGAAATGTTACAATGTGAAGATTAGTTTAAAGTTCCTGCTCGAGGAAGCTATTGTATAGCGAAACACATGTCGCGGTTTAGAAAACCCCTTATATGTGAAAATCTTACAGGCAACTTTAAATTATTTGTTTAATATGGATTTTCATCAAGTACGGGCCACTTCCATTCAGTCATTACTTGATATATTATTCTAAAACAGTGTTCGATAAAAAGTCTGCGACACAGAATACGGAAATGAATTTAGAAAATAGGCGTCGCGTAAAATCTGGGAACTTGGGGAAAACAACCACCGAACGTCCTGATCGGTTATTTCATCCCAACTGAGAGTGAATATTGTGAAACGCAGACTTCCATGATGGTGTAAATAAACTTTGACGTCTGTCTATTTTATTTTGGAATTTACGTTGTTCGGTCTCCTCCTCAAAAAATCCAAATGAAATTTTCGGAGTTCTCGTATATTTTCGGAGATACAGGTCCATTTTTTGTAAAACTTAACAATTTTCCTACTAGATCTTCTCAACCTGGTGGAAAGGCAGCAATTTGGCCTGTAGTAATACCAGCGAAAGTAATGACGATGTTCCAAGCCATGGCACAGAGCAATACTTCCAAAAACATTGGGACTTGCGGCATACTAGCAAGAAAATGGATGATTTGACCATAACTTATATGATTTTGCCGAAGCAAAAAGGAACATCGGATTCTTGTATGACGATGAACGAGGGAGAAATATTTGATTACCAACATCAACATAATTTAATAACAATAGGGTGGATTCATACTCATCCTACGCAAACAGCATTTCTTTCAAGCGTGGATCTTCACACTCATTGTTCTTATCAATTACTGATGCCCGAAGCTATTGCAATAGTATGCTCGCCAAAATATAATGAAACTGGCTTATTTAAATTAACCTCAACTCATGGTTTACAATTCATTGCAAACTGTTCAAAGAGTGGATTTCATCCTCATCCCCCGTATCCACCACTTTTCAAAGTTGCTGAACACGCCCGAATTGAGAACAGTGCACCATTTAAAGTTTTGGATTTACGTGACGCTTAACAATTTTGTAGTATATATTTGCAATATACGTATTATTCACCAAAAAAAAAAAAACAATTCTTCACATCAAATTTCTGTTGTTTGAACACACAAAATTCTTCCTTCTGATCGAACACCACTCACTCTCTTCTTCACTCGTTTTAAACATTCTCAAGCAGTTTTTCTAACCATAACCAATTTGTTGTGATTTCATAATGCAATGACAGTCGAAAGTGATGTTTTTTTTTTCCTTTATGACAAAATAATTTGTAGTCAATGTTCTGAAAATAAAATACCTAAACTAAATTTAAAACTACATTCATATCACAAAAGAAGAACATACATATATCACAAAAAGTCTGAGATCAGTGCAAAAAATATTCATCTACAGAATAAAAAACCTTATTCAATAGAAATTCTTTCAATGCTAATTTGAATGATTTCAATTCAGAAATAGATTTGATGATCAATGGTAATTTATTAAAGATCCTTTGGCCAATTATAGATGGAGAATTGAGAAGAACATTTTTTTTCGAAAAAGGTACATGTAGATCATTGTTGCCTTGTATTGACTGAGTGCACTTGAGCATTAGTTTTGAAATGTTTTAAATTGCAGTATACAAATATACAGACTTCAAAAATAAACAGGCATGGCAAAGTTAAGATTTTGAATTCTTTGAAATAAGTCTTACAACTGGTTGTTCCCGATACACCAGCAATACAACGAATTATTTTTTTTTGGGAGATAAAAACATCATTGAATTTTGATGACATTGCCCAAAAGACAATGCCATATCTCAAGCGAGATTCTGCCTGAACAAATCACAGCATGGTCAACTGGTCATGAGTAAGAACAGATCTTAGATTACGTAGCATATAGATCACAGAATTCATATTTGAAACGACTGCCTCACAATGTCTCTTCCAGTCAAGACATTCATCGACATATAGACCCAGAAATTTCACACATGATACTTTGTCAATTTGATTATTGCCAATTTTAATGTCCATATTAGCTACCTGTTTTTGTTTATTGTGAAAGTGTACTATATGTGTTTTTTCCGCGTTGAAATAAAGGGAATTCCTGCACAACCACTCATGAAGATTCGACAATATATCATTAGATTGTATTTCTGAAGCGGCATTTGTTTTGTTAGATATCAGAAAAGAAGTGTCATCTGCATATATTGTGAAGTGTACTGATGAACTCAAAGATGTTATATCATTTATATGAAGTAAAAATAAAACGGGCCCCAAAACAGATCCTTGTGGGACACCCATAGTGATAGGAATATAATCAGATTTGCTGACATTTACCGATTGTTTCGTGATATTGGGAACACTAACGTATTGTTGACGTCCAGATAAATATGATATAATCCACTTCAAGGACTGACCTCGAATACCAATTGCTGTTAGTTCACTACATAATAAAGTGTGATTGACACAGTCGAATGCCCGGCTGAGATCGCAGAAGATCCCAACCGGGCACTCACCTGAGTCCATAAAATTTGTCAATATACCATAAAATGAATGAATTGCAGTACTTGTAGATTTCGACGCCTGGAATCCATGCTGTTGTTTGATGATTATATCATTCTGACACAGATATGAATTGAGTCTGTTAAGATAGCTATATTCAAGAACTTTCGAGAAAATAGAAGGAACAGTTATAGGTCGGTAGTTATCAATATTATAATGGTTACCACGTTTGAAAACGGGAATCACTTTACCAGTTTTCAGATAATCTGGAAAGTTGCCATTACAAAACGATAAATTAATTAGATATGTCAATGGAGATGATATGAAAGGAATAACCTTTTTTAGCAAGAACTGAGGTACTTCATCAAATCCAGCTGATTTCGAATTTTTTATTTTACTAAATAAGAGTTCACTTAGTTCAGCTGAGGTATAGGGATATAAAAATAAATTGGTTTGCAATTCGTTGATGTTATTAATTGGGATGTTAGAAGTAAAAGGCATTCTAGAGATCACATCCTTTGGGGCATTTTCAAAATATGAATTGAACATATTTGCCACTTCTAATGAATTTTCGATCAAGCATCCTTTATCCATTAATGTTATATTATTCGCCTTACTATTATTATTTGTAAATTCTTTAACAAGTTTCCAGGCACCTTTGGTAGGATTATCTGAAGAAGCAATAATATTTTGGTAGAATTTCTTTCTTGTCGATATCTTGAGTTTATCATGTTCCTTCTATTTTTGATTGTAATAATCACGTAATTGAGGACATGCTCTAGACAGAGCATGTAGATTTTTTAGGTTTTCACTCGATTTACAAACTTCACTGTTGATCCAGTTTTTATTATTTTTATTTATAATTGTTTTGTTTGTCAAGGGAAAGTTGAGATCAAAATAGTACATGAAAACCTCAATGAAACTGTTGAATGCTGAATTGGTGTCAGACTTACCATATATTTGATTCCAGTCTTCAGAAAAAAGATCATTGATAAAATCATCTATGGCGTTATCAGTGAAATATCTCTTCCGGCAAAAACTCGGTGAGGAAGTCGGTTCAATGTTCAATTCGACAAGTACCGTCAAGTGGGGTAACTTCGGACAGTATTGGTAATTTCGGACAATACTACGGAAAATCAAAGTTACCTACAGTGTCATCCCGTAATGGGTAGCTGAACATGTATATCCTTGCAAATGTGTTCCCTGTAATACAAACTTTCAATCAAAGTAAAAATCCGTTGTATTGGTCGTGTTATTTTGTCGCACAGGTGAGTTTGATTAAAAATGAAAATTAAAGATTCATACAAATCACACTTTATAACTAGTACAGACCCTTAGCACTGGTGAAATAGATTGAAATAACAATTTGCCATACTGAACTGAGGTATAAACTACGCTCTGGCCAAATTTGAGCTTGATTTTTCTCTTACCAACTATGATACATATATTTTTCTAAAAAATGGTTCTTTTGTAGGGTAAATTCGGACACTTACAAAATGGTCAGAAACTACAAGAGAATATTGGGAGGGAGGCCATATAAGTATTATAATGCCGAAAACTGTGATTTAGCGGTTAGAGACGTTAAAAGACGCAAGTTGAGTATACGGGAGGCGGCCGAAAAGTAAGGTGCCAAAATCTACAATTCCAGACAAAGTTAATAATAGACACTCTAGTGAGCCAGAGCGACCTAAAGCTTTAAGCAATGAAGAAAAAAGATTTTTGATTGAAGTAATTGAAAAAATAGTTGAATGGGGGTTTCCTCTTCATATGAGAGATATTAGGGAGCTAGTCCATATATATATATATATATATATATATATATATATATATATATATATATATATATATATATATATATATATATATATATATATATATATATATATATATATATATATATATATATATATATATATATAGTGTCCGAATTTCCCCGCACAGGTGGGGTAATTTCGGACAGCATCCAAATTGCACGTAAATTGAAGTAACCTTGTGTGTTTAGTGAATTCGGACACCAGAACTACTAGAATAAGCATATTTTAACAGTTTTCAATGGAAAATTGAAATGAAAAAACATGTTTGGAAATTTTTAAAGCACTTTTTTTGTTCAGAAAAAATAAAAATTTGCCTATTTCAACATTAAACAAATATGAAACGGAAGATGATTCCACAACTTTGAAAATAACAGAAAAAACTTATTAGGACATATATTATGCATATCAACATTCGCAATTTTGAAAATGTATCTATTTCTTCCTTTTATCGCTGATTCGCTGAAGGAAGAAATAGATACATTTTCAAAATTGCGAATGTTGATATGCATAATATATGTCCTAATAAGTTTTTTCTGTTATTTTCAAAGTTGTGGAATCATCTTCCGTTTCATATTTGTTCAATGTTGAAATAGGCAAATTTTTATTTTTTCTGAACAAAAAAAGTGCTTTAAAAATTTCCAAACATGTTTTTTCATTTCAATTTTCCATTGAAAACTGTTAAAATATGCTTATTCTATTAGTTTTGGTGTCCGAATTCACTAAACACACAAGGTTACTTCAATTTACGTGCAATTTGGATGCTGTCCGAAATTACCCCACCTGTGCGGGGAAATTCGGACACTATTTATTCAATAAAAAAATGCTTTCCCTCATTTCAAATATTTTTTATATGGAATATATTTAGCGGAGATACCAAAGAATCTACATTAATTTATTCAATATTTTTTCTCCTTTCACTAATTTGTTTTCGGAGGAAAACTTCATTATTCGTCCGAAGTTACCCCATTTGACGGTACTGTACGATGGTCAGAAACAGTGTTGTCAAATACACTAGAAATACCCATGTTTGAAAAATTCACGAAAACATTATCAATTGTCGTGATACTGGTAGATGTTACCCTGGTTGGCCATCTTATGAGATTAGAACCTATATTAAAAGTTGACAAACAATCGAGTATTTTATAATGGTCATGGTTATCTGTCCTTGTGTCAATATTAAAATCACCACAGACAATATAATGTATATTCGGCTTATAAATGTGTTCTAGAATATTTTGGAGACTATCAAGAAAAATATTCAAATCCCCCTGAGGAGCTCGATAACAATTCAGTATGCAATATTTTATATTATTCCTCTCTTTGATTAGAGTACAACAAAACTCTGAATGTTTATCCACACAAAATTGTTTAACAATAATACTATTGGCATCCATCCCTTTTTTAACGAATATTCCCACACCACCTCCTTTTATGGAGGCTTCACGACAGTAGCTGCTTACCAAGGCAAAACCCTCAATATATATTTTTTCTACAGATTCATTGTTTTCCCATAGTTCCGTTAGACAAAGAATATTGACATTTTTATAATTATTCACCTCTAAGAGGATATCACATATTTTGTTCATATTGATACTGCGAACATTCAATAACATCAAGTTTGGATTGAAGATTACCTCTGAGACTGGTTTTTGTTCCGAAGGTGTAAAAAATTATTGATGCAAGCATGTATCTGCAGTGTTGCCGCTCTCATTGTTATTGTTGAGAACTGAATGTATTAATGATGACTTTTGGAGACAGTTGGATTTTTTGAAAAAATAATGGTTTTTCCTGCTTAAAAATGTTGAAAACGAGTGAATAAGGGAGTGAGTGGTGTTTGATCAGAAGAAGGACGAATTTTGTGTATTCGAACAACAAAAATTTGATGTGAAAAATTGTGAAGTTCTACAACAAAGTGGACGTGTATCTCCGAAAATATACGAGACCAGCAAAAATTTCATTTGGATTTTTTGTATGTAGACCGAATTGGAAAAATGTGCTCAAAGCGACCGAACTATTACCAATTTGAATTATTTTATTTCGATGAGATGGTTTTCTGTAAATTATACGCTGAGTTTCATTGGAATAGTGGATGAAGATCATTTGTTTACCCAAAAAAATGAATATATTTTCCATACTGGAATGAAGTGAATCAAATCACCCTATAAAAATCTCTCTCGGAACCAGATTTCAAACACGTATTTTCTGTGCGAAGTGCACTTTTTTGGATTTTACCATACCACTTACTGAAAGAGAACTAACATATAACCCTCTCATTTTGCTTAAAATTCATAGTTATAGTGAATGATGAATTCTTCTGAACTGTAATGTAAGTTGTCTAAGGTGACGCCATATATTCCGAAGAAAACTGCATCTCGTACAGAAAATAACTTTTTATTATTAGTTGGTTTGTAATAGAGAATTCTGCATTTTAAGTTTGGGCTGCTTTCCCTCATCCATATATTTTTTTTTAAAGTCGGGGTCAAAAACCGCTACAAGAATGTAACGCAATACTTTATTACTATTTACAAGTATGCTATTTCCTACATAAACTCGTATTTGTATTCTGTGTTCTGCTACTTTAATACATATTTTCTATTACTGATTACCCAATCTTACTCCTTATTGATGACGTATTGTCTATAACCCAAAAGGCAATTAGGCATTCCAGATACTTGTCAAAAATGTCAAATTAATCTAAATGAACCAATACGGCGCCATCTGCCCCCCAGGAACTTTCGTTTTTTATCTTTTTATTAAGTGTGTGATTGGTTGAAACTGGTATTTGCCCCCCAGACATAACCTGATCTGGAATGCCTCATAGTCAAATTTTATATTTCACTTATCTTAAACGAGGGATGTCTAAAAATTCAGGTATTATCCAAGAGTGAAGTAATTAATTTTTTGAAATCTCACTGGGAAATATTTTTTTTGTTTATTTTCCTTTGAAATGGATACTGACCTCTAATAGCTGGAATATATTCTCTGTGCTTAGCCGTATTCAAATTCATTGAAATCTTTATCTTCTTCAGCTGAAGCTTCGGTATATTTGTGACTCATAATAATTTACTTAGCTTTCGAATTCATAAGTAATTCCAAGAAAATGTGAAGTGGTAAATCAGCCAATGGCAGAGATAAGGAAAATAGGAAAAACATTGGTTCTCAGCGTGCACGATTCCAATCAAAAATCCAATCAAGAATTTTATACATTTTAAAGGATTGATGTACAAAGAATATATTACAGCTAATGGTCGAGGTTCATATAGTATATAGTTACAAATTTGAGTAAAGTTGAATTTCGAAACAGCATTAACTAGCAAAAATTCGAGATATCTTAAATAACAAGGGTACGACAAAATTTACTTTTTTGATGCTTCTCATTGTTTGGCGAGCACTTGGGAGAAAGATGTCAACACAATTTCAAATGCTCCGTATACTCCACAGATCTAACCGAGGCAAATCGAAAAATAAGAGCTGTCAAATACGTAATGAATGGTTTGAAATAGTAGGAGTAGAAAAAAGCATATTTTTGTCTCAATAACCATCGGTCAGAGTGACCTGCTCGCAAATCGCTATCGACGAGAGCTGATTGGTGAGCAGGTGGGGTGTGGACATCAGATAAAATGATCAAATCTACCGCAGTATGGGATTTATTGAACTGTTTTTATTTCCCCATAAATTTCCGATAGCTTCCATTGTGGAGGATGATCGTATAACGATCACCGAAGATATATCTATAACGCTTTATTACCTGAAGGATATTCGACCATAAACGAGAATCGCCGTCCATTTTGATCATTTTCATAAATGTTCCGTTTCAGCGAGAACGTCCATCAGTCTTTTAGTACGCTCGTGTGTGAAAAGCTAATACATTCCGGGAAGATGGAAAGTCGCCTTTACTCTGCTCGTAACAGTTTTGTTATGCGGAGATGGATATCGATGGAGATTGAACATTTTTTTTATATCTAATAGTCCCGTAGAACAAAATTGCAAACAGAATATGTCGCGATAAATCGTTCGAGAAACCCAATCGTTGTAAAGAACCAAGCCTTTTACTTGATGAAAAAACATATGAAAGGAATAGTTCGAAATTATACGAATAAGCTATCCAATAGAATATTATAATGCGGTGGTAGGAAAAAAAGGGATGCTTTGTGTGCTTCTACGAATTAAACCTGCTACTACTACTTTACTGCCTCGGCAGAAAAAGTCAGTACTCTTAGACCGAGTAATATAATCCAAGTTTATATAAGCTACGTTGAAATTAACCTTACGATTCAATCTCGATTATCATCAAAGTTGTTTCAACTTCTTGATGAATAGGTATGAATATTATTAGCAAAAATAATTTTTTTTGAATTGGATATAAGTTATTGCGAATTTTATAAATTATTATCATTCTATTCATTATTAGAGTTTGTTTTAAATTGAGAATTTGAGTTTTTCCAGCATTTTTTTAATAGGACATATCTGTCACAATTGAGAATTATTCTCAATGCACGATTTTTTCTTGAAGAATTTCAACTTGTGTTTCATAAAGTGAAAATAAAATGGAGAAACAATAACTGAAATGGTAATGAATCATAGTTTTATATATCAATAATTTTGTTCAGTACGATATATTTTCAACACAGCATTTGAAAAAAAAATCAAGTGATATTATATTCTTAAATGTGGAATGAAAAATTTTTGGATAAGTTTGTATTCAAATGTCATTGCCGTAGTGACATTAATATTCTGACGAATGAACTGAAAACTAATATAGAAACTTCCATGAAATAAATTCCTTGTTATTACACATATAGAAATTTTTTAACTCTTACGAATAAACGAAAAACATTTCCAAAAGTGAACAGATGAATACTGATTCCTGTGGTTCTTCATGAAATATCATTTAGAAACCTCAATCTACGATGATGATTTTGAACTTATTGAACACACAGCTGACACTGCGAATAATTAAAACAATTATCTTCTTCATCAACAAAGACTGATCTATTTACGATAGAAATTATGGGGGCACGTTGCCGTTAACTTGATTGTAGTGAGTAAAAATAATTCTACGCTGGCCAGAAAATTAGTTGTGTGACCATTCACAAACAGTAATTACTTATCATACTGTGTTATTCCGGAAGAAGTTAAATATACTGTGTTTTGTTCGAAGTCGGGGCAGTTACTGTGTGAAGGTCAGGTGATAACTTCCATATTTATGGACCGATTATTATTTTTCAGATACAGAAATGCGTGGCAGAACACAGTGAGTTCGTTTACGCAATAATCTCAAATTTGTGAAGAACGTCGGTCACTGTCTTTTTGCTTGGGACAGCCGTAGTGGTCACCACCGTAGCCGTGCGAAAAAATTGGTCCGTCGGAGCCGTGCCGCCAACACCGCCATCAAGAGAAGCGATTGTCGCAAAACCAAGGCGTCAGCGGTTAGTTCACGCAGCGTCGCACTGCACTTGACAGATACGGAGAGAGGCGGTCAATCGTGCACGGGGGACCGGCAACCGCCGCCGGAGGGCGGCTCCCCGAAAACCTGCGTGTCTCGTGAATAGTTACCGCCGCCGTATTCTTATCGATGACAGGCGGCACGCCAGCACGGCATCGTACGTGACGACATGCTGTTGCTTGTTCGTACCTGCTGCCCCGATAAAGTTTTTCCCGTTTTTTATCGCGAATCAGCAAAACACACGCCCGTACAGGGTGGACTGAGAGAGAAAAATAATATCCCCCACAAAAGGGAAAATTTTTACTGTTCTAACTGTGACCGTTACAGAACCTAGCCAACAGGTCTGCAACATTACATCTCTGCGATGTCGCAATCAGGCGTATCTCTTCAAGGCAATTTATCACACAAATTAAATGGGGGGTACCTCAGGGGTCAGTTCTGGGACACACCCTTTTCCTAATTTATATAAATGATCTAGCCTCAATCAATATCTCGGGAGAGTTCTCTCAACTTGCAGATGACACCACAATACTTTGCCATGATAAAAATGGCTCACAACTGCATCAGATTATTGAGAACGATATAAGTCGAATATTGGTGTGATGCTAATAAGCTATCTTTCGATACATCAAAAACTAACATCCTTACTTTCAAATGTAATCTACAAAAACTCCATATAGGAAACCAAGTAATCAGTTATAACTGTTATAAGTCAAAAACAAAATTTCTGGGTTCATATATTGATGACAGATTGAAATTCGAAAGTCACATTGAAAAACTCAGAAGAAAATTAGCATCAGGATGTTTCGCACTGAGGAACATTTCATAGGAACTTGGTGAAGAGATGGCAAGATGAGATAGCCATCACGTTTAGTTAAGCAAAGGGGGTCGCTTCCCGATTTCGATGGCCTCGCGAATTACCCGAACTTGTATTTTTTTTGCTGTGGCGATGGTCTCAGTGTTCACAAAGAAGTCTATATTTATCGTCCCCTGTGCCCTGATGACGTTTGGACTGTAACAGCTAAATTACCCACTCCGTGTACGATACAAATCACCGAAGTTTTCCTTATTCAATGCCATAAACTTCGAAGAACATTTGGTACATTTTCAAAATAGTAAGGTCGTGGTGTGTCGATAAGTTGTGAGCTGGGTTCCGTGTGTCAGTTAGTTTTCAGATTGGAGTAATAAGGAATGACAGTCTATTCATTTCAGGGAGTACAAAACCCATTCACCTTAATCCAGTTAACTTTACCCCTAGCGGTCATTACAAGAACTCCAACAAGTACCTAGTTCAGCTTCTACTTTATATTGTATTCTATGATAATGCGCACCTTGTGTTCGTTATCAGAACTAACGAAAATGAATGCATGATTACGGTAATTTATCGATTCAAGCTTCACTACGATATTTCAATTACATTCATTCATTTGGAATGATTGGATATTAAATTCTTTTTGAAACGTCATAGAACAATTATATTTCATTGTTCACATTCGGCATTCAGAAGTAAACTAATTTCAATGGTGAACCAGCCTTAAGATTTGGAACCTTCGTGGTTGCCTATCTATCGGGGAGAGATAAAGCGACTTGGGTCAAGCGCGCCCTGCCGTAGACAGTGCAAGTCGATCCCGTTCGTTAGCTTCACTAATAAATCGATTGTGAAATATGGAGCAGTTAATATTATTAACAAAGCCTAATTCCATCTCAGGCAAGTACTTAAATAAAACTTTCAGCAATTTTTCTAATTTGAGACTGATCAATTACAGGCTTCATCCCACCGGGGATAAAGAAGTGATAGTAGAAAGTTAGGAGTAAAGCTATGGCAGCTTCCTCCATTTTGTATTGTACCGTGGAGTTTTTTATTTGAATATGAATTTTTGGATATGGGTGTTATAACACCTACTGGGATTGGAGTTCCACCGGAATATTGTTCTGTTTATTTGAAATTCAAGGATGAGGAATTGAGTATCAATATACTGAAGTATCATAGCATATGAATGGTTGAAGTTCATGGTACCCAGGTATTTTGTCCTGGTGAGGACCTGATTTTAGAAATATACAAGTTGCAGTCTTCAAGAATCCAGGTAACGTTTTTGTGAGAAACCTGTCTTCGACTCTCCGTGCTCAAATTTAATTGGAAATCATCACCTTGTATACCCGTTCTTAAGTATAGGTAGCTCTGTAAGGGCACAATAACAGCGCTGTTATTCACTACCCAGATAAAATTAGTTAATCCCTCATATATTTAGTAGTCTTCCCTGTTATCTGTTTTTCAGATTACTTCGTATATGTATACTAATCATGATTTGACAAAGTGCACCTTGTACTACATTTCACCCAGTTCCAATTACTTTTAGGGCGGTACAGTCATCTTAATTAGGAAATTACTAATCCATGTAAATTAATACTCAACTCAACTTATAATTGCAGAGTGTCCTTTGTTGAAATCCAATATTTCACTCAACCCAGAAATTTTCAAATTCAAATTAATTGTAAAACTCTTTTCACTCAACCCTGATATTTTCAAATTTAGATTATTAATTGTAAAACTCTTTTCGCTCACCCTGAAATTTCTTGATTATATATTGTAGTATTCAGAAGTGTTTTAGTTTCGTCAGATTCCCTTTCCCGACTTAACCAGTCTGGCGCCCAGACTTACTTTTGATTTTGAACATCTTGAATTTTACTGTAAAACTTGATGAACCCACGCCCAGCCTCCGACTTACTTCAAGGGGTTACAGGACAGAGAGTTCATGTTCATATACTCTACCAGTCACACGTCTGTTGGTCTGTCCTACATAGTATGTAGGATGTTGCGATACAAAAAAAAAACTTACCTTTCGTATATCATCTAGATTGTGTATCTCTGGCGACAGTCCGCCGTGGACGCAGAGGAACTGTTGGTTCATGAGCGCCGCAAGGGGCAGGCAGTCGAAGGCATCCATGCACGCCTCATACACACGTTCTGAATATTTTATTTTACCTGAAACACAACACAGACTGCTCAACGAGAGTTGGAAACTGTCCTTTTTTACGGTTTTTTATTATAAAGATGTAGAATATCAGTTTGGTGTTAGGGTGATTGATCTCTAGGAAAAGTTTCAATAATGAACAGTAACAAACAAAGTCCATATTGGACCGGAGAACTTCAGGTATATAAACAACTAACCCTAGTTTGAGATTAAGTATCAATTTTCTTCTCCTGAAGTTGCTAACCTTGTTAGCGAAACGCGCGTAGGGTGCAAAAATATCAGTTTGGTGTTAGGGTAATTAATCTCTAGGAAAAGTTTCAACTTTTACACCAAAGGTTCCGATCTCATCGTTTATTTCATCAGGGTCTCTAACCTAATAACATTCAAATCAGAATTTCCATGTTCGAAATGATTGCGTTCACAAATCCAATGC
This sequence comes from Zygogramma bicolorata, assembly GCA_032362365.1. NCBI lineage: Eukaryota > Metazoa > Arthropoda > Insecta > Coleoptera > Chrysomelidae > Zygogramma > Zygogramma bicolorata. Next base: position 1,109,192 of record JAVJAQ010003051.1, on the reverse strand, counting down.
CAGACATCTGTTTCGACCCACCAGGTCTCCTCAGTGACACTTGGCTGGACTGTGAACACAAACATTTCGAACTATCTACTCCTTACGTAGTAAATCTCTGAAACTGGTGCAGATGGTGTTAACCTCCAATAGGCAACGCCATCTGCTGGGTGACGACCAAAGTCTCAAACTCGCACTGCCCAAGGCAGAGGAGACCTCTTACAGCGGACCATCGTAGTGACGGGATATGTGTTGCGGCTTCGCCGTACGATGGGCCGCTGTAAGAGGTCTCCTCTGCCTTGGGCAGTGCGAGTTTGAGACTTTGGTCGTCACCCAGCAGAAGGCGTTGCTTCTTGGAGGTTTACACCATCTTCATCAGTTTCTATTAAATCCCCCCAAAATCAGAATTACTCCACCTTTTTGCACGGCAAAAACCCCCATTGACTGGAGTATTCGGAACACTCAGAAATGCGTGTCGAAACCGTCTCGATATCGAATATTTATATCCGGCACCTCTATATCGAGGACATTCTATTCGCCCTTCCTTCCCCGGACTCGAATCGCCCTTTTCCTGCCGCTTTTATATTGTCGTTCGACGGCCGGTCTATTTAGATTGATGTGCGTGTAGCCCTTTGGCTCGTCGAAGTTGATTTATGACCCGGAGTTTTTATGATTTTCACGCAGTTTTAATGTTCGACCACCCGAAAGGGCGATCATCGTATGGCCGGTCGAATGTTTTCTAGCAGATTCATAAATAATGATGTAGAATTTGACCCCGAAATCTACTTCGGTATTGGAAACTCATTGGTGAGTTAAAAGCATCTGGGAATGATCAAGGCTGCTAGATACTTTCGAGGGTCTAGAAATAGCAGAATGTAAAGATAATGTGAATATTGACAAAGGGCATATTCCATTTAGTCCTCAAGTCATTTGAATTTTGAGAGATTAACTGGAAAAAGTCGTGGTCGGACCAAGGAAAACCCCTGCACTACCCCAAATTGTAAGATATATATATATATATATATATATAACAAACACCTGGGAATAAGATTCAGTATCAAGAAAAATGTAAAAATGATGTGAATAGTGACAAAGGGCATTTTCCATTTAGCCCTCAATTCATTTAAATTTTGAGAAATTTATTAGAATAATCAATAGAAAAAGTCCTGGTTGGACCAAGAAAATCCCTGCACTATCTCAAATTGTAAGATATATAAATAACAAACACCTGGGAATAAGATTCAGTATCAAGAAAAATGTAAAAATGATGTGGATAGTGACAAAGGGCATATTCCATTTAGCCCCCAATTCATTTACATTTTGAGAAATTTATTGGAATAATCGATAGAAAAAGTCCTGGTTGGACCAAGAAAATCCCTGCACTATCTCAAATTGTAAGATATATAGATAACAAATACCTAGAAATAAGATTCAGTATCAAGAAAAATGTAAAATAATGTGAATAGTGACAAAGGGCATATTCCATTTAGCCCTCAATTCATTTAAATTTTGAGAAATTTATTGGAATAATCAATAGAAAAAGTCCTGGTTGGACCAAGAAAATCACTGCACTATCTCAAATTGTAAGATATATAAATAACAAACACCTAGGAATAAGATTCAGTATCAAGAAAAATGTAAAATAATGTGAATAGTGATAAAGGGTATATTCCATTTAGCCCTAAATTCATTTAAATTTTGAGAAATATATTAGAACAATCAATAGAAGACGTCCTGGTCGGACCAAGGAAAACCCCTGCACTACCTAAAATTGTAAGAAACATAAATAACAAACACCTAGGAATAAGATTCAGTATCAAGAAAGCGTCGGGTGCAAAACAATATCAGTTTGGTGTTGAGGTAAATTGATCTCTACTGAAAGTCTCGAAGGGTATTTTTGACAAACACCGCAGCATCCCTATTTCGCATTCAATTAAGAATATAGATACAATGTAGAAAAATGGTAAATACTTACATTCTTGTTTAAACGTGAAGTATTCTGTTAAATGTCGACACTCGTGGTTGCCACGAAGTAGAAAAAGGGTAGTAGGGTAACACAGCTTCAGCGCCCACAGGTACAACACGCACTGCCAACAGAAGAAAGACAAAAAAGTTTCAATCACACTAAATAGACAGATAAAGCGGGATGAACATATCAACATGTCGAATCAATGGAAGAGATTCAAAGAGCTTTTTCTCCTCATACTTAATGCTTTTTTTGGACTGAGGTGGCCTTTACTTGATGGAAATCCATAGTTATTACGCTATAAGGTAGACACGATTAAATTTCCATAAAATTTATTGTCTTCGCGACATGTTTCGGTACACTGTACCTTTATCAAGCGAATGTATTTAAACACTAAATTATTCTTCGCTAAAAGTTCCTTAAATATATCAGGGCCTACTCTAATTATCTATGATTCCTAGAATAATACCATCATCATTGTCAGTGGTATTATTCTAGGAATCATAGATAATTAGAGTAGGCCCTGATATATTTAAGGAACTTTTAGCGAAGAATAATTTAGTGTTTAAATACATTCGCTTGATAAAGGTACAGTGTACCGAAACATGTCGCGAAGACAATAAATTTTATGGAAATTTAATCGTGTCTACCTTATAGCGTAATAACTTAATGCTTTTAGTGCCAAAAATGAATCCAAATTTTTGAGATACCCTCGAAGTAATATACACCGTCTTATGACTACTAGCGAGGATACTTGCTATCTATGAAATCAGTAAAAGTTCTATTTTGTGTAACAAGTGCAATATCTGTGGGACAAGCGTAGCAAAATCTCGTACCACGCACAAAATTTAAATCTACTATTTGTTTTACATACGGGATTTTTTCTTGAATGAAAATTGTTCCTCATAACTCGATAATTTAAAAATGATTCCACATAATTTAATAATGAAGTATCGATTTCACGAATCTGTTCAAGAATCAAGCCCGATATCAAAACCCCGTGAACTAATGAAAAACATGTCAATAACAGTCTTCTTTGGCCAATATATTTCTGTTGCTTATTTCCGTTTCCTGTTATTATTCCCAATACCGACCAATTAGCTATTAGGCATAGTATCATTCAATTGTTTGTGAGGTCAGAATTTTTATATTCTTATCAAAATTCAACTCATAAAGCCGATAGTTTTCATAATGAAATAACTGCATATCTCTTTATAGTTTGACTTGAGAGGCAGTGGAATCGAGTTGAAAATTTCAATGGTACAGCTTGTCCAATCCATCTTGGCACAAACTCGGACACTTTTTCAGTGGCGCTCTGGTGGTGTATAATATTTTGAAAGGAAAAACACCTTTTGGGAATACATTTCAACACAGTGAACACATATAATTGCTGATTTTTCATCTTAGTATACTTCACAGAGATTGCTGAGCATATACAGTATTAGTTCTGTGCCAAGATGGATTGGATAAGCTGTACCTTATATATTTTTCTAGTCATTCCATAGAACATGATTTTTCTTTTCGATGAAATCACAAATACTAAATTGGATTAGTTCCTTTTAAATTACATTTTCAATTTCAATATTTCGAAAAAATATGGTGTTCCATAAGGACCTGTTCTGGGACCACTATCATTTATGTTATACATAAATGATATCAGTAAGGAAAGTCGAATATATCTAATTGCTAACGACACAAATCTCAGGAACATGTGGAAAACGAGGTTGAAAATAACTTTTGAATTCTGATAAATTTGAACTACTGTATCCTTCATTTTGTATGTTTTCAAATTCAGATTCAGTATACTTGATTTTTTTTTGCGAATTTCAAAATTAGAGGTATTTATAATAAGAAAATAATGTAAATCTTAAAATAATGTAGATGAATCCGAAAAGTTCATTAAATCTTACCTCTATACTAAAATATCCTCTATCGACGTAGTCACCAAGAAAAAGGTACTTTGTACTCGCAGGTGGTCCTCCGACTTCGAATAATTTCATTAGGTCATAAAATTGACCGTGTATATCTCCACATACTGAAACAAAAGAAATCAGTCGTTAGAATGTCAAACATATTCAAGAAACACGTGTCGTAGAAAAACTACAGTAAATGCAAGCAAAGGAATATTTTTTCCGCAAATCGATAGGAAATATTGATATTCTAGACAAAATTTGTTGAAGAAAAGTGAATATTTCCTTACTGTAAGGAATCGTATTCATTACTAGTGGCGAAAGTGACATTTTTCATATGAATGTGAAGAAATATTGAAGAAAAAGGCGTGAGAAATTACTTTCGCACAAGTAATGTACACTATTTTTCCTACGAACACCTATTTTATCAAACAATACGTAAATATCAGATCGTGTATTTGTAATATACGCTACAATATGAATTCACCTTAACAGCAACCTGACAGCTGACAGTCCCTAGAGGGGAACTTGCAATGTTGACTATTGAGGTGTTTTCTGGCGCTCATGCATTTAAAACGTATTCGTCTGTCTCCTTCTCCCTCACTTACGGACTGCCAGATAGTGAGGGAAAGATGGGGAGACGAATACGTTTTAAATACAAGACCGCCAGGAAACACCTTTGATCAATATAGATTTAATGATTTGATGGCGTCGGCCAGCATTGTTGCTTCAATGTAATGATTTCTGTGATACATACTTTATTTATAATATAACTGTTTGATGGACATTATTATTGTGTCTCCAGATTTTGTGTCAGTCTGTTTGAATATTGTTCCTATAAAAAGTGCACATGAATTTACAATAACTTTTATAGTGAATTAGGGAAATAACGTTGATTAACGTTTATTTGAAGAAATGACAATGAGTAAGTAATTATTAGATACAGCTGGGCAACGAATTGAATTATTTCATAATCCAGTTTTTATGTAAATAATATCAATAAGGAAGGGCAATTGATAATTACGTCTGTAAATCTAACAAGATTCGCGAGTTTGACAGCTTATTGACAATCTACAAGGCTCAGATACGACCTGTCATAGAATACAGTTCTCATGTGTGGAGTTCGGCACCAAAACATTAATTGAGGCTTCTCGATTCTAAAAAAGGTAATTCGTCTTGTTGGTGATTCTTCGCTCACAGACTCGCTCACTTCATTAGAACATCGTAGAAGGGTCGGAGACTTGTCTCTCTTCTATAGATACTTTCACGGTCGATGCTCTTCCGAATTGTTATCAATCGTTCCACCGTTGGCAATATCTACACGGATGACTCGAAGAATACAAAATTCCCACCCCTTTGTTGTGAATTTGGAGACCTATCGAACCTCTCTTGCTCAGGGATCTTTTTTCAATAGAACTGCTGAGCTTTGGAACTCCTTGCAAAAAGAGTTTTTTCCTGAGGCTCACAAACTTCAGAAATTCAAAGTAAATGTCAATTCGTATCTCCTGTCCCTTGATTCACGCGGTGTTCTCTGAACATCACAGGGCTTTCCTTTCGTGTGAATCTGCATATGAAAAAAAACTTTTCATGGGAATAGAGCGTGCGATAGATATTTCTTTCCTATGTGGTCATGGGACAATGCTATTTCCTTACAGTTGTAAGTGTTCTACATAAATGATTGTAAACGGTTTCCATAATAAGCCAAGTATTTTCATTACGAATGTCAAAGCACCATTTATTTATGAATAAGATCATTCGAGATTTTTTCAAAATCAATTATTGTATATCACTTTATGTTATTTCAAACGATTTGCGAAAAAATAGTAGGTATGTCTTCCCCGTAGAAAAAGCCATATTCTTGGACTCTGTGTTGCTAAGTCTCGGCTTGCAGGTTTTTCCTAACTGGGAATCAATATACTAGAATCGCGATGGATTTCCGGTTCTATATATACGAAATATACCAGCGTGGGCGTAGCCGAATCTTACTGTAGTTCGAAAGATACTTCATTCTATTCAAGAATATTGTCTAATTGAATCATACAAATTTCCGGAATCATCTACAAATAACCCAATATTTATACAAACTTGATATATTCAGTTGGAAATATCGCCGTGTTTGTTAGTCTCGGTAATTATGAGAGGCAGCACATTCATTTATTTGTGCAATTATTGGCAATCGGCCCGTAACAAACGGTACCAAATTGTCTATGCCACAGCGCAATTTCACAAATACAGATACAAGGCGATTTTCAACGGTTATAAGTGACCCTTGAAAAGCTCGAAATTCTTTCAATGTCAATGAATGACCGGCGTGGTATTAGCCGGAGAAGTAGTTGTGTTCTGGCGGACATCTGCCCAAAATATCAGACTGGGTCCTGATGGTCTTCGGAATTTCGGTGTAGACCTGCCCTCTACCGATGATGGAATATTCACTCCGAAACTGGTTAGCAGGTGGTTCTCCCTGGTCTGTGTCGAACTGTCTGTTGTTCGATCTTTCAAGATCCTTGCATAGATGTCTGTCAGATGTTATTCAACGTCCGGTGGGTTATTATCCAGAAAAGTAGTTGTTTAAATGTTATTTCGACTTTGTTGGAAATCATAATCTTTTTATATGCAGATCTACACAAAAGGAAAGCCTTGTAATGTGCAAAGAACACCGCGTAAATCAGGGGACAGGAGATACTGCTGTTCTATTTAATAAAAAAGATCCCTGAGCAAGAGAGGTTCGACAGGTCTCCAAATTCACAACAAAGCGGTGGGAATTCTGTACTCATCGAATCATACGTGTAGATATTGCCAAGGGAGGAACGATTGATAACAATTCAGAAAAGCCCCGACCATAAAAATATCAATAGAAGAGACAATCCTCCGACCCTTCTACGATGTTCCAATGAAGTGAGCGAGTCTGTGAGCGAAGAATCACCAACAAGACCGATTGCCTTTCTCTGAATAGAATCGAGAAGCCTCAATGATTGTTTTGGTGCCGAATTCCACACATGACAACCATATTCCAAGACAGGTCGTATCTGAGCCTTGTAGATCATCAGAGTCTGACGAGAAGTGAAGTATTTCTTCGCACGAAATAGAAATACAAGTTTCTGGGAAGCACCTTTAGCGATCAATCTCCCATGGTTTTCCCATGAGAGATTATTACTGATCGTAATTCCTAGCATCGAGATACTTGACTTTGTAGGAATAGTTTCTCTTGACATCTGAATACTAGATGATAGATCGGCTTTCCTTGAGACGAGACATGTCTGAGTTTTCCTAGAATTAAATTTCAAGTTCACGTTACCCCATTCTATTATTTTCACCAAATCATCGTTAATTTTATTGACGTGAATGTTTCTTCGAATTTTTGTCTCTCTGGAAGAGAAACAAGTATGGAGAGTACTGTCGTCCACAAAACTTTGTACTGAAAAAGATGTTTTCTCGGGCAAATCATTGATATGAAGCAGAAACAAAGTAGGCGCCAGAACTGAACCCTGTGGAACACCTGCATTTATTGGGAGAATATCAGATGTTACTCCATCAACAACCACATAACGGCTAAGTTTGTTTTTGCGAAGACATCCAACCGACAAGTTCTATATAAACAAAGTTGTTTCGGAATGGTTCCTAGAACACACAGTTTGAAGGAACGATCATGGAAAACTCCTTGTCTCCGTTCAATGTCAACTCAATCATGAAATCAAACTTCAACTGTGTCACCGAATAAGATTGAGATCAGATCGAAATCTCCCGAATATCGATTTCACGTGAAGTTCTGCGCCAAGACATACATCGAGGCTTCTGGAATATGTTCAAAAACAAGAGAATGTCCTCGCCTACTCGTTGGGGATACTTCGTTCACGAAAAGTTGGCGATCTGCCTAATTTCCACGATCGTTATTCATCTAAAACGTCATCAATCTTCCGACGTTTCATCGACGAGGGAGACCGAACAAGCGTTCCCACTTTTTTGTTGTTAACTTCGACATCGGACGCCTTCATAACGGTGTTTTGTTTCAGTAGAACATTTTTAAATCTCAATGCTTATGGGAGGCGAGCTATGACAGTTACAACCTCTGAAAATTCAAAATCAACATCGACACCAATGTTTCTAGGTAAATTTCTGTGTGGCTTATTGTAGCCCAGTCGTCAGAGTATTAAAAGGGGCTCTAACTAAACATGATTCAAGAAGTTATGATTTCTTATGTATGGTGTAAGGTCGAATGTCAAAAACAACATATTCATTTTGCGATCTCGAAATCCCTGAAATGTGCTGAAAAAATTCATTTTTGCCAAATATTTAGGTTCTTGTGCGTTTCATGAAAAATATGCACATATATACAAATGAAGGGGACTGAATTCTCTTTAATTTATGTCCCATTCATTTTTGCTATAAACTTGATAGTTTCAATGCAGCGGAATGTCAGTACTTTTCATTGCAATTGCACAAATTCCTTTTTTTTTTCTGTGGTTTTCCTATCAGGCCTGATACAAGAAGCGAATTCAATCGAGTTTCCTTCGTTTTGTATTTCTCGATGGTCCTAGTTTTTCGAAACCTTCAGGTTCTGATTCGTCACTTCTTTCTTCATTAAATTCAAATTCTTAGTCGTCATCCAATTCTTATTTTATTTGACCTATAAAATTTATCGGAGCTGCATCTTTTTCATCATTTTCAGGAAGCAAGTCTTTCTTATTATAGTAGAAGTCACAATTGATACATCTACATATATCACCGAATTCGAATCCAGTTTTCCTGCAGCCGCAGGACGGTCCACAGCCATTTTTGCATTTACACGAAATGCATTTCAGCAATTTTTCTGGCGCGGTGTCCTGCAAAGTCTTAACTGGAACAAGTAGTCCACAATCATTTATTTTCCATCCCCAGTTTGTAAGTGGTTTTTCCTTAACATGCCAAAGTTGCACATGGTGGTAATGAGGCGAGATTGGTTTTGCTTTTAGTTATTGATTGCAAAAAGCAACGGTAACGGTGGAAGTTCAAGGATGTGTCCGAAGGCTTAGCGCCGTACAATGATGAAAGAAAACGCTCAGCATTTTCGTCTTTGAAAACTTGAACGTACTGCTACAAGTGCTCATTCTTCTGAAAGACAGTGATGGATGCTAGGAGAGAACTTTCCTATAGATGAGCTTCCATATATACACGTAGACAAAGGTTTGTGAAAATTTTCGATTTTCCTTCTTTCATATGCAAGACTTCAAATTGATTTTTATCCAAATTTCCATAAATCTATAATAATCTAGCTAAAGTTTACCTTGAAATCTAACCACGCTCATGATGACGTCAACAGTTTTCAATTTGTATTAGCTAGAGAAGACTATCAGGCTTCGCCGGTATGCCAGTACTGAGCTTTTTCCACAAACATATTGAAAATATCGGACATTCCGGTTGATTCAAAATTATGCTCAGAAGATATTGATTTGGAATGCTTCAATCTGAATGAGTTTCTTTCATTATTGGACTATGATTGTTTACGTATAATAGCTTTATTGATCTTTTATCACTTGATTGCTTGTGATTGAATTGTATGTTCACCGTACTGCTTTCGTCTTGCAAACTTTTGTCTTGTAAACTGACGTATTCCAAACATGATTTCATGTCAAATGGAAATGAAGATTCACGATTATAACCTCAGAAACGGAAGTGTCTTCAAAAATGACAGACAAAATATCTGCTAAATCTGCCTTTCTATACTTGTATAGTTTCCAATATAAATTCCTAATATTTTCAGATTGTGGTAGCTTAACAACCTAAAAAACTACCAAGAAAATGATCCACGACAAAACAAGACTCTCAAACATTGCTATATCAAGTGTGACAAATCATTCGAAATTCTCGTCAGGAAAAATATTCTCTTGAATTTTTCAATTATTCCAACAGAATTCCATTAGAATGCCTCCTTTACCCAATTCAAATATTTGAGAAAAATTTAATTTGACAAAAATAGTAGGTACGAACAAGTAGACCGAGTGGCAGTACATTTTTTTAAATCGGCCTTTGAAAGAAATACTTGAAAACCAAGAATTTGCGTTAGTTGAGTCCAACAGTAATTTGGCTGGAAGCCTTTCTACAGGCTAACTTTCAATTATGCAAGGTTTTTTACAACTTCCACCAATGTGTTGCGAAAAAATGTTATGAAAAACAACTCTCTACAGTATGCTGATTAGAAGTTGAACTAATTTCATTGTGAGATTGACGAACATTAATGGTTCGGAAGTATACAGTGTGATCCAACAAACTGTATCATCCAGCAACCCGTAAAGCTTGAATTTTTTTGCAAATTCGTTTTAGCTTCAAGCATTTTTTCTTTCAAAGGCAGACTGAAAAACTGGTCCAACAAATCTGTCACTGCCGCCTGGTCCAAAGCGCTATCTGCAGTACAATCAATTCGAACATCAAAGAAAAACCCATCCATTTCGCGTCGCCATGTCGAAACTATCGTTCGCATCACCGTTCCACGGGGGTCATCAATAACCGTTTCACAAAGCGGATGAATTACAACGACAATACGTCGAAATAATCCTCGCACATTAATTAGTTTTACGGCAGGAGGAAACTTGGCGGGCCGCCAAATCAAACTTATTCATAATTCAAAATAAACAACGCGCAATTTATTTGGAGTGAATCCCGTTTCTCTCACTTATCGATACATTAGTCGATTCGAATGATGATTTATTGTAAATAATCGCTACTCTTGAAAGGAACGATAGTTTACTTGAAAGACCGGGCGGCACTGACAATTTTTCGAAAGAGGACATATTTGAAGTAGAAAAAAACGCGCGAGGTGCGCGAGTTCCAGGCTACATCGCAATTCGCAGTGGAACATTTTTTTTAACCCATAATATCATAGTACAGTTATATACCCATAATCTGTTTCAGATTGATATCCGCTATGGAACGGATTAAAAATCTTAATCGTAACGAAAAATCTGTATCATAATGAGCTCACTTTAATAAGATTTTTCATTACGATACCAATTTTAGTCAATTGAAAATCCAATTCAGTGTCGGAATACTAAATTGAAAATTCGTTCGGAAAAAATCAGCCTTTCCAATACAATATTGAACTGTTTGGGAACTAGCAATAATGAAATGAATATGAATATTCTTTACACTTACAGTACAGTGGGACCCCCAATACAAATATAATTCTTTAAGAAAAGTTTCTGTGGTTCTTGTCTCTCACATCTCCAGTCTTTCGGTATCTTCTCAACGATCGATTGATCACACCACAGAATACCCTATCTACACAGAAGCGCAACTTGATGGCGGTACCTTTGATCTTTTGGGGCCAATTTTTCGTGACCTTGATTTAAAGCTTGGCTTGTATAATGTCATTTCTTGGCGGTAAATTCAAACTGTCGGTTGATATAGAGTTCAAGTGATGATACACCTTTGTAAACTTTCTAGACTGAGCATTTCTGCTTCTGAATTGAAATTGGAGCAGTTTTAATTCCATTTGAAGATACGACCGTAGGAAGGTCTTTATAATTTAGAACTTACATTTCCCCTATAATATTCGTCTAAATGCTTCGTTGATCAGCGATCTACATTCCCTTATTCTCAACAAATATAAACGGAGAATTTGGATAATTACCAAAATGATTTCAGTGAATAGACTCACTGTTTTCTGCACCTTTAAAAAAAAGTAGATAGAAAAGTGGTGTAGGCAGCTATTTAATGTTCATATAGTTTTAGAGTAATCAACTGAATTGCAGCAACGGACGTTTAAAACTACTCTGATCATGCTTCCATCCGATAATAATAAAATTTATCAGTAGTAATAACCCAAGGACATTGATAATTGTTCGAAAATTTTATAACACCCTAACAACACAAATGTGAGGTTGACAATTGGGAAGTTCATAATTTTATGCGACGTCTGGCGGAAATATAACGCACTGTTATAATTTCACAAACAAACGGCTTCCATTTCATGTGTGTGAATTTATTGAGTTTTTTGGTGTTGATTTAGGAAATCTCATCTGAAGTTGTAATTTTTTTTTGATTAATAATAAACAATCATGGATGCAGATCGCTCAGTGAGCCGTATAAAGTGTTTGGTGCCAAGTTGCCGCAACTCTAGGAACCGAAATCCAAAGTTGTCTTTCCACACGTTTCCAAAGAGAAATACATTTTTGGTGGGAAACATTACGGAAAGTGGATTGAAAGAGAAAATAGACAAGTACAAGGCTTGGAAAATTAAACTGAAACTGCATAAATCACCACCTAGAGCGGCTTCAGTGTGTTACTTGCATTTCAAGAGAGATGATTTCTTGTTACCTGGTGAGTCTGTTTGTCTATTTTCAGGCGAAGTTATGGCGCATTTCATCATCTGTGTAATTAAAGCCTCTTTGGTTCACTAACACTACACTAAAACTAAAAAATGTCCTGGAACAAATATCATTAGATTTTAAAACACAATGCATCTATGTTCACCTCCAATGAATGGTATTGTGCGGCTATTCAAAGCATCATGAACACAGTTATATTAACCTTCACGAGAAAAATTTCGTACAATGAAAATATAGCAAAAAAAACACCAAAATTTTTTCTAGCGAGGGCAACTGATGACTGGATTTCAGTTTGGCGCGTTATTTCACAAATGTAAACAAGTTAACTATTTCAAAATGGTGAATATGGTTCAACCACCACCAGCGCCCTCATCGGTCGATATTCTTCCCTATATACAACCCAAGATTTCGATTCGGTCGGAACGCTTCAGTTGCGCTTCTGTGTAGGTAGGGTGTTCTGTGATCACACTGGCTTCAGTCATGAAGACCTCCGCAACTCTTTTTGGCCAGCTTAGAGCATTCCAACTGCTCGGAACTGCTTCTCAAGTATCAAATGTCGTCACGGCATGTGTTCAATCAGTGACTGGATGTAACATACTAGGCATATCGTTTATTTGTTTTCTCGAAACGGAATCCTAGAATTTGCGTATTGTATTATTCGGCACTACATTTTTTTTATGTCGAACTATTTTTGCGAGCAACAACTACCATAATGTTACGAAATCTCCTAGTGCCGGCCCTGTCGCTCGTAAACGCAGAATAATATGAGGGGTCGAGGAGAGAACGTCATTTTTCCAGGAACTCTTGATTCGCGTGGAAAATTCGATACACATCATCGAGACCTCTCTCGAAGTTTCTCCATAGGCGTACGCAAGCATAAAAGGAGACACTTCATAGGAAGATAGAGTAATTCAGAGATAATTATTCAGATAGTAATCAGAGTTTATAGATAAGTGGAGAGGCGGAGAATTTTACAGAGTTTTTATCGGAGAGAACGTTGGTATTGCTAAGTGCGGAATTCGAAGTAGACAGTTTCTATTACAGAGTGTTTAGTACAGAGCGTTGGAAAGTTAGCGGAGCAATTTGAGTGATTGTATTCTATTGTGTTGTGAAGAATTCAATTAAAGTAGTTTGGAGTTTTAATAAACGAACCCAAGGCAAGATCGTAAAAATAAGTATAACATAGACAATATAGACAATTTTTATATGTGTATTTTGTAACAAAACACTAGCTATGATATCGCATCTTGAATGATTTAATTTGTCCACCCTGTTAGTTCAGTACCTTTTAAAAGTTGCTCGAAATTCAGTAGATAGTTCTTGGGAAGGCAATATCGACCGACGGGCAAAAGACTCGCCTTGAGATAGGCAACCATTCTTTCATTGATTTTGTGGCTCGTTTATTAATTTATTAAGCCGTTTTTTAGTAAACACTAGCTGCGTATATCGTGAGTTTATCAATACTTGGTGGTACATGCAATAATGCAAACTGATATTTGAACCTTGAAGGAAACGGCGCGAGAATCAGTGGTTCGACAGATCAGGTCAAGCGACACCGAAAATGAAAAGAAATTTTTTTGAGCGAGGGTAAGCTGTTATTAGATTTCTCACACGTTAGTGCCCAATATGAGCATGAACATTTCTAGGCCCTTTTTGGATTTACACCTAACCTCACTTTGATCCCACCGAAAATAATTCATTTTCCAAGACGGTAATTTTGGGGAAATGATGTGGGAGTCAATCAAATGAAGCTAGAAGGGATCATTGAATGAACCATAAAATCGATTCTCCTGGGCAGACAGTATAGGCCGGTTATCATCCCTTGTATGAACTAAAGCTCCATAACCCAGAAGTTTATCAGAAAACAACCCCAGTGTTCGCAGAACGAATCTCTCAGATGAAGTAAAGGTAACCCAGGGCAGAGAAACTGTGAGTACTATTTCATCTTATTGTCCTAGGGGAAGTTGGCAATTTCGCAACCGGTGGGTGGTGCTTCGAGAAACTGAGTCAGCGTATAATGCTACGCATAACAGCCCCTACTTCGGTGATACTTTAGTACCGAGCCATGAATATAACTGTATGAAATGTATAGATGTTCCAATTGCTTTGTATTTGTATATGTGAGGGTTTGGCAGCTGTCAAGCTTAATTTTCATCATTTGATTTTTATGGTGTTTATGCAGAATATTGTTGTCGAGGCCTACAGCATAGGTTACGAGTAGTGTTTAAGTATTTTCCTTTTACCATATACCAACAGGGTATATCACTAACATCCCAATAACGGAATTCTGTTATATTTCCTCGTATTGAATTGAGGATTATATTTTCAAGTAAAGCATAGTATTATTTGTCTTGCTCATCTCATTTTTCCTGTCATTGCGACTGGCGCCCTCATCCTACATTAGATTATACTAAGCCAATAACGAACTCACGACCAATAAGTAAAAAAGCCGTCACAATTTCCTATTTCGAAGGCAGGCAGTACTGTACATCATTGAAATATGATCACAAATACCATAGAATTCTGTCATCTTTGCTCTAGTGACCAAACGTCTTGGAATTTTTATTGGAGGTATACACTCTAAACATGATGGAAGGGAAAGATAATCTAATAATTTCAGTCGAGTAAACATAATTCTAGGAAGAGCCGTAGGCGAGTCCTGGAATTCTGCGAGTCCAAAAAAACTGTTTTCCGAATTCACTTATCCTGCAACCGTGTAAAATAACAAATCAACGGTACACATTTCTTTGTTTGAATATCATTATTTTGTGGTGGATGAATTCTTCACGAAAACGAACCTAGAAGAGAATATTTATTTGTGAAAGAGTTTTGAAAACGGAAGCGGTTAGGTTTCGGGAACGCTAACGAGGAGTATATTGACAAATATTTGTTCTTGTATTTTTTTGATGGGCAAATTTGGGTTGCTGACTATAAGAACGTGTTCCATTTAGAAGGACTTCATATTGTCAGGAATTTGACCATCAACAACGATTATTCCAAACAAAGAAACCCATTCTCTATGGATATCACTTCCTCTACACCTATGCAAGTGTTTCGGAGAAGACCACGCCCATCGACTGTTATCGCGATTAATTGCGAAAGTTTGAGAAATATACCGACCGGAAAATTATCACAAAGTTTCGAGAAACATCGATGCCTGTTCGAGGACGAAGCATTCAAGAACCATAAACCTAAGCTAGCGCAGAAAACGGCAAGAATCAGCTGAATGCCGACATCGTAATCGAGAAAATCACTAGGTAAAACATTGCCATAGTTTTTGAGTGATTTATTGAGTTGTTCTGTTGATTTGTTGAGTCTGTCAGAATCAAGTTGTGATTATGCCGTACCAATTGTCACTTATTTTCGAATCCATAGGATAGATAAGAAATATGCCGTTGTACACTTGTATAGATTCGAATAACAATTTTTAATTTTTCAGATTCTGTTAGGTTGAGAACTCAAAAAATAAAACACGAACAAATGTCTTTATTTCATTTGGATGCAGAACACAACTTCGAACATTCTTTTTATTTTCATTCTTCTTCTTCTTATTTGTAATATATATCGAAATTCGAACAGGAACTAAGTACCAACAAAAACATTCTAATTCTTGAAAAATGAAAACGGCCGAAATCGTAGGAAAATATTCTGATTGATTAGGACCTATCGGATTAGTAAGTGGAAAAGTCGCAAAAAATGCATTCGAGGCTGCATATACAGATTTTCATCAACTACCGGTCACGTCCAGTTCAATAAAAAAATCTTACGCTATAAATATCTCGATTGCTGAAAACCGTCCGTGTCCTAACTCAAAACAAATGAAAATAGAATTCCGATTTGACATCTGGTACGAATTCGAAAATCGAATTCGTTTCCCATTATAAATCGGCGACACTTTTGTTTTGGCGGCTTGTTATGTAAATCATTACTTTATTATCGGAAAATGTCAAATCACGCGCATTTTTGTCGTTCTTTTCGTGGAACCGCTGCCAATAAGCATCTGGAAATTGCTTTGATATCGAGTCGGTATAAGCGAGTGGTGACAGGCGTTGTTTCATCGACTAAAGCCAATTTATATATCGGAGATACGGATTATACGCAGCTATAAATTTTTCGTAAGCGCTTGATAATTTTTGAATTTAACATCATTTGAGTAAACAAATAATATACAGTTGCCTGTAAGATTTTCACATATTGGGGTTTACTAAACCGCAGCACGAGTTTCGCTATACAATAGCATTATATCAGACGGCCAATAAGAATATACTCCGACAACTAATCAATAATATTAATGGTCCGACGTCACATCCTTATTAGTACAATTTCCTGGGAAGAATATATTCAACAGAGGCGAATTATCCAACTCCGTCTGATCATTCATTAGGAACTGTGAATGTTTACACTTATTAATTTCCAAAATCTCCAAGAGATTGAGTTTCAACCCCTTTCCTTTGAAATGAAGGATTTTAAATTCGTGGTTGAACTCATGTCTCTCTGTAATGAGATGAGATGCATACGTAGAATTTGTTCTTCCATTTTGGAAACTACTTCTGTGTTTTTTTACGCGTGTATCGAATGTTCTTCCCGTTTGACCGACATGAAACATAGGATATGAACCACAAAATAATCTATGAACTCCAGATTTATCTGATACTGAACTTCTATCTTTGTTGTTTATGATATAAGAGCTCAAATTATTCTTGGTTTCACTTTAAAATTTTTCTGTTTCAAGAAATTAGAAAGTTTCTTACTCGGTTGACCTAAGTAGGTCAACGTTCTGTGATTCTTATCATAATTCGTTGTAACTGGGTAGATTTCTTACAGGACTTGACTATACAGCTTTTTGGACAATGAAGTGTCTACTAAATCACTATTATAACCGTTGTTAATAGCGATTTGTTTTATAATATTCAGTTCTTTTTCGAAATTTGTATCTGATTAGGAAACATTTACCAGTCTGTGAAACATACTGTTAAATGCTGCCGCTTCATGTTGGTTAGGAAGAGTGGAAGAATTGTGGATTACAATATCTGTATGTGCAGGTTTTCTAAAAATTGAAAAATCATGTTAATCCTTGATTTTTGGTATAGTCAAATCCATAAAATTGATTGCATTATTTTCTTCCATCTTCATGGTAGATTTGATGGAAGGGTGGATGGATTTCCATTCCATTCCATCATTCAAGTAATATTCAGTTTTTCTCCAAGAGCTTCTGTGAATGTTCAGAGTATTTCTTCGAAATTATTTCATTCATTTATCCCGAATGTTTAATCGTTAAATTGTGTGCTACATTCTGCTTAGAAAATGACTCGAGTGTATAATTTGATAAAATCTCGAGACCGCAGGTTATACTAGAAGCAGAGATAATGAATACCAAAAACTGCGATGATATTTTTTTTAGATGACTTAGCTATCAAAAAGTCCCGTAAAAAATAGTAATTCTTGTTCCTTGAATGCCCTTTCTCAATGACCGATTCATTCTTTCAATTAACTTTAGTTCCATCCTCACTACACATGGAAAATTACTATTTTAGAAAAGGAAAAAGGGGCGGCGGAAATAAAGTGGCCTACACTCGTAAAAAATATAAATTCGGCACTGTCTCTTTCTGGGTACGATAGTATAAAAGATTCAAACCACAGAACACAAATGAATTCAGAAATGTAACAGCTTAGAGCCAACACCCACCGAAAGCGCTTTCGGCAGCTATTTTATTTCGATGAAAGGGTTTTCTATGAGTTATAGGGGCTGCATTCTAATATTTGATGAGGACCAAATGTTTCGAGAACAAATGCGCAGAAAAGTCATCGTCTTTGAAAGTAACCGGCCGACGATAAAAAATATTTCTGTTTGAACGTTACTATCCTGTAAATTCGTCCAATACCAGTGGATCGTTCTGGTTTATATACGAGCGAGGTACCCTTCACCAAATCTTAGAACTATCTCGGAATTTAATTATAAGTTTCGTAGCTCATCTCGAATCTTTGCATTTCATTGCCGAAATAATATTTGTTGCCAATCGTTGGGAGATTCTGACATCCAAGAAAAAATTTCTCAAAGTATTCTACATAAATGATGGGAAACAGTTTCCATAGTATACCAACCCAATTAATTTTATTACGAATTCCAAATCACCATTCATTTGTGAAAAAAATCATTCGCGATTTTTTCAAATTTGAATATCTGTCAAAATACGAACGATTTGCGGAATAATAGTATGTTTACCTCGTAGGAAAAGCCACATTCCTGGACTCTGTGTTGCTAAGTCTCGTCTTGCGCCTCGACTCAGCAATCCTCACAGTCTTCCAGTAATGTTAAACTTTCCCTACCTAATATACTATTCTTGACATCCAAATTCCTTCGTCTAGCAGACAAACTTAAGCTCTATGGACTCAATACATTTCGGGAAGATATTTACTGATGCTGATATTTCAGAAACACTGAAACAACTTGTCCACTCAATTTCATTATCAAAAAGCAAAAACTCATAATAATAGGGGAGTCAAAGCGGAGATTTTGGGATTTACTAAAGCGCGGCAGATTAATATACAGGGGGATACCTTGTATCCGGTTAAAGAATCAGATTAGTAAAAAAAATTAAAATTAGTAAAAAAAAATAAAATTAGTAAAAAAAATTATCATCTGAAATTCTCGAGCGCGTCAGATTAAGGTAGGAGTTAGTTACATCCCGAAACGTGTATATTCCACCAATCTGACAATTCGAGAGTGACCTAAAGAAGGAGGAGGGCTACAAAGTTGTAAAAAAAAATCATCTTGACATTCTCGAGCGTGGCTAATTTTATTTTTATTTCGAAGGTAATAATTCAAGAATTGCAAAAAATATATTATCCGATTTCCACGAGCCGAAATAATAAAAATCCATCGATAAAGTTTAACGCGTGCAGCTACGTGATGCCTATATTCCCCTCTCCACGTTTCTATTTCTCTCTCACTCTTTCTCTATTTATTGCTCTCTCACTCCGTCCCCACTTTGGTTTCTGTTGCCATGACAGTTGATCACACAGACTCGTTGGTGGCATGATATTGTTTACAACGAATATCCAACGTATTAAAATTTTAAAAATTTAATTGCTTTTAATTATTTTTTTTATAAATACAAGTATTTTACTAAAAAAAAATACACTTTTTTCATTTGCATGCTTTTTTTGAGATTTTCAATTAATTAAGTACAATGATCGATGATTAGGCGAATCCATCCAGATAATCGTCAGATTAGGAGACTGCAACGTCTAAGGCGTAGAGATGAACCATATATATCTTAATCTGACGCTCTTGTGTATTTCAAAATGACGAATTTTTTTTCACATTCTAATAACGGCCGCGAGTCTGCGTCACACCCAAACCGTCAGATTATTATATAAGAGCTATTTTAGGGTTCACTTAACATCCCCTCAGAAAATCTGACGCGCTCGAGAAATCTTTTTTCCTTTTCAACCCTTACGTACGACCACTCCCATCATGGAAACAATCAGATTAACAAAAGCACATTTTTAAAAAAATCTAGGACATAGATGATATCAATATCTGACGCGCTCGAGTATGTCCATGCGACAGTTTTTTTTTACATTTTTTAAAGTTTATAGCCGCTTCCCCACCGATGAAAAGGTATTCATTATATAACATTTTTTTCTTTTTACCATCTGAGCTTCGCAACCCAATAGGTCTCTATGACGCTCGAGTAAATCCCGATTTAGCCTCGTGGGCTCTCCTACTATAAGTGACCTTACTCTAATAACCTAAGACGTACTCCATATAACGACCTACAACTACGACCGGCAACGTCGCAATCGATTAGTTTCATTAATATTGATGTTAGGAGTAATTAACATTTTATCTTTTCGCTTGTAACTTTTTATCGCCGGTTTATCAATGAAACTATTTGTTTGTTGTCGTGAAGGGACAATAAAGAACAAACAACTAATGCGGCGCGTTCTAAAAATGGCAACTCGACGAACGAATTGTCGACTTTCAATGCTCAGTCACTTGTCGAAGTGTTAGATTCCAGTATCGATAAATTTATGTGTGATGGCACATAGCGAATAAATCACTATCGGCAACAGAAGGAGAAAATAGCCAGACGATTGGAGATCACAAATTTTCACAGTGAGAGGCTATAAATGCTCAACTGTTGTTTTTTTTATTGACAATTCAACTAATGTATAAATTTTTTTTTTAAAGTGAATAATTATGGTACTGGATATGAAGATATTTTTGCAAATATATGCATTGAAATAGACTTTGAACAAGGAGGTATTCAGCATATCATTGGTGAGTGAAAATAGTGTAAGTATAGAATGATGATCTGAAAACTGGAATGAAATATCATCAGTGCAGTGCTTTCCTCAGACCAATATTCTCTCAACGCAATTTTTGAGTAACTCCAAATTTTTTTTCTGCTTTCTCATGCCCATAACTAGGTCGATAACAAATGGTGTGTTATCGGCCTAGATTTCATGAATCAACAGTGGTTCATGAAATGTTAATGTTCCTAATTGAGCGTTTGAAGGGTTTCACAAAGACCTCGTGGCTACTATAGGCCAGGAAAACTAGATATTGTGGGATCAGGAATTATGTATATTGAGAATATAATATCGTCCTACGCGCTCATTGTATCATTATTTGTAAGATAAATTCAAAACTGACAAAAAACCAAGAAAGCGTTCTTTGGACAGTTATGGTAAAAAATAAAAATAATCAACCAATAACAATAGAAGTAGTAGTGGTAGTCAATGTTAGACTATGCAGATGATAATATTTAGATTTGTATTACATTAACTTATTTAATGAAAACACGGTTTTTTGTTGTTTCTAGATTGTTTATGGTCAATAAAGAGAAACTGATTGTCGATAAATAAACACCAAAAACTCTATTCCTCTCAGTTCGCTTTAATGATTTGAAATAAAAAAAAAAAAAAAAAAAAAAAAACATCAAAATCCGAGAGCCGAGTTATAGCATTACAGAAGAAACCCATTCATTTTCCCCTAGCAGTCTACTAATTTTACACATTTTAAAATCGTCCCGGAAACTTTCGATACAAAATGGATATCATATATCTATGGTTCAGTATGAAAACCTCGTCTATTATATCGAACAATGTTAAAAAATATCCATTCAATGATACTAATTGATTCAAAATCAAAAACATGTGGAAAAATTAAAATCTTCCTAGGCAAAATAGTGCGCAAAATAAATTTTTAGGTGTCATGTAAATTTTATATTTTTTGCCATACGAGGTTTTCATACTAACCCATCGATATACTATGACATATTTTGAATAGTTGATAGGACTACAGAAGTTTTGAAAGTCATTACCAATTTAGAAGTTTTCCTTCGGTATTGCAAAGTTGAAAAAGGGCAACTATGAATTTCATTTCATGGACCTACTCAATAAGTCTTCTCTAGGTGGAGAGCTCGGTGGAGAGTTTTCCTTGTTCACGAGCTTCTTTCAATGTGAATATCAGATATGCAAATTTTGGGCAAATTTCAACCAGCAAAGAGGATTTTCTTTTTTATCGTTTATGCATCTAGTCATAATGAGAATGCTCAAAAAATATTTGCGACTTTTCGGTTTTTCGAGGTTTCTAGTTATTCCTGAAAACAAAACTGCTTTTTTTGATTGCGGAACCGATGATTCCCTTAGGTACATCATTCTCGAGCTATTTCAACTAATAACTTCTGTAAACCATGCTACAGCTACATTAGACCTATTTTGGGCTAATGTTCCTGGCCTATAAATCCTGACACGACTCGCCTACTTCGCGTAGGAATACTATCCGTAACTCCTTTTGTATGTATGTGTATGTCGTTCGAAGAACTCGTTTGTTTTCAATTAGTTCGCACTTGGTCGATTCGATTTCGTCAGGCATATGACCGTGGTGGGTATCAAGACGTCGTTACTAGGGTTTCACTTATTTTGGATTAATTGGATGGATTTTAAGGTTTCTTCGCAAACAAAGCAAAATTTTCACGATTAATGAAAAATCACCGGTATATTTTAGTCACAAATAGTGGAGTGACTGAAATTTGAGCGAATATCTCAGAACAATCTCTTGAGACAAACTTATTGGGATATGAGAAAGACGGATTTATAGAGCTCATACAATTTAAAAACTCAAATCGTATCAAGCAACAATTCCTTCCTATAATCTCAACTGATCTACACAGTAAGGTTAATGGACCAAACAACTACTCCTCTGGCTAATACCACGAAGGACGTTGAATTATATCCGAAGGGTGTCAGTGAAAGTTTTTCAACAGAAGACATTCCTACAAAGCTTTATGGCGATACAGGGGTCAGAAATAATTTTTTACCCGAAGAAGACTGCTGAATGTGATTATTTTCCTGTCTCATATTTGTCACTCAAGTGGAATGATGCTGTGAGTCTAACTGAAGGTATGGCTTCGGAGAATTGGTGTTCGAATGTCCGGTCAGCTTGATAATTTGTTGTTCTGAGATTCCTGCTTTGGCAAGAGTAGCAATAGTTCTAGCCCTATTGGTGTGATTAGTAATTTTATATTTCAGATCTAGACGAGGGGTGTTTCACTTCGGAAATACGGTGTACAAAATTCAGTAGAAATCTTGTTGAAATCCAGATATCCTTGAAGAAATCCTGAAATCGACTTGGAATTCTGATTTTGTGTACAAATTTTCCGGATGTGCAATGGGCATACCATCCCTTTGCATTTTCATTTTTTCAAAACGGATTTGGTGTCAGAAAAGATATATCTGAAGAAATATGTTAGTTTCGTTTTTCAAGGAGCATTTTCAACAATCTTACAGGACACACTATCGAATCTTCCTTATTTGTAGTCAACCACTTACTTTCACTGCCACTTTTATCTCCACCTTTAGCTGTTTTAGAAACCGTCTTCTACTCCACTCTGCCTATCAATGTTCCATTATTGTATTTTTTTGGCACCCTTTCACCACCTCTCCAGGCTAATTCAAAAGCGGCGATATGAAACAGTTTTTCTTGAAGTCCCATTGGAGTATTTTCATGCTCAGCCATTTCTATAACTTCTTCTTCACTTAATGCTATATAACTTTGTCTTCTTTTATCTGAATTGCTCTGCAGTTGCTAGCGTTTAGCATTATTAGCGGCTTGAAATGTCACATCTTTGAATTGGTCAGACACAATCTTATAATCCTTGTAATATTTTCCTTGTACAATTTTTACTACAGTATTCCACATCGTTTTAATTACGTACTCCTTGTAGTCTTTTCCGTCTGATTTCTTCATAATATACCAATCTGCCAATAGGCTTGAGATTTCCGGCTGCGACTTTGAAGGTAATCGTAATGGTTCATACCCTTTTTTCGACAAAATAATTCAAACTGCCTCCAAATTCATGATTTGTTTTTTTTTGTGTTTTTTGGAGTGGTGTTGTCTATTGCAGAGTAGTTGCACCATCTACCATTAACGCTCATTTGAAATTAAAATTGTTTAATGCAACGCATTCTAGGTACAGCGTGCAGCTGCAAAAAACTCATACGACAATAATTAATAAATTTTGCCGTGGTGAGGGCGAATAAAAGTTAATCCACTTGTAAACAATTACGTTCCTTTTTATCCAATATCATACTGCCAGAACTGACGTTTCTTACGGACGATTTTATACATGAGTTGAATTATCGGTTATAATTGCACGAGTGCATAAAAATTACCGATAATTTTGCAAGAAAGCGTGATATCTGAAATTTGCAAGAGTTTATTTTCATATTTTGGCGAAAGTGCCCGAGTCCGAAGGACGAGGGCTCTTTTACAAAATATGAAAAAAACCGAATGCAATTTGCACAAGATATCACGCTTGAATGCAAAATTATCTGGTCATTTTTATGCACGAATGTAATTCATTGGAATATTTCACGAATGAAGAAATTCTCAAGGAAATGTTATTTTTTGTTCATTTATACTTTCCTCCATAGATTGTATAGAGTACTCACCTAAACGCGAAATGTTTTTCTATTTTTGAAGTCTATCTGACATTTATTTGTGTTGTTTACTGACGTCTAGCGATATGGTTTCGAATGTGTTGTTATGGTGACTTGATACAATGCAATTACCGCTGTAAGTTTTCGATAATTGCATTGCTCTTATGAGACATTTTATATATGAGGGAAATATTCACTTATAATTACACGAGATCTTTTTTTTGTCCAAGTAAACTTGACATTTTGATGAGAATTTTATTGCCAGGCAACTCAACGAAAAAAAGTGCCTCTGAAAAAATTACGAGTCCGTAGGACGAGTAATTTTTTCTGACAGTTCTTTGAGTTCATTTGCCGGAAGGCAACTAAACTCGAATCATAAATGTCAAGTTTTTTTCGCAAAAAAAAAGCTCGAGTGTAATTCGGTACGACAATCTAATGAATACAGTTTAGTTTATTCAATTCAACGGAAAAGTACAAATGTTGAAAACACAATTCTTATATTTCATTTTCACAGATCAGATATACTCTTTTGCCAACGCAAGTGGGAGATTGACAAAGACGACGTCAAAGATTTGTTTACAATTCTGGTTGCCATGCTTTCAAGAGTTAGGTTCCGTTTTGTCTCTGAAAAATTGAGGGCAAAGTTTATTCGCTGTCATAATGACAATCACGGCGGCTTATGGGATATTTTATACATGAGTTGAATTTTCGGGGGTTATATCCTGAGTGCACTAAGTTTATTCGGTTAAAATGTGTGCTGCACTTCCATGATTCTCGAAATTTTGCTTAGCAAATGACTTGAGTGTATGATAATTTGATAAAATCCCGAGACCGCAGGTCGAGGGATTTTATTTTAAATTATTATACACGAAAGCATTTGCTTGAAAGCAAAATTTTTAACATCATGGAAATGCACGCATTTTGGTCGATTGAACTTGGTGAAGGAGGGATATATGTTTAGATTATTTCCAGAAACCATGTAAACTCAGGAAACATCAAAATCGAACACAGGAACAATATAGTACCAGAGATAGTACCTGAAAAGTGATCTAAACGCCCGGTTTATTTCGAACATTTCAATCGGTTAAACGGTCTAGTGCATTTAATCGCTGTAAAACTCTGTAAAAGCAGTCTAGCCTTCAACTGTTTCATCGTTTATTCGCATTGAGGGAAATAATCGCTGTAAAACTCTATGAAAGCAGTCTAGCCTTCAACTGTTTCGTTAATTATTCTCATTGAGGGAAATAATCTAATAACATTTTTCAACGCCTCCTCCAAGCAATCAATAATTTTACGCCACTTTTTCTGATTTTTTCGTAATTTACAGGTGGAAACCATTTAAAAAAGTGATGCCAAGCAAATTAAAAATTCCCGTTCAAACACTTCATCGTCCCAACGGATGAGATGTCGACGAAATATCCCCGAGAGATCAATTGAATCTGATATGAACAGAGAAGCTTTTTCAAAGATTTATTCGTTGCACCTAGTCACTCTTTCCGCCCTCCCATTCCTCATGAATAAAAGACACCATATCCTGAGTTCAAGCAGAGTACAATGAGCTCCCTTACAATAATTTTCCATTGCCGACCCTGTAGCAACACGAGGCAATGCCACCGAACTGGAACGCCATCCAACAAAGGAAACTCTCTTTCATCTCACAGCTGCACATATTATTCATAAAATATGCATGGAAAGCTCCGAATATAATGAACTAGATAAAATCTCTTGGGAAGAAATAATAAAGAGGTAGCTTCCACTGTGGCGCTCGTTAATGATACATACGTCTGGAATTGGAGAGGAAATGGGATAAAAAGATAGGTGGGTGGATTCTGTTCACTCTTGTGTGACTTTTTCATCATATTTCATCCCGATTCGGAAGCTCTGGTGTCAAGGATAGCTCTGGATGAGTTTTTTGAGTATAATTGGTCGTGGACGGGAACATTTTTTTCAGGATAATTCGCGATGACCCCAGAGGCAGGATAGGTCGAATATTTTTTAATCATGAACCAATATCAAATCATAACCTATCCTCTGAGTCAAAATGCATAAGAATCTGGTGCGTTACCTGATATGCTTTTGTTTGATCGAATGATCTGAGCATTCAAAGTAAGAGCTCATATTTTTTTACCGTAGGTGGGGATGGAAATGTGATTTCCCAAAGCTAAAATTCCTATCAGGCGGGAGCTCACAACGGAACTCTTATCGCCTAAACCACATATTACATATATTCCCTATATCTACATACACTTTCTTTTAAATTATTTGAAATTCGAATCCGTATTAATGATCCGATAATTGTCAAATTAACATTCAAAATTCTCAATTCGGCTTTTTCTTGTTTTTTTGTTCCTTTTTGAGTTTATTTTGTTACTGTTCCTGCTGTTGGGGTAATTTTTTCCCCTGTAGTTAGATTGATGATGGAGCATTTTGCGTTTTACAATTTAAGAATAATCTAATATAAATATTTATGAAATAGCTGCCGCTTCAAGAAATTATAATCTTTCCAACACATATTTCAAGAAACGAAGATAATTTTAGAGATTCCAGAAACTGGTGGCACTCAATGAATATTTCCATCGTATGTTGAAAATCCCATATGAAGCGGGACATTTTCGATCAATATTTTTCATTCAAGCATGTTGTCAGTAAAATTATCGGTAATTTTGAAGCACTTGTGTAATTACTCCCGACAATTTCTCTTCAATATGAATGTACTGAATTCATAGTACAGAAATGAATGATCAAGTTGGTTTGGGGCCAGCAGTAAATGGAAAAATAATATAACGGGGTTTGAAAATTGTCGGAAATGACGTTACAAATTCAAGAACATAACCTCTAAATGTGACGTTACAAGATTCATAAAGTGCGCCTCTGTTGGCAATATCTCGATGTACTTAGTTCTTTCGATTATATTTATTAAAAATTAAGAATTTGGGCTTACGATTTTTTAGGTAGAAGTCACCGGACTAGGATTTTCTTGCATCTCACCCTCAGTCATGATTTGTTATTGTACCGGAGGATTCAAAAACCAAATTCAATAAGTTCACTTTTCGGTTTCACTGTAACGTTAATATCTTATTCTGTTTCTACCATCAAGAGCAAGAGAAGGAATCAAGGAGCACTATTCTCTGACAGAAAAATATTTACCAACGATATTTGCACCAGTTTTATAGAATATAATCAAATAATAAAACAGTTGAATGCCCCAATAAAAGTAAAATTAAACCAAAATACGTCTACGATAGTCGAATCTATAAATAGACACAACTCCGGTAGGATTCCTTGTTTATACAAAGTCTATATATAGGTTTATAGAGCCAGACCTAATGAAGAAAATAAAAGAGAAAATACGTCGACGTGGGAGTATGTATGATATTGTTTCATATCGTCTTCAGTCATCGAGCCAATCTCTAGGAAACACGGTTACAACTTCCATAAATAATTTTGTTAGATTTCGAGCCCACATCGAATCAGAGAAAACTTGTATTTCCACGGAATGTATCATGCCAAAAAAAATACAACGTAATACAAAGAATAGCTAGACTTCTTGAAAGCTGTTGATTCGTTTGGTGAAGGCGCCAGAATTTTATTATTACCAGAAATACTTCTAAGGTGTGATTGGAACATTGGCAGTTTCGGGGTACCTGGATGATTCTGATAGTAAACTGAGAGCTCCAGGACTCGGTGCACGTTTCGCCACCCAAGTTTTCATCTTCAGGAGATGGATTTATTAGTGAACTCGAAAACTACTGTTACCAGTCTCCAGAATAGGCTGACAAGGGTTCCCAACTACCTTAAAAAACATCTGGGCAGGATGTTATGATTTACTAGTATTTGCTGTTTCGTTATCTTGATTCAATTTTTTTAATCAAATTAAAAAACGGTCTGAATAGATTCGATCCTACTGCTTCATTCCGATAGTTCATACCACCGATTTTGATCAATTTCTAATTGTTTACGAGTAATTATATCTCGGTGAACTTGACCAATGTAGTTTTTGTTGCATCACATTTTTACGAGGTTATT
Organism: Zygogramma bicolorata; assembly: GCA_032362365.1. Lineage (NCBI taxonomy): Eukaryota > Metazoa > Arthropoda > Insecta > Coleoptera > Chrysomelidae > Zygogramma > Zygogramma bicolorata. Next base: position 1,081,059 of record JAVJAQ010003051.1, on the reverse strand, counting down.
CCTTGTTTTTTTATTGCGAATTACTTGGGAGTTGTTGTAATTTGGGGGTCTCATATGGAAAATTCCTGTCTATTTTAGGAAAATTATCATAGAGATATCCAACGTATATTCACGTAACAGATAGAGTGCGCGTAAACAATGCATCTAACGTGATCAGCACCGTTGACAATTATTCCGCGCGTTCCGATTGGTTGGTTGTGATATAGAAGAACGCACAGAGTTGTATCAAACTGTCACAGTCTAGTTGTGAATAGTATTGATACTTATCATTAGCAATGCATGTGGTACTTCAGTCAATATGACCAGTACAGATATGGATAATTTGATAACAATGTCGTATCAAATGCTAATAGTCCTCGAAAAATCATAAAGAAAAGGCATTTGAGTAATATATTTGGAAGAATATGATCTCAACGTATACAAAGATGAAGTGCATGAAAATCCCGAAATTTTGGTTGATCGTATTATTACGTAAGTAACCAGTCACACAGGCGTATGTGAAGCCAGTCTATATTAGTTTTGTTTGTGACTTTCTCCAACCCAGAAAAGCAAAGAAGTCGATCTGAAATTGTGGAGTTTGTGGACGAATTCAATGAAAAAGCCAAATACCTCTTTTCAGTATTTAATGGGAGTATTCATTATTGATATATTTCAGACGATGTGAATTCACATTCACAGTTATACAAAAAATGCTGTACTGGGATAAGATAATGGGTTAGCCAAACGCAAATGTTTTCCAATAACAATCTCTATCCAGGAGATTCTGATAGTCACGATGTCAGCAAAAATTTGAGAGGGACAGAAAAATTATACAAACACATAACACTTACATTTTGATACTTGCATCAGTTTCTAAGACACTCACCTAAAAAGTAGCCAAACAACAATCTGGCGTATATATTCAACAAATATATGCAGTGCTTTTCAGATAAAAGTATCCACCTTTAATAACTTTTGTAATACTGGTATGTAGGAAAAATCCAAAAACACGTCAATTGATTGAATTTATTTTTTGAAGTAGCGTAAATAGCACGGTTGAAAAGATTACTGTTGTAGAACCCATTTTATTACAGGCAAATAAGGTGAAAGTAAAAAATAAGTAAAATTTGTGCTATTAAAAGAAAAATCGTTTATCTCATAAACTAACCACTTTAACCTACAAGTATTATACATTTTGAAATCAGCTCAAAGAGGAGTATCCAAATTTTACATAAAAACTATGAGAAGTAATTTAAAAAAAAAACAATGGATGATGCTAGGGGTGAGGGGTTGGCTTTTCCAGTAAGTTTAAATAAGCCATAATGCTTGCCCCTTCCAACATAAATTGACGTGTTTTTGGATTTTTCCTACATACCAGTATTACAAAAGTTATTGAAGGTGGATACTTTTATCTGAAAAGCACTGTATATGAAATCAGTAGCAAATTCATTAAGGTTCATCAATTTCAATTCATCTAACTCAATTTTATCAGATATAGAATAACACAACAAATCTACAATTATCGATGTTAAAATTCGATCTTTTCTCACATGCTTGATAGAAACCTATGAAGTCATCTGGTTATAAAAGGGAATACTGAGTGATTTTCGAATAACATTTTTCCTAAAGAGAACCAGACAGTAATTACATAATGTTTCAGTACAATACTGTTTGTAATTCGTGAATAAAATTCGTGTTTCCGTGGCACATTGGAGAGATAAATTAACACCCTTATGTGCCCATTGAAAAAAACACTCATTTTACGCACTTTATACGAAAATAACTAGGTATATTATCACTTGTGTTGACGCAGGTGCAGCAGGAGTATATGTGACATCGAGTGTGACATGGACTGTTCCCAATTTGAGTTATAGCGAGCAAACACGGGGCGACCTCCTCCCCCCTAACCAGTTAGGGGTGGCGCACCCCCATCGGACCACCCCGTATTTAATTCCAATTACGCGATAAACGGCTAGCAGGGCGAGCGAGAGCAGCACATTCGTGCCAGAAATCGCGTTACGAGTCGGTAATTCCGTGATTGAGTGCAATTCCATTTTAAAATTTTCAGGAAATAATCAGCATAGATTTTAATCGACCTCGAAAAAAAGCGAGTACACCCTCACGGCTCGGCTCTCGAAAAGAAAACAATAATTTAGGCGCAGATTGCGGGCTATTATCGTTCATAACTGTGATCGGGGGTAAGTGATTGGGCTAAATTGATTGGGCGGTTATAATTGGAATAACACGCCAGCGGCGTGCGTGATCGTGTTATGGAAAAAACGCATTTCCGCTATCCAAAGTATATATTTCCTACCCTCACTGAAGGTGGCAAAGTCGTACTTTTCCTCCCTAGAAAAAAAAAGTAAAAGTGACGTTATGGTACGCGTCACCAATGAAATAACTTATACAGCAGTGACGACCTAAACTATATTCTATTATATAAGCATAAATTTTACCAGTAATATTAGTATATAAGCATAAATTCTTCTCCCTAGGGAGAAAAAGTAAAAGTAACGTTATGGTACGTCATCAATGGAATAACTTATACAGCATCGAGGACCTAAACTATATTCTATTATATAGGCATAAATTTTACCAGTAATATTAGTATATAAGCATAAATTCTTCTCCCTAGGGAGAAAAAGTAAAAGTAACGTTATGGTACGTCATCAATGGAATAACTTATACAGCATTGAGGACCTAAACTATATTCTATTATATAGGCATAAATTTTACCAGTAATATTAGTATATAAGCATAAATTCTTCTCCCTAGGGAGAAAAAGTAAAAGTAACGTTATGGTACGTCATCAATGGAATAACTTATACAGCATTGAGGACCTAAACTATATTCTATTATATAGGCATAAATTTTACCAGTAATATTAGTATATAAGCATAAATTCTTCTCCCTAGGGAGAAAAAGTAAAAGTAACGTTATGGTACGTCATCAATGGAATAACTTATACAGCATTGAGGACCTAAACTATATTCTATTATATAGGCATAAATTTTACCAGTAATATTAGTATATAAGCATAAATTCTTCTCCCTAGGGAGAAAAAGTAAAAGTAACGTTATGGTACGTCATCAATGGAATAACTTATACAGCATTGAGGACCTAAACTATATTCTATTATATAGGCATAAATTTTACCAGTAATATTAGTATATAAGCATAAATTCTTCTCCCTAGGGAGAAGAAGTGAAAGTAACGTTATGGTACGTCATCAATGGAATAACTTATACAGCATTGAGGACCTAAACTATATTCTATTATATAGGCATAAATTTTATCAGTAAAGAAGATGATATTTTCAAGGGGTTGATTTATTACAAAAATAAAAGTTGAACGGCAAATGATAATAATAGAGCTGCATCAATACGCTTTGTTCATGATCCCGCAGGAATTGCCTGTGAGTCCCGGTAGCGGAACAAGTTGGTGCACTTGCACTGGCAGGTGTTGGCTCGAAGTCCGTCGTCGACATCTTTTTTTCTTTTTTCTTTTGTGTTTTTTTGTAGCTTTCGGAATACTGTACATATCAGGGTTGGGCTCATTAAAATCACGATTAAAATCATGATTTATCTCGCTTGATTTTTAAAATTAAAATCATGATTTAAATCAATTTTAGTTTTTTTTATTCAGAACCAGATAACATAATATAAATGTTTTCTCGAAGATCAAAAGGAGTATCTGCTTTCAGCAAAAACAACAAAAAAGAAGTACATAATTCCAAATTCTTAAACTAAACGTAACACCTAAATTTTATTACTGTATATTTTCAGTCCATTCTATTTCGTTATACAATTTAAACGAAAAAACGAGTTTTCCTCCTTTTTCTATGCCAAATCTGTTTCTAATATCCGAGTGTGTACAACTAGCGAAATGCGTGAAATTGTTGGGCAACGTCAATTTATAGGTTAAGAAGGAAAACAAGCCCCGTCAGGAATATTCTTGCAAAAAGCACAACAAACTCGTTCGTGTTTGTGCCTCACTCGGCACTGTATAGCGAGTGTATAGGACAGAAGGAAAACAAATCGCGACAAGAATTTTCTTGCAAGAAGCGCGACAAATGCGTTGTCACAAGATTTTGAGCCGCAAATTGTATTTAAATTTTGAGACTTATACATTGAAATAATCAAAAATAATTTCAAAGAATCAAAATTTTCAAATTTTATATCAAATAAAAAAAATCAAATAAACCGTGATTTTTTTTAAAAGATCAATGATTTTTGATTTTTTTAATATAAAATCAGATTCTGCCCCACCCTGGTACATATAATGCTCAGTTTTAGTTCTTCAATAAATTTTGTAGGTTAGTTTCTTAAATACATTATTAAAGAATGACTTGTTACTTGAGGGAGGCGGAAAATCGTATGTTTTCTATAGGGGTAAAGTGCCTTTTCCTCCCTTGAATGATTATTGCCCTCTGCTACGCGTAAGGCAGTGAACTTCAGAAAAAGTAGCACTTTCCGCTCTTGTGATATAATAGTATAATATGCAACGATCATGTAATGATGGTTATTACTACACGAGCATCAACCGGGATACGAAACGAGCCGAAGGTGAGTTTCGTATGGTTTATGCGAGTGTATTAATAACCATTACATGAGAGTTGCATACGCTATTTTATCTACACCCCATAAATAGTGAAGAACTACAAATATTATATTTATATTTGTATTGCACACAATAATACTATGTAATTAAACGCAATTCTTTAGGAAATTCTACAAAATTGTAATTGGTGCTTTCACTTCGAGAAATGAAACGATGAGAAATGAAGAGAAGATCAAAAATTTTAAAAAAAGGTCACTCGAGGCCGGAATCGAACCCACATCTCTTCCAATTAGCTCATTAAATCTCAGCACCTTAGGCCGCTCGCCTACGAAGAGCTCCGGACATTTTGATTGAAAAAATGAACAGATAAATGATGCATTTGTCAAATGAAAAATTTTATCATTCTAACTATATTTCTGCCGGTGAAGGTGTCGAAGGTGACTCTCCCATATCGCTGGTATCAGACATTTTATGATTATCGAAGTTTGCCTATATTCTTCAAAAATTCAATACCTATACCGATTTTGACTTGACAAACGTCAAATGCAGAGCCTGCACATCATGCTTGATTGAAAAATAATGGTTTTCTATTGGTTGAGAATCTGTATCGTAATGAAAATCTGTATCGTAATGGATTTCATTATAAAACGGGTTGTGGGCATATAAATAGTTTTTTTAAGAACGGGCCAAAAAGACCCGATTTCTAATAGGACAAGCAAACCTTTGATTCCAGACACGAAAACATCACACATTGTTCAAAATATAACCTGGAGTTTCATTTCCAGATTCGTTCCAAGATGAATATACAGGATGTTCTTCAAAGCGGATACCACTCTCACTTTCTCGGAAACGGTAAGGCCTACAAGGTCGGTAAAATTGGACAGAACTTTGTTATTTTGGGCAATAGTCCAGTAAAGTGAAACATGATACGTACGTGCTTGCAACAGGTCAGGTCATTCTGAATATGTTATATGTTGTTAGGACCCAAACGAATACTAAAAAACCAGATTTGTAATTTCTAGAGTGCTGTGCGAGCGGCGGTGTACTCAAGAAAACATGACATTTTTGGACTTTTTTCAGTTTTTGCCTAATATCTCCGTAAAGGAAGGATCTGACTGGTATGGTTACTCTATATACTTTTGAAAAAAAGACGTAAGTAGTTTGCTACAATTTGATACCAAGTCGAGCTCTATACAGGCTCTGCTTTCCTCGATACAGCTCTTAAGAAATGGGCCATTTTTTCTAAATGTTTATTATTCGAAATTGTCACTTATTTTGTGAAATATCTTCCAAATATGCAATATTTCACAAATTGAGTAAAAATTTCGGAAAAAAAAGAATATTCTCCAAAAGGTAGATGTAAAATTTTGAATAATATTAAAAAATGAGTCAGAGGACTTTCAACGTTTCGTTCATTAGGTTCTATCATCAACTGAATTTTGTCAATTATTATGGACTTTTTTAACGAATTTTCGGGGCCACTGTCATAAAGAATTCAGCTATAAATAATAGAACATGTTTTCCCGACGTTTTCCGCTTCATGGTCGTGCAATTTCCGGTCGAAGCTACCCCAAAAACGTAGGGATCAATTTTTTTGAGTATAGAAGTAAAAGGAAGTTGCATTTAAAATACCAAGTAACAAATAGAATGTAAATTAATGTCAAAATACTGGCAACCATCAAACAGAAATTTGTTTTGGGAACATGATTAATTTCGTGGAGAGAAGGAAGTTTCGAGAAAGTAATTTTTGACATTTTCTTCTCCATGTCGATGCAAAAAAACACAAAACTTCCATAAAGAGGTGAAATGAAATGTTCAGCAAACACTTTCTGTTGATACGTGAACATTTGATTTTACTTCTTTCACAAAAGTTGTCATAAAATTACTTCCTCATAAATTGGGTAGAGGAAATATGAATATTTCTAAACACTCACTTCTGAAAACATATATTTCAACAGAAAAAAAATCTGCAATTTCAGAAATACATCGATAACTGATAAAATTTACTATGCAGATTTTCTTCGAATTGGTGAATTTGCCATATCAACAGATGATATAAGAATTGATTTTTATTTTTTCTACAACCACATCTACAACTACATCCTATCTTTAACTCTTATATTTCCGAAACAGTACAAGGTTGTGTTTTTATGTGAACTTACATCTTCGACAAATTCCATCCCTCACCTTCAAAAAACATCCCTGAGCGAGAGAGAACAAGTCTCCAAGCTCACAACAAAGGGGTGGTAATTCCGCACTCATTGGGTCATTCGTGTCGATACTGCCAAGGGTAGAAAGATAAATGACAATTCAGAAGAGCACCGACCGTAAAAATATTTATAGAAAAGAGACAAGTATCCGATCCTTCTACTATGCTACAACGAAGTGAGCAAGTCTGTGAGCAAAGAATCACCAACAAGACGGATTGCTTTTCTCTGAATTGAATCAAGAAGTTTCAATAAATGTTTTCGTACCGAGCCCCATACATGAGAACGATATGCCAAGACATACCGTATCTGCGCCTTGTAGATCATTAGGAGATGACGAGAAGTGAAGTATTTCTTGGCACGAAATGGAAATCCAAGGTTCTGAAGAACCTTCAGCAATCGATCATGAAGTATCTTGTGAAAATAATCCATTTATTATATAAACGGTATACCTACCGTCAAAAAATCCGACCAGAAAAACAAAAATCTCAACATCCCCCCGGGAAAAGCGCATTGTTCCATTATTCCGGAGCTTATTATTCAAACATCCAGTTACAATGCTCTCATTATTTTCAACCCGGTCCGTCATTACGATCGCCTTTGTAACATCTCTTCTTTCATTCACGGAAGTCAGTCGGATCGAAAAACAAAGACGTTACTCGAGCTCTCCCATCATCAGAGAGCTCGCTAAGTATAATAGCCTTTATCCGATTCCATTATCCTATCTGGCTCGAAGGACCAATTACTCTCTCGCCTCGAACACAATCACGACGGCGATTATTTCATCAGAGCAGCGTGTTATCGCCACGAAACGATTCACGTTGGACGCAAAATTGGATTCAAATTCGCGGCAGCCTCGTATTTCATCATATTTTTACGATCTATTCCTGGGTTCGTTGACTAAAACTCCAAACAACACTTCACTACTTTTATTAAAATTCTTTCTCACAATACAATACAATAAAATCACTCGAGCTGCCTCACTAACTATCCAACGCTCTGAACTAAAACTCTCGGTACTAGAAATTCTCTACTTCGACTTATGCACTAAGCAATACTAAAGCTCTCTCCAATAAAAACCATCTGCCTCTCCACTAAGCTAGAAACTCCGATATATATCTGCTGAACTCTCCGAATAACTGCTAAACTCTCTCTACTGATAAAACTTCCGCGATGAAGTGTCTACCTAATACGTAGGCGTAGGTCTATGGAATATCTTCGAGTCAAATCTCGGAGATCGAATATTCCACGCATGAAGAGAGTTCCTGGAGAAATGACGTTCGCTCTTCGACCCTCATATTATTCTGCGTTTATTAGCGACAGGGCCGGCGCTAGAACATTTCGTAACACTATATTTGATGACTTATCGTGCCGTGCTGAGCATGAAAGGCCTATCTGACATTTTCATGAGAATTCAGTTATCGTATGTGAAACACTCAGCAACCACCACCGCAGCTTTGCCACTCAGATCAAGGGAATATGCCATGTGGAATGAATCGTATTAAAAAAATCCTATTAAAAAACATCGTACTTACATACATTCTGTACCTTGGAAGAACAAGGGCCGATGGCCAATTCAGCTGTTTTGAGGAAAAAGGACTGCAAAGATTTACAGTATGGAACCATGCTCGTCCTGAAGAACTTTATGACGTTACATTAGTCTGAGTATTTCTGGAACGTATTCCTTAGTATGATTTCACAAATGATTCAACATATATCAACTGTTTTCTTCATTTGTGGGAAGTATTGCACATTGGCAGTACGGAATTGAAGAAAGCATTAGCCTCTACTCTATCGGTGAGGAATAAATCGTTCAAAAGAACATAAACATCGTGACGCAATAAAAAAATTCATTTAGAGACAAATGTTCATTCAGTATAAAAAAAATTGACAGTCACAAAATAATGAAATTTCAAGTTGAGGGAATGAATAAAAATATATTCATTAAAATCGAAATCACCAATTTTATCTAGGATATCGTCAGTTTCCAGATTTGTGGATCGCCTGATATTCCAATAGTATAGGGTCTGTTGTATTCAGTTAGGAAAAAGCTCCGATCAGTTTATAGCCTTTAGTTCAACTAGTGGTAAGGGTTCTGTGATAATTGGTTTTAAATATTCAGTTGTTGATGTCACACCTTTATCTCGCCTTCTTACACTTTCTCTCAAGTCGATCTTCTAGGAATTTTCAATATCCACTGAATTTTTATGAAACATTCGACATTAATGTTCTTGGCAGTATTTCAGCCATCCCCTGATCCAGGAAATTATATGTCCATCAAAATGGTTGAGGCTTTCGCGGCCAAGGTTTTCGATATCACTCGAGAACAAGCACGCTATCTCCCTCAGAGAGTCTTTCAGTGGGACGTTGGTAAACAAGGACACAACATCGAAGCTGACCATGATATCTGTCGGTTCCAAAGTCAAGCCTCTGATTTTACCAACGAAATCTGTCGAATCCTTAACGTAGGAGTTTGTTCTTTCTACATGAGGCTACATGAGAAAAAACTCCTACGTCAAGGATTCGACAGATTTCGTTGGTAAAATTAGAGGCTTGACTTCGGAACCGACAGATATCATGGTCAGCTTCGATGTTGTGTCCTTGTTTACCAACGTCCCACTGGAAGACTCTCTGATGGAGATAGCCTGCTTGTTCCCAAGTGATATCGTCGAACTTTATAGAGCATGTCTTACGGGGAAACTTCTATGAACAACTGGATGGAGTGGCGCAAGGAAGTCCACTGAGCCCAGTGATAGCCAACTTCTTCATCACGCGTTCTATCATATCAATTGACATCAGTTTTGATTCTGGTATTTTCAAAACTATCTTCTATTTTCGAAATATGTGTTGACTCTATCATATATTCTCCAATAATTAATATGCCTACGGAGATGGATATTAGATTCGGCACAATCAAAACCACAAACAATGCAGAATACTTCATTACAAAAGTAACTAGAGGGAAAGAGTTCACTCAACAGTAACAATTCGCATTCAAATTTAAAATCGAAGTATCAAGCTTGTCTGAAAGGGGTTATCTCTTTATGAGGTGGCCTGTCTACCCAAATTTTGTGTACTAATGATTCTATTGGTGAACAAAATATCCCGCCAGAGTTTAGCCAATGAGACCGTCGGTATCGAAATTCACTCGTAAGCTGTCGTTTGATTGGAATTGCAGCTTTGAAAAATCGCATTTGCATCATCACCTACCGTCAAACAATGTAAGCTCTCGCTTCCATTTCTCAGATCGAAACGAATTGTCTAAACAAAAGCATATCAGTCAACGCAGCAGGGTCTTTATGCATCTTGAGCCGAACGAATTCGTCAAAACTCCACACTCTCTACATAAGTATTGTTACGAAATCTCCTAGCGCCGGCCCTGTCGCTCATAAACGCAAATTAATATGAGGGGTCGAAGGAAGATTTGTTACCTGTGGGATCGCGGCTCACCGAGAAAATTCGATCACCGAGATTTGACAGGAAGACTCTCCGTGGGCGTACGCAGGTATATTTATATATATATATATATATATATATATATATATATATATATATATATATATATTTGATCGGCTAGGCTTCCGCGGTCAGAAATGTGCTGGCTGGAACTTCCGGTTGATCCGCGTCTGGAAAGATTTACTTGTCTAGGTTTCGACTCCTATTTCGGAGCCATTTTCAAGACTTAGTGACCTTGCGTCTAGGTATATATATATATATATATATATATATATATATATATATATATATATATATATATATATATATATATATATATATATATATATATATATATATATATATATATATATATATATATATATACGGAAGCGATTCATCCGATGCAAAAGAGTTATTCGAATAGTTATTCGGAGATAGTATTCAGAGTTTCTAGCTCAGTGGAGAGGTGGAGAGTTTTGAAGCGTTTTTATCGGAGAAAGCGTTGGTATTGCTAAGTACAGAAGTCGAAGGAGAGAATTTCTAATACAGAGCGTTGGATAGTTAGCGGAGCAATTTGAGTGATTGTAGTGTATTGTGATTGAGAGTTGTAATATAAAAGTAGTGAAGTTTTGTTTGGAGTTTTTATAAACGAAACCAAGGAAATATCGCAACAATATATTTAATCAATTCTCCTCATGTCTCCCCCCTATAAAAACGCAAACGCCACTAGCAACGGTTAGTTCTAAACTCCACTGCACTCCAAAACTCCAATTCCCCATATCATCCAGCGATAATAAGCGGTTGGCGTAATCGCTCGGACGATAAAAGAGAAAGTTCGACGGCAACTTTCCGGAATGTTCTCGCTCGTCAACCTCGTTATCCGCAGAGTTCGATCTTAGAGATTCTCTCGCAGCGACCGACGGCAGAAGTATTCGCCGGCATAGTTCGTACTTTGTGCGAAGATTTTACAGTTTCATTGCAAGCCGGATGGAACTAATAAATTGGGAAGAGTCGTGGTGATAAGTTTCTGGTTCAGCGGTCGGGAATATTTTATTCATTTGTTCGTTCAAGAAGTTGTAGTCCAAGAAACGAAATAGAGGTCGACCTTCACCCATCTGTTTATCGTATGAAACATAATTTTTACAGGGTTTCATAAATAGACAAAGACGGCTTTAATGGCTCGCCTATCGAAATGTGGACCTGACTATATACAGTGAGATTCAAAAATTTCTATCAAATGGAAGACATTTTCATTATCGACTTGTCAGAAAATTTTAATACTCATAAAAATTGGTGTATTGCGAAATACTTGCATATGAGTTGTCAAAATTTCAAATTTCCCAGGCAAGAACGAAAAACAGAATTTTGATCAAGGGTAAACTACCCTGGATGTGATATCAAATTTCAATATTAGATCCAATTCTTAATAACTCCTTTGAATAGAGTTTTTGATTATGTCAAAAATGAGATGTGGTTAACACCTGATCAAAATTCCTATTTTTAGTTCTCCCCTGTACACAGCTCGGAAATTGGGAAATTTGAACACTCATATGCAAGTATGCTGCAATGGAGTACTTTTTATGTAGAACGGAATTTTTTGACAAATCGATAATGATTTTCCGTATGGTGGAGATTTTTGAATCCCACTGTATATACTCTGGACCACATTTTGATAGGCAAGCCATTATAGGCGTATTAGCCTATTTATGAAACCGTATAAAAAATATGTTTCATCCGGTAAACAGATGATTGAAGGTAGACCTCTATTCCGTTTCTTGGACTATTGATTTTTGTTTTTTTCACCGTTCCGATTTCGTCTCTAAGAACACCGTTTGATTCGTGGGACAGGAGATACGAATAAACATTCACTTTAAATATGAGTTTTATGAGTTTTTAAGCATCAGGAAAAACCTCTCTCGACAAGGAATTCCAGAGTTCTGCTGTTCTATTGAAAAAAGATCCCTGAGCAAGAGAGGTTCGACATGTCTCCAAACTCATGATAAAGGGGTGGGAATTCTGTACTCGTCGGATCATCCGTGTAGATATTGCCAAGGGTGGAACGATTGATAACAATTCAGAAGAGCACCGACTGTGGAAATATCTATAGAAGAGAGACAAGTCTCCGACCCTTCTACGATGTTTCAAATTGGTTTGAATTGTACCTCTCAGGGCGAAGTCAAATGATAAAAACATGGGAGCTCTCAGAAAGCAGGGCAATAACATCTGGTGTGCCACAAGGTTCTGTGTTAGGTCCAGTTCTTTTCTTGTCATATATTAATGATATGACTATGATAGATATACCTGGCAGCTTTAATCTCTTCGCGGATGATACAACAATATTGTGGAAGGAAGAGAACTCTGCAAAGCTACATGAAAATATATCATCTCATTTAAAAAAGGTAGAAAATTGGTGTGATACTACTTAATAACTTCCAAAAGTCTGCTGAATGAAATCCTAATAGACAATTATATCTTGGAAAACAAATTGAACAAAAAATGTCTTGGTGTTTATTGATGATAAGCTTAAATTTGATAAACATGTCAGACAACTTAAGAGTAAAATTTCCACCAGATGTTATGCAGTGAGAGTTTCTAACGAGTTCCTGTTTCATGAAAGCATCCAAGAGACAGAGCCTTGTACGGGCAAGGGACAGCAGATGTTCTCGAGTCCCATAGAGCTCTGAGGTGTCTTACTGATTTTTCGGAAGCGCATATGCTATTTCAATTAAAGAAACTAGAAAAAACTCACATCAATACCGTTTTAGAAGTATTTCGCGTCTGCATAATCCATATAATCCGATCCAAATCAGACTTCAAGTGAGAACGAATTGTAAGAGCGGTGGGGGAACTATAATGATACCTTACAAAACGTAAGAGTTGAAACTAGAAGTGCTTTATTTTCCTATGGAAGTCTACAGGAAATAATCTGGACAACGTTACTATTCGATATGTTCTAACATTATCACTATCATCTTATTGAATATGTGGAGAAAATTTCAATTCATTTCAGTTGAGGTAAAGGATGTGGAACCCACTTCAAACCTCTATAATTTTTTTAATGACTGCAATTTGGAACGTACTACTATCCATACAAACATGTAGTGATAAAAGATCTGAAAACGCATCTATTGAAAAAACTTCAAATTGATATTAACAAGATTTTCACAGTCGGAAAGAAGCAACACTATGTCAGACTCACTCGGTATATTGATCTATCGGAATGACGAAATAACAGCGTTGTGGTTCATTTAGAAAACAATTCGCTTGTGCAAATAGCATCGAGAAAAATAATTGTTGACATCATTATCACTCGGGTATTAAAATGAAGTTCAAATATTCAGGGAATAATTAAAGAACCAGTTTTACCGATACATCATTTATCGCACATTATTATTTGTTGACTCACGTATTTCTTCAAATTCCAACGAATTTTGTATAGTTTCATCGTCAACAATGTGCAATTTCTTGAATGAAACAAATGTCTTAATATTTAGTTTTACTAAAATTTTCATGATCATCTCTATTACATATGAAATACACCCAACTGATTTTTTTCCCTCTGTAACTCCAGAATATTGTTAGTCAATCAGACCTTTCCTTAAAAACTTCATCAAGCAATAAAGAGCAAGATGTGTTCAACAATGAGAGATACTGTAAGAATGTAGGCTTTCACGGCCGGTGTTAATACATCTCTGGTCTTTCGGGCTTGAGGGCCGTGTAGTGGAATTTTTACTTCCGGAGCTTTCGGCTACATCTGCGGCAGCCATCTTCAGCGTCGTGGTCTTAGTTGTTTTTCATAAGGAAATTTGAGGAAACAGCACTGGGAACTGCCACAAAACGACCCAAATGCTGGTTAAGGTATGTGGATGACACTTTCGTGATCTGGAATCACGGTGAGGAGGAATTAATGAAATTCCTAAGTCACCTGAACAATGTCAACCCAAAAATCCAATTCACCATGGAAATGGAACAAAACGGGAATATCGCTTTCCTGGATGTATTGGTTAATAGAAAAATGAACGGGAAGCTAGGTCACAAAGTTTATCGGAAAGCAACGCACACAGACAGATATCTACATAAGGATTCAAACCACCATCCGCGACAAAAACAAGGAATCATCAAAACTCTAGTAGACAGGGCGAAACGGATCTGCCAACCTGAATCACTGGATGAAGAGCTCAATCACCTTAGACACGCTTTGCGAGCTGATGGTTACCAAAACAGAGAGATAGACAGAGCAATACAACCCAAGCCAACCACAAATTCACACCCACAAACGAGGACTGTGACTCCACTCTCAGGAACCGCTTTTTTGCCCTATCTAAGAGGTACCACGGATCGCATTGGAAAGATATTGAAAAAGCACAATATAAAGACAATATACCGACCAACGAAGAAAATAGAGGAACAACTGAGGTCAGCTAAAGATCCAAGAGATCCGTTATCCAATGCTGGGGTATACAGAATTCCATGCTCGTGTGGAAAAGTATATATAGGGACCACCAAACGCAGCTTTGAGACTCGAATCAGCGAGCATAGTAGAAATTGTCGGTTGGGACAAACTGACAAATCAGCTGTAGCTGAGCACGCCCTTCTGAACGACCACAATACACAATTCGACGAAACTTCAATTCTGTCAACGACGACTCATTACTCCACTCGCTTATACCGGGAAGCGATTGAGATACATAAGCACAAGGATAACTTTAACAAAAAGGAAGAGGGACTAAATTTGAACAAAATTTGGTATCCAGTTCTGAGAACAGCCAAGACGAAGCCAGATAGAACCAGGGAATCGGACGACCAACAGAACGCTGGCGGACCGAGAAATAACAACGAGTCAATTCCAGATTTGCAACCAGTCATAGTAAACTCACATAGAGGAGTCCAACTAAGACCACGCCGCTGAAGATGGCTGCCGCAGATGTAGCCGAAAGCTCCGGAAGTAAAAATTCCACTACACGGCCCTCAAGCCCGAAAGACCAGAGATGTAATAAGAGATACCTTTGTATCTTGCTCATGATCTGATGTAAATCTATGGTTATAGAAAGAGGGCTCGCAAGGAAAGGAATGACATAAGGAAATATTAAAAAAAAATGACTTCTCAAGATTAGCGAACCCCAAAGAAGTTATTTTCGTATACCCTACCTGAAAGACTCTCAGAGAGAATCAAAGAAATAGGAAAGAGATGCAGCATCAAAGTCTGCACCGAATAGCGATATTAACATCTGCGTTTAACGCATACCATGTAAGTGCGGCAGGTGTTACGTCGGAGAAACCAAAAGGCTATTGTCATTGAGAATGTGTGAACATAAGAACACAAAACAAGGAGAACCAAGGAAACGGGAGTATTTTCGAACTTACAACACATCATCAAATGGTCTGAAAATGACGCCGTGAGCAGGAAAAAAAATTGGTTCAGATTGTGGAAGGTTAAGAACCAAAAGAGCTGCGGAGAAAGATCCCACTTCAAATTTTGTCATTATTGTATTAGTTCACCATCGCGTTCTATTTTTTTTCTGAAACTGAAAAAAAAATGAATGAATAAATTACGTTGAAAAAAGTGAAAGATTCACCTATGACGTAACACAGAGTGTAAGAGTTCGCGCGGACGATTGAATGTTTTCTAGAGTTTTAGACGAATGTTAGTTCCAACTACTTGGTCTTTTTGAATGAAACAAAGACAAGTGTATTTGTATATATATATATATGTCAAAATTTCAAGCGATTCTGCAAACCTATTACCATCCTTCATTATAAACGAAATACAATTTCAACTTTCAAAATATTTAATGGCATAAACAATCTGATTCAGACTGTTTCTGGACAATGGAAGTAACTATAAAGCGTATGGTTTTATAAAGGAATAAGACAAAGTTGAAAGCGTTTCAGCACGTCCGCTGGACATTTATTGGCTGATAGTCCAGCTATTATTTACTAGATGAATATTATGCTATACTTGAATACTATATAATGAACGTAATTCGATACTCAAAAAGCCACTGAGAGATGCCAATCTCATGATAATAATAATAATAATAAACGCTTTCGCCCGCTGGGTCGGAGCAGTGGGAGTACGGACCCGTCTGAGTTTGTTTAGACGAAAATAATAAAAATAATATACGTCTTTATTATTTTCCAGATGATAGAAATATGAAAAAAAGAACAAAACATATTTCTTGGAAATGAAGGGCGAAGTTCAATTCATTCAGAGAACACTTCTCTAATTGAAACTATTACTTTCGATGTCCCAAACCGCGAATGTTTGTCTTTTGGTTGCCAATCTATTTGTAGCTCCGTTAACAGAACATCTAACGCGATATGTCAAAACAACTGGCTCTGGATACTTTCTCGCTGTATTTTCTGTAATTGAATTTTTTTTCGGCCACGCTTGCCAACTCAGAAACTGATCGCGCGAGTGTTTCTAGATACTATTTCGCGCTAAGTCTCTAAGGTTTTGGAAATTGATAAAAGTGTTGTGGGTGGAAGCGACTTGAGGATAAATTTATGCTAGCGAAATTGCCAAACAATGAGATTTGGAATGCACGCACTCGTAGCGCGATTACATTAACATACAATCACCTTTCGAGGCCATATGCAGCGTATTACTTTTTCGTTTATTGATTCTGGGATGTTTTTCGGGTTTGTTTGCCGTGGCCCAAAGGTTTTCACTCCTGACGTTTCGCCTGCAGCTGTGGTAGGCATTATCAATGTATATGAGGTAACGGCCTGATAATGCCTACCACAGCTGTAGGCGAAACGTCAGGAGTGGAAACCTGTGGACCACGGTGAACAAACCCGAAAAACACCCCAGAATCAGTTACCTCTAGCTGTGAGAGTTTACGTTCTTTGCTCTATTTATTTATTGTCGAAGTGATACCATACGATCTCGAAAACGGTACCTATCTTTTCGTTTCTCGAAACACAAGAAAATCTATCTCGTTCAAAAATGATTAGCAAATCACACGTCATACAGAAATTCCCAATTATTCAAAAATAGGTTACTTGTTTATTTTGTGAGTATATGCACTGCTATAGTGTTATGAGTCTTCCTCTATATGATTTCAGATGGCGCTTGCAAAGAACAGTTGCGAATTTTCGGCCAAATTTTCCAGGAAATGTATAGTCAGCCAAATATATACATACTACATACACATCGAAATACAAGTATTCGAGAAAATATTTTTGAACTTGACGATACATGTTGAAAAAAACTTTGCCTTGAATCGAAATGCAAATCGTCATTTGTTCCGTAGTTTTCTGGGTTTGTAACCTACCACAATCTGAAAAAATTAGAATTAATATTGGAATCAATACGAGTGTAGAAGGGCAGATTTTCTACGTACCCCAATAAGTTGCTGCGTCTATTGAAAAACAGTTCTTTCTGGATAGAACAAGTCCAATTACTATAGTCCGGGAGGCAGCGGGCCTTCTTGAAGACCAAAACCGCAAAAGCTGATTTTTTTTTCCAGGCATTTATTTGGTTACAATGGGGGAATGTAGTCCAGCTTTGCACATAAACAAAAGCAAAATACACCTTTTGTAAACTGATACCGCACTAATAGTTCAAACATATAGTTACACAAAAAAAATACTCAGCTCCATTTTTAGCTGGGGAAAAGTGCCCAGCTGACGAGGTAAAGGTGGAGGGCATCGTTGCGTACGCCAGGGCGACTGCGGACGCACCGCACCTTTACCTGGTCAGCTGAGCACTTTTCCCCCGCAAAATATGTGTAACTATATATTTAAATTGAACCATTAGTGTAACAACTTTCAAGTTTTGCGGTATAGGATACATGTAGAGAAATGGAATTTGAATGGCATTTAAAATCAGAACGAATCCTTCAACTCAGTATATCATTCTCAATAAAAATGCTGAGTATTTTTATGTAGTCGAAAATCGGAACTGATCGTCGTACGGGTCCTTTAGAGGAAGTTATAGATACAAACTTCTACAGGGTTCAGTAATTTACATTGACAGTTTCATAAAACTAAGCAACATACCCAATGAACAGCTACAGAGTACATTTAATATAATAGAAGAATATGCCTGCAGAATGTATGGTTTAAAAAAAATTAGCAAAGTTAATGAAGCACGAGTCGCAACTTTCATGAAAACTTGAAATATTTTAAGAAACGATGACATTTTTGCCTTACCTAAAAATAACATTGATGGATCAGCTCTACCGCCTTGCCAAATTGAATTACAACAGCAGTTGTTCCGAACAACATATATTGCAAATATTTGGACACATGCTCATCTTAAGGTTCTAACAACGTTGCATTCTACTAATTTCGGTTGGGAAGAAAAAAACGAAAAATTTGTTTTTAAATGGTTCGAAGGAGAGCAAGTACCCTCTAACATTGGAGATGTAACCGATGATGATGAAGAAAAAATCACTACAGGTTAAAATTCATTCATTATTACGGATACAAGTTTTTTTTCAATTATTTTGTATATATTATAATATACTATTATTAACAATATATTGGTATACATGTTCACAGATGGTGAAGAAGAATTGCCAATGTTGGACACTGACTGCAGCGATCACGAAAGTGACCATGAATTCGATGAGTCGGATAATGATTCAGAGGAGTTGTAATAATAAAAAATAACATATACATGCCATTGTAAAAATAATTAGAATATATTAAAATAGTCAAAAGATAAAATATCTTTGTTTTTTCTTGAACGCACTGTGTTATATTTAAAATATACAGTTCCCTATAATACAATTTTACTTTGGTAAAAGTTTCAGCTTTGGCGATATCAGTTTTTTCGTACTGATATTCAACGTGATTGGGGGGTTGCTGCAGCCACACCCCCCAGTAGTGCGCGAGCTGGTGGTCCATTCACTTACCACCCTAACCAAATGAATACCTGGAAAAAAAATCAGCCTTTGCGAAATGAATCGTCAAAAATGTCGCTGCCTCCCGGTCTATTAGTCAGCAACTTCTCGTATAACTCAAATTTTGCCTATCGAACAAATAATAAGAACTCATATATAAATGAGAATACTTATCGTTACAGTTTCGGAAATTAAATCCGATTCTGTTCTCAAAACTCATATGCAAATTCCTGTTCAAATGTAAATATCTCTTGTTGGCAAGTTTCTTAACTGACATTTGGTGCTGACTAATTGGACTTGTTCTATCCAGAAAGAACTGTTCTTCAATAGACGCACAAATATTGATCCACCACAAAATTATGACGTTCAAACAGTATGCAAATCGTCAATTCTCCAAAGAGGAAAATTTTCCATTATGCTTCATAATAATCATTGAGTTAATAATACAATTATATTCATTAATTCAGATTCCACGTACGATGGGGCACATAAAAGGAAAGTTATAACTGTGGCTTCAGATTATTTTCTCGTGATTGGAAAAATTTCTACCGATGAGGGCGCTGATGTCTGTTCAAGAATGTCGGCAACAAACCGTAATCAGCTGATCGCAATCTGTCAAAAACATATGTTTACTATTGTTTACGTTGTATTTTGTATTGTACCTTGTGCTTTTCGAATTTTGGCAAAGTTCTGTGTAGACTAATCAGTGTGTGAATGTGTTAGAGAAGTGTACCATAATTTCACATTCAGAAGTTTGTTTTTCTTTTAAGTGATGAAATAGTTGAAATATTTTCCGATAGAGGCGTATCTGGATGATGAACTTCCCAACTACCGTAGAGAATTGATCTGGAAACGACAAATAGCTGGTTGAAAAGAGCTGTAAAATTAGTGAAAACTCCAAGAAAAATTCGAACAAATTGGAATGCAAATGTCAAAAGATGACAGAATTCGATTATCGCACCATCTACTGGAAATAGCAGTAAATTCCGTGGATATGATCGAACGCGTCTGAGTTTTTGACGAAACACTATCGAATCGGAGATCGCACCAGGAATATATGCATCTTGACTGTGAGTTTCAGAAAAAAAACGACGTGAGATGAGATTCACCGTCTAAATGATGTAACTGCCCACTACCGTCTCCTCATCATCGAAAACGCCGTCCATAACGAACGAAGCAAGCAGCAATACATCCTGCCGATCAAAACAACTAACGGCCTACGTCGCTCGGTTCGAGTAGGCGTTGCATATGGGAAAGCGGCGTTCGTCGAATGTTTCTGCACCGAACGCCCATCGCACACGACGATCGTTCCTGTGGGGGTGCAGGAATTTATCGCGTCGCGTTCGCTGGAAGGTCGCGTGTGGCGTTGTTCTTTTAGCTGCGTGAGTGCGTGGCCGCCTTACACATGCCACCGCACGCTAGATCGCAGTACGGGGGAGACCGGAAAGACGGAACATTATAATAATATTTTTTTTCGTGACGGTGAAAAGTTTGACATTTTATATATATATATATATATATATATATATATATATATATATATATATATATATATATATATATATATATATATATGATGCGTTGTTTTTTCGGGTTTCATTCCGTGTTCCGTGGTTTTGATCCTCTGAAGGATAATTCTCACAACGTTTCGGCAAAGTCTCATTTGCCATCTTCTAGGTGATGTCTTGAGTTTCGATCTCCGAACTCGACTAATTAATTCGAGTTCTACTTCTCAATATATAGGGGTGTTCATTGATGGTATCTTTGATCTGGGCCCCTCCCACTTTCTTCGTTGGTCCGCCTGCATTTGTCATCGTGTCTGGGTAATTACGTGGTAAGGTCCGATATTGTTCCTCTGGTGTAATCGGCTTGTCTTTGTTTAGTGATATAATGGATTTCCACGTTCTTGGTAATCTTTGGGCGTCGTCTCTCTTGTTCATGCTACTCGGTCGTTTTTCAATTTCGATAGCCTCTCTGATTGTTCGAGAGTAGAAGTTTTCATCGCTCGCTAATGTTTTTGTGTTTTTGAAATTGATGGTATGTCCTGTCCCCAATACGTGATTGAAGATGGAAGATGTGGTAACTTTTCCTTTCACTGATAGCTCATGTTCATCCTTGCGTACGTTGATCCGTCTGTTGGTCTGGCCGATGTAGGACTTGTTGCAGTCTCGACATGGTACTTCGTAAACTCCCTGGGACTCCAGTGGTATCTGGTCCTTCGGATTACGGAGTATCGATCTTATTGTACGTTCTGGTACGAACGAAGTAGCTATGTCGTGATTGCGGAGAATTCTGCTGATTTTATGAAATATATGAAATACCATGCTCTAACTGTCCCAGAACATACATCGGCCAGACCAACCGACGAGTGTCCTGTAGAGCATATGAACACGAACTAGCAGTCCGTAATTCTGACACAAACTCAGCATTATTTCAACATCATCTAGAAACAGGCCACAAAATAGATTTCAAAAACACCAAAACCGTTGCCACAGCCAAAACCCTCCAAACCAGAATTACCCGTGAAGCCATTGAAATCGAAAAACGTCCCAACTGTCTCAATAAACGCGACGATTCTCAAAGACTCCCCAATACCTGGAAACCACTTTTGGTCCGACATACTTCTATTCACTCCGACTTGGGAACCAATCCGTTCGAACCTCCCATCGACCGTCCGATACCTGATCCTGCCATAACTACTAATGAACCCTTAAATCCCACCAACCTTCTATCCTCGATCTCCAGTGATGATAGCCAGCTAGTGAGACAACTCAGACCTAGACGCAAGGTCACTAAGTCTTGAAAATGGCTCCGAAATGGGAGTCGAAACGTAGACAAGTAAATCTTTCCAGACGCGGATCAACCGGAAGTTCCAGCCAGCACATTTCTGACCGCGGAAGCCTAGCCGATCAAATATATATATATATATATATATATATATATATATATATATATATATATATATTATATATATATATATATATATATTATTATTGATTATCAAGATAAACATAATTTGATAACAATAGGATGGATTCACACTCACCCCACTCAAACTGCATTCCTTTCAAGTGTTGATCTTCATACCCATTATCCTTACCAATTACTGATACCGGAAGCAATTGCGATAGTATGCTCACCAAAATATAATGAAACTGGATTTTTCATTTTAACTCCTCATGCTTTGAAAACCATTGCAAATTGCCGAAAGAGTGGATTTCATCCACATTCATAGATATAAAGATGAGATTTTATTTTTACATAATTCATAAATTTTTTTTATATATTCTTTTATATTGTTCTATTTTATTTTTATATTCATTCTGATTGTACAAGTGTTTTATATATCTTTATGTTTCTGTAAGTAATAGTAACAGTATATATATATATATATATATATAATGTATATCAATCAAAGTTTGACAAACTTCACATAAGTAAAGGTACAAATTTGATTTTTTATAGAATATTTTCCTATACGAAAGTTACATTTATATCGAAAGTACAATTATTAAATGTGCATTGCATGAATATATTCCTTGAACTATTCGGTACAGCAGTCGAATTTTCTTGTGTTGGAATTGTGTTTTTTTTTCAATACTAAATAGTCGTTTTTCCCGTTACAGAAAAAAATGTATATTAAGTATACACGGAAAATACTTTTTTCCCTTGTATAATAAATAACTATTTAGGTCGAGTTTAGTTAGTATTGGGATCAATAAGTCGAAAAAAAAATTATTGTTATCTTGGCAACGTTTCGAATTTAATTGAATTCATCCTCAAGGCTCGAACGATGATGAATTTGATTGAACTCAAAACGTTGGCAACGAAACAATAGTTTTTTTATTCGACTTACACTGATCCCAATCCCAACTGAATTTGACAAAAATTGATTCTGGAACAATAATTCATCACATTTCATAATGATAATAATATTGATTCGTTTCAGTGTGTCTTCACAGATATAGAAACTGGTGAAGAAACCATTGCTAAAATCATTAAAATACATGTCGAAACAATAGAAAAATTATCACATGTTAAAATTAAAATACTCTTAAATTGTATAAAACTATATTGAAGTAAAAGCTTTCTGACCGGGTTTAAGAAAATATTAATCGCAGTAACAGATTTCAAATCCGATGGTAATTTATTACAAAGTTTTATGGAGATTATATTTGGTCCTTTACTCACTACTGACAAAGTTCGAAATGTATATATAGATGTAACAGTCAGAATATTCCGGCCTTTGAATAATTCCTTACTAAATGATCTTCTATCTCTGGAATTCAATTTCCCCCCCAAAAAAAATGGTGCGTTCACAATAGAATGAGCAAAAAAATATGTCTTTAATACCCTGAATGAAGAGGTTCGAACCAAGATGCATAAAAACCCGGGGGGGCAATTTGTGACACCTTTCGTTATTCAGCTATTAGGTTATCATAACAAAGACATAAAAAATTGAGCCTCTGGTGCATTGACTTATACCTGCAAAATCGTGAGCCCAAATTCTCGGTCTCTCGCATTCTCGACTTTGAACATTTTTTTTCCTCTTTAACAGAAGAAGTTCCTTCGAGAGATTGCCAACAGAAGCGCTTTTCAAGAATCTGGAAACGTAACGTCACGTATCCTGGACGCCCGACTGTAGTTTTGTAGGTTATAGGCATTTGAGAACACTCGCTTGAAAGAACTTTAATTCCGTGATTCTAAATGATTGTTATTGCATCCTTCTTAATAAACACGTAACAACCATTGTCGCCAACGTTGGAAAAATATGTAAAACTGAAAAATTCTGGGAATATCGATTGATATCAATTTTGATTCTGTGAATTTTAAAAGTATCTTCTATTTTCGAAATATGTGTTGAAACTGTCATACAGTGCTTTTCTTTAACCCCTTTCCCACTTTATTTTTTCAATGGATTGACTCAAAGAATTGATCTCATTATTCGAGTTGTATATAAAAAAAAACTCATATGAGTTTCAACATCTTGGTAATCCAAAATAAATACATTAGTCAGAATTGACGAGGTATAAAAAGCCGCTTTAGGGAACAATATGCTCCCATAAGATATGGAAGGAAAGGACATTTCAGTGTTGCCCAGCATGCTCTGGATGAGAATATTTCACTTTCAATTCATTTCCCCCCTTTAACCAAAGAGGAAGGATCACAAGCCACCACTGCCCAACAAAAAGCGATTATATTTGCTAATGTTTGCTGGAAATCCTACTCTGGACTCATTGGGAAAAGATCCCCCGAATATCACGCCTATCGACAGTCATATGCCTCAGATAATTTTTCACCAAACGAATATAAGAAATATTTTAATGGACCTGAAGACGAATAAGGCTTGCGGATCTCGTGGAATCCCAGCAATTGTTCTGAAAGCATGCGCCCCGAAATGACACCAGTACTACTCTGCGAATTATTCAACCTTTTGTATAACTTGGGGGGTTTTCCGAACAGGAAGGTTTTCCTGGGGCTCACAAACTTCAAAAAATCAAAGGGGATGCTCGAGTGAATGTTAATTCGTATCTCCTGTCCCTAGATTCAAGCGAGGTTGCTTGAACATGAATTGAAACCGATTAAATATGTAAAAGATGCAAAGCTGCTCCATGAATTCGAAAGTTTGGAAACGTCAAACTGTAAAAACAGTATGAATGGTGACAAGAGTATTCCTTTTAGCCTGCTCTTTAGTTTATTCTTGAATTGATTACAATAATAATTAATAACTAACATACCCTATCCATATCGAGCCAAGACATTAGCAAGTAGTCCTTAAACTTCCTTGGATTGTGAAATATATAAATAAGTAACCACAGTCTTTGAATTCAGTTTCAATTTTCTTCTCCTGATGATAGTCATCTTGTTAGCGAAACACGTATCGGGTCTAAATAATATCAATTTGGTTAGGGGTAATTGAACTGTATATTTTTTTCTCGAAGTCAATGGTTTTCCATAATTGAAAATAATTCTTGGTGGAAACTACCTTGTATTGACAGGAGGTCAATTAGCGCGCAAGCGGTCTACAAACGTTGCCGTCCCGATAATTAGAAATCAATTCAAGAAAAACCTTTCTCGAGGAGTTCAGCTGTTCTATTGAAAAAGGATCCCTGAGCAAGAGAGGTTCGACAGGTCTCCAAGGTTACAACAAAGGGGTGCGATTTCTGTACCCGTAGAGTTATCCGTGTTGATACTGCCAAGGGTGGACCGATTGATGACAATTCAGAAGAGCAATGACCGTGGATACAGAAGAGAGACAAGTCTCCGACCCTTCTACGATGTTCCAATGAAGTGAGCGAGTCTGTGAGCGAAGAATCACCAACAAGACGGATTTGCCTTTGTCTGAATACAATCGAGAAGCCTCAATGAATGTTTTGGTGCCAAGAATCATACATGGAAACTATATCCAAGACAGTATCTGTGCATTGTAGATCTCTGGAAGCACCCTTATGGCCGGTTACACCAACTTTCTTAAGTGTTTCTCTCAGCTAAAGCCCGGCTCAGATTAATGTTCACGTTAGATTAAGCATCATTGCACCACTAGGATTAACTGAAATCTTAGTTACGCATGGAAACAGTTTGACAACGATGCATTGCTAGTAGCTAGTCATGATGACAATTTTAGAGGCGTCATAGAAAATAAACTAATGCTCTCACACTGGGAGAAAATTACCGATGTATTAAATTCTCAAGGAGTCGAGGAGTTCGAAAGGAAGGATATAGTAATTTGAAAAAGGTCCTTGGATAAAATATTGCTGATGAAAAATGCTTTATGAAGTTGTTGGCTATTTACCAGAAAGTAAGATCTTCGCAAGACAGGACATAGCCAAATACTTTTGAATATTATGAGCCATGAAACAGTTTTTGGATTAGAGAGTGTCTTTGATGGTGACAAGAACAAAACTCCTAATACTGATGAGGATTCTGAGACAATGACAAATATTCATTCCGAACAAAGCAACACCGAACCTGAGTCCAGCGATATAGCACCTTCTGCGAACGTAGTACAAAACCCTACTGCTTCACCTATGTCACCTATGAGTTACTCATAAAGACATTCTCCGTTTTTTATAATTTTTATTGTCCGCAAGACCTGGAAAAAAAGCTGCAGCATCCTATTTAAAACGTACATCAATAAAGGGTTGCAAAACCATTGGCTGAAAAGACGTAGCCTGCTAGTCAATTAGTGAAAGAATTTGCTTCGTTGGAAGAGATAAAACAAGAGGATTTTGAAGCAAAGACCTCATACGAAAAAAAGAAGCAGAAAGGGAAGAAATAAATACTGTTTGAGTTAAAAAAAAACACAGATTAGAACCAGAAATGAAAATTCGGCAGTTGCAACTGAAAAATTGCAAGAACAACGTGTTTTTGATTTTCAATGAAATGTTCTCATGAAAAATAAAATAGGTCTGTATAAATTGCAATTTTCAACCAGCAGTTTCATATTTTATTCCAAACTAAATAATAAAACAATTCCATATATCTACATAGTTTTCTATCGCACTTATGAGCGTCATTATATAATCGTTCAACTCTCGTTTGTGGATTCTCTACTCACAATCGTGCTCAAAACTAGGTTGAATAAGATTTGAGTGAATGAATATCTTCTACTTAAGCTCTGCTGTCATTTACATGACACCTAACTTCTAAGGAAAACTGGTGCATAGTTTTCCAAACTTAGGGTCATCACTAGATTAAGTCCAACCTTAGAGAAGCGGTGCAATCAGCCATTAGCGATCGATCTCACATGGTTTTCCCATGAGAGATTATTACTGGTCGTAATTCCTAGCATCGAGATACTCGACTTTGTAGGAATAGTTACTCCTGACATCTGAATATTAGATAAAAATAGAACGTGACACAAAAAGTGTTATCTGGAAAACTCGACCTACAGCATGCCCTGCCGTACGTTAGATCGCAGAGATCGAAAAAAGCATAGCCAACACGGCACAAACTCGAAAAGCTTATCCGACTACGAGTGTGTGTGTGTGTCGTGGATAAGGTGCGTTCCGTGAAAAGTTCGCTACAGAATGCGATATCGGACACGAATGTCGAGCGAACGGATCGATATGTTGGCACACAACGTCCGTAATGGCGAGAGCGTAACAGGTGAAGGCAGTGGCGCGCGTACCGAACGGGGACTCACGACCCGAATGGCAGTGGCCTTTCAATTTAGTTAGTCATGGAGAAAATTGAAGACAAAATGGGCTAGTTGGTCGATGCCTGTGTTAGAAAAGTATTCGAATCGTTTTCGAGAAGCCATCCATTTTCGTTGACTTGAAAGAATGTGCAGATTTGTACTTCGCGGTTTGACCATTGTTCACTGATAAATAGGAAATGTGTGAAAAATCATTTGAAGGGTATTTGTTACGATGACTACACTATGATATCGATATTTCCATTCTCTTGACATACGAAAATATTATTCATTGGAACGGACAACTTCCAAACAGAATGGGATTCTGGTATAAGGAAGCTAAAATACTAACAATGATAATTATACAACCTGATAATACATTGACAATCGTCGCTTGTACTTAGATGAACATCATTATTCTAGTAGTTTTTTTCAATTTTTTGAAAAAATTGTATGGATTTGAAAAATGTCATTTCTTCTGGACATTCATTGAATGCTTCTATTGAAATAGGATTGTTTCTATCCTTATTAGTGTGAATAACGTTCAGATGATAATTATTGAAAGTTCCAGTATTATAATTGTGTACAGTAGAATTTTTGAAGAAAAAAATAGGTATTACTTTTCTGAAGTTTTTTCGTTGATTCGTATATATATTTGTCTTTTTTCAGTTCTATCAAACAGTTCAACGTCATGTTATTAGTCATTTTGTATAATTCCGACTTTGATTGCTTTTTTCATTGAACAATAAACTATATTTCTTGTTTTAGATTACAAGAAGGCCGAATTGTAATTAGGTACCTTATTCATGAAATAATTTAAGGATTATATAATTTGTACATACTTATTCGAGTGAGGCATTCTTTTGATTGCTCCTAGAAACGGGACAACGGTTTTCAAAAATTGTATTTATGTTTTGAAAATTCAATTTATTATCGATGATCAGACCTAAATATTTATGATTTTGAACTTCTTCCATTAGCTTATTTTTAATTTTTATATTAAGTTTCACATCATAAATATTTTTCTGTTCAAAAATTATATAAACCGTTTTTCTGAATTAATTGTAAGATTGATGTTGTTTATCCATTCCTCCATCAGTTCCATGTCATGCGTTACTTCACTTCTTAAGTTGGTAATCTTTTTTCCAGAGTGAAATATAACAATATCATCCGCAAAAATGTGCTTTCCATTTGAATTGAGTTTCTTTATACTGTCTAAAAATAATAAAAAAAGAATAAGAGCCAAAACAGAGCCCTGTGGAACTCCAATTTGAGATAATTTTCCATCACTTGTGCAATTATTGATTTTAACACACTATACACGATTTTCAAAATAATTTAGAAATCAATAATGTGCATAATCTCTTATACCAGAGTTGTCAAGGATATCTAATGAAATGCCATGGTTAACTGAGAGGTGAAGTAGGTGCAGATCTTTGTTTGTCAGTTTGACCATTGTTATAGAAGATATGGCATTAGTTATGGAGATATAATTAGTCAATGCCTGTGTAAAGAGGATTTGAAGCGTTTTTGTTACGCCATATAAAGTAAAATGTCGATATTTTCGTTTCCCTACTCTGATGGGAAAAAACGTGGAGGGTTCTGTCTGTCAGTTTGATAAAAATATCGAAAAAAAGATAATGAACCTTCGAATTAGAGTTGACGATAGAAGTTCAAGAAGGCAATGCAAGTTTAGGCATTAAAATAATTTTCAAAACATGGAAGATCTACGGCATGGTTGAAAATTCCACTTCCGTTTCTGAATTGATTGCCATCTATTGGTATTATGTATGAGTAATCAAAAGAATGCGTGATTTACGATGTCCGTAATAAAAATGAAAGACACTCGGAAAGACACGAGAAGAATTGAACAAACAATGGTTTGACTGAATTGTTGACAGACAGCTACTGCAGCTTCAAAATATTTTTGACAATGGGGTATCTATAGGAAATGAAAGTTTAGGCTTTGAAATTATCGTCAAAATATTAATGATCTACGACAAAATGGTTATTGTGGGTTATCCCTGAGAGATAGATACATACCATCGCTGAATATTTTGTCGACCTTTCTAAGGTGTACAATACTGTAGTATCTATCTCGTAGGGTTCAGACAGCGTGTATATATATATATATATATATATATATATATATATATATATATATATATATATATATATATATATATATATCTTTTCGTCTAACGGAAACAACAAACAGACAAGCAGAGCTAGCACAGACGTCCAAAGCACTTCGACAAAATAGCTATGGAATACACTCAATCAGAAAGGCAATCCATGCACAAAAATCCCCAAGAAAAACTAGGACGGAAGACCCGCCAAAACCCAAAAAGTCAGTGACACTACCTTTTAGCAAAGAAGTCACCGACAAAATCGGAAGACTAATGAGAAAACAAAATATACCAACCGTTTCAAAACCTCAGAGGCCCATTTCGTCTAGCTAACCGAGACCAAAGGACAGAATCCCTCTCGAAAACCAAGGAGTATATACCATCAAACGCGGAGATTGTGATGAGCAATATATAGGCCAGACGAATGGGAGAATGTCAGCTAGAGTGCAGGAACCCAAAAATAGCAAAAGGACAAAACAAACGTCTTCCGCTCTCTTTCAACACCACTACCAGACGGGTCACAAAATAAATTTCGAGACAGCATAGCAAATAGCGCAGGTGAACCACTTCAGAACACGCCGAATAAGGGAAGCCATCGAGATAGAACAACATGAAGAAATCAACAATAGAGACGACTCCCAAAGCATACCAAATGTCTAGAGGGCCCTTATCAACAAAAAGAAAAACAGTTCATAAAATGGTCCTCTGATGGATGCAGGTCACCACGAACCAGACCGACCGTTATTACCTGAACAGTCATTAGCCGAAGGTCCGACAACCATAATCGACCCGACGGCTGATGGAACGGATCATATCGGCTACAATTCAATGATGATGAAGTATCATTGATTTCCATGATGTAGTGCAAGAGTATTAAGAAGCTTCCGAAAACGCAAGAATACTTTTCAAACAACCCTCATAAAGTCACGAAGTTCCAACCCTCGAAGTTTTCGGCGCAGCACAGCATATGAGGCAAACTTCCCGAACGAAAAGAAACAAAGTCTGGAACGCAGGGCGGAGGGGAGAGGGCAGCGTTCCTAACGACCGTGACCGAGTATCATCATCGGGATGAACTGCGCGAACGGAACTTCTGCGGGGAAAGGGGGGTCCATCTTGGTGTTGCCAACTTCATTCGTTCTGACGAGAATTGTCCCCATGTCACGAAATAGCTGAATATCAAATTAGGGGAATAGAGAATCTGAAGTGCTGGATCTATGAGTTATCGCCCAATTTCACGGAATTGACAGTACTGCCATTTGATGTTCTGTGATATAAAATTGACAGTCCTCAGTTCCATGAAAAATAACACTTCATCGCGTTCAACAAGCTCAACTTATACTGAAGTGAAGCTTTTGACCATGCTTTTCGGTCAAGAAATAAAAAAATGTAATTTCAAACTTCGGAAAGAACTCATGATAGTAATTACTCTTGTTCCCCATTATGAATTTTAACGTAAACAATTCTTTGATGATTATTTTTTAGTAAAGTCCTGAGGAAGGAAATCAACATTTTCGGAAGCTTGACAACAACACACGGGAGTAATGGCAGAAAACTTTGTTTTCAGGCGTTCGCCGTGAATCTCGTGATTAGTTCACGCTCATCGTTGGATCGCTTAGGGCTGAGTCAAATGGCAAATTTCAGCGCTCGTCATGATGCATTCGAGCATTAGTTTGTTTGAATGCGGTCAACGCCGTGCTGATGAGCCCCATGAGGGAGAAACTGCATTACACGGATAGAAAAAACCATGACGTCTGCTGGTAGTTTTTCAGACATTGGCGATATGCATTAGATTGCAGATTTGTGTTTCCAAATGGATCTTTTGCACGGAGGCTCCCGGATGAAAATTCCGAGAGCATCTGCTGGGCTTTGTTGTTAACAAAAGTGACAACAACACATGAGAGTAATGACAGGAAACTTCTTCAATAATACCATGTGCGTGTTCCGCCAGAGCTGACTTGTCAGTTCGTCCGTAATACCCAGTCATCGGAATCTAACTCAAGTTGTATGAGCCTCTGAAGAAGCTAACCACTCGCGCCAGCGGAACTACAGGAAAAAATTCCAAAAAACGACGGCCTTCAAACCCGAACAAAAGTAGTGATAGTAAAAACCCCGGCCGCGAAAGCCTCACCCATTTTGTCAACTTGTACGTCAGTTGTATACCAGAACCAAATCCAACTTCACAATAAGTAATCGAATGCTTTAACCATCTTCAACTCACATATCTCAATCATTCAATGAATATCAAAATCCATCATCTCTGGCTGATACCACAACGGACATAGACCGACGATATTGGAAGTATATAGTTCCTGTCGTCGAAAAAAAATCGAACCTAAGATTGAATTCTATAGATATTTTGAAATGTTAGCGTTCGATCATGTTCAAACCGACGTTGTGGATCGATTTTATTCAATATACATTGGGAAATATTACACTTTTATGAAGACATTTCACTCGTCTTGGGTAAGGTGGCTATATACTGGTCTTTTCACTCCATATAAAAGATTGTCAGCAAATCAGACGACCGATCTGGCCTACTCGATCAAGAATTGATGACGTAGACCGTATCGTCACTCTCTCAGTTGAGATAAAAGTCATGTGCAGTCGTGTGTTGCCAAATGGCTATGTCGTTGCGAATGCTGGTCTATGAGCTGAAAAAATTAGTTGATTGTTGATATTTTCATTTGAGCAATATAATATTGTGATCTCGATTCAAAAGCTCGGTTTTGAAGTAGTATCACAATTCAGCCGAATATTATTCACGTTAATGCGTGTGAGCGAATAGGAGTGAGAATTGTGATAAAATTCAATGGATATGTGAAGTGAGAAAATTCCATTTTTTCTGCTGAGTGAAATCATTATCATTTTTTATAATCTTCTGGGTTGAACTGGGAATATCTAAAACACATATTATTGCATTTATAGAATATTCAGAACGGGTGCACACTCTAGAATATTGTTGTCAGCAAACTTCTCTTGCGTTTTGTTTATGATCACTACGAAATTTTTTAATAGTTATTGAATATACTAGAACGTGAGATTATTCTTGTAGGTGGGTCATTGAAGATGAAGTTTGTTTTCATCAATCGTCAGATTGATCTCGCGTTCTATTCTCTGTTCTAACCAAAAGTGGTCTGTATTGGCAACAACGTGTTCCGTGGATCGAGTGATCTCGAAAATTTTTAGGAATTTCAACCACAAGCGCACCCTCAAGGCGTGATTTTAAACAACTACACCCTGTCCACCGGTTTGTCTGAAACAATATCGCAACACTGAAAGCACGAGTATATAGCCATCTTAGACTTGGGTATTTGAATCGGATTCATCTGGCAATTACGTAACAACCTACTCACTCGCTCGAGAAAGTCATCCGAATTTTCGGCATCCCATCAGAATCTGCAGAGATAATGGAGTCGGGTAACTCGGTCGTGTAAAGAGAAAGACGAGGGAGCTCGAGAGGAACCGGCGTCGACGCCCGCAGAAGATTCTTCAAAGTACTCCCGTCCCGCTGACGATCTCGTCATCTTCCTCGGTTCCATGCAGATAAGATAATAGGATTCGGTAATACGGCAAATTTGAAACGTCCCCCGTTTGTCGGCCGGCAGCGAAACTCCGAGCGTAACGAGCGCTTCCAGTAAAGTCCCGCATTAGACCGATCGATGGTTAAATTGCTCGACTTTAACGCGGGATCGACCTACAACGGCTTGCGATGCGAAAGCAGATCGACTCGGGGATTTATTAGAACGATACTCGTCCATTAATCTTTGGAAGGTTGCCGGTGCGCTGCTCAGCCCGAATGGCATTATTATACGACGGCAGGAACTGATTACCGACCACTTGTTAGTCGTTTTTTCAGCGATGTCGTTACGTTGAAAAAGGAGGAACCGAAGAATTTTTTTTTCAACGTTGTAGGACTTTGCAAAGAAACTGAATTATCTAAATAAGTATCACTACTTTTGTTCGGGTTGAGATTCCAAAAATCGACGGCTTTCAAACTCGAACGAAAGTAGTTATACTGAAAACCTCGGCCGCGAAAGCCTTGAACATTTTGATCACAGAACCCCCATAAGTATAAGCTCATCAGGGAAGTCTTAAATTTTCAAATAATCAACCCACAGTCTGAAACGAAGCCAAGAATCTAAGTTGCTGCGGTAATTGAATATCTGCTTCTAAGAAAAAAGCGGCAAACGGTCAATAATCCTTGATCATCTAAAACCATTTTTAATTATTCATTTCGCGAATGTTTCATTAGCAGGACTTGTGTAGGTTTTCAAAATCGGATTTGATTTGTAACATTACAAGGTTCACTTCACTTTCGAATACAGAACGGTGAGTTATACAAAAGTCAAACACCATACCTACTGATTTCTGTTTTCAGAAAAGGTTACCATGAGCCGAACATTTTTGATTATCATCCAATCATTCTTCGAAAAAGCAGATTTTGTGAATATATACGAATCAGTCAATCAGATTTCTATCTGATATTCAGTGTTCGCATTGAGAGAATATCCAAAGATCAATATTTTTCCACAATAACGTCTTCCATAAATCGTTGCCAGAGTGCAGTGTTTTTATATAGAGCTAATGGTATAGTCACGGAATGGCAGATCAGCTATCGACCAGTAGGAAATTAACATAAATTTTAACAAATGCGTAATTGTTCTTTATCGTGAAGAAAATAATTAATCAGATACGTTGGAGAAATGTGCTATATTGAGCCATGGACGTCAACAGTTCCAACGAGACCAATCCAGCACAAAAACAAGGCTGTCGAACGGTTTACCGAATGGAAAGCCCAGTATATCCCGCCCTTTTACACCGTGTACCACTTCCCATTCTCCGAAATCCATTATTTCGGATTAACGGCGGATATAAAAACTTGGTGTGATTCGGTTTCTCGAGCCATAGCATCAGCTCGATCCTCGTAAGGTTTTTACAACTTGTGTATCGTTACACATAGCATAGCATAAAGCTACGAGAAAAACCTCTCTCGACGCGTGACCGGCGAATGTTCGGATCGTTAACATAGCGCTCACATCTCCATGAAAATATAACAAGAGTGGGAGTTATACGGTTTTTTAACGATCTCACCCTTATGGATATTTTTTGAAGAGAGAGTGGCGCGATGAAACTGATCTAAAAGTACCATGAGAGTTCCGTAGTTTTCTGGGTTCTCAATCTATCACAATCTGCAAAATAAGAATAAATATTGGTATCTATATAAGTGTAGAAGGGCAGATTTTTAATTGTGAGGTGGAGATATGTTGATGATGTTTATGCTATATGGAGTCATCGTCAAAATGAACTTGACACATTTTTAGAACATATTGACAAACAAGATCCAATAATAAAGTTCACATTGGAAACAGAAAATAACAATGAACTTCCATTTCTATATGTAATGATAAAGAAATCGACACATCATGTACACAAATGTATAACGAAAGAAAACACATAAATATATATCTTCACTACACCTCATACCACCACACAAGTGTCAAGAAGGGTATAGTCAAATACCTTCATGATAGAACAAAAAGTATATGTAACTCACAAGGAAAAATCAATGAAGAGATAAACTTCATAAAATCAGTATGGAAAGAAAATGGATATCCAGGAAAATTCATAGAAGAACTTTGACAGAAATTGAAAATCCGAACACAGTTCGCAATGAAGACATACAACCTACACAAAATACACAACCTGTATCAAACGTTATACCTTATTTCCCTTGTTTTTCTGAAAAGATAAAACGGATCGGCAACAGGTATAATGTTAGAACAACATTCAAAACAACAAATAGTTTACGATCAATACTGACACACACCAAACCGAATAACACAACGGAAAACATAAAAAATTGTATTCATCAAATTCCTTGTTCGTGCGGTCCAAAATATATTGGTGAAACGTCTCGACCATTGGAAGTGCGAAAGAGTGAACACAAGATGTACATCGGGAACAGACAGATAGATGGTTCTGAATAAACAGAACACATTCTAACTGCCGATGAAGATCACACAGTAGAATGGAACGACAAGAAAGTTATGACGAAAGAGAGTAATGGCAGGAAACGAAAATTAAAGGAATCTGCTTTCATCATGCTGTCTGGTGAAGAATACATATCTATGAGTTTGGACTTGTTCTATCCAGAAAAAACTGTTTTTCAATAGCGCAGCAACTTTTAGATTGAAAATCTGCCCTCCTACACTACTATAGTGAAAAAATTCTCCGAATCCAGAAAAATTAATTATTTATCACTCTAGGCTACCTGATTCAACATAAATACGCTTTACGGTGCTGTAGTACCCAGTTATCGGAGGCTAACTCAAAATGTATGAGCCTCTGAAAAAGCTTGCCACTCGCGCCAGCGAAACGTCAGAAAGAAATTCCAAAAAAAAACGACGGCCTTCAAACCCGAACCAAAGTGGTGATACTGAAAACCTCGGCCAGTTTGAAGCTCTGTTCACCTCGATAAAACCTAGTCAAAATTGATGAGAAAGGAAAATGGGCCTACTGAAACCTGAGTGAAGTTAATCTGAAAAAAGCCCCGCTTCCTCTCACTTGCAGACACAGATACCCATACGGCATTTGTAGTTAAAAAAATATATCCTCATATCAGTGGAGGCCTATGCAGTCGTCTTCACAGTAATAACATTAGTAAGTAGTATCAACGACCTAGAGATCATTGATTCATATCTGAACTGAAATCATACCGGACACTTTATCCAAAGAGTCGGTATGGTTGGCGAACTATTCTATACCTCTATAAACGATAGTGGAGTTGAATATAATTGAGGATTAAACGACTTACCTGAAGGAAGTTCAATCCAAATTATACGAGGTTGGTCACATCCGAATAGATCACCTTGTAGTAGTACCTCTATGACTGAAATGCGCAAGTTGAAAGAAAGAATGATTCACGATGCCCCTATCTCACGAGTCCTCACCCGAATATCCGTCTATTCGGATGTGACCAACCTCGTATAATTTGGATTGAACTTCCTTCAGGTAAGTCGTTTAATCCTCAATTATACTTCGGTTGGTCCCATCCGAATAGATCACCTTGTAGATGTTCAAAGAATTATTAAAAGGCGATCAAAATTTTATTCAGACTGATCTCATACTAATGAAGTAGTCTAAATGAACTGTTTATGTCATTTGATTCACCACTATAAACTAAGAATTTGATACAGACAGTATTTGAATGCTAATACAATATAATGTTGCAAAACTCAAATAACCAGAAAACCCACACTCGTTTAATGAAATTGCGGGGGTAATCCACAAATGTACCATTTGTAATGACTGGTCTATGTAGAATTCACCAAAAGCATCGTCCATAGATATTCTAATAAGTCTGGTAACTCCTTTGATGTGGTTACAATATGCCGCTTTTTTTGCGAGCGGTCGTAAATCATGCGGGCTACAAGCAGAAATACGTTATACGAGGGTCAGTCAGCAGCGCGAACAATATGTTTACTCGAAAGTGTGTCTACGAGGGTCAGGCGTCAAGTGTTGATCATATTCATTATATATTATTTATGTTTTTGAATGATCTTTCATTGAGATGATTATATTATATGAGATTCTAATAACAATAAATTGGGGAATATTTCGTTGTAATAACTGGCATGAATCACCTGATTTCTTAAATTATGGGCAGGTAAAAAGGTGAGATACTTATAAAGTGACTTCACAATAAAGAAAAAATGAAGATGAATAATCTTTATTTACATATTAAATAATTGAATGGTGATTCGTTGTTTTCTTGAGTATACCCTAATAGTATAATTATAATCTATTCAGTACTTTGGCATATATATTTAGACACATTTCAAATATTTAGCTGGGGGTTGGTTGGAGTTAGGTCGAATAAATGAAAACTCTATTATTTCTTTGCCGACGTTTCGACTTGTATAAAGTCATCGTCAAGGTACAAGTTACAGTAAATCAGATATACATACACACAAGGTAAAAAATTATTGAAATTTGCGACAAGAATCACTTCTGCGAATGAGAGGTCAAGATTGAGTACATTAGTTTGCTACAATTCAATTGACAGTAAAAATGTAAAAATAGACATAAACGGTTTAACTCACATAAATTCCTGGTTTTCTTGTCTATTGAAATAAAAATTGAAGGACATTTACATAAAAATAAAAATTCCCAGTTTTCGATACTGAAATATATATTTTGTTTATATAATATATATATATATATATATATATATATATATATATATATATATATATATACGTTAGTAAGTAACCATTCCTGATATATTATCATATGATAAAGTGTTATGTATTATAGACGTCCTGAGGAAGGCAATAAAGATTGCCGAAAGCTTGACGAATAACAAAGAGTTTTCTTTGTGATATAGCCCAACACAACTGACTGCAACCCCAAAAGATTCACTACATATTCATCAATCAGTCACGAATTACTTTCCTATATATATATATATAAATCAAAACTCTGTTTGAGTGCAGGAAGTAAGTGAGTTCCTAATTTTATTTTCAACGGTCGCTAACACAGTGGACTTTTCGTCGGTCAGAAATATACTTCTGTATATTTCAGTATCAAAAACTGGGAATTTTTATGTAAATGTCCTTTTATTTTTATTCTAATAGACAAGAAACCAGAGATTGGGTTCTACCGTTTCCTACATTTTTGAAATTGTTGTTCATGTCTCTTTTTACATTTTTACTGTCAATTGAATTGTACCAAATTTACTCAATCTTGACCTCTCGTTCGCAGAAGTGATTCTAGTCGCAAATTTCAATAATTTTTCACCTGTATGTGTGTATTTATATCTGATTCACTGCAACTTTGTAATGCCCTGAGGATGACTTTATAAAAGTCGAAACGTCGGCAACGATATTAGTGGTTTCAGTTCAGTTGTTCATTTAAACATTGAGATCTTATTTGCCTGTTTGCAAATTTGATTGTGTAATAGATTCGAACTCTTGTAAACAATGAAAGTAAATAGTCTTTGGGAAAATTGCTACATGGATGGCTGAATTCTACATTGGAATATTCTTTCAGAAATATGTTTCCTGCACCATCATGTATGCAGTAATAATCATTAAAATCATCAATCATTAAAATTCGAAACAAAAATATTTTCTAATTGTATTAAATACTTACAAAAATCATTGGGAGATAGCAAAAAGTTTTTTAAATGCTCTGGTAAACTGAATGGCAGTTGGATTTCTAGCGTTTCCACAAGCATTTCTGATTTGACCAAAGTAATTCTCGAGACAATCCTGATTGAGATTACGCGTCAATAAAAATTTATAATTTTCAATTTTCATTATTTT
Source organism: Zygogramma bicolorata (assembly GCA_032362365.1). Taxonomy (NCBI): domain Eukaryota; kingdom Metazoa; phylum Arthropoda; class Insecta; order Coleoptera; family Chrysomelidae; genus Zygogramma; species Zygogramma bicolorata. The sequence goes on along the minus strand of JAVJAQ010003051.1, from coordinate 1,042,431 downwards.
CCATAAATTCAAAACGGAGGAGATAGTAAGCCTCCAACCAAAAATAAATTCCAGAGAATTCGTAACTTTCTTTCCTCATCAAAAAATGTTCAAATAACTACAAGAATAAAAGTTCAAATAGAATGTTCATTTCGCGCACTCAGTTTAACCGGCCGGAACGATGCGAACTGTTCAATCGGAGACACTCTGTTAAACTGGCTCCCCCGTCAGACGGGCACTGACGACCGACCGGCCAGACAAGGGACGCGCGAGGACGGACGGTGATGATTTGGGTCGCTGCTGAGAGTGAGCGGACTTATTAGAATATCTATGGACGATGCCAAAAGTATTTTATTTTTCGGACCAGCCTTCATTTGATCGTATGGTGTCCGTGCTCATATCGATTTGGTTGGCCGCAGAAATGGTAGCATGTCTTGTGCCGAGGTGTAGCTGGGTGATGAGGATTTTTATAAGTAAAAATGAGAAAAAAAACCTTATTGAATGTGTGCGGTTTTTTAATTGATAATCGTGGATGTCATACACAATTCACGTTTCACCGTGGAAAATGGTGTAAAAAAATATACATGTTTGTATTTGTTGCTCTCTTGGTCTTCTGTGGATAATTTGGTTCTCGGCAGTGAAGAGACAAGCACGTCTGCCCCTCAAGCGGAAGACTCGGGTTCAATTTCCCATCGAGCTTCCGTGCAGGGACTCACACGCCAAGAGGCAAGAGGCCTCGTCAATACATTTTCTGCGGAAGATTCGACCTCTGAAGGGCGACACTCGTCAACCGGTAAACGATTTTTTTATTTTTTTTTATTTTTTTTGTACTGATCATACAATAAAAATGCTACTCATTCTGATTTTGAATCATATTTTTACGCTTTAGCAAGCTTCAGAGCAACCATAACAATAAGTTTGTGAAATATTTTTCAAAATGAGGTTTTCCGATTTTTCTAATTTGGTCAACACTTCGTAAGGATCCCAGATTTTCCCATATCGGGAAAAAAGTGGATCATATTTTGAAAATACCCCTCTAAAACATTCCCAGTGTATCATAGTTACATGCATGAGATATCAGATTTCAAGCTGATCTATGTAATTTTCTAGTACAATAAGTTTTACCTAGCTGCACCCATGGACGATCTACCTTATCCACATCTCCTTCACAAATATCCACCAATGAGACGAAAATAAATTGTATGGTTTCATCGTATTTGCAATCAGTGATGCCATCAGAATCGCTGAAGGTTCACCCCTCAGTTTTTCTCCTGGAAAATGGATGCCAGACAAAATCGGTTCACCCAGGGAAAGATGGCACCACAGTGGATGTAGGTGCTTGAACGAAACTGAAAAAATTATATATTGTGGTTCAAAATACAATATAATGGAATTCAAAATTGATATCAATTTGTGGAAACCAAGTTTGGGACTGCGATAACAGAAACACAAAACATGTTACTTCGTCCCCTTCGATCATTTTCAATATTCTAGGAAAATGTGGAAGTAGGATAATTGGGAAAACACAAATGTTTTTAGTTAGTAAACAGATCAACTTCAGGTTATCGAAATTTTTGGCCCGCTCTTGGAAGGCGTATTCTCGATATTGCATTCCGAAGGTGACACATCATGGACTTTGATCTGCTATAAACTCATAGTTCGAATTTATTTTTGAGACGAACATCACTAGTTGATAATGTTATATACATATACACACATATATACACATATACACATACATATATACACATATACATATATATTCTCCACCAGAAATCTCAAGTTCCTGAATATCATTATGCTTAATTCTTCACACCACTTCCAAATATCACCAGCCAGTCCGTTGAGGTTTGGGTGCTTCATTCCAGACATCCGGTTGATCTGCGCGTTGACGGTGTTGTTGTCTCTATGCGACAAAATGTGACAGTTTGAGGAGAACTGTCTGAAGGTTTTGAACATTAATGTGAAGTTTGGCCTGCTTCACTGAAACCTTTGGCTTTCTCGTTGTTGCATGTAATATTCTGGAAAATTCAGGCCTTGTTTTACCTTCTAGTTGCCTAACATGAAAAGTCACTGTAACTCGGTGGAAATTTACATTGTCAAAATCTCCTCGATCCGTCTGCAAGGTTATACATCGGTGCCCTTCGAATAATTTTGTAGACGGCCACCTATATTCAACCACAAGGCAAACCGAAATCAAGTGTCAAATGGATTTATTTTCCATTAATATTGAATCGTAATGATTACCAAGATACCTCAAATTTGTTGGATGTTTCCTGAACAGCAAGGTTATACATCGGTGCCCTTCGAATAATTTTGTAGACGGCTACCTATATTCAACCACAAGGCAAACCGAAATCAAGTGTCAAATGTATTTATTTTCCATTAATATTGAATCGTAATGATTACCAAGATACCTCAAATTTGTTGGATGTTTCCTGAACAGCAAGGTTATACATCGGTGCCCTTCGAATAATTCTGTAGACGGCCACCTATATTCAACCACAAGGCAAACCGAGATCAAGTGTCAAATGGATTTATTTTCCATTAATATTGAATCGTAATGATTACCAAGATACCTCAAATTTGTTGGATGTTTCCTGAACACTCCATCTTGGTAATACTAATTGAAAAAGATGTCGTCTAAATAGCTACAGATACAAAAAATTCCTGAACTCAAAAAAGTATAACCGTTTCTGAGATTTTTGTAAATATATAAGGTGCAAAGATAAGCCAAAACACAAAAAATTTAAATTCAAAAATTTTGTGTCTAGATTGCAATCGCAAATACTTCTTATGTTTATCGGCATCTGTCGAATCCACTGACGTTGAAAAACAATTTTCAGACATCAGATTTTTCACAGCTCCAAGTGAGGGGATGTGATGAATTTATGCAAATGTTTCAGATTCAAAAGAAATCTATAGCTATCAGTAAGACTCAAACCTGAGAAAATAGCTGAACTGAAAATTGTTCTTGACATTGACAGCTGGTCCAATGTAGTCAAATTCCAGTAATATAGCTAAACACTCACAACATGGGTTTAGCCGGCTGGGTGGAATTGTCGGGGTTCAGGTGCCAGTTTTTCATAAGGTAGAGTATAAAAATGGATTTTTTATCTCTGAAAACATTCCAAAATGTTGGAGTTGTTTGTTATAGATTGCCACGTGCTGACAAATACTTAATGCGACCAGCGTATAAGTTCAAATATGTTATTTCGTCCATTTGTTGTTGTACGTTGTGAACCGCTCTCACCATCCTCTGTTTTGTCTGCTTGAGGTGTCCCCCCTCTGTTGATTTTTCTAAGACTGCCATTGACTTCGATGAGCAGTGCCCTCGAGGTGTTTTGAAGGGAAAGGTTGTACCTTCAGGTCTAGTGCAAGCAGAAATCTCCTGTGGTTCGAAATCGAGGGAGGAACGTTGCATAATGCTTCATCAGCGCCGGCTTTGTCAGACAAAGTAGTCTTGAATGCTTCAGCATATCGTTCACTCATCAGGCATAGCTGTACTGAGGGCTGAGAAACCTTTGCCCAACGAAATTTGAGGGTCCAGTAGAAAACCTCAATTCAGATGTCGAGCAAAAAGGTCTGAACTACCGGATTCAGTTGGGGTGGATATGAGGTAGTGTAACGGTCTGGAACCTGCGCCAACAGAAAAGAAATTGGTTTCGTGCGCGAGACACTCGGCGAGCACAACTCAGGAAGTGTGCGGGACATAAAAACGGCGTATGATGATTGAAGGTCAGCCGTAGAATGATCTACAAAGTAGATTGCCCCTGCCGATGACCAATGATCAGAAATCATTGTCAGTCTCAGCTGTTTCCAATTATACGTCCACTCACGTCTTTGGTTCCGTTCTAAAACGTGACAAAATATGAAAAACAAACTTACTTACGACGAGTAGGAACAGAGTTTGTCCTCGAGGGTTTTTAGGTTCCTCGTTGTCTTGTGTTTGTGTCAGATAGGTACACCACTGCAGTGCAAAATCATCCTGGATATCACTACCGTAAAACTTTGCTTCAGTCGGATCATCTCCCAGTACAGTAGTAACAGCGTTATCACTACGGAAAGATTCACTGTTGGTGGCGAAAAATTTCGATGTCAAATCTGACGACGGACCTGTGCCCACCAAAGAGAAATTGTCTTTGGGCACGAGACACTCGGCTGGCACAACTCAAAAAGTGTGCAGGGCAGAAAACGGCCTAGGATGATGAATAAAGTTCAGCCGTATGTTGATCTACAAAGTAGATTGCCCCTGCCGATGATCAATGATCAGAAATCATTGTCAGTCTCATCTATTTCCAATTATATCTCCACTCATTCCGTTGGTTTTTCTAAAACATGACAAAAAACATTAAAAACAATCTTACTTACTAAACGAGTAGGAACGGAGTTGTTCCTCGAGTTTCCGTAGTGTTCGCCAAGTTTCTACGTTGTTTTCACTGAGCATCGTTTGTTTTGTTTCCCATAGTACATATGGAAAATTTTCTTCAATTCACTTATTTACACTAATTTACACTTTCGAACTTATCACATTCAGCGCAAGAAGCGGAAAACATAAAAAGTATATGACTTTGAAATCATTTAAGCATCACATACGCAAATATTTAATCCATCATTGTTTTTACTCTGTGGAAGAATTCTTACTTCATGGAGGTGCATGTGTGTGTGAGTATTAATTTTTATTATTCATTTTGTGTATTTGTTTTATGTATTTTAATGACAAAATGTATACATGAATTATTGTGTACACGAATAAATTTCTTTCTATTCTATTCTATTCTATATTGACGGATATTCGGGTGAGGACTCGTGAGATAGGGGCATCGTGAATCATTCTTTCTTTCAACTTGCGCATTTCAGTCATAGAGGTACTACTACAAGGTGATCTATTCGGATGGGACCAACCGAAGTATAATTGAAACATTCTGTTTATAGCGTTGTACGTTTACCTCGAAAAATCCACTCAGACCAGTCAATGTTGGACGTATCGCAGATGATGAAAGGGTGGAAAGAGGGAATACATTCTCAGGGGGTTGACCCGAGTCTGAGACGGCTTCGAGAATGGAAATGGATCTTGAATACGGCTCTCGAGTGGAAGTCCTCGAGAAGGACCGACTTTGCATTAGAAATGGGCATTCAAAGCGAATACAGGTGGAGACGGATTGGAAAAGAGAGAGAGAGAAGGAGAGAACGTATGTGAGTGAAAATGATTCCGAATCGGAGACAACAATAGGGTACAATTTACAGAAATTGCAAATGTTGCTGTGGGAGTATCACTACCATGGTTCGGGTTTGAAGACCGTCGTTTATTGGAATTTCTTCCAATGAACTGGCGCGAGTGGCTAGCTTCTTCAGAGGCTCATACATCTTGAGTTATATATACTCCGATGACTAGATATTACGACTTCCTGAAGTGTACTTATATGGATTCAGGTAGCCAGCTTTTTCTGGATTCGGAGAATTTTCATTAATATTGATTGCTGTAATTACTGGATTCTGAGAAGTACCATAATCATCAAATGTCGCACTACCTGCAGACATGTTATTTGTTACTTGTGATTTTAAAATGGGATCCTATATTAAGGATGAAAGAGAACAACTGTCAGCAGCAGGGGTTTATCGCATACCTTGCACCTGTGGGAAGGTATACATCGGTACCACCAAAAGATTTATGGGAACTAGGCTAAAAGAGCATGAAAGAAACTGCAGACTAGGGCAAACTGACAAGTCAGCTGGCGGAACACTCAATCAGTGAGGGACACCACAGGATTCTGTTTGAAAATGCCAACCAGGGATACCAGAGCCGACTGATTCGGGAGCCAATAGAGATCCACAAACACACGGATAATTTCAACAAAGAAGAATGTGTGATTGGTTTTTTTGGCTTTTCTACAAAAAAGAAGAAGCTGTGAACCTCACTCGAATATGGAATCCCATTTTGAGATGATCAAAAATAACAAATAACATGCCTGCAGGTAGTGCGACAGGTAATGCTGATGATACTTCTAGGAATCCAGTAATTGCGGCAATCAATATTAATGAAAATTCTCCGAATCCAGAGAAAGCTGGATATCTGAACCCATTTAAATCCACTTTACGAAGTCGTAATATCTAGTCATCGGAGTATAACTCAAGATGTATGAGAAATTCCAAAAAACGACGGCCTTCAACTTCAAACCCGAACCTTAGTAGCGATACTGCAAACCTCGACCGCGAAAGCCTCAACCATTTTGTTGCTGTGGGAGTTTTTCCTTGTTATCAAAATAATCCTTCCAACAATATGACGGTAAAAAGTGATATTCCTGATATTTAATTTTTATATTAAAAATGACACTTCCCAAAATCAAGGTCGATATCAAAAAGTCTCACTTTTCATAAACAAAAATAACAGGAATACAGTTTTTCAGTCTTCAAGATGATCATTTTTTTATAACATCTTGAAAGCGTAAGGTTCATTTTCGCTTTTCAACAGACACCTACTACTAAAACACAACTGACTGCAACCCCAAAAGATTCACTTGTTGCAAAAAACTGAAAGAATCAAATTGAACTGATTGGATTTAAAAAATACCCTCAATTACGAATAATGGAATAGAATTTCAGATTGAAACAATCGAGTATATAACTCTCAAATTTGGAAAATGAATGAAGAAAAGTTAATCGAAAAGCTAAAATCATATATATCGTAAAATGGGTAAAAAAAATCAAATCAAAACTCAAACAAACACATTGAAATGGATCTTGGTCAAAGAATGACAATGAACAATTTTATGGATCAAAAATTCATATTGTAACAAGATGTTGAAATATTGAATATGAAATAGTCAGTCAAACGAAATATAAATGAAGAAATGGGAACCAACACGAACAAATTTTGAAACCAAACGATTTTCACGACGATTAGATCGCTGAAATTGAAACTAGAAACATGAATCGATAAAGATATCTATTCATAAATCAGACCTTGAAACCTTTCTATTACCTTCATAACCTTTTTAATAAAATGTCCATCGAAGTAAAAAAAGTAATTCCAGAATGGGCGATAATGGTAACAGATAGGAAAAACAACCTGTATGATTTGTAAAATTGTAACTTGAGACATTAGGATTGTTGAGGTGCCATCCCGCCTCTATCATTCTTTATCGGCCATCATGCGCGATGAAAGAACTGTACAGACACAGCTCGAGGAACACAATCAGATTAAACCGAATGGCAATACAAGTTCGAGATTGTTTAAACGGATCCGGGGAATAAGATAAAAAGAGGGGAAAGTCGTAGTGAAGTCCCAGGAGAATGAACTCGGTTCACACAAAAGTCAAAGGATATAGACTTTTCAGAATCTGAAGTACAAATAAAAAAGCCTCGGGGAAAAGAGATTTTCTTTGGAAGTCAGCAGGGAAATATACCTATATCAAAGACGTTTCAAAAGTAACAATGTTCATGAAACATAAGAAGTAGCATCAAACATACCCAGAGTAGTATTCTCAAAATAGAGAAACTTTCAAAATTCACTATTAAATATACAGCTTTGGTATTAAGATTGAAAATTTTGACATTTTATTTCAATAATTCGCTTCAAATTAATACAAATAAGCACAAATCTCAAAAAATTGGAAAATATATAATAATTTCCCTATGGAGAAAAGATGCGACTGTTTGAAATAAAACATCCTATGATCTCCTACCTATCTAGTAATGGCTACACCCCCCAAATTATTCACTCATTATGTTTGCATCATATTCTGTACACACTTGTTTTGACTCGATCCTTTGCTAGTTCATAGAGTTTTGAGCCGTTTAGATTCATCTCTGACGATGCAGTATGCGAAGAAAGAACATGCTATGAGCACCCCTCAGAAGAAATCGGCTGTCCCATTGCAAAACACAGTAACTGCATTAATACACAAGTTGAGAAAAATCGATTTTTCTAAAATTTACAAGGCGCGAGTCATTATTAATAAAATTATCAAAAAAATCTCATGGAATGTTAGATAACTTGCATTTACAATTTTTGAACTATTTTTTATTCAATCAATCAGCCATGATAATAGATCGGCAGTCCAATAACTAACTTTGCATAGATTTTAATAAAAAAATTAAAAAAATTGTTTTATATCAAAACACAGTAAATGCCTTTGCTGTGTTCTGTTATAAAATAATGAGTATTTAATTTTTTCTACTGCACAGTAAGGGCTCTTACTGTGTTTTGACAAAGTTTATTCAAAATATCAGTAGGTAAAAAATGGATATTTTGAGAAATAGAAAATAGAATGCAAAACTACATCTTTATTATTCCGTAGAATAGAGGTGAAACAAATAAGTAAATATTTAACACAAAAACAAAATATATTCTTACTGATGAGCTAAAAAACGTTCATTAAAAGTGTTCTGGTAAGTCAGAAAGGAACAGAAATTATACGAAACAGGTAACATTAAAAAAAACAGACTAAGAATCGCCATCTATGCCTTCCAATTGTCCATGATTTACCAAGTCCAAAGATGTTTCCGAGTCTGGTAGGTTTTGCCAAAACACTTTTCTATTCTCGGGCATAATTGGCACTAAGTCTTTTAAATTACAGTTTTCTTTTTCACGTGAAATTCCTCGTATGTTTAAAGCATTGGGCGTAAATGTACTAATGTTTTTTCTTCTAAAAAATCCAATTCCTTGTATTCGTCATTGAAATCGGTTTTATATTTCATGCAACTACTTCCCCTGGTAAAGCAAACTTCTACCAGATTTCCTAACAAAAACCCCTCTTAAGGATCATCCGTTTTTTTTGTGGTACGTTTCTTATTTTGCCATAAGTGAAATTGATTTAATTCAAGTACTTCCAAATTTTTTCTAGAGTGTCTGACAAGCTCAGGTAATTCTTGAAAGTCATAAATATTCCAGTTTCTTAGAATCTTTTGTTCTATATTTCCATGAACGCCATCGGCAGCCATGTGCGTATGGCCCTTTGTAAGATATCGTATAATGATCTCCTGTGTTCCGGAAGCACGATTAACCTCAGTAACCAGGGACGTATAAAGAACCCAATTTTTGTTCTGGGATGTAGAGTTATCAGCCCAGAAAATGAAATGGAAGACATCTCTTTCTTTTTTTGTTACCTATTTGAAATAAAGCGTCAACAATTGCCTCAGCCTTGCGTCCCCCTAAGGTTTCGTGCCAAAGTACACAGTAGCTTTTGTTTATAGAATTTTTGTTTGAAGTGGCAAAAGACAAGTTAAAGACCACAAGGCGGCTGGTGAAAATTGCACTTTTACTTTGCGGCATAATGGGCAAAATAATTACCTTTTGTAAGTCCATGGAGTAAATACGTTTCGTCGAACTTACTATTTCTTATTTTTTATGAAAAAAACGCGACACTCTTACAGTTACACAGTAAAGTTTATAATGGCGGGGGTAACATGTTCTGAGAGAATTATAACCAATTTCCCAAATCAAAACACAGTAACTGAAAAAAACATAACAAAACACAGTAACTACTTGGTAGTTACATGGTTTTGAAATGAGTTTTCTTAGTTACTGCCTTTTGTTATGAGAAAAATCTGCACCGACTGTCAGTTACTGTGTTTTGAGCATGCCAGATCTTCCTTATTTATTATCCGATTTTAGTTTAAAAAAAACCAAAAGATACAGCAAAACACAGCAACTCCAAATAACTAAAAACGGTGATTTTCGCTAAACTGTCAGTTACTGTGCTTTGCAATGGGACAGCCGAAAATTTGTATGAAAAGTTTTTGCTCAAGTAGAAATCCAATGAAATCAGTTCTTGAAGTCATCTGATCGAACCCAACCAATCAGAAGAAAAAATCCCATGGGCCCCTTTTCACTTTATTATGTTATTGCCATGGATACATACGAATTGGTTTCGATTTTGACGTTTCAAATATTTGATATTTCAAAATGTCACCATTCAGTGATACTAAGATGCCTAGAAGTCCTGGTGGCTCAACTGATTAGATTTTGTTTAGATTTTTGTGGCGAAAAAAACAATCGACGCTTTTGAAGGTTTCCCCTATTTTTTCGGTAGAGGGCGTAATGTTCCCATTTTTCAAATTTGATGACAAGTGTCAAGTTAATTGTCATATTGTCATGTCAGTTTGGAATTTTGATGTTTACGATGTTTTTATCGTGTTTATTTGTTGATTTCATTGCTTTTGTATATCGAAACGTTGTTACTGGCATTGTCCACCCATTATCCTTTAGGTTACGATCTCTTCTCGCTAGCCAATCAAATAAAAGTGGAAAAACCCGACTGCACATTTTCACTTAGTGCAAATTTAGCTTCAGACAAGACTGACACGAGTGTGTTGGCGACATCTGTACATATTGTACGGAAACCTCCAAAAGCTCAATTATCCACCAAAAATCAAGCAATCCAGATTTCGCCACTTTTATCCCAAACTTCTACAGGTATAAGTGAATACACCAGGGTTTCCAGGCATCTTAAGTGATACTATATTAATATCAATGAAATTATAGAATCAAAAATCACAGTTTACAGTCAAGAATTTGTATGGAAAGCATTTATGAACATTTGCAATGATAGAAAGTATCAATTAGTTGGAAATCGGGAGGCGGAAGAATTGGCGTCAGTTTTAAAGGATTGCGCTGTGAACATGACAACAAAAGATGGTAGAGAGTTCAAGGTCAAAACCATGTGGAACTTAACAGGATTAATTGATTTTTCTCTTGATTTTTATCAAAAATCAGCAAAATATTTTCTATCAAGACTTCACATCTCAATAACTCAGTGTTATATCGCCGAACACACAAAAGGCCTATGTTGGTGAAATCTGGACCAATACGTTTTCTTCCCCTTCTTTGTCTTGGATGACGATATCTGAACTTAATGAGAATTTTCCATTCTTTCGGAATTCGGATGGAAACTAAATGTTGGTCAACAATGTGATTTTCATGTACGGTTCCTTTATGCTCCAGTGAACCTCTGATCCTGCAACATTTCCCTTCGTGTCCCACATAACGCCTCAGGTGACAACACCACCATCAAATTTTCATAGATAATAACATACGCAAATATCTTCAACCTGGATCACGGCCGCGTTTTCATTTAATATGCCGTAGGTATAGCCACCCTCCGCCCTATATATTATGCAGGCATCGTTAGTACGTTCATACTAAACCAGGGCCGTTTCGAGCGGTATGTGTTCGAGGTAGGGGTGGCCGAAGGTTTTGTTTTTCACACGGTTTCAACTGGTCGATGGAAACTCAAGGAATTGTAATGATTGAAATTATCTCAATGCAATAATTCATATTCCTTTTCATACGTGCTGTATGTATAGGGACCGTGCAAACAACGTGGTAGGGGTAATGCAAACGACTGCAGCGCGCTATGTGGAGAAAACAAGCATTCAAAGAGGACTGACACTTTCCGCAAAACTTCAAGCTATAATGAAAGTTAGAATGAATTACGGTCATATGAATCGTGAGTTTTTGACTTCACTCACGATTGTGTGAAACTTTTCTGTGTTATTCCATTCAACTTCGAATGAGAAGTATTGGACTAGATCCAAAATTTGAATCACGTTTGAAATATAATGCAGTTATTTGCGTTTGTTCGGAATGTTTGGATGACGGAAAGAACAAGCCTTATAAAGAATAGACCATTTTACAATAACTACTGATGCTATTGAACTTTAGTATATACTTTGAACACTGATAGCCCGGGAGCCAGCTGCCATTTTGAGTGAATTATTTCAAGAAATCTGAAATTTTTGGCTAGTGTTCATTTCGTATTGCTAATATGAACAAGCGCTACAAGTTGGTGCAAAAAGAAAAACAAAACCTCTTTTTCCTCTCCCACCCGTAAATATGCTCATTTCTTCATAGTTTACTGAACGGATAAGGAGGCGATTCCAGGGAACTGAATCGTGATGATTTCATATCCACACAAGGTATGATATGAATTCCACCAATCACAGAGAACATACCACAATATTATTATAAGTATAACAGGGTGGGATGAATTGAAATCTTGTGGCTTCCCAATTTATTGAAATAACTCAAACATCGAGTCTCACCAAAACCGACTTTTTTTGTTCTTTTTTCAACGATTGAAATATCATAACTTTTCAGGTACTTCGAATTTCCGGAGGATGTAGTCGGCAAGAATGAAAAGCTTGAAAATTAGTGATGTGAGAGATTTGGGGAATGAGTTGCAAGTGGAACTCATAGACTTATTGATTTTGAATATGATACTTGAAATAGAGTTCTGAAGTATTCACCTGGTCGAAGAAAAAATGAACTGTACAACTCGTGCTCAAACTTCTTTGTCGTATTCACTCTTGTACAAAATACTAATACATCAGTGATGTAAAACATATAAACAAACCTGATCCTTTGATATGAAAATATATTAACAGATAAATGATTCTTACAAAGTTGGAGAAAGAGTCCTGAAATAACTACACCCCTTTTGTGATGTCCCGTGGTTCAGGAAAGTGACACGTAAGTGGAAGTATATGGCAGTGCTCATAAGATCTATACGCCACAGAAAAAGAATGAAGAGCTAGCTTTCTGTATTGAAATATTTGAAATTTCATTCGACCTAGATAAATCAGTGCACTTCTGAACCCCGGAGAAGCTTGTTCTTGTTTCTCTTCTTCCATTGATTTGGAGAAGTTCCTCGGAAATTTATATTCTTCATGGAAAAATAATTTTCCGAAGTGTCAAAACCAATTTTCAGAGTTGCGAGATTGAATTTGAGATGCTCATCTGGGTATATTTGTAGTGAACCGATTTATACTGGAATAGATTTTTATTTTGTGAAAATATTCTATGTGAGCTATGGGCTTAATTCAAGTTACCTGTGTAAGGTTCAAATTGAGCAAGAAGAAAACATTACTTTTATGACATTCAACGACCTATTTGCAAATGGTCAGGGGAGTAGTTGTTTAGAACAGATTATATTTCTGTGTGTTTGAACCATCTGTGAATGATATACACATATCATGAGAGAGTTGCACTTGTATTTTTATTATGATTTGAAGAGAAAGGACAAAGAAACCGATACTGATATAAAGAAGTTTGAGTCAATAATTGGGAATTGAGCATCAAAATTAACAGAGGACGAGTTCTGCTCAGCAACATAATATTGTTTGAAATGAAACAACCTCAAATTCCATGTATTGATCTTGTCTTGTATACCATTACATGCTTCTAAGTGTAAAAGAAAAAGCTATAACGAGAGCAATAAAGACGGTCATATATCAGTTGTTACGAAGCAGATATCTGATCACAGATATATCGAGTTACTTATGTATTAGTATTATGTGCAATGAATTTCAAGAAAGAATATATTACCGACCATTTGGCGGCAACCCAAGGATACGAAACTTTGCAACAACCGCCATATTTTGATGTTGAACGAATGGGCTCATGGACAACCAATATCCACAACAGAGACTATGGGAATAAACATCAAAAGGAATATACTGCAAATTGATAAACTACCAGTTAGTTCAGTTATAATAACCAACTAACTGTTTCCCCACATGCATTGCAATGTTTGTCCGTTTCAGAAGAACGGACGTGCACAGTTCCCTTTATTTTCCTACAATTGGGTTTTTTGTACCTGTTGGAAATAAATGGCTTATTATTTAAAAAGTGAAGGTTGAAATTCTCACCGCTTATTACTTGAAACTGCTGCATAAATCCGGTGACTTGAGTTAACCATTCCTGAGAAGGCTTAGCTCCAGTATTTGTATCAGTTGAGTACAATCAAAATGGAATGGTAGTACCACCTGATGAGGTATATTCAAATCAGACATACATCTAAAAATCTTCCAACACTGCGGAAGGGCAACTGATATTGATTGTGGTGGATTCCTAGGAATTGTACCCTTTATATTCCAAGATGAATGATTGAGCGACATTCATCGAAAGCAAGTTGAATGATCAAAGATTAGATAAACAACATCTATGAAGTTACTCTGATAACATTCTCATCAAAGTATGATTTCCACAAAATCAAACACTTCATAACATGGAGCAAATTCAAGTTTATTATTATTATTTAAACTCCGTTTCGTAGGTTATCATTTCCATTTTTTGTTATTATTCCAGTTCAATACAGAAACAGTTTAACCTGACACTGATGCGTTTATAGTTTTTTTTGTTCCAAAATAGTATTCATTATTCAATATTTCATTATATCGAAGACATGAAATGTTTTCGGTTCATTATAACTATCACAAGTCATAAAATAAACAAATATTTTGAAAATTATTGAAGTTCCATATAAAAAACGACGTGGCGACATCTACTATCATACTGAGTAACTTCATGTCACGTGATAAAAATTTAAAAGATGCTAACCTCTGATCAGAAAATGATTGTGCAACCAAAAATAAATGCATATGGTCAATTGGTTCCTATTTTCGTCTTGCTGTTCGTTGATGGTATCAATTTTTTCAGAGGAACGTCTTTCAACAGTCAGTACCTGACGATTTCTCGTACCTGTTTCTTACTGCTCGTTTGTTTCAGACAAAACAACTTCAATAGTTAGTATCCGAATAATTTTCGAAGGATTCAAAAATCATGTTCAATTCTCTATGGCTATAGAAAAAGTAGAACATTATTAACAATTGAAAAGGAGTGACTGTTACTTCATTTGATATATGTCTGTACATCTTCTGGTTTTTTATTATGGTTTGTTTTTTTGGAATCTTTTACCATGCTTCTTTTTCTTTAAGATTTTGTACCTTTGACACCTTTGATGGTGATGACGCTGATAATGGAGTACTATTGGCTAAGGAGAGCTAAACGATACCTCGAGCCACCCCTGATGCAAGGGTAAGTAGGCGAATGTGTAAAGTGTTGCAAAGTAACCTCTCACACGACACCCGTGAAATACGAATACGCCGACAAGCATACATTTTATACCTCCCATGAAAACTTACATTTTATTCGCATTTCAGACCTCTGGAATATGTTTATCGGCATCGGCTTTCAAATAGTCTACTTACTTTGAATGCATTTTTGAATCATAACATATTGAATTTACTTTCTTCTAACAGCTCATTGAAAGCTTATAATGAGTGTGTATGTGCTCTTTTTATTCACCATCAATAAAATAATGTTTGATGAAACACCAAAGTATAATCGGTGAGTATCAGACTTTACGAACGAACTAGAACAACTTGGAGTTGTGTGCGGTATTTGAAGTAGTTCGCCAAGAAAAAAAACAGCGATTCGCTGATTGGGACTATATGCTTGTTGTTAATTCGAGACTTGAAGACTTAAAAACATTCAACCTTGTTGTCAAAAGCATATGCCAGATTTTGTGAGGAACCCCGTACTGGCACAGGTCGGATATGATCCAATGCCCTTCATGATATGAGCCAGGGGGAGTAGTGTTTTCTAACAGATGTTAGTCCAGAAACCTACTGTGTGGGCTAGCCTGAACGGATTGTACGAGAGATGATTTCACTTGATGAAGTAACGTCATTCCATCAAAAGTGTATGTCAGCCTATGGGTAACTATCCCGCTATCTTCCGCCAGCAAATCAATGGAACATTTTTCATTTCACTTTCTAACGAATCGTAAACTTTCTTCGGATTTTACAACAAAAAAGTGATAACCTAGTGCGAAGAAATATTTCACTTCTTGTCAGCTTCTAATGATCTACAAGGCTCAGATACGACCTGTCATGGAATACAGTTCTCATGTGCGGAGTTCGGCACCAAAACATTCATTGAGGCTTCTCGATTCCATTCCGAGAAAGGCAATTCGTCTTGTTGGTGATTCTTCGCTCACATACTCGGTCACTTCATTGGAACATCGTAGAAGGATCGGAGACTTGTCTCTCTTCTATAGATACTTTCACGATCGATGCTCTTCCGAATTGTTATTAATCGTTTCCCCCTTGGCAATATCAACACGGATGACTCGACGAGTACAGAATTCCCACCCCTTTGTTGTGAATTTGGAGACTTGTCGAACTTCTCTTGCTCAGGAATCTTTTTTCAATAGAACAGCTGAGCTTTGGAACTCGTTGCCAGAAGAGGTTTTTCTTGAGGCTCACAATCTTCAAAAATTCAAAGTGAATGTTAATTCGTATCTCCTGTCCCATATTTCACGCGGTGTTCTTTGAAGATTAAAGGGCTCCCCCTCTCGTGTGAATCTTCATATAAAAAAAAATAATAAAAAATATAACAATAGTTGTGTAATCTGTCGCAATATTATTACTATTTTTTCAACCAATTATCGTGGTAATTCCCCATTTATAAGATGTACAATAACGTACAACAATGTGATCTCTGACTTCGATTTAGATATGGTTTCAAACTCAAATTGAAGAAACTAATACCAGCAATATACTGTTCAGTTTATAGTCCAAGAACCAGGTACTTTTTTTCTGCAATCTTCTACAGAATTGATATTTTTGTTGGAAAATGTTCGGGGGTGTCCCCTGAATGTAAATTCAAGTTGGCGGGACGGGGGGGGGGTTGAGCTTCAGCCGCCATCTTGGAAAACACGTTTTATCGAATATCTCGTGAACCGTGCATCGTACGATAAAAACAGTAAGGATCGTTTTTGTAGATAATGAAATTCTCTGCAACTTTATTCGAAATTTTTTTTTGTATAAAGCATAGGTTTTTATTTATGGCGCGCCAAAATACTGCCATTTATACTGTTTCATCAACCGTTCACTATATATTTAGCAATAACCATGCTGGGAACAGTTTGGCGCGCTATGAATGAAAACCTATGCACTATACGGAAAAAAGTTTCGGCTAAAAGTTGAAGAGAATTTTATTATCTACGAAAATGATCCCTACTGTTTTTGTCGTACGATGCACGGTTCACGAGATATTTGATAAAACGTGTTTTCCAAGATGGCGGCTGAAGCTCAACCCCCCCTATCCCGCCAACTTGAATTTATATTCAGGGGACACCCCCAAACATTTTTCAACAAGAAAATCAATTCTGTAGAAGATTGCATTATGAACCTACTTTTTTGCTCTGGCTCTTGGCGTATTAGCTTGAAACTATGTATGTTCCACATGTATTGTCAGGCCGTACTAGTAATGAGTTTTTTTTTGGTTTATTTTTTCAGAATCAAATTCTACAAATATAGTATATTTTCAGAAGATGATTCACCATCTTTTCATAAGATGTGAGCTGTAATATATTTATTATAGTTTTTCTATATATGTAGAATCACACAACATATTGTATCACGCTATTTATGTGCCACCCTGTTATTGGACTTGTACTGTTGGGTGGCCCTGTTTATGAAAATAAAATAAAATAAAAACTATTATTATTCGATTACTCATTCACAACATACACACCTCAACATAAAACAACCCAAAACATCCTTAAACCCACTTTGATCGTGAGCATTATTGTATATCGACAGCGATTGCGAGCGAATTATACGAGAAGTCTAACTTCGAAAAGCAGTGTTCTAAGAATGACCTAGGAACAAAACAGCAGTCCTTCACATATACCCATAGCTATGAAACGGATATTTTCCAGTCACACTTTCATAACATACTAGACCATTTCAATGGGCGTTAATTTTTTTTGTGATGCAAATATATTGTGTAGTTCTCAGTACTCAGTTTTATTCGGTCCATCACGACACGTCGAACACACCCTCCAAGTTTCAGGTCTCTATGATCAGCGGTTTGCATGTACGTTGATCCGTCAGTCAGCTATCCACGACAAAGCATTGCATTTGATGATTTTTTTTCCGAATCATAAAATAGAAATTACAACTTCTACGTAAGAAGTTGAATAAAAAAAAATTACAATCACTTTGTGTTAATAGGTACCTACGTGTATCATTCGAAAACGTTTAATTCATCCACAAAAAAAAAGAAAAAGTCCATCCAAAACAGCTATTTCCCTGCCTATAAGGCAACGACAGGACCTGGGTTTCATAGAAATCACTTTTTCTTGCTCACTTTGTATACCAACCATATCGATGAGAAAACTCCTAGCGCCGGCCCTGTCGCTCGTTAAACGCAGAAAAATATGAGGGGTCGAAGGAAGTATGTAGCATTCCAGAAAATTCAGACTCGCGTAGAAAATTCTATACACATCATCAAGACCTGTCTGGAACATTCTTCATAGGCGTACGTACGCAAGTATAAATTAAAAAGGGAGATACTTTATCGCGACGGCAGAGTTTTTCAGAGTTTCTAGTAGAGAGAATTTGTAGCAATGAAATTGAAGAATTCAGAGCTCAGTGTATAGTCGAAGTTGTATATGCAGAGTTTTAGTACAGAGCGTTGGATAGTTTAGCAGAGCAGTTTGAGTGATTGTATTGTGATAAAGAGTTGTAATAAAAATAGTTTAGTATTGTTTGGAGTTTCAATGAACGTACCTAAGGGAATATCATAGCAAAATAGAGAGCTTTTTGCAGAAAAAATCCCACTCGTCAGGAAAATGTTTTATTCCAACCAGCGTGGGGCAGAATCTGATTTTTATTAAAAAAATCAAAAATCATTGATTTAAAAAAAAAACACGATTTATTTGATTTTTTCAATTGGATTATAAAATCTGAACATTTTGATTCTTTGAAATTATTTTTGATTATTTTAATGTATAAGTCTAAAAATTTCAATACAATTTGCGGCTCAAAAACTTGTGAAAACGCATTTGTCGCGCTTTTTGCAAGAAAATTCTTGTCGCGATTTGTTTTCCTTCTGTCCTATACACTCGCTATACAGTGCCGAGTGAGGCACGAACGCGTTTGTTGTGCTTTTTGCAAGAATATTCCTGTCGAGGCTTGTTTTCCTTCTCAACCTATAAATTGATGTTGCCCAACACTTTCACGCATTTTGCTAGTTGTACACTCGGATATTAGAAACAGATTAGGCACAGAGAAAGGAGGAAAACTCGGGTTTTTGTTTCAATTGTATAACGAAAATGAATGGACTGAAAATATACAGTAATGAAATTTAGGTGTTACGTTTAGTTACGTTAGAATTTGGAATCATGTACTTCTTTTTTGTTGTTTTTGCTAAAAGCAGATACTCCTTTCGATCTTCGAGAAAACTTTTTTATCATGTTAATGTCTGGTTCTGAATAAAAAAACAAAAATTGATTCAAATCATGATTTCAATTTTAAAAATCAAGCGATTTAAATCATGATTTTAATCACTTGATTTTAATCAGCCCAACCCTGATTCCAACCCATAGAAGATTCCGTTTCGATCAGAATTTCTTACTGAAATCTTTGTTCAATATACAGGGTGTTCCTTAAACACATGCTAATATTCAAGGACGTAATTCTTACACCCATTTCAAGAAAAAAACTTCCTATGGACGTATGTCCTGAACGCCTTAACTTTTGAGATACAGGGTGGCAAAGTTTTCAAAAATAATCAGTTTTTTAAAAATAACCGAGATAATTTTGTAGACATCTTTGGCATATTTGGTACATATGTTCCATGCCTCAAGGCGCATTTTCTGTTGTACAATTTTCTTAATTTTCTCTGCCAGTGGCGTACGTACGAGTTTTGAAATGTATATTGTTGGCGAAAAAAATACTACGCCACTGCTTTATCTTGAAATGAGAATTATTTTCAAAATCTCCATACATTTTTGAACACATTTGATTTGCTAGGTTTTCTTTTTCCGACGCATGGTTTTTGCTCAAAAAATTAAAAATCGCTTTACTTAAGGATAAATTCCTTAAAAATCTGATGCGATATCGTGCATCGACTGAAAGCAAACTAAGAGATCAGATTTGTTGCAATTCTCTGTGGATAGATAGATAGATAGATAGAAGCAATTTTCAGATTCTAATTCATTTTAGAATTGATCTAATTCCTTAATTTGCTTTCTGTCAATTTTTATTTTTTTGAGTGAAAATCATGGGTCGGACAAAGAAATACCAAGAGATCAAATTTTCTCAAAAATAAATGAGGATTTTGAAAATGATTTTATTTTGAAAAGAAAGCATTGGCGTAGTACTTTTTTCCCGAAAATATTCAATGCGAAACCCGTAGGGACGCCACTGTTTGAAAAAATACAAATTTGTGTACATCAGAAAATGCGCCTTGAGGCATGGAACTCATGTACCAAATATGCCAAAGATGTCTACAAAATTATCTCAGTTATTATTAAAAAACTGATTATTTTTGAAAACTTTGCCACCCTGTATCTCAAAAGTTAAGGCGTTTAGGACATACGTCCATAGGAAGTTTTTTTCTTAAAATGGTTCTAAGAATTACCCCCTCAAATATTAGCATGTGTTTAAGGAACACCCTGTATATGAAATATAGCCTTCACCACTTCGGAGTGGTGTAGTGAAAGAATTTCCATGATCGGTGCAGTATTTTCGGAGATCACCCCCGACAAACAAACAAAGAGAAACGAAGTTCATTATAATATTAATATAGATAAGGAGTGTCACGAGTCTGATTCATGAGGAATCACAAATAAGACATTTAAGATCCAGAAAATAAAACTGAGTTTTTTTTTCTGAAACTATCATCGAAATTCAACGAATTAAAAAGAGGGGCCAATGTAACTAACTCAGGCGAAGGCCAAAAATCCTTCGATTTGGCAGAGGTGACCCCGCCCGGGTATATAAACCACCTCGATCGGCCTGAAAAGCCGATTTGATTATCAACGCAGTAGTAAGCAATACACAACAGAACTGAGATTTATAGAAATGAAGCGATCATGATATAGGTGCATTTATTCTGTTATCTACTGTAGTGAGAGATTTTTACTGGACTGTGCGAGTTATTTCAAAGAAACACACAAACATTATTTTCGTTCAGAACTTCATACGCAGAGAAACTATTCAAGGAAGGGTCGTATATGTGCCGAATAAATTTTCGGGAGTAATTACACAAGAGTGCTTCAAAATAACCGATAATTTTCAATGAAAGCATGTTGTCTAAGAACTGCACGAGTTTATTTTCATATTTTGTCGAAAGAGCCCGACTCCGAAGGAGAGTCAAAATATGAGAAAAACCGCATGCAGTTTTTTTTACTGACAACATGCTTGAATGGAAAATTATCAGGTTTATTTTGATGCACGAGTGTAATTCGGTAGAATATTTCCGGAGTTGAAACAACGACGTTTAAAATCCAGTATTTATGCCTGTCATGATGAAGAATGTACATTTTAGCACGGACCGAGCGGGTATTTTTCGATACCTACCGGGTATTTACCAGCCCGAAAATGTCCCGCCGGGAATTTATCGCTGTAATTGATCGAAAATGTCCCGCTTCATATGGGATTTTTAACATACGATGGAAATATTCAGGGTAAAAAAAAAATTAGGTTCTACGGATTTTCTACAGTTTGATCTTTTAAAAGTACGGTGATCGTCGTAAGAGTCCTTTTTTTCCTCAACACTCGCGATACAACCAGTAATAGTAATATTAGCTTTATTGTCCATGAAATCATTTATATGATACGGAAAAGTTTCTTCTATCAGAAAAGTTTTGTCTTGAAAACAAAGTCTTCAATCATTTGAAACAAATAAAACAGAATACGAATAAAATAGGTAAACTTGACTAGATAAAACAAGAGTCAAAACACTGAAAGTTGAAATCTAAGAACTCTGGCACAGAATAAAATGAGCTGTTCAATATAATTTTTTCATAGCGTGTTTGAAAAATTCAAGGCTTGTAATGTTTTCAAATCATTAGGGAGCTTGTTATATATGATAATTCTCACATACCTCGGGTTTCATAAAATGCATGAGAGTTTGAACAAATCATTACATTTTTTTGTGAAATAGTTGTGATCAATTCATCTTCGGTTTTTCGGGCTTGAGGGCCGTGTGCTGGAATTTTGACTTCCGGAGCTTTCGGCTACATCTGCGGCTGCCATCTTCAGCGGCGTGGTCTTAGTTGAGCTCCTCTATGTGAGTTCACTACGACTGTGTCGTAGTGAACTCACATAGAAGAAGATGGCTGCCGCAGATGTAGCCGAAAGCTCCGGGAGTCAAAATTCCAGCACACGGCCCTCAATCCCGAAAAACCGGCCGTGGAAGCCTACATTCTTTCAGTTGTTATTGAAATTGTTAGGAATAAATGTATTGAAGGTTGATTTCACATACATCAACATTTCTAGGATGTAAATACAAGGAAATGGTAGGTTTCCCAGTTCTCTAAATTTGTCTCTACATGACTGCCTAGCTTTCAGAGATGCAATATTTCACACAGCTCTCATCTGTGAAATACCTTATGGGCAGCACTGGTATTACCCCAAATGATGAGGCCATAAGTTAATCTCGATTGAATTTCACCAAAGTAAAATGAAATCATTGCTGAACGATCTAAAACACGTTTCAAGTGTCTAAACAGATAACAATAACTATTCAAACTATTGCAGAGTTTATTACAATGAGTTTAGAACTTGAGATTATCATCAACATAGATACCCAAAAATTTTACGCCATTACACACCTCCACAATCGTGTTATCAATATTTATATGTGGCCTAGTATTTTTTACATTTTGAACGGTTTAAAAACAAGTGCTTTGGTTTTACAAGTATTGAAAAACAAAGAATTATCAGAGAACCAATTATGTAAACGGTTCATGTTAATTTCAATTTGATTTTGAAGTCCAGGTGGATTATTAGACCCGAATAAAATGGAAGAATCATCTGCGTACAGGCAGACAGAGCAGTCTTGTAAAACAGTTGGCATTTCATTAATATATAATATGAACAGTATTGTTATTGTTCTAAAATTGTTCTTTCCGTTAACCAGCCGACGAACTTCAACCCTCAGAAGTCGAAATTTATGCGAGCAATAGATCAACGAGGCCTTACCTTTTAACGTGCGATTACCCAGCACGGTGGCCCGGCGAGGATTCGAACCCCGGCCTTCCGCTTGATAGGCAAATATACTAACCACTACACTACCGAGACATATAGGTCCCATAACCGATCCTTGAGGTACACCGATGTTATTTTTTGATGATTTAGAAAATATTGAATCATGGTGGTGGCTATCTGAATATTGAATTTCAACCCAGTTCAATGAGTTGTCAACGTGTACTCCTAAGAATTTTGCAGAATGAACTTATCTACCACATACTCTTACCAGACAACGTTCTGTAACATCCCTCAACGGAATGGGATGAAAATTATATTCCTTCATAATTGAAAAAATCATAAAGCCTCCAGGAACCTGTACACTAAGTAGATTTCGAGATGAATTCAATTCGCGTTTTACCTACGTTTTTGCCATCCGTTTCGGACGCCCTCTCATACCCAACAATGCCATACCTGTAACAAAGAGAAAACAACATTAACGTTTTTACGAGATGTTTTCACTGGGAATACATTCTATGAATATTTGTCTGGCGGAATGACGGCTTTTTGTCGGCGGACGAAACATTTCAATTAGAGCATTTGAAATATTAAGTGCATTGTATCATGCTTGAATCCTGAAGATGACAGACTCCTTTGGAGTTGATGGATAGCGTAATAGTCGGGAGTTGGCCGTTTATCATTATTCATAACAAGATTCAAACTTCAAACCCGTTACCATACAATGTGTGTCACATCGTACTGAGATGAAGCAGTAGAAGTTTCGAAAAATGTTACAGATATAAATTCAGCGCTTCTATCTTCTTTACCGATTTACAGCGTAACATATCGAAGTTCCATTTTTTTAATAAAACATTTTACAGATGTTGTGGCATTTTATTACTATTAATATTTGGGATGGGGCAAGGAATTTTATTTTGAAGATTTGGCAGCCTCGCTTTCTGTCGAATAACGAGAAAAAAGAACTGCGACAGACGCAGAATGAACGAAATTTAATTCGAGAACAGCGGGTGTTCGAATTACGTGAAATTTAGATTGGTAGATTGATTTGGGAATCAATGAGTTTTGTAAAACACGGTGTTTTCGGTTTTTCTTTGAGTGGGACAATTTATTATTCTTATAATTTCCGTTATTAGAATATTTGTGCTTTGGTGTTCCTTGAAATCCTTTAACCTTCCTATATCGAAACCAATTTTTCCTTCACCAAAATCTGAAGAAAGAAAAGACGAAATCCAGCGGCGAAGGTAAGATATATTTTGATTTTACTTATTTCTTACAGAACACTAGCGGAGTGTTCTAGAAATAAAACTACAAAACATTTTGGTTCTTCGAGCGGGATTTTGGTGAACTGAGTTTCGAAGAAAATAGGAGTATAGTTAATAGTTAGTAGAATTTTCATACTCTTTCAAATGATATCATATCGCATTCAAAGTTTATTCGTTTGATTATCAGTGATTTGCTTCGACCAGTATTTTGTGACGGTGAGAAAACTTTATCAGTAGCAACGGATTTACAGTTTTTTTGGGTCTGTTATTGTTTGCTTCAAATTTCCTCGGTTCGTGGAAGCGGTGTTGCCAAGCTTATCGAAAGTATTTCATTTTGAAACATACTCAACATATTTCAATATTTAGATCATCAATATTTTGTAAAATGGGAGGTACGGTGGCAGAGCGACAGTTGAAGGTGCTCACAGCAAAAAAAGAGTCATTATTTTCGATGTTGCAAAAACTTCTAGATTTATCTAAATCACTTAACACTCAGGAAGAAAAATCTAGATTTTCGACCTTATATAGTACGATTAATTCAACTAAGGCTGACTTGTTGATGGTTGTTGAGAGTATTATGCATCTTAATTTAGAAATGGATGATAAGTTCGTGCCGAGCTTTGCGATAATTCAAACAATCGATGGAATGTGTTGTCATATTCAAATGGCGGCGGTGAAATTGGAACGAGAGCAACAGCAAGTACCTAATACGTCTCAAGGAAATGTAGGAAATATACACGGTAATTCGATTTCGGTGGGAAATCATAATTTTATGAGAAACCTTCCTAGCCTTCCTAAAATTGAACTCCCAGAATTTTCTGGTGATATTCGAGAATGGGAGACATTTTATCCAATTTTCAAGAGTTTGATTCATGAGAGTCCATTACTTACGGATGTTGACAAAATGAATTATTTAGTAGGGCGTTTGAAAGGTACGGCTTTAAGTGTATGTACGGGGGTAGCTCCTACGGGAGATAATTATGAGATTATTTGGAATTCACTTGTAGAAAAATATCAGGATACTCGTTCACTCGCCACTAGTTATCTAAATCAAATATTAGATTTCAAGCCAATACAAGGTGAGTCATCGAAATATCTCAACTTATTTTTGGAAAAATATGATACTGCGGTACAAGCGTTGAAAAAACTCAAATTAAATGACTTGACGGATTTCATTTTAATGCAACTTGCTGTTTCCAAACTTGATTCAGAAACAGGTAAATCATTTGAAATGTATGTTCGGGGTACAGGGATACCTACTTATGATACTGTTATTAAATTCGTTAAAGAACAGTCAAAAATATTAGATCTGAACAAATAGACCACTGGTAAGAGCGGGCAATGTGATAGTTTGAGATCGCGTCCATCAAGGTCTTTCTTTGTGGGTCAGGACAATAAAGTTGATAATAAAACTAAATCAAACACTTGTACTTTTTGTCATAAGGGAGGGCATTTTTTAAGCCGGTGTGAAAAATTTAAACGTTTATCTCCTTCCAAGCGGTATGGAATAGTGAGGGATAATAATTGGTGTTACAATTGTTTGTCACCAAGCCATGGGGTAAGATCTTGTCCTTCCGAAAGAGTGTGTTCTGAATGTTCCAAAAAACACCACTTTTTGTTGCATTTGGGAAAATCAACATCAATTCTACAGCCTGAACAAGGCGTTGGAAATGCGGTTGTGAACGGAAGTAGTACAAATACGGACACTAACACTATTGAGTCGACAAGTAGTAATCTTTGTGCAACGACTATAAGGTCACGGAATAATTGTGCAGTTCTGTTATCAACAGTGGTAGTTAATGTTTTAGACAGTTCAGGTAAAATGCAAACAGGCAGATTTTTGTTAGACTGCGGTAGTCAGGTTAATCTTATTACCTATAGCTGTTCTAGAAGATTGGGTTTGAAAATTTCGAAATGTTGGACATCGGTTACTGGAATCGGTTCAAATTTCAACTCGCTCAAAGGTATGACGAATTTGATGGTTTCATCTAGGTATGATTCAACAAAGAAATATTATATTGAGGCTTTCTTGGTTGATAAAATCTCTAACAAACTTCCGGCAACAAAGGTTGATAGAAGTAAACTGAAGCATTTTGAGGGTATTCATTTAGCAGATGATGAATTTGATGTGCCAGCTGAGGTCGACGGGATCATGGGTGCTGAGCTTTTTACGGTTATCATGGGTAATACTAAATTATCTACTTCGACAGGCTCTCCAGTGGCCATACGAACGGCGTTTGGGTACGTTGTGATGGGAAGTGTTCCGAAGTTGGATAGGATATCTGATTGTAACGTATTTTTCAGTTTGACAGAGGAATCGAGCTTGAATGAACTTGTGAGTAGGTTTTGGGAAATGGAACAGGTTCCAAAAATGGCATTACCAGATCCAGAAGAGATAGAATATGAAAGACTATTTTCTAGTACGGTTCGTAGGGATCACGAAGGACGATTTACGGTTGCACTTCCTTTCAAAAATTCACCGAAGACATTGGGCGATTCTAAATCAGGGGCTTTAACTCGATTGTATTCTTTAGAGAGGAAGTTAGAAAAAATTCCGGAACTACGGGTAGATTACAATAATGTTATGAAAGAATCTATCGAAAACGGTTACATGCACTTGGTGAAGAACGACTTTCTTGATAATACAGAGCCTTGTTATTATATACCCCACCACGCTATTTTCAAGCCAGATAGTTTGAGTACGCCAATTCGCATTGTTTTGGATGCTAGTGCATCATCAGACACTGATGTTTCATTGAACGATATTTTGTATAGCGGTCAAAAATTACAGACAGATATTTGTTCATTATTATTGAATTTTAGGTTATTTCGAATAGCGATTACTGCGGATATTCGTAAGTACTATCATCAGATCAAAATAACGGATTCTCATTGGCGATTTCAGAGATTACTTTGGCGATTTAGTCCCGAAGAACCAGTCAGGGTTTATGAATTTAATCGATTAGCTTTCGGTGTCAAATCTAGTCCTTATTTAGCTCTTCGTACTGCAAAACAGTTAATCAAAGAAGAAGGTAATAAATATCCTTTAGCCGCCGAGGTAATGTCGACGGGTTTGTATATGGACGATTTAATATACAGTATCTCATCCAAAGAGGAAGCTCAGAGATTGTATTTAGAATTGGTGGAAATATTTGCGAAAGGTAAATTTGATTTGGTCAAATGGTCTTCAAATTCCTCAGAGTTATTGGAGAAAATTCCTAGTGAAAAACGGTTGTCAAAACCTGTTACCTTCAAGACTGATACAAAAATTCTGGGAATGGTTTGGAATCCAGAAATAGATTGTTTGAGATTTTGCTTTCAGGTTCCAGGTTCGGAGTGCACTAAACGGATAATTTTGTCTACAGTAGCCAGATGTTATGATCCGATAGGATTGGTGGCACCATTCATTTTATATTTGAAACTTTTGATTAAGGAGTTGTGGAAACTTCAATTAGGTTGGGATGAAGAAGTTACCAAAGAAATATCTCAAAAATGGTTGATGTTGAAGAATGAATGGTCGAAAATTGAGGAGATTCGGTTTTTTCGTTATTTAGGTACAGTCAACTTATCCCCGGTGATGTTGATAGCTTTTGCAGATGCCAGTAAGGATGCGTATGGCTCGGTAGTTTATACCAGAACCGTTGGACGTGATGGAGAAGTTATAGTGAGTTTGTTATGTGCTAAGTCTAAGGTCTCTCCCTCCAAACTAGTTACGATTCCAAGATTGGAGCTGGCTGCTGCGGTTCTTTCGTCTAGATTGGTTAAACATGTTTCGGAAGTTTTTGGAAGTCGTGTTTGCATTTCCAAAATACTGGCCTTTTCAGATTCTACGATAGTTCTTCAGTGGTTGAATTCAGTTTCGCAGAAAGATATTTATGTAGCAAATAGGGTAACCCAAATAAAGGAAAATATTCCTAGTGCTCGATGGTGTCATATATCAGGGATCTCAAATCCGGCAGATATTCTATCTAGGGGATCACTTCCCTCCCAATTGATTAATAATCCCTTATGGACGTCGGGTCCAACTTGGTTGAAGTCACCGATTGAAGAATGGCCAATCAGTGAAGATTCTTATACAAACAATTTTCTTGAAGAGGCAGACCAAAATCATTGAAGAATCGGAAGATAACCCGGTTTATAATATGTTGGTGAGGAATTCATCATGGAATTCCATTTTACGAATAACGGTATGGGTACTTCGTTTTGTAAAATTACTCCCGATAAGAGATTACATAACTGCAAGTGATTTGAAAAAGGCTGAATATGTTTTAGTGAAAATCGTCCAGAATAAGAGTTTCAGTTCAGAAATCAAACTTCTAAATTTAGGAAGAACTGTCTCGAATAAAATGCGCAAATTGTATCCCTTCATTCAAGATGGAATTCTCAGGGTGGGGGTTCGATGAGAAAATGCCTCATTATCTTTCGGTGGTCAGCATCCTATCATATTACCAGGTAAAGATCCTTTTACTATGAAACTAATTGATTATTACCACAAAATAAATCTTCATTCGGGGTCTTATCTATTAGAAGCCATTTCAAAAAATATTGGATACTAGGGGGTCGAAATGTAATTCGACAACGGATCCATGCTTGTAACCGGTGTTTTAGATTGAAACCGAAAGCTAATCCTCCATTGATGGCAAGTTTGCCAGCTCCTCGAGTACATGAGGCGAAGGTTTTTTCCCAAACAGGTGTGGACTATTTCGGTCCATTTAATATAACCCTTGCCAGGCGAAAGGGGGCGCATGTATCAAAAGGTTATGTATGTTTATTCATATGTAAGAGTGTCAAGGCAGTTCATTATCGACTGATCATTTTTTGCAGGCTTTAAAAAGATTCTTGGCTCGAAGAGGTCCTTGTGCTACTCTGTATTCGGATAGGGGTACGAATTTTGTAGGTGCAAAATCGATACTTCACGATATAAATGTTTTCGTCAATTCTGATCAATATAAATCGGCGTTTCAAACAGAATTAGCTATAAACGGTATAGAATGGAAATTTAATACGGCATCAGCTCCTCACATGGGCGGGCTCTGGGAAGGTAATATAAAATCAGCCAAAAACCTTATTTACAGAGTAATGGGTACTCAAATTTTAACATTTGAAGAATTCAATACCCTTTTAGTTCAAGTAGAGGCTATGTTGAACTCTCGCCCTCTCTGTGGATTATCTTCTGATCCATCAGCCCCAGAAGCGTTGACTCCTTCACATTTTTTGACTTTGACTCCATTGAGAAGTTTACCATCAGAAAATGTTTCGAATATCAGTTTGAATAGACTCGATCGGTTTCAACTGATAGATAGGATGGTGCAAGATTTTTGGAAACGTTGGAAGCTAGAGTATCTCACAACATTGCAGGTCAGAGAAAAATGGAATTCAGAATGTCCTAATATAAAGGTTGGAACTATAGTGATTCTGAAAAATGACAATTCGCCACCACTTCATTGGCCTTTAGCCTTAATTACTGAGGTTCATCCCGGAAAGGATGGCATTATTCGTAATGTTAGTAATGTTACCGTTCGGACGAATAAAGGGACTTATACTAGGCCGGTGGTTAAAGTGTGTCCTTTACCGACACAATAAATTGAGGTAACAAACTAAATACTAACTATTATATATATTATTTTTTTTTGTCTTTTTTTTTCGCAAGTCAGTTTGAGTTCGATTATTTACGTGTTCTAATAGTTTAATCAGGGGAAATATTACAATATATTAGGCTACCGTATCTCTCACATTTACAATTTCATTCAGCTAGAAAGCTGAAAAATATTTTTTCAGGGTGGGGGGTATGTTGTGGCATTTTATTACTATTAATATTTGGGATGGGGCAAGGAATTTTATTTTGAAGATTTGGCAGCCTCGCTTTCTGTCGAATAACGAGAAAAAAGAACTGCGACAGACGCAGAATGAACGAAATTTAATTCGAGAACAGCGGGTGTTCGAATTACGTAAAATTTAGATTGGTAGATTGATTTGGGAATCAATGAGTTTTGTAAAACACGGTGTTTTCGGTTTTTCTTTGAGTGGGACAATTTATTATTCTTATAATTTTCGTTATTAGAATATTTGTGCTTTGGTGTTCCTTGAAATCCTTTAACCTTCCTTTATCGAAACCAATTTTTCCTTCACCAAAATCTGAAGAAAGAAAAGACGAAATCCAGCGGCGAAGGTAAGATATATTTTGATTTTACTTATTTCTTACAGAACACTAGCGGAGTGTTCTAGAAATAAAACTACAAAACAACAGATGTGAACAATATTCAAAGATTCTTGGCAATTTCTTGTTTATAACGTGAAAAAATATAAATAGACATGAACATATTCAAATTATTGTTTGAAAACATTATATTTTTCGTTGAAACAGTCCCAAATCAGCTATGGCATATTAGGATGGGGAGGTGTGTACGATATATACCTGAACAACTTGAATATAATTCAAAAATGGATTTTGAAAATAATTCATTATAAAAACCGTGGATATTCCAGTGATATGATTTTTGAGATCAGTCGAGTCTTGGATGCTAGACAATAATATTTTTAGAAAGTTTCACTGAATGTTTTCGAAGGAAAGATTAAAATAAAGAAGAACTCTCACTCATATGGAACTAGGAATATATCTAGGAACTACTACCTACCTAGAATGAACAAATCCATAGGTTGTAGATCGCTATCATATCTGGCACATAGAATCTTTAATTTCATACCAGATGAATCACGAAAAAATAAAACTCAAAATAATTTCAAACGTTGCTTGAGACAATGGCTGAGAAGTCAAACAAGGAATATAATCCATGATATAATAAACCAGAAGTGAATTCAAGAACACACTGATAGCTTTTTATTTATTTATTTTTTTCGATTAGTATTATCATAATGATAATCATTGTACTCGATTTTGGACTGTTATTGTTCCTGTTTAGTTATGTAAAAATGTATTTAGCTTTACTCACACCCCACCATGCACTAGGGATATTTTTGTTAATATTCCTTTTCTTTTCCGTTTATTAGCATACTAGAGTCTGTATACCTTCTCTATATTAATCTGTAATTTTCCAATAAACGTTATTATTATTATTATTAAAAGAATCATCAAATAGTGAAATGTAAAACACTAAATTTGAGTCGTTCAAACTACACCATGAATCACGCGCTTTGGAAGACATCATAGGACATGTCCCTTATTTTTTCAAGCATGTCAGTGACTCAAACATACGTTCTGTTTTGATTGCTATAGAGATCATAGAAGAAGCTAACAAACCTTCTGACAACTATTTTTACAAGCGATGCGAACCTACGAAAACATTGGTGTGAGATATCGCATTTATATTGTCAGCTCAGGTCCACTTGTACAAAGAAGATTTATCTCCAGTTCAAGT
Organism: Zygogramma bicolorata; assembly: GCA_032362365.1. Taxonomy (NCBI): domain Eukaryota; kingdom Metazoa; phylum Arthropoda; class Insecta; order Coleoptera; family Chrysomelidae; genus Zygogramma; species Zygogramma bicolorata. The sequence continues at coordinate 1,011,023 of JAVJAQ010003051.1, read as the reverse complement.
GAGCCCAGTTCAAGTGAGCCCAGTTCAGTTGCTGAGAATTAGCCAATTAAATCGTTTGTTGCTTGACAACTGATCTTGGATAACTTGACAGTTCAATGAAGTTTGAACAACTGGTCCTTGGAGTGAATACTGTGAATAAGTGATTGTTCAAACAGTTGAAATCGCATATTTTATTTGATGTTTTTCAATTTTTCAGCAATATAAAGTGCAGTTTTATAATCAATCAACGACACGTAAAATCCATTGTTCGTGGTAGTGGCTGGCGTATTTCAATAATACAAATCGAAAAAAACCGGCCGATTGCTGATAAAACCGAATTGAAACGCAAAATCGGTTTCACGGAGGGCGACTTTCAAACGCTACTGCCGCCATGTTGTCCACTGTTTGGAAAAGGCAGCACTGATTTTTAATTTAGTCCTACCTCCCCCCCTGTTCGAAGGAACTGACAATACGGTGGACTAATCATTACAGAAACCTTAAAAAAATTTTTGGTTAATTTTTTTTATGGCGTTGACCGGTCCTAGACATAGCAGCGGGCCATCTTCTGTTCTCCCATGAATGAAATATCGAATTATATGTATTACTTTTGGGAGCCCTATCGTTATAGGTTCAGTGTCGTCGCCTCTTAGACTATAGCGTATTTATTATAATATTCGCAAAGTTTATTTATATATTTATATATATATATATATATATATATATATATATATATATATATATATATATATATTCAGTATTTATTATAATTTTAATTTGCTGTTAATGACTTTCATTTTGTTAATAGATTATCTTTTTTAAAATATCTTACCTTTTTTACTGATTTACACTTTTTTGCAAAATACAGGGTTCCTTATAAATAAAGTAAAAAATTTATACTTGAATAATAGGATATTTAGGTCATCAGTGCCGTAAGTTATTTAATTGCTGGAGCACCATGACGTCACATTTACTATTCCTCCCTAGGGAGGAAGAGTACGACTTCGCTCCCTACAATGAGGCCAGGAAATGATATTTCGGACAGAGGTAGTCGAAAATAGTATATTACACACCAAGGTGGGAAGTGATTCACTCCTGTCGTAAGAACAGTTAGTTAACCGAGACGCAAAGCGAGGATAGCTATGATCTCGAGACAGGAATGAAACTTCCTATCGAGGTTTGTATACTATTTCATTTACAACCATCATATTTCGATTGGAATTAATAAATCTTTGTTTCGTTCTGAAAATATCTAAAATATTACATTTAACGAAAAATTACCAAGAAGCGGTTTTCTCAGAATAATCAAGTATATATATTGTTACCGTGACTACGAAGTATACAATTGTCACCAATATAAATGTCAGATAAAGTCATTAAATGACAGATAAAGTCTAGAATAGACGAAAGATTAGGGCGTGAAGTAGAGGTGTGTAATGTGATACTTCGCAACCTTCAATGACGTTAGTATTGACACCATTACATATATGGTTGTGAAGAAAATTAATAAATCCCTGTTTCATTCTGAACATAGCTGAAATATCATATTTAACGAAAAATCACCAAATACGCGGTTTTCTCAGAATAATCAAGTAGATATATTGTTACCGTGACTACGGGGTATACAATTGTCACCAATATAAATAAATGTCAGATAAAGTCAATGAATGACAGATAAAGTCTAGAATAGATGAAATGAGGGCGAGAAATGAGAGCGGAAAGTGAGGGCGGGAAGTAGAGGTGTGTAATGTGACACTTCCCAACCTTCAATGACGTTACTAATAACACCATTACATATATGGTTGCAAATAAACCTTTTCATCGTAATAAGTCGACAATGAAAACATTCGAACCCAATTTAAGCGATTGTGTTCGCGCCTATTCCAACCCGAGAACGGATTCTTGAGGAGCGAGCGACCGCCAATCGAATCAATACATTTCCAATTTCCGAATCGACTGCAAACATCGGGGCGGACGGGCTAAAATTAATATCGCATTTAAAGCGGTTTCGACAAACACAAACTCCGTGTATCAATTTCCTGTTCGTATTTAGCGTTCGTGATCGAATTGTCGCCGGCACAAACGGCAGTTGGCCGAACTAATTCCGACGTGCAAATATTCGGCGGTTTGTCCCCCCCCCCCCCCCCCAACCCTCCTCAAGCAGGATTCAATTGCAGGTGAATAGATCGGGAGTGCGTTTTCGGTTATAATTGCTCGGGTGCATAAAATAACCGATCATTTTGCAAGAAAGCGTGATATCTGAAATTTGCAAATTTATTTTCATATTTCGGCGAAAGTGACCGAGTCCGAAGGACGACGGTTCTTTTACAAAATATGAAAATAACCGAATGCAATTTGTATAAGATATCACGCTTAAATGCAATTTATCTGGTCATTTTTTGGCACGAAGTTAATTCATTGGAATATTTCACCAATGAAGAAATTCTCAAGGAAAAGTTATTTTTTGTTTATTTATACTTTCCTCTATAGATTGTATGGAGTACTCACCTGATTGTATGGAGTACTCACCTAAACGCGAAATGTTTTTCTATTTTTGAAGTCCATCTGACATTTATTTGTGTTGTTTACTGACGTCTAGCGATACGGTTTCAAATGTGTTGATATGGCGACTTGATACAATGCAATTACCGCTGTAAGTTTTCGATAATTGCATTGCTCTTATGGGACATTTTATATATGAGGCAAATATTTGTTTGAATCGATGCAATATATCTATTTTCCAGACAAGATGCCTAGAACCGCTGGACGTCTGTCTTTATTTACAAATTTATGTGTGCCCAACAAGTGGGCACAATCTGAGCTCGTTGTCCATTGACAGTCCTGCCATAATGGGTCACCGGTCCGAGTTGTATTCAGGAACTGGAAAATGTATAGTGCGATTTGAAACGACAATTGTCAGTGAGTTTCAACAGAAAAAATGCATGCATATGCAGACATGTCCTGCCCATCGTGAGGAACTGGGACATACGACTGCAGATCCAGGTGTAGCTGTTCTATATTTGTTGGTACTGTTGATCGTGAATTCGCAATTTCATTTGTCCAAAGTTTCTCGAAAACTTGTCATGAAGAAGTACTCGTATTTACATCGGAGTCGATCTTCACACCTTTGGAATTAATATCAAAATTTGATATTTCTGCTATTGTATGTTCCCACTTTTTCTGGTAATTGTTTGCTTCTTCAATTTCACTTTAAGCATTCTCGGTATCATTACCAACGTTTGCAGAGTCACGAGTGTGAATTGCTCAATATTTCTACATGATCTACATGGACATCAAAGTGGAATGCTCAATAGAAACCACATAGAAATTGACTGCTTTTGCAGTCCTTATTATTTCGATGACTTCAAGTGCAGCCCTACATCATTACAGCATATGCAAACACCATCCTCCAATGTGTCAAGATTTAATACATGAGGCAGTTTTGGATCATGATCAGAAGTGTACGTCTACCTTCCATTTTTTGGGTGAAATTATAAAACGAATTCCAGTGAGTTTCGGCTCAAAGGAGAAACAACAAGACAAATTCTGTACAGGATTCTAATGATTCAAATGTGAATCGAAGAGTCAACCTTAAGGACCTGAAATTCAGAATATTTTCACATTCCAACAAAACAGTCCTGGGGGTACTTCAACAGCCAATATGAAAGGTTTCAGAAGCCAAAATAGATGCAAATGCTTCGTATATATTTTGTTGTTGGGCTCCAAGATGTTGCCTTCCTCCTAATCTATAATTTGATCGAGGTTGGAATACTGATAGCTCATTTTGAATTCATCGAAAAAAACTCCGATCGTTTTCCACTTGTGATCGCTGTCTGACTGTCGAAGATGGACCAACCAGTTTCAAAAATTGGAGAGGTTCTATGGTGTTGTTATTAATATATATCTCAGTACAGACTTATTCAGAATGTTTGTTTCAACTGCAATGCACTGTATGAGAAGGATGATGGCGATAACAAATAAGGAAAAACTTTCGACTCCATCGAGGCCGTCTGACCCGTCTTTTTGTTGCCAAGTATTCGGAGAATACTTGGCTCAAACTCGCAAAGATCAGCGTTGTAGTCCCCTATATTATTCAGGTGATCGTTGATTGGATAATGTCCGATCAGTAGCCCTGTTCTAGCCCTATCTGATTCATGTTACAGTGAAGCAGGTCTTCAATCTTCTTCCTTGACGGTCCTTCATGAAGGTTCTCCCATTCTCTCCATCCACTGGGTAGATTTTTACAATGTATGGGAAGGATCAAGGAGATTGTTCTAAAAAAAAATTGTTGTTGTTCTAAAATTGTTCGTTCCGTTAACCAGCTGACGAACGTAAACCCTCAAAAGTCGAAACTTGTGCGAGCAATGGATCAACGAGGCCTTACCTTTCAACGTGCGATTACCCAGCACGGTAGCCCGGCGAGGAATCGAACCCCGGCCTTCCGCTTGATAGGCAGATATGCTAACCACTACACCATCGTCCATAGATATTCTAATAAGTCCGCTCACTCTCAGCAGCGACCCAAATCATCACCGTCCGTCCTCGCGCGTCCCTTGCCTGGCCGGTCGGTCGTCAGTGCCCGTCTGACGGGGGAGCCAGTTTAACAGAGTGTCTCCGATTGAACAGTTCGTATCGTTCCGGCCGGTTAAACTGAGTGCGCGAAATGAACATTCTATTTGAACTTTTATTCTTGTAGTTATTTGAACATTTTTTGATGAGGAAAGAAAGTTACGAATTCTCTGGAATTTATTTTTGGTTGTAGGCTTACTATCTCCTCCGTTTTGAATTTATGGAAAATAATGAAAATTGAAAATTATAAGTTTTTATTGACGCGTAATCTCAATCAGGATTGTCTCGAGAATTACTTTGGTCAAATCAGAAATGCTTGTGGAAACGCTAGAAATCCAACTGCCATTCAGTTTACCAGAGCATTTGAAAAACTGTTTGCTATAGGATATTTGCACGAGACAGAAGGCAGCAATTTTATGGAAGACAGTAGCGATATTTTGCTTAATATAACATCGGAGTCATTGAAAAATATTGAAAGTTTTCAGGATAAAAATTAAGAAAATATTTCTCCAATTATAAAAATAGAATCAACCGATTATAAGAAGTTGATATCAGAGGAGGGAAATAATGCACTGGTCTATGTTGGTGGATATTTTTTACGTAGATGTCTCTTTAAACATTCCTGTCATATTTGTTTGGAATATTGTTCATCATCCGAAAGAGACAAGTCTACTTCATTTTGTGAGCTCAAAGCTTACAAAGGTAGTAAAAATATATTTGGTGGCTTAACAGTCCCTCCCAATGATTTTTGTAAGTATTTAATACAATTAGAAAATATTTTTGTTTCGAATTTTAATGATTGATGATTTTAATGATGATTACTGCATACATGATGGTGTGGGAAACATATTTCTGAAAGAATATTCCAATGTAGAATTCAGCCATCCATGTAGCAATTTTCCCAAAGACTATTTACTTTCATTGTTTACAAGAGTTCGAATCTAGTACACAATCAAATTTGCAAACAGGCAAATAAGATCTCAATGTTCAAATGAACAACTGAACTGAAACCACTAATATCGTTGCCGACGTTTCGACTTTTATAAAGTCATCCTCAGGGCATTACAAAGTTGCAGTGAATCAGATATATATATACACACATACAGGTGAAAAATTATTGAAATTTGCGACTAGAATCACTTCTGCGAACGAGAGGTCAAGATTGAGTAAATTTGGTACAATTCAATTGACAGTAAAAATGTAAAAAGAGACATGAACAACAATTTCAAAAATGTAGGAAACGGTAGAACCCAATATCTGGTTTCTTGTCTATTAGAATAAAACTAAAAGGACATTTACATAAAAATTCCCAGTTTTTGATACTGAAATATACAGAAGCATATTTCTGACCGACGAAAAGTCCACTGTGTTAGCGACCGTTGAAAATAAAATTAGGAACTCACTTACTTCCTGCACTCAAACAGAGTTTTGATATATATATGTTATATATATATTTCAGTATCGAAAACTGGGAATTTTTATTTTTATGTAAATGTCCAGACAATTTTGATTTCAATAGACAAGAAAACCAGAAATTTATGTGAGTTCAACCGTTTCCTACAGTTTTTAATTTTTGTTTATGTCTATTTTTACATTTTTACTGTCAATTGAATTGTACCAAACTAATGTACTCAATCTTGACCTCTCATTCGCAGAAGTGATTCTTGTCGCAAATTTCAATAATTTTTTACCTTGTGTGTATGTATATCTGATTTAATGTAACTTTGTAGTACCTTGACGATGACTTTATACAAGTCGAAACGTCGGCAAAGAAATAATAGTAGTTTCATTTATTCGACCTAACTCCAACCAACCCCCAGCTAAATATTTGAAATGTGTCTAAATATATATGCCAAAGTACTGAATAGATTATAATAATACTATTAGGGTATACTCAAGGAAACAACAAATCACCATTCAATTAGGTAATATGTAAATAAAGATTATTCATCTTTATTTTTTCTTTATTATGAAGTCCCTTTATAAGTATCTCACCTTTTTACCTGCCCATAATTTAAGAAATCAGGTGATTCATGCCAGTTATTACAACGAAATATTCCTCAATTTATTGTTATTAGAATCTTATATAATATAATCATCTCAATGAAAGATCATACAAAAACATAAATAATATATAATGAATATGATCAACACTTGACGCCTGACCCTCGTAGACACACTTTCGAGTAAACATATTGTTCGCGCTGCTGACTGACCCTCGTATAACGTATTTCTGCTTGTAGCCCGCATGATTTGTGACCGCTCGCAAAAAAAGCGGCATATTTTACCCACATCAAAGGAGTTACCAGACTTATTAGAATATCTATGGACGATGACTACACTACCGAGGAGAGGTTAACTTAGAGAAGACCGCAATGTTACGAGCGGGGTTTTTGATATTTGGCAAAACCTCTTAAAAATTCAAAGATTTGGTGGAGGAACACTTCTTCCGAACAAGTATTATTTGGTGAAGGCGCTAGCGAGCAATAATATCTCAACAGTCTGCGAATGAAGAAGAATGAATGATTATGACCAATGTATTTATTCCATATTTGATAGTTTTCAGGGATAGCAGGATTCCATCTTGACCAAAAGCGTAAGTCCACATCTGGATTTTGAGTGTAATTATAATTACGAGTTTTTAATATTATATGAATAGGTCACCTTTCAAAAATAAACATACCAAATATCTGATTCCAAACTCACGGGAGAGGGTATTTGATACGATTTGTTCACACTGCAACTTTAACCCTCTAGGAAGGGGGCAACAACCTTTTTTATTTCAAATGGAACAAGGGGTCGAGTGAAACCTTCTTTAAAAGGGCATTTAATTTTTTTTCGAATGACATTCCATTTGTGAAATTCGGTAATATAGTTTCCGAAATAAGTATCTGATTCCCTAATGGGTTTCCCAACCTTATTAAATGACTAACAGAATACTAACGAAGAAATGTAACACAAAACGTAAGTAATCATTCACACAGTTGTTCAAAATGACCACCACCGACCTCCATGCAATGATAAAGGTGTCATTCAAATTTTCTACGAACTGCCTGTAAAATGTATGGTGTTATCAGCCGGCATTGTTCTACAGTTAGTAACTCTAGGTCATTTGGAACTTATGTGTTAATGTTTACGTACGTTTTGTATAACATTTCATCATTAGTATTTTGCCAGTCAAATAATTAGATAATAAAAACCATTATACAAGTAGATACTTATCACGGAAACTATCTGACCGAATTTCACGAATGAGATGTCATTTGAAAGATAATCAAATATCTTTTCAAAAGAGGTATCACTACACCCCTTGTTCCATTGGAAGGGTTGGTCCCACCCTTCATGGAGGTCCAAAGTTGCTGTGTTGAAAATAATATCAGAAATTCTCCCCCGTGACCAGTGTAATTACGTGTACAATCGATTTTTTTTAAATGGACGTGATATTTCGTCTGTTTCATTTCAAATGGTGACACCTGTATAAGCAATCTATTTGATCCAAGGAACGTGCGTTTTGAATAAAAATATATAACGTAAATACTATAGATATGATTAGTAATATCGCATTCATTTTTGATGTTACATAGAAGTTTTATTTCCTTTTTATATTCGTTTAGAGCAGATAGGGATACTTTGAGAGTTCCTCGAAACTGCATGTTAATGAATACAAAGGTATAATCAAAATATGTTGTGTCAGATAATGTATCGCAGTTGATAGCTTACTGATAGTCAAACGCACAAAATGATTTGTCTAAGAGCCTTTTGCGAGCAAGGAATGCTGTTTTTATTTACCATGGCTCTTCTATGCAACTTACATTTTTTTTGCAGTTCACTTCAACCAGACGAAATTGAATTCTGTGTATTCGATGATCTCATCAGTTTCAATTTCTTCCGTCTATCTCAAATTTGTGTCAGCAAACTTTGCGACAGTAACAAGTTACTTTTGGTTCACAGCATACTGGTAGATATTGTTACGTCCAGCGCCGGCCCTGACGAGATCGTAAACGCAGAGGAGGGATCGCGTCGTAGCGAACGTCATTTTCCAGGAACTGTATATTGCCGCCTGGAGAATTCGAGACACGTCATCGGGGCTTCGCTCGAGGATTCTCGATAGGTACGCAGGTATATATAAGCATCGGGATATCGCGGCGAAGACAAAGTTTTCATTCAGAGAGTTATTTATTGGGAAGTTTGTATTCAGAGCTAAGTGGAGCGAGTTTAGTAGAGCTAAGTGGAGAGAGTTTTGTTATTGCTAAGTGCAAGTAGTCGACGTGTAGAATTTGTATAACAGAGAATTTTTAGTACAGAGAGTTCTAGTACCGAGCATTGGAAAGTTGTCGGAGCGATTTAAGTGATTGTGTTGTATTGTATTGTGATAGAGAGTTATAATAAGAGAAGTTCAGTGTTGTTTGGTGTTTTAATCGACGAACCCAAGGAATATCGTAACAGTGGTGTCAGAATTGAGATTTTCCAGTGGATAAATCGTAACAATATTATTTCTATTTCCGAAACGTTCTCTCAAGAAATGTTTTTGATGATAAAGAGAACAGAACAACACTTGGCCCACATTTCACATAACTGACTCGGATATACTCATACCCATATCTTATATGCTCAATATCGGCCTTGTATCTTTGATAACTATGTCATTACGCACGGTATATTATTGATTCTATAAAATAGAGACAAAAGCATACATTCAATTACTCAAAAATACTACGAAGAGAATAACCACAAAATAATGATTCTCAAACAGTAATCATACCGATATTGCATGGAAATGTTATTCAATTAAATCGATACAACACATTGCGCCACAATAAAGAGAAGATGATACAGTAGGCTACCCGTAGTTTATTGAATTTCTCCTCTTCAAGAAACGCTACCCCGCAACATAAAATACGTGCCTCACAACGGAACTAACTTCAACGTTATGCCACCCCATCAAAATATAACATCGTCATCATACCGTGTAGCGCAGTCGTCTGGAAAATTGGGTTTATTTTTTCTGGAAGGATCCTCGAGTCAGGGGCTCGATTTTCGACAGCGTTCGTTACGAAAACGTGTACGCTTTTGCCAGGGTGTAACCAATAAGATCAGTTCCATTTCAATAATGGCATTTTCCCTACATAAGCCAAATGGTGACGAGGGTATTGGGATTCCAAATCGAGTTGCCAGCGCCACAGTTGCGTTTTTCGAACTGAAGTTGTCCATTCAAGGTCACCCATGGACTGTTTACTTTTTCTAGTTTCGTTCCTATGAAGGTAGGAGTTAAATATATGAATATAGAAGTATCATTGATTGAGTGATGACGAAAGAGAAGAATATGTTTCAATTCGATTTGGAATTCGATGAATTTTTTAGAATTCAGAGTATTTCAATACTGAAAATAGGTTTCAATAGTTCATGTACCAATCATAAATTGGATTTCAGACAATATTCACAGTATGAAGGAAAAATCCTTTGGAATTGGCAGAATCCGATTTCAAAACTAAAACGAGAATATAGTACAAGTCCAATTGTCTTCAAAGTATTCACACCACCAAACCGCTGAATTTTTTCAAGTCTTGCTTGAGCTCACCATCAGAAGATATTTTGAAAAGTTTGTGTCGGGTAGGGTTGACATGACTGGGTCTACACGACTTCTCCATTGCAACCCTTAAGGGTTCATTGTGGCTCTTTGTGTTGGGTATCAATTTTTATCTTTTTATTTTCGAGTGCCTAGATATACTGCGGAAATACAGATCATTTCACTTTGTGTATATGAATATGCTTACATATAACCTGTGATAGAAGTCCTTTGTATCTCAAAGTGGAGTGTAGTAGATTTACGATGCAGAAGAACTCAAAGTCGTCTCCACAATTTAATATTTGAAAGATGTCAGTACGGTGATTCAGTACATGTTTCGAACCTACATAGGTTCATCATCAGCTGAATTTACATTTATGGTGTTAGGGATGTCCAAAATTCCCCTAATATCAAATTAATCATAATTGTAATTACAAAATGTTTTATGTCCTTTTGAACTTCACCATGTGATTTTGCTATTTTTTTTTCATCTCCATGTAGGGAAGTAAATTTTATACCTCATTTATCAACTAATATTATATTACTCTTCCTTTATTGTGGAATTCAATGTAAATTCAGCTGATGATGAACCTATGTAGGTTCGAAACATGTACTGAATCACCGTACTGACATCTTTCAAATATCAAATTGTGGAGACGACTTTGAGTTTTTCTGCATCGTAAATGCTTACATATGCTGCTTGAACATGGAAGCAATCTGTATATGGGTTAAAGAAATTGTTGTGGAGAACATCCAGTTGATGGTTTCTGTCTTGGATATGAACAAGAATAGAATAATGGACATTCTGCTTCACTAAGAATACAATTTGAAAAGCAGGCATATTACATTTGCACAATGAACCTGCGTGAATTGTATGTTCATTTTTCAAATACCTAACGAAATAAATACACTTATTTCCTATTTTCATTGATATTGAGGTAGATTGATACACTCGCTGAGAAAGAGCCATAATGGCTTGCTTTTGAAAAAATTACAAGTGTTTTACTTTCGAAATCCAGTGTATAGCATTTACCAGAAAACCTGCGAACCCATATTAAAATCCAGAAATCTCATTTGAAATCCTTCATGATATCCTGAAATCCAACTGAAATCACTCATCTGGGAGATCTGAGTGAAATACTCCTAAGAAAATTAAAAACAGTTCTTCTATATATGAACAAATAAAACCATAATCTAGTGAAACTTTTACCCTAACGCCAAACTAATATTATCTGCACAGGACACGGTTTCGCTAACAAGGTTAGCATCTTCAGGAGAAAAAACTGGAGCTCGGTTCCAGTTTGGTATTATGGTAATTGATCTCTACATCAAGTTTCAACACAAAATGTTTGCTGATTATCGTAGAAGAATGAAGGATACAAATATATCCAATATAAAAGGAGTTTCGAACAGAGCGTTTACGGAGGTGATTAAGGAGTTAGTTAATTGTCAATCGAGCTACACAGAAAGTCAAACCATCTCGAATGAAATCAATGAAAACTTGAGGGACTTTGATAAGGTTGGAATTTCGTTGTCTAGGTACCTGAAAATGGAAAACAACTAAGTCGACACATTGCGGATATTGTTCGGAGATATGAAAATATGTTCAAAGGGTAATTCAAGATTCATGGTAAGATTTTATAATAAAAATATTTACTTCATGCTCTTTTGTACTGAAATAACTATTTTGAACGAAGGTCTTTGCATTCAACTCTTTCTCCACAATATACCGTTTCGTCCCACTTTGACCGTACTAACAGAAAACAAAGACGCGGCAATCGATGATTGACTCCGCGACGTTCGCACCGCCAACTCCGACGCAACGCTTCGAATTTGGCTCGAAAGTTCTTTTAAAAATAACTTGACATTGGAAATAGCGCGGTGTTTATTTTCGGAATGGGACAGAAATTGAGACATTTCCACCGGCCGTTTTCAATATTTACATAATTTTCACGTATTACTACTATACGGATTATCGTCGATTTATTTTCGTTCGCGATCGAGAGATATTTTTCTAGTGGGCAAGAGTCGATCCAAAAAAGTGACGATCGCTGCAAACATTCCATTATTTTGTCAGGTAAACAAGTGAATAGAACTGAAGTTTCATAATTGGCACACACGATTCCATCATTTATTTCCGGGGACGAGTACAATTTAATCTTTCGAGTTAAAAAAGCAAAATGAAAAAAAAATGTTGTCGATTGAGCCTCTCCCTTTCAGCCAACTTCTTCAGTTTATTGTTGAGAAATTGATCAGAATAATTAAGATTGTAAACTATATGAATAACTAACTTATGGAACGCTAACCCTAGTCTTCAGTTTTATAATTATAATAATGATAATACCGTCTTCATTCACAGTAAACAGAATTACACAAAAAGGTGGAGCATCGCTCTAAGGGCGTTATTATCGCTATTTAGCATGAATTTTCTTCTCCTGAAGATGCTAACTTTGTTATCGATACACGTGTCGCGTGCAAATCATATCGGTTTGGTGTAAGGGTAATTGATCTGTACGAAAAACTTTTAACTTTTACAACTATAAAGTTCTGATTCAATCGTTCATTCGAAATAGTTAATATTAAAATCTACACAAGTGTAGGAGGGCAGACTTCTAATCTACCATAAAAAAATTGCTGGAGTGATTGAAAAAAATTCCTTATCCTTCTATAAACGTCCAATGGGCCAGCAACTTCTCATATAACTCGAATTTGCCTATCAAAAAGACATGAATAATGTTCTTGAGAATACTCATCTCTACATAGTATAAAACAAAATCGCTTTCTGCTGTCTGTTTCTATGTATGCTTAGATCTTTGAAATATACAAAACATATTATTTTCGGTTTTTTTTAATAGAGTGGATCGATAGGAAAGTTAACATGTATAATACGGGCATAATATAGTAGAGATCAACAGAGAAACACTGATAATTTTAAAGGTTTCTATTGAGATGTCGTAAGTAATCACATTTTTTCAAGCTTACTTCGCAAACGCTGGCTGAATCCTATGAGTTAGATTGAAATAAAGTACTACAGTACTGTACACTTTGAAAAGGTCGACAAAAAAGTCCCTGATGGTGTATGTCTATCTCTCAGGGATAACCAACCAGAAACCATTTTTTCATCCCGGCGAAGCCGGGCTACCACAAAAGTGAGATTAAGATTGAGTTTTTGTTCAATCCCCACTAATAACATTTTTCAGGAGAGCGTAATAAAGTTTGATGCATTTCAATAGCATGATTCATGATTCGAACTTTTGATTGTTTTTTATGCAAATAAAATAATTTCAATCGACCTATACATATTTGTTGGAAAAAAATAGTTCCGTATTGCTATAGTATATCTTTGTGTTATAAAAATAACATGAAAGGTTGACAAATTTCGGAACCAAGAACAGTATTTACTTCCTAGCTTTCCCTTCGATGTGATAACAACCACTGCTAATACCACAGATAACGGTTAGTTCCTAGTTTTGATATTTCCTTTGACAAACATGATTAATATTGATCAATCTACATATTCAATGATGAAAATCAATCACGATCAATTCGTCCTGCATGATATGGTGTCAAGTTGAAACACCCTAGAACTTTGAAATGAAATATTTTATAGAATTGACTATATTCGCCTATGACATTCAAGAATCGTTATTCAAGCACAAGCCAACTTTGAAAGTGGTGCATTCCGATAGGCGTATGAGGCGTATTACTTGTACTCGTCTTGGGCAAAAGTATATGAAATTAAGTTTTTGTGCATTTCGACAGTTGTATGAAATGAAGGAGTTGACAACTGTAACGTCAAGAAAATGACAGAATAATCGATGCCATCATTTCCTTGACTATCTCTATCTGATAACAAGAGGATAACTCAAGAGGGAGTCAGCTCATTCAGTAGTAGTAATCCATATCTGAAACAGAACTTTGATTCCGTGGTTTCGCGATGAAACCACTGAGCCTCAGGCGGTCCATTTTACGTGAGAAAAAGGAGTATCATTGTTTCTGCTAGTCTTTTGGTAGTAGGTATTGAATTCATGACGATTTTTTTCATTGTGAGTGATGTAATGAAGACATAAATGTAAAAAACAGAGTTGTAAGTGAAAGGTATGCTCGAAAATGAGTCTGAATTTTCTGTTCACATTCCATTCATTGCCTGGTATAGAATGGAGTCCCTCCTGTTACAAATATGGATATTGTTTTGTATTCGATTTCAAATCACAGCTTTCATTCCCAAGTGCAGATGAAGGCTTATAAAAGTTTCGAGTCATAAATTGTGCGAATCTGTTGAATTTCTCATTGTTTGATGAGAACCCAAACTGTTGGTGGACAGAAACACTCGAATACGCACAGGAAATGAAGAACAGCTTCATCACTAATATACTCGCTAATATATCCAGATTGCTCCAAAGAGCGATTCAGATCATATGGCATTAGCATTTGAAATGTGACCAAAAAATACTCATATATTCATGAAGTAGAAGTCTTAGTTAATCATTCAAATATAACTGAGTTGGCACAAATAGCTTTTCTTTTCGATTCATAAAATTTTTAAAATGATCGAGATACATGAATTTCTCAAGTTCTTAGTATAACTACTTCTCTTCGGGCTTGAAGGCCGTCGTTCTTTGGAATTTCTTCCTGGCATTTTGCTAGCGCGAGTGGCTAGCTTCTTCAGAGGCTTATTCATCTCCGATGACTAAACGTTTCGATTTCTCAAGGCGTATTTATATTGATGCAGGTAGTCTGGAGTGTTAATTACTTCTGTCGGGTTCGGGGAATTCATCATTATTAGTTGCCGCACTACCTGCCGTGATTTCATTAGTTATTCTTGATTTCCTCAGAATCGGATTCCAAATTCTGTTTAGATTCAACGCTTCTTCCTTTCTGTTAAAATTGTCCGCATGTTTTTGGATCTCTATTGCCTCCCGTACCAGTCAGCTATGGTAACCCTGGTTGGGGGCAATCAGTGTTGCATTTTCGAACAGGATCCTGTGGTCGCCCTCACTCAGTGCGTGTTCCGCCACCGCCAATTTGTCGGTTTGCCCCAGCCTGCAGTTCCTTTGATGCTCTTTGTGCCTTGTACCCATGGATCTTTTCGTGGTACCGATGTAAACCTTCCCACAGGTGCACGGTATGCGATAAACCCCTGCCGCTGACAGTGGGTCTCTTTTGTCTTTTGCCGACCTGAGCCTTTGTTGGATCTTCCTGGTCGGCTTGAAAACCATTTTTATGTTATATTTCCTCAAGAGTTTTCCAATTCTGTCAGTGACCCTCGGGATATATGGCAGATATGCATTCGCAACTACCTGAGAGTCCTCCCTGTTATGAACCGTAGGACTCTTCGGTTTCATGGCCCTGTTGATCTCAGATACACTGTACCCATTCGACCTCAAGGTCACTCGAAGATGTTCCAGTTCCTGCTCTAGATGTTCTGCTTCACAAATTCTTTGAGCACGTTCGGTTAGGGTAGATATGACTCCACTCTTTTGACTGGGATGGTGGTTCGATAGTGCGTGCAGGTACCTATCCACTTACTTAGGTTTTACAAATGTAATTCGTTTTAATAGTTGATATCAACAAATTGTATAAACCAAGTTATTTTGCAAAACTCATGGTGAGTTTGAATTTATCGATTCTTAGGAACATGATTGTTTTGGTGGAGAGAACGAAGTTTTGGGAAAGTGGTTTTTGACTTCTTCTTGTCCAAGTCAATGCAAAAAGAATACAAAATTTCCATGAAAGAAGCTCGTTATCAGATATTTCCACTAAGATACCTGAATATCTAGGTATTATGTTGCGTTTTGATTTGAAAATATTCGAAAGAATTCTGTTAATTTTTGTTTTATATTTTCATAACTTTGGAAAGAGTCATTCAGATTGCTCTCACCAACCAGTTGATAATACACATCGTTGTCATGTACCTAATTATTTATTTATTGTCAAAGATTCCAATATCACTTCAAGATGTTCAACATTCTGCCTTGAACCAATACGTCAACGGTTTATTGCAAACACTGAAGTTTATGTATGTAGATGTTTCAGCCCATTCATATGGCTTGTTCGAATATTTTGGTCGATAACCAATCTTCCGGGTCTATATCCTGTTTGACTTTCCTGTCTGTTTGCTGCGTTCCATAATATTGTGAGTGGTTTTCTCATCACTTCACGGCACTCAGTAGAGCAGAGTCTAGGCATGATGAGGAAATTGTTGAAAATAGTGAATTCGATTGAATTTTTCAAATGACACGTTACATATTTCATCCACAAGCCTCTCAATATGGGTATCAAATGACAGGGATTAACTAATAGGATATTGTTCACTACGAAAAAAAAAAGCAAATCCATTGAGACTACCAACAAAATGGCGGATTAGGTACATATGTTTTCACATCCTTTCAACCCAGCTTTCAATATAGGTATCAAAAATGAATCAAATGAAATAAGAAGTATCAAGCAACAATTGTAAGAACTGAAACTAGAAAATTATTTGATTGGATTTTTTCCCAGTTCACAGAGTCTTGAAAATATATTGTAAGTCTCCATTGATTCTTCACAAAAAAATTAAATTACTAGGATGCCGTTCCCTAAATTTTCAACCATCCCCAATTGTTCAAAGGTAGCAGCGAGGGTAACAGCTAAACGAGATTTTTTTGAACAGATTTATTTCAAACGATTGGTATTGTTATCTGGAATTGATATTCCTGATCTCGGAGAGCACTTTGTTTTGAACTTTCGATCATTCTTATCATTCCATATTTGACAATATTGCAGTTTCACAAGATTTTGAAAAGACATTTCGATCGAATTTTTTCATATGCAGATTCACACGAAAGGGAAGCACTGAAATGTTCAAAGAACACCGCGTGAATCAAGGGGCAGGAGATACGAATTAACATTCACTTCGAATTTTTGAAGTTTGTAAGCCTCAGGTAGAACCTCTTTCGTCAAGAAGTTCCAAAGCTCAGCTTTTCTATTGAAAAAAGATTCCTGAGCAAGAGAGTTTAGACAGGTCTCCAAGTTCACAACAAAGGGGTGGGAAGTCTGTACTCGTCGAGTCATCCGTGTGGATATTGCCAAGGGTGGAACGATTCATAACAATTCAGAAGAGCACCGACCGTTAAAATATCTATAGAGAGATAAGTCTCAGACCCTTCTACGATGTCCAATGAAATGAGCGAGTCAGTGAGCGGATTGTCTTTCTCTGAATAGAATCGATATTCCTCAATGAATGTTTTGGTGCCGAGTTCCACACAAGAGAACTATATTCCAAGACTGGTCGTATCTGAGCCTTGTAGATCATTAGAAGCTGACGAGAAGTGAAGTATTTCTTCGCACGAAAAAAAAAACAAGTTTCTGGGAAACACCTTTAGCGATCGATCTCACATGGTTTTCCCATGAGAGATTATCACTGATCGTAATTCCTAGCATCAAGAAACTTGACTTTGTACGAATAGTTATTCCCGTCATCTGAATACTGGATGATGATAGATCGGCTTTCCTTGGGAAGAGACATGCCTGGGTTTTCCTAGCATCAAATTCCACCAAGTTTATGTTACCCCATTCTATTATTTCTACCCAGTCATCGTTAATTTTATTGACGTGAATGTTTCTTTGAATTTTTGTTTCTCGAGCTGGTATGGGGACTCTGGAAGAGGAACTGGTATGAAGAGTACTGTCGTCCGCAAAACTATGTATTGAACAAGATGTTTTCTCGAGCAAAGCATTGATATGAAGCAGAAACAAAGTGGGCGCCAGAACTGAACCCTGTGGAACACCTGCATTTATTGGGAGAATATCAGATGATACTCCATCAACAACCACATCCAGAGACCTATCAAACAAGAAACTCCAACAAAGCACACAATTGAGAAGGTGAACCATAAACCGGCAGTTTAGAGGGGACACCCCGATGCCAAACTCGATCAAACGCTTTTGAAATATCGAGTGCAACAGCAAGCGTTTTTCCGAATTTTTCGATTGAATGCTGCCAAATGTGAGAAACATAAGCTTGCTCGAGAAAGCTATTGTATAGCGACACACTTGTCGCGGTTTTGTGAACCTGTTGTCATTGAGAATAGTACAGGGATCTGTGAAAGTTTGAGTTAGTATTATAGTGTCGTCTACTAATCAATCAAATTTTGGATAATGTCTCTTCAGTATATGTTTCACGAGAACTTACTCAAATTTATTCTTCTAGTAATATTGATATTGTTACGCTACGAATTCGTATAATTCAATCGGTAACATGCATAATTCATTTACGTTCAAAAATGTTCTGATCATGAAATATGTATGATCGTTATGAATATAAATGATGATTGAAAATTATTGTATTCGAGTGGAATGAAACGGAATTACACATTAACCCTAAAAAGAGGTCAGTTTTGGAACTCATACATATATTATAAGTATCTATGGAGTATCTAAAGCGCAATGGACAATTATAATGGTTTTATCGTTCGAAATGACACAAAAAAATCTGAATTTCGTCCGAAAGTACCATTATTTTTCAGTATACCACAAAATTTCACAGGAAAATATTGTTAACTCACAGTCAGGGAATGTTCATTTCTAATCTAATTTTAGGTTGGAAAGTGACGAATGGTTCACTAGGAAGAAGGCGAAGTCGGAATGGGATAATTACATTACGAGTGCGGAAAGTGACATTTTTCACACGAGTGGGAAATATTGTAGCACGAGGCGTAAGCCGAGTGCGACAATTCCACGAATGTGAAAACTCGCACAACTTATTTTATTTTTTCTACGACCTATTTTATTAAACAATACGTGAATGTCAAATCGTTTAACAAAAATATATTACAGTTTCCTGTATGATTTTCACTCACAATGGGTTTACAAAACCGCGACACGTGTTTCGCTATTACAATACATACTATGCTACTACAATAGCTTAGATAAATTTATTAATCTTGCTTGAAGAAGCTATTGTAATAGCGAAACACGTGTCGCGGTTTTGGAAACCCATTGTGAGTGAAAATCATACAGGAAACTGTAATATATTTTTGTTGATATGGATTTTCATCAAGTATTGGCCAGTTCAATTCAAATCGTTTATATATGACATACTGTTACGATTTTACTTTGCAAAATTCCTACTTCTGACACTTCTTCCTCTGGGTTCGTTGATTAAAACTCCAAACAACTTCACTACTTTTATTACAACCTTCTATCACAACACAATACGATACAATCGCTCGAATTGCTCCGCTAACTTTCCAATGCTCTGTACTAAAAATTCTGATGGAATCTCTCTAATACAAACTCTGCTTCGCGAATAAACTCTGCTCCACTTAGCTCTCAATAACTTTCGCCACTTAGTTCTGAATGAAACTGCCTGTCTCGCGATGAAATGTCTCCCGTATATATACCTGCGTACGTCTATGAAGAATCTTCGCGAAGGGCCGCGATGATGTCTATCAAATTCTCCACGCGATTTACGGGTTCCTGGAAAATTATTATTCTGCGTGACCGACTGATCCGGCGCTAGGACATTTCGTAACATTACGCTACAATATGAATTCACCTTAACAGCAACCTGACAGCTGACAGTTCTTAGAGGGGCACTTGCGATTGATTGTTGATGAATATAGATTTGAAGGCGTCGGTCAGAGTCGTTGCTTCAATGTAATGATTTTTGAACTAAATACTTATGATTTATATGATACTGTTGAATGGACATTATTGTTTTGTGAACTGTGAATACACAAGTAGTATATTGAGTTCTCTGACCAATCTCTTTTTTTTGTGAGTCTATGTTTGAATATTGTTTCTATAAAAAGTGCACATAAATTTGCAATTAACGGTCATTTGAAAATGTGACAATAAGTAAGTACTTATGATACAACACTTCTTTTTCTTTTCTTCATTTTCCATGAATAATCAGTTACCAATCAGTCCAGTTTTTATAAAAAAACTAACAATAGGAAGGATCAA
This sequence comes from Zygogramma bicolorata, assembly GCA_032362365.1. Taxonomy (NCBI): domain Eukaryota; kingdom Metazoa; phylum Arthropoda; class Insecta; order Coleoptera; family Chrysomelidae; genus Zygogramma; species Zygogramma bicolorata. Next base: position 990,964 of record JAVJAQ010003051.1, on the reverse strand, counting down.
TTAATAATTGCATCTGCAGATCTCACAGGATTCACGGGTTTGGCGGCTTATAGACAGCCATGCGGAAAGTACTTTCCGCGCCTTCCATGGGAGTGGAGAGTGCGATATGTGTTACTTTCCTATGTGGTCGTAGGAAAAAAACTTTACCGATTCCGCCTTCTTCTTCAATTCGAAACTAATGCGTATACATCAACGCAGTTACACGAAACGAGCTATCCCTGATATGATATTACAGTTATCACACATTATTTCAAGGCACTCAGATTTTCCCTCAAGAACCAAAAACCTCTTCAATGACTAACACACTATTTGGGGGACTAGCAGTCTCCAAAAATGGCACGTAACCGTTTCATCAGCCATTTTCTCAAGTACATGTCAGCACTCTCTTCACTCAGGGCCGATCCATTTTTATTGTCAAAAATGTCACTAATATTTCAGTAAGTAATCCAAATGTTGATATTTGCAGCAATCCTCGTGGAACATAGTAGAAATGTATGAGATATCAATGCCGATCGCATTGACTTGAGACACAGCATGTATTGATATCAATCTTCCAAACAATGATTTTCCACTCATGTATTTTTTTCTCGAGATAACTCACCTCGGCTTTCACCTCGAAGTGAATGGCTAGTTTCTTCAGAGACTTACTCATCTTTTGTTAAACTCCTATGTCTGAGTTTAACTGAAGATGTATGAGCCTCTGGAGAAGCTAGCCACTCGCGCCAGCGAAACGCCAGGAAGAAATTCCAAAAACTGACGGCCTTCAAACCCGAACCAAAGTAGTGATACTGAGAACCTCAGCCGCGAGAGCCATAACCATTTTGTCATTCATATTGTTGATATTTTTTCGTCCATTTCATTGATGATGAAAGACCTGCCAAATGATATATCACTCTACCCCCCATGCAGTTGAAAAAAACATGGGGAGTAGCTGGTGACCGCAAAGGGGTGAAGTTTTTGGTATGATATATCAGAATTGGTTCTCTTACGAGAAAAAAATAATTGTTCTTCGGAATTTTCGATCAAAGTCCGTTTCTGACTCACAAGGAAGGTCAAGTTTTAATTGGAATGACCTATATACATACATACATTTTAAGTTGAATGAGAGTTTGTGAAGAATTCACGTTTGAGGGTATAATAACCAAAATATGGTCGACCCATTTTCATCCAATGCCTATTTGACACGATAACACATATTTTCTACTCCCACTATTTCAAACTGTTCATTACGTATTTGACACCTGTTGGGTAATGGATATTTAAAATACAAGTGTATTTTAAAACGATAGGATATGTAATATTTGACCTGATGAATTTGATTTCATTGGTACATTCAATGGCCCAAAAGCAAAATTCAGCGAATTTTCGATTCAGATTCTTTGAAAAATTGAATAAAAAATGATATATTTAGGAAGATAATCGTTTAACAGTTTGAGGGTTGTTACTGTATATAGTTATATCCATGAAGGAAGAATAGTATATCACACACCGAGGTGGGAAGTGATTCATTCCTGTCGTGAGATCAGTTAGTTAGCTATGATCTCGAATGAAACTTCCTACCGAGGCCGAGGTTTGTATACTATTTTATTTACAATCATCATATTTCAATTAAAATTAATGAATCTCTGTTCCGTTCTGAACATATCTAAAATTTTACATTCAACGACAAATTACCAAGAACGCGGTTTTCTTAGAATAATCAAGTAGATATATTGTTACCGTGACTACGGGGTATACAATTCTCACCAATATAAATATGTCAGATAAAGTCTAGAGTAGATAAAATGAGAGGGGGGGAGTAGAGGTGTGTAATGTGACACTTCCCAACCTTCAATGACGTTAGTAATGAAAGCATTACATATATGGTTGTAAATAAATTGTTTTGCCTACTCGCTGTCTTCCAGTGTCTTGTTGATCATTGACAATAAGGGAAAACGAAGAAATTCCTGCTAGACCAGCAGATTACGCACATGCATGGTGGGAGTAGAAAAAGTACAGTACGGAACTCGAGGATAAGGCTAGTTACGTGCACTCGCGAATTGCCGTACTCGGCTCATGCATTGTGCTCACAATTTTTGCTCATAGATAGATAGATATTTTATTGATCCATATGCGAGCTTAATAAAGCTATGGGACAAGTCAATATAAAGTACATGTGTAAATAAAATGATACAAAGAATAATAATGATAGTACAAGTCACAGTTATCATAAAATGCGTAATAGGCTACTTATCCTCCTAGTTACGTAATATACTATTGGATTTGTAAATGCAATCATTTCGAACATAGAAATTCTGATTTCTGTGAAGCGATGCAGCTTTCTGCATGTCGACCGAAGTCGATTCTCGATCGCGGCGGGCTATTTGTTGCGGCTTCGCTATAAGATGGCCCGCTGTAGGAGGTCTCCTCTGCCTTGGGCAGTGAGAGTTTGAGACTTCGGTCGTCTCCCAGCAGATGGCGTTGCCTTTTGGAGGTTCACACCATCTGCACCAGTTACGTTGTATACTGTATCCGGAGTTTTCGTGTATCCGCGTATAAAACGGAGTCCTAGCTCGTAAAATCGGTCGTCGGATGCACCCGTTCTATTAATACAGTCCGCTGATTGACATTAAAACATCAGATGGGATCGTTAACTGAATACGAAAAAGAAACGTTCGCCGTTTTATTAGAGCCATCAAAATGTTATTATGACGGAGCGAAAATAAATAACGGTGGCATTTCGTACGGAGGACGATGATGGCCCATTGTTTGCGAGAATTCGTCCCTAATCGCCATTTCGACGGACAATAACAAGGGATGATGGCTCCGGTGACGTAGAGCTACCCTTAGGAGACGCGAGAGAAGGGTGATTACAGGAAAAAGTCCGGCGAGCGAGGATAATTGTCAACACCGACAATCGGTTTCATTACGGCTTCGGAGCTACTATCAAGGGAACGAGTCTCGGCAGACGAAGTTTATCTGCCCATACTTTCCTCAATGGGATTCGAACAAGAAATAACGGGAGAGTGTGGAACCACATATTTTTCAGATTTTGACATTATAAACTGACACTATTACTATTTTTCTTCGGGTTTGAATGCCGTCGTTCTTTGGAATTTCTTCCTGACGTTTCGCTAGCGCAAGTGGCTAGCTTCTTCAGAGGCTCACCCATGTTGACTATTATCCCGATGGCTAAACATTTCGATTCCGTAAGGCACATTTATATTGATGCAAGTAGTCTGGAGTGTTAATTACTTCGGTCGAATTCGGAGAATAATCATCAGTATCAGTTACCGCAATACCTGCCGTGATTTTGCTAGTTATTCTTGATGTTCTCAAAATGGCATTCCAAATTCTGTTGAGACTCAACGCTTCTTCTTTTCTGTTGAAATTGTCCGTTTGTTTGTGGATCTCTATCGCCTCCCGTATCAGTCGGTTATGGTAACCTTGGTTGGGGGCAATCAGGGTTACCATAGTGGAGTTTTTGCAGAGACGCCTGTTTTTTCTTTAATGACCAATCATACAGCTTTCAGCTAACCAATGGTGGAGTGTTTGCAGAGACGCCTTGTTTTTTCTTTAATGACCAATCATACAGCTCCACTAGCCCTGATTTTTTTATCAAACCAATGGTGGAGCGTTTGCAGAGACGCCATATTTGTTTTTTCTTCAATGACCAATCATACAGCTTCACTAGCAACGCCCTGCTTTTTTCATCAAACCAATGGTGGAGCGTTTGCAGAGACGCCATATTTGTTTTTTCTTTAATGACCAATCATACAGCTTCACTAGCAACACCCTATTTGCTCTTTCCACCAACCACAAGCCATAAAAACACACCTCCCAGGCGTACCACAACATTTTTTTTACAACACTCATTTCTGCTTGCCGTCATCCCTACCCCCACCGGTTTGACGAAGAACTACACCCCCATGGACTGCTAAGGCCCCATGGACAGCTCAGGCCATCGAGTGTCTCAAACCTCCCTTTGGTTGTTGAATCCCCATTGTCCTACTACTCCGGACAAAACACACGGACAATTTCAACAGAAAAGAAGAAGCGTTGAATCTCAGCAGAATTTGGAATACCATTCTGAGAACATCAAGAATAACTAACAAAATTACGGCAGGTAGTGCGGCAACTGATCGAATCCGACCAAAGAAATTAACACTCCAGACTACCTGCATGAATATAAATACGCCTTACGGAATCGAAATGTTTAGTCATCGGAATAATAGTCAAGATGGGTGAGCCTCTGAAGAAGCTAGCCACTCGCGCTAGCGAAACGTCAGGAAGGAAATCCAAAGAACGACGGCCTTCAAACCCGAAGAAAAGTAGTAATACTGAAAACCTCGGCCGCGGAAGCCTCAACATTTTTATCATAAACTGACACTTCTCAAAAATAAGGACAATGTCGAAACGACTGCGTATATTCCTGGTGCGATCTACGATTCGATGTTGTTTCGTCAAAATCTCTAGACACGATCAATCATATCTACGGAATTCACTGCGATTTCCAGTAGATGGTGCAAGAATCAAATTCTGTCATCTTTTGACATTTGCATTCGTTTATTCGAATTTTGCTCGAAGTTTTCTATAATTTTACTGTTTCTTTCAACCAGCTATTTGTCGTTTCCAGTTCAGTTCTCTACCGTAGTTTTCTCAGTTATTTGTCGTTTATCTGCGAGAGTATTTATTATAACCATTACATGAGAGTTGCATACCCAATTTTATCTACACCCAATAAATAATGAAGAACTAAATATTATATTATTAGGTATTTGTATTGAACACAATAATAGTAGGTAATCAATCGTATTTCCTTGAAAAATTCTACAAAATTATAATTGATGGTATAACCACGGAAAATACAACAATGAGAAATGAAGAGAAGAAAATAAAATTGAAAAGGATTCTCTGCCGAGGTCAGGAATCGAACCTGGACGTTTCTGATTATTGCCGGCGCCATAGACCATTCGGACATGAGAGCTCATTTGGTTTGGTCGAAAATAAATGTTGCATTGGTCAAATGAAAAATATAATCCTTTCGATTGTATTTTTTTCTTGTCTAAGACATCTATGAAGGAGTCGCTGGTAATTCTTCTATGTCACTGATATAAGACCTCTTCATACGATCAAAAATTGACTAAATTCTTCAAAAATTCAATACCTACTGATTTTGACTTGACACACGTCAAAGGCAAAGCATGCACATCGTGCTCGATTGAAAAATAATGGGTTTCTATTGGTTGAGAATCTGTATCGTAATGAAAAATCTGTATCGTAATGAAAAATCTGTATCGTAATGGATTTCCTTATTAAACGGGTTGTGGGCATATAAGTGTATTATTAGAGTACGGGTGTAGATAAAAGCATATTCGTACACTATTTCAAACCGTTCATAACATATTTGACAGCTGTGGATTGGTACTGTATCTGGTTTTAACAATGGAGCAAGCAAATGTTATAACTACTTGGTGTCATGCAGTGTCTCGTTGATCATTGATAGCCCTAATAGGCTACTTTCCTTGTTATTACTGTAATATCCTATCAGGGCATTCATTTGCTGTTGAAGTATTGAAATAGTTGCATGATACAAATCTCACATTCTTCACAGAATCTAAACCTTGAATTGTCCTAGTTATTAATACGATTGTAAAGACACGTATTGTCTCTAATAGTATTTGGCATACTATATCTATAGTATGTATATAACTTCAAAATGTCGAAGAAAAGCCTCTTGCTTTATTTTTACCTTTACCTTGTCTTTACCTTATTACTTGCCTTCGAAACTCGATAAACCTGAGACTACATAATGAATTACCTTCACAAGTGAGAAGCTCGGGTCCTCTCATCTTCAAATAATCAAAATTAAAATCCGTCATGTTGGAGCATTGCTTTTATTCAATTGACGAATTTTTGAATATGTGAAAGTCTTATTTGAAACTGACATAGAATATTGGACCATTTCAATGTTTTGAATGTATTGATTCTGTAAGTTATGTATCAATTTGACTCCTTGTTTTTTTTGTATTCATGCTTGATATCTATATTGTAAGTGTTTGCATTGTGTAGATCACGTCCGTTATTTCAGGATTAATGCCTTGAACATTTCCTACTGTATTTTTCAGTAACTTGAATTGCTGAAAAATGGCATAGATTACGCAAATTACGTTATATATCATCAGATTTTTTGAAATCATCTTTATAAATCTCAGATCATCAGATAATGACTGAGCTCAACCATGACAAGATGATTTTTCACGAGGCACACCGTTTCGACAATGGTAATAAAGATAGTGAATATAATCAGAGGTATTTCCGGCTAAGAAAAAGAATTATCACGAAACCTTCGCAGCGAACTCCCCCACCCTGATTGCTCTCGAAGATCACGCTCAACATATCCATGAAAGAACCGCGAAGTTCCTTGAAAAAAAAAACTTGGATACTTCGAGAACGGCGGCAAAAACTAACAAGCAGATAAGCCCGTCCGACATCCAACAAACTCGAACCCTGCATAATAAATCATCCTTCTCGAGGCATGCACTCATTTTCGACGGCTCTATTCATCAATATCGGCGAAGAAGCGACTTCTTTCTCCGAGAATCTATCGATCGGAATAATTTCCTAGGCGAACTTTTCATCTCGTCGATCGAGCAGGCCAGACAATTGGGTCGTAACGAAAAGTCCTGACGGATAACTTGTTGATGCCGATCTATCTGTCCGCGGCCGTCACGATAGACGCTAACACGCAATCCGGCTCGAAGGACCAGACTGTTTGTTTTCGTAAATGGTATCATTTAGATAGCGAAAGTCTAGCGTCTAGCGGATCTTGGCAAGGATGAACCGACTGGGATCCATTAGTCGATTGGCCATTCGTTATAGCACAATGATTTCGAGATACGTTCTCATGAAATCAGAATATTTGAATAACGAACTGTAGCAAAAAAATAATATCGTCTTATCATTCGATAGGCACGTCGTAATCGAAAGTCATAAATCTGTGAGCTGAATAGCCTCTTTAAACTGCTGTCTCCCTCCGAATATATCGAAATCACTGCATACCGATGACCTCAAGATTTTCACTTGTAATAACACTGGTGCTTGAAAATTATTCAAATACGCGTGATATTCGGTTATAATTGCACGAGTGCATAAAAATTACCGAAAATTTTGCAAGAAAGCGTGATATCTAAAAATTGCAAGTTTATTTTCATGTTTTGGCGAAAGTGCCCGAGTCCGAAGGACGAGGTCTCTTTTAAAAAATATGAAAATAACCGAATGCAATTTGTATAAGATATCACGCTTGAATTTCACGAATAAAGAAATTCTCAAGGAAATGTTATTTTTTGTTCATTTATACTTTCCTCTATAGATTGTATGGAGTACTCACCTTAACGCGAAATGTTTTTCAATTTTTGAAGTCTATCTGACTTTAATTTGTGTTGTTTACTGACTTCTAGCGATACGGTTCCAAATGTGTTGTTATGGTGACTTGATACAATGCAATTACCGCTGTAAGTTTTCGATAAATGCATTGCTCTTATGGGACTTATTATATATGAGGGAAATATTCGGTAAGAAAATTTCACAAATATTGAATTCCAATAAAATATTTGAAATTCATGTTATAGCCTTAAAAAGTACGTTAAAATAGGATTTAATCGAAGTTGCCTTTTTCTGTCACATTTGATTTAGTTTATTGTGTGAGCTTTACCAAGCTTTAGAAACTACCGAAGTTATTCATTGCACCGACTTTAGTTGCATAGGAATATAAGCTAGATTTTTTACACGATTTGCCTACGTTAGCCAGTAGTTTAATGAAACAATAACTCTTCACAAAATCCGCACTCGAAGCAATGAAAGCTAGGTTCGTATATCAACTCCATTCAGAAAGACTGTCAAAAATATACTCATTTGTGTTCGTTTATTGGTCCTCAAAAACTCTAGTATGATTGACATTCACTCCACTGCAGTTTCGGAAAGTTTTCCCGAACTTAGCTGAAGAAAACATATCCTTTTTTGAACATTTCAATAATGATAGTGAAATGTTAGTGGATCGTAAATAAAGATGTGGATTAGTTTTGTATTTTCATTAGTCTGCTAAATTGCTCCAGTGTCGAATTTGAACCTTACATTTCGGCGAAAGTGCCCGAGTCCGAAGGACGAGGGCTCTTTCACAAAATGTGAAAATAACCGAATGCAATTTGTATAAGATATCACGCTTGAATGCAAAATTATCTGGTCATTTTTATGCACGAATGTAATTCATTGGAATATTTCACGAATGAAGAAATTCTCAAGGAACTTTCCTCTATACTTACTCTATAGATTGTATGGAGCACTCACCAAAACCGCTGTAAGTTTTCGATAATTGCATTGCTCTTATGGGACATTGTATACATGAGGGAAATATTCGGGGGTTATATCCCGAGTGCACCAAGTTTAATCGGTTAAAATGTGTGCTGCAATTCCATGATTCTCGAAATTTTGCTTAGCAAATGACTTGAATGTATGATAATTTGATAAAATCCCGAGACCGCAGGTCGAGGGATTTTATTTTAAATTATTATACATGAAAGCATTTGCTTGAAAGCAAAATTTTAAAAATCATGGAAATGCACGCATTTTGGTCGATTGAACTTGGTGAAGGAGGGATATATGTTTAGATTATTTCCAGAAAACATGTAAACTCAGGAAACATCAAAATCGAACACAGGAACAATATAGTACCAGAGATAGTACCTGAAAAGTGATCCAAACGCCCGGTTTATTTCGAACATTTTAATCGGTTAAAAGGTCTAGTGCATTTAATCGCTGTAAAACTCTGTAAAAGCAGTCTAGCCTTCAACTGTTTCATCGTTTATTCGCATTGAGGGAAATAATCACTATAATTTGCTGAAGAATATCCATACGGGAAAAAATGTCCGATGAAATACCGGAGTTGCCATGGTAACGCCAAACAAAATACGTATTTCAATGATCGAAAACTATTGGTGTGAAATTTTCAACGAAATAGGGTGCATCTGATTGCCTCTGAAGCATAATATTGAGCTAATTTTCCTGAGGTGTTATCATAATCATCTTCGATCGAATATTCCCAAATGGTTATTCACTTCAACTAAAAAAAACAGTGAAATATTCAAGAGACATGATTGTTCGATTATTTTTGTGGATATAATTGTTTTTTGGCTCTTTTTTCTCCAAAACAAGGAGGCAGGGAACGCAAAACTTCTATGAAAGAAGATACATCATATATCCTTTCTATTAGATTCGAATTTCGTGTGCTCGGTACGCAAATTGAGAAAGGAAAAGTGACTTCTGATTCATTCAGCGTTCAGAGGCGCCATATCATGTAATGTAGATATACTCTTTCTTCCTTGTGAATGAATAAAACATGAATAAACCATGAGATTGGAACATTTGGTGTAAAAGTTGAAACTTTTCTAGAGATCAATTACCCTCGACGCGCGTTCCGCTAACCAGGTTAGCATCTTTAGGAGAAGTTAGAATCAATTATCTTCTCCTGAATATGCTATCCTTATCAGCGTCAGTTTGGTGTTAGGGTTATTGATCTCTAGGAAAAGTTCCATGTATGGATGATATATAGGTACCCGAGCAGGTACCTATCAAGGGAGAATGTTGTTAACTTTCATTGATGTTCTTCGTTCATAAGGTTGTGTATTCCTCTCTTCGGCTCAGATAAGCAAAATGTAGAGTAAAACATGTACTGTCATTCTGTTCTACTGGGTCAATTTCACTTTGTATCCCCGGAAAGACGACTATTATATCACCTCAAAGTTCCTCTCACTTTTATTATGACAAGTACCATTCCAATGTAAGTGATTAACTGTTATTTCAGAGTTAGAACACAATTGATATTAGTATCAATTTTCTTCTCTTGAAGATGCTAACCTTGTTAGCGTAACGCGCGTCGGGTGCAAAAATATCAGTTCGATGTTATGGTAATTGATCTCTAGGAAAAGTTTCATCATATTTCGATAATAGAAGATAGTTTTAAAAATCCCAGAATCGATATTGATGTCAATTAATAATACGACGCGATATTATTCTGACGATAATGAAAACAAACTTCAACTTGAATGACCTTTCTCATCTCACGTAGGTAGAACTTTTATTCGTGTGATTTACTGATTGTTTTCCAGAATTTCATAGTTCAACGTATTTTTCCAACATTAGTGACGATGCTTGTTACGTGCCTAGTAAGAAAGGATTTAAAAACATTAATTTTATCTACACCCGTACTCAAATAATTCACTTATATGCCCACAACCCGTTTTATAATGAAATCCATTACGATACAGATTTTTCATTACGATAGAGATTTTCAACCAATAGAAACCCATTATTATTCTAGTTGGAGGAGACATTGGTTCGAATCCGATATCGAGTAATCTTTTTTTTCTTTGATTTTTGATCTTTTTTTCATATCTCATCGTTTTATTTCTCGAAGTGATACTTTTAATTACAATTCTGTGGAATTTTTCAACGAAATTCGTTAAATTAGTTTATTGTGTGCAATATAAATATAATATTTGTAGTTTATTTATCGGGTGTGGATAAAATAGCGTATGCAACTCTCATGTAATGGTTATTAATACACTCGCATAAACCATACGAAACTCACCTTCGGCTCGTTTCGTATACCGGTTTATGCTCATATATTGATAACCATCATTACACGATCGTTGCATAATATACTATTATACTATGGAATAGAAGTTCGTTCAGGCAAGAGTTTTCGAATGCATATGACCTACAAAACTGCGGTCGGGCGTGCAGGATTTGTGACGTTACATTACCAGGATCATAAAGTGCGCCTCTGTTGGCAATCTCTCGAATTTATTTAGTTGAAATTGTTCAAAATTAAGAATGCGAGAATTTGGACCTACGATTTTTCAGGTTAAAGTCAACGAAACAGGGCTTTTATACGTCTTGGTCGAGACGTATCATCCAATATGCGATTAAGCAAGTCTATTTTCAATCCTTCTTTCCACAAGCGACTGCCATCTTCCTACATATCAGCTGTTCGCGGAAAAAAGAATAGTTGATATTCCGTCGCGACCGAATTCTCCAATTATTGTAAGCTGTCTGACTGTTGCCTCTTTCACACTGCATTGATTGGCGAACACAAAATACTACTAGAAATATAACATCGATAACCAATTCTGAAATCGAGTAATGAAAATATTGAGAAAATTCGATTGACATTCACGTCACGTCATGATATTGTCGTGGTTGAATTCATCGCTCTTCGGTATGACCACTTATCGCCGTGAATGTTTGTTTTGATTGCCTATAACCTTCGACTTTTTCATCATTTTTCGCATTCATGTCAATGAACAATCAACAAAAATATCACAGATTCCTGTACGATTTTTACTGACAATGGGTTTACAAAACCGCGACTCATCTTTCGCTATTCAATAGCTTTTTCAAGCAGGATATTTTTTCATCAAGTATTGGGCAGCTCAATTCAATCAATAAACAATCAATTGTTCGATAGCTCAACGTCAACACCTATGAATATATGAATTCAATAAGGCACTTTAAGCTTTAACATTGTCATAATTTCAATTTAATCCAACCCATCTTACTAAACATTTTTATCTGCTTCTAGATGTTAAGTTTACTTGTATGAACCATATATTTTTTAAGGATGTCAAAAAAAAAACTTGCATGTATTTTCCATTTGTAACTTGCCATAAATGTATAAACTACATAACGTGGTCAAATAAACTACTACTACTACTACTATCTAATTACTTGTGAACTAACGATTATTTATCCGGTTCGAAGGACCAAAGTTGATTCGCCTCATTCGGAGAGAAATTAATCGTATGACGTACGAGATTTACGGAACGGAGTTAATCGCACGGTTTCATGAAGTATACGATGCAGATCTTGTTGACGACTAATATTTATTCCGAATATGAGACCAGACTGTTTGTTGTAGTAAATTAGCAAGAGATAATGAATGGATGATGCAGTAGGCGTTATGAATATTCCTCCCTGAATGAAATGAATGATTCATTACGGAGTTATTGCGACATTAATGTTGATTTTTCTTCTATAATTAAAGATTCATAAAATCCAATCCGAATTAGTAGATAACCTCATAATCTGTGACGCATAAATGATTTCGAGGCGACTTTGTTTTTTGGAGATAAAAAAAGAATGTGAACTTGAAATTTACTAGGAAATCATCAATCACAAGAAAAAAGGACAATTCTCAAAAAAAAATGGAGTATCTTAACAATACTGAATCGAATCGAATGGGTGAGAATAGGATTTGATCATGATGAAAGTATCACTATGTCGCAGGTTTTTGTTTTTTTTTGCTAGAAAGTAGCGCACTCTGTTTGCTTTTGGTTGCCTAGATGGCGCAATGATGGCGTATTTACTCGTTGTCAGCCACTATGTCGAAGTTCTTGATAAATTCATCTCCTGTGTGTAGACATTTTGAAAATAAGTTAGGACGGGATTCTTTGGTAGACATCAAATCGCAGTTACAGATATTGCTCAGAATGAAGGAATACACAAGCATAAAATCCTTGGTTATAGTTATGCCTGAATAATGATTAGCACATTTTTTCGATATTTTGCCTCCTTCATTTTGAACAATGTCAACTGAAAGGAACCCCTTCGGAAGTTTGCTAGCAGAAGAAGAACTCACGTATCACAGCCTACTCTGATCCTTTCAAACTGTGATGTCACATTTCACATCTTCCGCGCGTTGATAGACACTTGCCGTGTATAGGTTATGTTCATAAATCTGTCGAGTCCTTCACGTAATTAGTCGCATTCCTAAGAGTTATTCAAGAAATCACATTTTACCCGACCAATCTCTTCTGTGCTTCCAAGTTGATGAACTAATAGTTGGTAACAGTTGGAATCTCAGTGACTGTGATTTGAAATCTTCCGAAAATGGTCGATATCTGTGAGTGAAACTGGAAAGAAAGTACTTAGGATTTTTCATCAACACAATGAATCGTGTCCTTCTCAGCCTTTGAATACTAATTTGAATAAAATAGGAACTTCCAAACGCAATCAAATTTCAAATAATTAAAATCGCCGTAAAGTGTCACTTTTCTTAAAAGGAATAGCTTCAAATCAGGCGACCTTGTCCACACAGATTCTGTACATTGAAAGAGTTCTACTGGTGACAGAAATGTTCTGCCAGAGTTCAGCAAATGACTTCGTCGGGACCGAAAATTGCTAGTGATTTGCCGCCTGAATAGATTTGCAGCTCTAGGGAATCGTATTCGCATCGCCACCTACCGTCAAAAAATGTAAGCTCTCATTTTGATTTCTCAGCTATTTGGCTAAACAAAAGCGTGTCAGTTAATGCACCAAGATTTTTGAGCATCTTGGGAGTACAGCGCGATAACCATTTAGTGTATTTTACTCAATATCAGAATGCTTCCGTCGATCAATAAGAGCGACAACGTGAAATGAACGACAGCAATCCAGCGGAGTTTGTAGGGACACCGTCCCTATATCAATCTCGAATCTTGTGGGTCTCAAAGGTGAGTTATTTCATCCCAGTTCCTATGATCACAGCACCTTCCTAATCCCAGTTACGAAATCACTCACGAAACGAAACACGGCCGCATCGAAAACCCACGAATTTCTTGGATTCGTCGATACACATCGTCTAGAATAGCCCAGGAAAATTGAGTTCGAATGATGGCTGTAACGTGATTAGCTCTAGATTGGCGTATTTAATGTAATTATCGTGCCCCCTAAACTGAAAGAAGTTGTGCTATTTGTAGAAATAACTTTTTGGACGATTCGGTAATAGAAAAATCAATACTGAAAACATGTTTTTGTTCGAGGGGATACCCTCAAAAATGTTAAGAATTGGTGAAGTTATGATGGCGGATACTTCATTCAGGATGGTACAACTCCGTTTTTACTGTACAAATTTCGATGTATTCTTCAAATCGATGTGGCGAAATGGGATGATTTCATCTCATGTCTCATAGTAAACGACATGTTTATTTCGGGGAGAAATGATTTTCATATAAGAGATTTCTTCTAATTTTGGTAGCGAAATAGTTTTTTGTCATTTGTTTTTTCGATTCGGAAAACCAAGTATAGAAAATCCGTCGTCAACTAGCCAAATAATTCGAAATTCTGCAGTTTAAGTCTGTACAGCTTGCCCTAATCTATCCAATTTTGATAATGTATAGTCAACAACTGCTACAGGAATGTGGCGCAATAGGTTTTGGTTTACACAAGTATACTGTTGCCCATAAAAATTTATTTTTGTGCTTCAGATCGATTGCATCTTACACAAACATGAGTATGAGTAACAAATTTACTCGCTTTATCTTCATTTACTTTTAATTTTTCTATCCGAACAGAATATGTCGGATAAAATACCATGCGCGTGCGGGAAATCCTACCTAGGAGAAACCAAAAGACCAGAAGAAGACCGAAAAGTCGTAACTACGATCATCTTGAAACTTGGTTTCAACATTTGTTCATATTACTTCATATATGTCTTTATTTGAGTTTTTTTTTTAATAATAACGATTTATTCCCCAAGAAACATATACATGCTTATTGTAGGGAAAATCAAACTGCTGCCATACAATGAAAGTAGGATAGAAATAGAATACAAAAAATGAGTAATGAAATCAGATCTTTATATGGCAATGAAAAGAAAAAAAAATTATGATACTAAATGTTTTTTTGAATTATTTTTGAAACGAAATTTCTTCAATGAATTCGGTAGACCATTGTACAGTTTTATTCCGTTGTGGTAAACAGATTGCTGTCCTATATTTGTTTTATTTTCATCAATGCGAAATTTTCTGAAAACCTTGTTGAGTGATTGTGTTGATCACTATTCATTTTGAACATCAAATTTGAATGCTTGAACTTATTTTTGACCAGGTGAATGAATGTGCAAATTTTCAACGTGTATAATGAAGGAATATCTAAAAGTTTTCTTTGTATAAATTAGCTGTTGGTTCTTTACGATCAAGTTTGTATATACACTTTATAATTTCATTCTGTAATGTTTTCAATGGTTTCATTACGATTTTTGGAGCTGCCCCCCAAATCGAAATCAAGTATTGAATTTTGGAATATACTAAAGAAAAATAAATTCATTTCAGACATAATAAAGGTAACATATTTCGAATTTTAAAAATTATACCAATAATTGAAGAAATTTGTTTTTTTCATAACTCAATATGTTTGTTCCAAACTAAATGTTCATCAATTGAAATTCCTAAAAATTTTACTACAGGAGAATACATAATACTTTCATTATGGAATCTGATAGGATCTCTCGAATGGATGGAGGGTGGATTTTCTTGATATTGGCATAAACGAGGATTTTTCAATATTCAAAGTTAGTTTATGACTCATCAGCCATGATGATATTTCATGGAGGTCATTGAGCATAAAAGTTTTGATTTCTATAAAGTTATTCCCGGTGTATACTATTGTAGTATCATCAGCAAACATTTTGATTTTACATTTAACTTCAAATCAGACAGGGAATTTATATATATGAGGAAAAGCAATGGACCTAGAACAGATCCCTGAGGAACACTGCATACAACTGTTTCTAGTGAACTATTTTCATCTCCAATCCAAACAAACTGTTTTCTATTATAAATATAATTTCTGAACCAACTGTAAATGGTTCCTCTTATTCCTATGTGATAAAGTTTATTCAGTAAAATTTTGTGATCTTCAGTATAAAATGCTTTTCGAAGGTCTAGTGATAATATGCCACATTTTTTATTACAACCTATGTCGAGTTGAAATTGAGTAATAACATCAATTACAGCTGATTCAGTATCACTAGACCTGCGAAATCCATACTGCCCACTATAAAGCAATTCTGATTTCTCAAGATAGCAATCTGCAATGTACCACTTTCTGGATAATTTCAAAAAATACAGGCAAAATCGAAATTGGTCTATAATATGACTGCTATTCCACATCCGATATCTCAATTTCTTTTTACAATATTATTTTCTTTGATCAATGAAACTAAAATTGACCGGAAAACTAATTTCAACCCTTTTTTGTTCGGATTTGATTGCCTTGTTCGATCTGTACTTTTCAAGTTTTTCGTCTTTTTCACTCAGTTACAGGTTTCAATAGAGTTAATGGTATAGAAAATGGAAGCCCGAATCAACACCATTCAACAAGGAATATTATCAACCACATTCAAGGAAACGTTGAAATTTAGATATTTCTCATTTTTTGCATACATAAAAACTTTTTTTTCTGTGATTTTCTGTGAAAATAGTCTGTACTTTTCTATCAGATATATATTTAAAGTGAAGGTAGAAATTCAATTTTTTATGGAATATTTACTTATGCAAAAGTAACATTTCCTTTATATCAAAAATACAATTATTAAATGTGCATTGCATGAATGATATATTCGGTACAATAGCCGAATTTTCCTGTGTTGAAATTGTATTTTTTTTTTCAATTGAGAATCGTCGTTTTTCTCGTCACAGAAAAAAATTGTGTATTATACACGGGAAAAATATTAGATTTCAGCTGTCGGTTTTTTTTCAACACAACCTCGAGCTAAATCTAATAATTCTTTCCCTTGTGACTGCATATATTTTTGCGTTGAAACATCATTCAGTAGCCATTCCCCCCTAACAAGATGTTCTCCTGACTCACATCCATACCAGTTCATGTTGCCATCAGCCTATAATGTGTTGCTCCAATTTCAGTATTCCCTGCGTTCAATTAGCACGACAAGTTAAACTGGATTTTGCGGTCTGGAACTCACTGTCGTCGGCTGAATATTAATTTTGTCGGCGGTTCTCTCTGCAAGGGTCACGCTGTGCGTTCAATATACTACCGAATTAGGAGCGCGAGGTTTTTTCGATTCTCGACCGTATTTTCCGCTGGACGAACATTGAAAACGTATCATTCCGGCTTATAGTCCGAGAGCCAGCGACAAATTACGCAAAGTGTTTTGTCATGGCTCATATTCTAATATGACGTAGTATCGGAGGTGTACCACTTGTGTAGCCTTAGAGCAGCTTCCAGACAGTGGTGTCTTTGAACTACTTGAACTAAATGTTTCCATTCCCAGAAGGTATCGGAGATTTCTTGAGCACATAGAGTGGGATCACCAGATGAAAAACAGACCCTTCTCCAAGGGAAATCAGAGAAAAACATTCGAAGACCGTCCCAGTCTGCTGACTTGTAATACTAGACACGACTTGCGGTTAACTTACCATTTATTGGAGCCGAATACGAACAATTTGTTGAAATCAAAGTGTGATAAGAATTACCCAAGGGAAGGGTGAATTCTGATCAAACAAATATCAGGATGAGTAGTGAGAAACAGGTCCAGTGTATTGACAAATTGGATATTCGTATCAGGAATACGAGTGGGTTGATCTATCAGTTGTTCCAGATCATTAGTAATAGCAAATACCTCTTCCTCTCGTCCTCTGTTTAATTCGGGAATTTAAGCTATGACGAATTATGTATTCAAAATCACCCAATATGTTTACTGTGCATGAGTCAACATCTAGTCGCTATGTATCTGTCCCAGTGACAGTTGCCACAGATTGAAGCGGATATATTGACACGAAATGTCGTCGGCCACCATGATCTGATACCGATGTATTGCTTATGGAGTCATCTAGTCTGAAAATTGTTGATGATTTTTTTTTGGATTCGAATTAGTGCAAATTTCAAATGACACTTCCCTTTACGATTTCAAATTCAATATCAGCAAAGCATTTCGACATAATCGTAGTTGCATTTGCATGAATTTTCTAACTTTCATTGAAACAGAGATATAGCTTGTTGACAAAATTCTTGGACTCCTTGAATTATCTTTTTTGAAGCCTCTTTTGGTTGCACCTGAGAGTGCGGGGGGAAAAAATTGGCTAATAGTGCATTCTTGAATTCAACTAGAGAAAACATCGAAAAACCTAGCGTACTACCCGGTCAGATAGAATTATTATACCACCTGCAGGGGTATATATTTCAAGGAGCGTTTCGTTACTTTTTTTTGTCATTATGTAAACGAAACATTCATGGATTAAGTAAAATTTGCTCTTTCGATATTTATCTCATTCATCTATCGCAAATACCACCCTGCTTATATGGCACAACAGGCTTTGAGTCCTGACAGAAGTCACTGAAATAACATTTTACTCTGAAGCCCAGACAAGCTGGTTCCACAAAAATTTCCCCTCGAGCTCCTCACAAAGCGCATGAACCCAGATTGTCTCAATAAATACAAATATTTTGAAAAAAAAAACTTTGAAGGAGTATCCTATGAATGCTGTCTATATGATTCAAGTGACTTCAATGTGATTCCGCGTCCATCACGCAATATTGGGAATAGTTGTTCTGAATGAGACTATTTTTGTGGGCGGGTATATGAATCGATATACACAATTTCCCACAAAGTACTTGCTATTATTCTTGATATTGCGTACAAATATTCTACAAAAGAAATATATTTGATTCAAGTTGCGCTTACTTGGTACACCAATTATCAAGCCAGAAAAAAATGACTGCCGTATTCAGATTCAGCGCCCGGTATGCCACATGGGCAGGAAAATAAATGACCCCTAACAAACAACTTGCATGAATTGCGTTTCATCAAAAGATCCTAACCCTTTCACGATGTTTTCAGAACTCTTCGATGAAACGGAGTTATTAAATTGCTGAGTAATAGGTTGAAGAATAAGAAATCGGCAGGAATGGACGAAATGCCAGTTTACATTTTAAAACAGATTTCACCTATTATAATTGAACCCATTACTTTTCTCGTGAACCTTTCATTTCTCACTGAGTGTTTCCCAAAAATCTTGAAAATGGGAGAAGTTATTCCAATTCGTATAACGACAACATCAAATAAATTAGATAATTTCAGACCAATATCTGTACCTCAAAGCTTATCAAAAGTATTCGAATATTCGTTTTCAGATCGTCTCTTGAGATTCACGAATAATAATTGTGATATCATAAGTTCAAAACACAGCATGGTTTCCGTGCAGATAAATCTACACAAACTGAGTTGATAGGCTTCATAAATGATTGACGCAGGCGAGTGCCCTGCTGCAATTCTATGCGACTTGTTAGAGCGTTCGATTGTGTCAACCATTCTAAACTGGTGAATATTTTGGAGTCATATGATCTGAGAGAAGAGTCGGGAGGCTGGGTTTCTTCCTTTCTTCGAAATCGTTCCCAATGTGTCTCTCTGTACTCCTGTACTATTCATCCTTTACATTAATAGTTTAGGAATCGAGATTCTGTATTCGAATCATATCGCATATGCTGATGATATTTTCCTGATACTGTCAGATAGGAGTACTCATGTTTTGAAAACTAAATGTGAACAAGCTTTACTTGCGGCGTCTAATTTTTTTTGTGATCATGATCTTTTTTTCAATGCTCAAAAGACTCAAATTATCCGTTTCCATAATGTCAAAATCGAGCCTTTGAAATTAAATATCAATAATATGAACCTACCTGATATGAGTACCAGTGTTAAATTTTTATGCATGCACGTTGACGAAAACCTCAACTGGCACGCACATTGTGAAAGTTTGATATCAAAAATGAATTCTATTCAGTATATGTTCAGGAACTTGAGGACTGTGTTGAATTCAGCTCAGCTCTCTGTTATTTACTTTGCACAAATAGAATCTAGGTTGCGGTATGGTATCTGCTTGTGGGGCAACTCCACTATGGCTAAAAATTCATGAAATATCGGTCTATGTATTTAAAAATCTTAACAATTCAATTCGAACAAAGATATACACGATATGAATACTCGTCAGAAAAATGAAATCCATACACTGGTTCCTAAGTATGAAATAACTCAAAATTCTCCGAACTATTGTGGACCAAGAATGTCTGAGGGAATTAAAATTCAATCTGAAAAATTTTATTATTGATAATTGTTTCTATACTATCAAGGAATATTTTTTATTGAAGTTATAGTACTTAGTGGATATTTTACTTTTTTTCATTGTATGTGACTAGTCTAACACTTAGGTTTCGATATTAGTTGACCGCCATGCAATTTTCTCAACTGCCATTCCTATACATAATGTATTTTCGTCTCTTGAGGAAAATAAAGGGGAAAAAATCAAACAGAATATGACTTCGCATTCAGGTGTGGGATACATTTCGCATTCAGGTGTGGGATATATTCGCAATCAGGTGTGGGATATATTTACAATCAGGTGCGTGTCAAGTTCAAAATCCACGCAGCGGAAGATAAATCACTAGACGGAGCACAATAAAAACATCGCATATTCCGCAGCATCGCCACACATTCGCCCAATTCTGATTAAAAATCGTTCTTTTTCGCGCCAGTAAGCCGCACCGCGAAAATAAATTTCATCTGCTAGATGCACCTACACAAAGGCTCCGGGACCGAGCATCACGTTCACCCCAGTTATAACCGGAATAATTACGTGCAACCCCGTACGATGAATAATTCACCTTTGGATGGATCGGTGGAAATTTATACGGCCACCAGCCATCCATCCACTCGGGTTCGTGAAACGCAAGCGGCGGAGATGTTCGTTACCTTGAAGCCGTCAAATTCACGGTTATGGGATACGTGGGTTCACTGACGAATACTCTTGTACAGATGAAAAAGGTTTTCTCCATTATCGACAGTGTAGGCCCTACCACCCAATGAGCCACTACAATTTTCTATGCTCGAAAAATAACCCCTCAATACTTGATGTAGCGCAAGCATATTTTCTGAAGAAGATAATTTCAGAAACTGATAGGAATCCAAACAGACACGATTGCGCTCAAACCTAGTTCGACTTTAGTGAGAAAAGCAGAGCTAGATGCACAACAAAATAATCCAAAACTTTTAACTGACTGTCCCAGAACCATCATTTCAAAAAACGGTTCCTGGTGGCTCGTGGATTATTAGCTGACAGTTGACACTTGTCATACTGAAACGAAAATAATTCGTATGAAATGGCTGTTTATCAGCTGTCAAATCAAAACGGCAGTATTACTAAGAAGCCTGTGTGATTATTTATACCTGTGAAAGATAGGAAAAAAAGTGGCGAAATCTGGATACGTACAGATGTCGCCCACACGCTTTTGTGAGTCTTGTCTGAAGCTAAATTTGCTAAGTGAAAATGTACAGTCGGGTTTCTCCCATTTCCATTTTTATTTGATTGGATAGTGAGAAGAGATCGCGACATAGAAGCCAATCAAATACCATTAGAAAACAAGTAAACACGTTTTAATGTTTGGAAGCAAGGAAATCGATACATAAACGTGATGAAAACAATATGACATGACAATGTGACAATCGACCTGACATTTGACATCAAATTTGAGAAATGGTCAACATATAGCCCCATACCGAAATAATAGGGAAAACCGCCAAAGGCTTCGATTGTTTTTTTTCGCCACAAAAATCCAAACAAAATCTAATCAGTGGAATCACCAGGGTTCCTAGGCACCTTGAGGATCACCAATGGAAATAAACAAATAACAGACCTATCACGCATGTACAAACAAAAGATCTACTCCTACTTCTGAGCAAGTACTACTTTGAGAATTAGAGAACGGTACGGATAGAAATCCAATAAGTCGAATAGAGGATTTTAAGTTCAGGAACGACTCATAGCCAGTCCGATCAACACATTCTCGTTAATGCGCATGCTCCTGACGTTTCCCAAACGGTAATAGTAAGGGAGTGGAACAAACCTGAAAAGTCTAAAATCGTGGCTAATGTTGACCAACTGATGAATAGCACCAACTCGGGAGAAAATTTACATTCAAAATCGGGTCGTCGGGTCGTTAAATGCGAAGTAATGTGAGGAGTAGAAGAAATGCTGATAAATCCCGAATCGCGTAGAAATTTCGATATAAGTCATCGACACACGAATGGATAAGTCCGGAAGAATCTCCATAGGCGTACAGAGTATAAATAGGTAAGAACTACATCGAAACGGCGGTTTCTACCAAATGGGTATTAGTAAGAGATTGGAAAAGTGGAACTTAGTGGAGATGAGTGCAGGAGTCGAAGTTTTATAGGGTTTTCAGCAAATAGCGATGAATGTTTCAAGCAGCTGAGCATTTTTTTCAGTGAATTATAAGTCAGTGAAGTAGCTGTATTTTACAGTGAAATTAATGAATGTTGTTTTGTGTTGTTTGGAGTTTTATTTCAATGAACGAACACAGGAAATATCATAACAGTATCATGACTAAAACTAAATTATTGTAAAGCTTTGTTGATATTATTCAAGGAAGTGAGGGTTGGTAAATAACCTTCTTGTCTTACAAAAAATGGTTTCCCCATTTCCATCAGGACGTTGAAATGTATTTAACTGGCGT
Organism: Zygogramma bicolorata; assembly: GCA_032362365.1. Classification (NCBI taxonomy): domain Eukaryota; kingdom Metazoa; phylum Arthropoda; class Insecta; order Coleoptera; family Chrysomelidae; genus Zygogramma; species Zygogramma bicolorata. The sequence continues at coordinate 968,623 of JAVJAQ010003051.1, read as the reverse complement.
GGTTGTATGAAATACGTCAAGTCTATAAAGAAGTAATGTGGATCGGCATTTTGGAATGACGTTAAATTATAGTTATTCATGTACCCAGGGTATAAAGTAGATGTTAACGCTCTGAGGGGGCGGTCTTACAAAGCCGAGGGCCGTTGTACCGAGGGTTTTTTGATAGCCTGAGGAAAAATTATATAAGTATATATTACCCGTGGCCCATATGAACTCATACCACAAATGTCATCCAAATTCGTAATTGCATCAACATTATAAATATTTGAAATGAATTGAAAGTGCAATTCGATATGAATACTATAGTTGAAAGGAAGACACTGTGAAAATTGAAACGTTAATATGCAGGAAAAAATTATCGTTGTGACACGCTTCAGCCATAAATTGAACGTTATATCCGAAAGGACAGGAAGTACATTATTCTGTAGTGGGTAACTGAGCAATCAAAACAGAATGATGAACTGAACCAAATTCCAATCCAATATTCAGAGCATGTAAACAATGATGTTAGCGTGATGCCCTCGTAGCCTGCTAGAAGAAACTGCAATGGTATTGGTCAAACGACATTAAACTGCTACGAACGCTTTTGACTGTACTCATATTCAGGGTCGTTCAGTGAAATCAACATTATAACATTTTAATGCATTTTCTTGTAGTGTCTGGACCCCTAATACGCTCACAGAAATTTCAGACCAAAAGCTTCATCCTGTACTGAAATAATTCAAGTTGAAGTTGCGCTGGTGTAAAAGTATCGAGAACAGCGCGTGACGTCACTATACGCACACGGTAGAGGACGCGGCATCGCTTATGTTATTCGTATTTATTCTGTTAGCGCGCGTTGAAAACAAGATTTATGAAAGATGATTCTGGTAATCTACCAGAAGTGGATATATTTATGATAATGGACTATTTCAACAAAAATAACGACTTTATTAGCAGTGAAATGAAAGGAGTGAAATTACAGCGGTAAGTAAACACAACTCATGAAAAGACAATATAGTTGTGGTTAAACTGATGGTAATACTTCGATTGCTATGAGCACCTTTTTACCGTTACCGCCGTGTTATTGTTGAAAACTGAACATATTTATATTGACTTTCGAAAAAAGGTTAATTATTTGAAACAATAATGGTTTCGTCTGCTTAAAAATGTTACAAGTAAATTAGGACTTGTGTGCTGTTTTGATGAAGAGAATGACAAATTTTTTGTGTTCAAACAACAGAAATTTGATTTGATAAATTGTGAAGATTCACAAAAAAATGGACATGTTTCTTCGAGAATATACGAGACCGCTGAAACGTGTTGAGGATTTTTTGTAGAGGAAACCGAATTACGTGAGTTCTACACAAAAAATTAAAAAAAAGGTGCTCATAGCGACTGAAGTATTCCCAAATTCCATATTTTCATTCATTGAGGAATGAACTGTTACACTTTTCTGGAACATTTTTTTTTCGCAGATCGGCTAGACAAAATTATGAAGACAATGCCATCGGTTATGTACAAGTGAAACAACAACAGACGTTTTGTGAGTTGAGGGCAAAAATAACACCAGAGCATAAAATAAAAGGAAAAAACTATGATGTGTCATATGTAATAAACACGGAGAAAAAATTTATACAGGAATCAAAATGCCATGATTGTCCTGCTTATCCGGTGCATTAATAGATGTATTCCTACACTCTGGTACCACACAACTTTTGCGAAAACTCCTTTTATCGCTTATTATAAATCAAACGACAGTTACTTCACGATACATACAGTCACACTCAACGAAAATTGACCTGAGTTTACTAATAAACGAATACCTCTTATCTGGCGCCCATCGGCCGTACGTATAGTGACGTCACAATAAGCCGCGTCCCGTTTATACGAGCACGGATTTTAAATATTAATTTAAGGCTGTAAACATGTGAATGAAAGAAAAATTTTTGGTAGTTAGATTATTTGAGTCCAGTACTTTTGAATTATGAAATAAAAAGAAAATGCTGAATGAGCCCATTGTATTGTTTGAATTGCATCTTTCAGAATCCATATACTCGTATTATAGTTTAAACATTGTATTTAATTCAAATTCTTTCGAAGTAGGTATATCACTTAGGTGTTTTTTTTCCTTTATATTCCTGAAATTCCTGATTGGAACATTGGAACTGCATTACAATAATATTTTGTCCCCATTGCTGCCCTGGTAAAAATTACATGCACGTAAAAATTACATGCACGTGATTTTGTTAACATCTACTAAACCTTGGATCGGAATGAACTATGATATGAAAGAATTTGACACCTCCATTCTCTAAATTGTGTTACGAATCTCCTAGCGCCGACCCTGTCGCTTATAACTTATAAATGCAATTTTAGTACAGAGTTTCAGTACCAAGCGCTGGAAAGTTAGCGGAGCAATTCAAGCGATTGTATTGGATTGTGCTGTGATAGAAAGTTGCAATAGAAGTAGTTTAGTATTGTTTGGAGTTTTAATTAACGAACCCAAAATAAATATCGTGACGATATAATTTTCTCTATTTCATAGCTGACGGGACAGACGGTAGGAGTATGGAGTTGGTAACAAGGCCTAGACCCTAGCTTTGCGCCAAAAATTATGGGGAAAATGAAAAACTTAATTGGAAGACCCTGTAGAAACAATTCGAGTCCAGTGAACCCGACGAACAGCAGTCGAGAAAGCGCCAATTCAACGGAGTTGTCTCGGCAAAACCTCAACTTTTAATTGAGCTATCACATACGATTCATAATTGATACCCAGTTAACGAGTAGTCGGGAATGGGGCTCTGATTAATCTCTGCATAATCAATGGTTATGCATAACTCAGCGTCGATCTTCCCACAGAACGTCCTAGTTCGAGTATACCTTAAACGGAGTAAGAAGTCGAACTTTCGACTGAGTAGAATGGAATATGGAAATATCCCACTTATAACTTGTTGCGGGAGTTTGGTAATGTACAAGGCGTACCCAGAATAGGTAAGTTGAAGATGTAAAGTCCGGGTTTTTCCAATCGCTCGAGTTTTGATGATTTGATTATAAGTAGAAAATGACAAAACAGTGTTTTTGGCGTTATATTAGAGTAGGTCCGTATTTTTAGTTCATAATTTCACTCCAAAGTTGAGGTTGAAAAATAAGTTTTTTTCGATTCGATTACCCTTTTTGACGAATGAAATATGAGAAATGAACAAATAGGGTGCTTCTCCATTAAATGAAGGAGGTCTTGTATTTCCTAGCTCATAATTTTGAAGGTAGCTAGAGAATGAAATGTTTGAATGTTTCGATTCGCATACCGTTTCTGATCAATTTGATGTCAGAAATGATAAAATTCGGTGCGTTTTCGTCAGATGAAGGTTATCCGTATTTTGTAGCTCGCGATTCATCCCTAGATACGGTGAGTTTAAAAAATTAAATGTTTCATAATCTAGTCACTGAGGTGCCTAATACTTTGTTAATCAGATCTAATCAAGAGTTTTGAAAGTTACCTTCTCATTACCTCTTACAGTGAAATTGGAAGATTTCTACTTATATCTCCATCATATAAAACATATAAAATGTGTTTGTGCTGTTTGATGTTTTATTGAAAATTCTATACCTCTACTTTTCAACCAAAGAGATGCCTCAATTTTGCCTCGTCACCATGGCAACTAAAAAAAATCCGGAATTTTTTTCGAAGCGGTACGATATTTAAGTGGAAATTTTTTGACAGTTCAAAAAATTAACATACGATCTGCAACCCTTGAATAATGTAGATATGTCTGTGAATATTGCAAAATACATTACTACCAACCTTAGTAACCTTAAATTAGGAAAGGGTGATGAAATGAACTGGACCCATCTGAGTTTTAGCATTTGGTGTAACTAAAGTTGGTAATTTTTCTTATTTTACGAAATATGGTAGAAATACCAACATAGGAATTTCTTCGAAATTGCGTCATGTTACTTGTAATATGTGAAAATATATTTCTACCGTCTTTAATTACCTGAAAATAACTAATGGGCAGTAGACTAGGCTGGAACCCATCTGAGTTTCAGCATTCAGTTCAACTAGTTGTTTTCTTTTCAACGAAATATGGTGAATATACATAAATGCTTTTTTTAAATAGTAATCTTCAAACTTTCTGTCAGAAACGGTTGAAGAAAAATGACAAGTCAATATATGTCAAAACAGCACTACTCTGATCGACTTGACAATCAGAGAAATTAATTTTGAATGTCAGGTTGGACTAATAATTGTTCTTCAAATTATCGTGAGAAATTTTCTTACGGACTACCATGCAAGCTTCATTTATTTCTGGAAATAATTTAAGCTCTTGTAATATTATAAGTGAAAATACTGATTTTGATTTGTTCATTTGAATAACTGATTATTGTGATTTGTCAATTCAGTTTTCATATTCATATATAATGAAACTGCTCTAATGATAGTTAAAGCAGATGAAGCACAATTTTGTGTTTGAATTCGGCGCTGTACCTTCTACTAGGCAACCCCCGAAGTATAATATGGGAATACGACCAGAAACGAATCTAATGGACGAAAATTTTCGATAAACATATCACTATTCTGTTTTCTGTTATAGCTGATCTTTATGCGCAGAAACAAAAACACGGAATGCATGAATCAACAAATTGAATCCGGGTATGGTATTGCCATTTTGTGAATACGTGGCGTTCTCAAATTCGTCTGAAATTTGTCGCTAACAACTGAAACTAGGACAAGCAGCCCCAACATATATTCTTGTGGAACGTCTCGCCTCTGAAGAAGTTAGACGACGACAAGATCTTGAACTCACTCCATAATAAGAGAAATCTGATAGAAAATGTTATGGCCATTCATTTCAATTACTCACTTATTTTTCATATGGCAGTTTTACAGTTCACAACAAATAGGTGTATGTTGTGAGGTTGAAGTAGTCCATACCTTCTACTATTGGAGAAAGAAAAAAATTTAATACGAAATTCATTCGATTTGAATTTGAAATTTTCGAAAATGCTTTTGATACTGCGTTTTTGTCACCTCCAGCTAAACTTGAAAACGATTTTCTATCTCTAATAAATCATCCTGTGTATTAATGCATACTTATTTAAATTTCAGGTTATCTTCAACTGTTTTTGAAATAATGACAGGTGAAAAATGAGATTTTGCAATTTTCGACAGCCTATTACTGCAGCCTTATTATTTCACCCTGTATATGGGTTATATTTATGTTTAAAAATACCACATAAAATGTAGATGAAAGTAATAAATCATGACTAATATATTTCGTCAGCTATGTGATATTATCCCACTCCTACTCTCCTACATAATATAAAAAAATTGCAATTAACTCAGGATTTCGATTCCACCCCTCTGCCGCATCTGCATCTCATTGCTCACCACACAACAGTCCATTGTAAAATGGACAATAAAAACTCAATTAACATTCCGACCCTTTCGAACCTTTTTTTTGGCCCGTCGTCCTGTGCGCTGTGCGGGTCTAATTGAATCTTTAAGATTTCTTGAAAATTATATTCTCATGGTGAAATGAGAAATTAATTTCGCTTATTTTTCTCGTACAAATTGACAATTGTTGAAGACTGAGAAATGCGAGATGCTTATTGTATGCAACTGAACTGTTGGACCATTGAATTGAATAATTCAAATTTCTAGACGCATTTTGATCCATGGCCAAGACTATCATGACCAAGTCCAAGACTGGGCCAGTCTCGACTTGGTCTTGAAACATCAATACTAATACCAAGATGAAGACTTCATTTATTATTCGAAACCAAGACCAATTTTGATCAGTCTTGGTGTCGCGAGGCCCTAGACCGTTGGAGCTGTTGTATGGAAAATCGAATCGAAACTTACCTGTGACGGGAGCTTCTATGTCGATCATCGTTTTTTCGGCGCGGAGCAGCTGCGCGCCCTCATTGATGATCCGGAGGGCCGCGGTCTCATCGATGCGACCCTCTAATATGAAATGCTGTTTCAACACGTCCGGTCGCGGTTTCGCCGTCCTCGGATCGAACACTTCGGCTACTGTCAGTTTATGACTCGGAGGAAACGGTACGGCTGAAACAAAAAACAAAAGATCGTCAAACGATTGTCCGACCAAGAAAAACGAATACCAATAAACCCTTTAAACATTACCCAATATCATCTTCATCGGAGATGTGTCAATTGGTTTTCCACATTAAAAAATGAATTTTTGAAATGTTGAAGGAACATTTTTTAGGCCGAATGGCATTATTCAAAATTCGAGATCTCACAAATCTTAATAAAAATCCAAATTAATAAAATCACACCAGAAGAACCATCATTTCCTTCCACGATAGTCTTTCATGAATCTTAATTGCTTGGAATCTCTCTGAGATACCTTTTGAGGTCCAAGCAAGCTGACGGCATAGTCAGGGCTAAAGGTCAAAAAGATATATCGAACAAAATCTAATGGGTACTAAGGATTGTCAATAGATGAGTGGGAGTGAATAAGTCGGAATGGATTATGAACAGTGAGGAGAGACGGAAGTACTTTGGTCGAGAAGCGCAAAAACTAATGAGCAGCAGTAGTCAACAGAGGGGGCTACAATAATAATACTAACAACCTAGTTTATTTAATCAACATATACAATTTCAAGTGACCTATTGCTAATATATTACTGAGAAGAAATAAAAAGGGTACATCGAAAGAAACTTCAGAAGAGTTTCTTGTGTGTGCTATAGCCAAGCTATTGAAAATGGAAATGAATATACAAAATCAATTCAATCCTCTCCTGGTGATGACAGTGAACTCGTCAGGTATAATATGGAATCAACTTGTGCATAAATGGTTGAATGGAGGGAGAAAATAGCCGAATAACATTGTACGAAGATTCAAGCTGTCAATGTTGAAAGATAAGAGACAAGTTTGTTACCTAGTCAACTATAGTGTTATTTCAGTTATACTGATTGATTGTTTCATGGAATATATCACATCACCATTACAGTTCTTCAACCAGTTTTCAATCTGTTTTTTCGTGCCCATGTAACTACAATTCCGTTGACCGCCTAATTTTTTTACATCTTGGTACGGGGTCGGTATATTCTTTGTATTACGTTCGGACTGCTCAAGTGTTTATTGTTCACACCGCCTCATGCTATAATTCCATAATTAACTTGTGATTGTACTAAACCATAGTGAATTGTTGAGTGATTTCGAGAATTTCTTTCAATAATTTGAAACGTGGTAATTTTCTGGTTAGGTGTGACTTATGTAGATCCCATTCCTTATGTCGATCTAGAATTACTCCCAAGCATTTCATTGTAGTGGCCTCCGATTTCGAAGTTTCCTTGTTTATTCTCAAAGGACCCATGTTTGGAAGTTTATTAGTGAGGTAAATGACAAGTAGTTGGTTTTGTCTACATTTAAAGTTATTTTGTTATGTTCAAACCACCTGACGATTGTGCTAACTCGCTGAAGTAGCCAATCCTGTGATGAAATCACGTTAAAAAATCACGTGAAATCACGTTAAAAAAGAAATAATGTATTCTGAATCCAATAACGGTAATGAGATATATGATCAAGTGTGAACGATTGAGGAAGAACGCACAATCCCAGCAATGATGTGGATTTGACGATCATGACTTGTACATACTCAGGTCAAACAATAATTAAAGGAAGAGGTGTACCTCGCAAAAAAAATTCACCCCTAGGTTTTCCGTTGACATAAAGTACATCCTATAAGAGTATACATATACCTTCATCCCGACTATTCATCATTAGAACAAAATTAGAAGCTGTAACCGCTCTTTCGGATCCGAGGCGCCCTTTAATAACATCGTGTCCGTACACCTTTCAATTATTTCCACTGTACGAGCAATTGCTGTGCTCGTGTAACTGAAGCCACCCCGTTTCGAAATACGGCTCTGGAATAACGCCGTCGAATGGCACGCGGGCGAACACGGATAACGCGATTGAATGATTTGTGTAGCGTAACGGGGCCGATTGGACGCCGGCTACTCCCATAAATTGCACTTCGGGTCGAGGTAATCATTGCACCGTCGTAATTCGACGTGAATAATTGACGAAACCACGGGGGATTCTAAGTCTCGGCTGGCGGGGATTGACGTGTGTGCATTTCGCGAAACGAAATGAAACACTACGCGAACGAGTCTTTCCATCCGGCTCGAAGGACCAAAAATATTGGACCGAGTGGTTCGGTATGTCCTTATCGATTTGAAGGTCAATTGGGATTCACTTTAGCACCTGGGAGATATTGGCTAATGGCTAATCACATAGTACTGATATTGGGTCGGAATAAGCATTGCCAGTTCTAAGTACACGTGAATAGATATCAGAACCTAATAAAATTAGAGACTAGAGAGTAACACTGGCAGGTGTATATTCCACGAAATAACTCAACTCGTAAGTCAATTCATACAAGCGGAATGAATTTATTAATAATTCCATCCAGCTCGAAGGACCAGAATAGTTAATCAACATGCCGCAGTCAAGAGGAAAAATCCTTTGCTCGATATCATTGGGCTGAAGAGTGACGAGAGGTCGGCAAAGTGTTTTCTTCAGTATGAAAATTTGATCACTCTTCAATCTGGAAGTAGGTTAGCAGTGAGCACATTAAAAAGGCAATAGTTACGAAGAGAATTGTTGGGGGTAGGTTACGTTATTCTATTGCCCTGAAGAGGAATTCTCAAACGTTGGCAAGAATAATGAACTGATCCTATTCCCAATCATCCGTTCTAGCAAGCAATGGGGCATTGGATCACTTGGCGACTATCTGAGGATATCTCCATTCTACAAGAACGAATACTAATAACAATCGTCATAGTCGATGGGCATACATAGAGACTGGAGTTAAATCAAATCATCTTTCGAACAATTCGTTCAGGCCAGTCACAGATCTACCAACACAGTAGGTTCTAGCTGGCAACTGACAGAAAACAACTACTCCCCTGGCTAATACCACCAAGGGCATTGAATTTCATCCGATTTGACACTGCCCTGAACGAATTGTTCGGAAGATTATTTCAGAAATACTAATCAGTAGCATATCATGAGAAAAGTGATGCTACATGCTATCACTTTCGTCATTTATATCAAACTAGCTGATCTGTACCCACTTCGTTTGGCGTTAATTATTTTTATCAGGTTCATCACAGCTCTGCCTTCTGGGTGCATTCGAAAGAGCGTTTGAAAGAAGTCGAAAATGTTATAAACCCCTCCATTTACTCCGTTAGACAATGAACTTCAATAAAATATGTAACACGTCTTCCATTAATTCTGTTGAAGAATATTTCTGCAAGAATTGAAGTAGGTAAAGGTACGTTGTTCCATGAAAATTTTGGCTCCGTTATTCACCCCCTCAAGGGTGGAATGTCGGAAAACCCATTCTTATCGGATGCCTACGTCATAGAAAGAAAACAACAGTACAAGTTCCAGATATCTATGATCAGTGTTTTCAGGCTGTGCGTCGATTAACCCCTGAAACAACTTTTTACCTTTTTTCAACCCCGTTAGGGGATGAATTTCAATGAAATACGAAACACGTCTTCCATCAATTCTGAGAAAGAATTTTTATACAAAATTGAAGAAAATTAGACCACGGCATCACATTGTCCCATACAAATTTGGTGCCCATACCTCACCCCCTTGAGATGGAATTTCCGAAAACACGGTAAAACGGTGTAAAAAGAATCCTATGTCCGCCTCCTGGTTCTAAGCTACCTCCCCACCAATTCGGTTCGTTCTTGAGTTATGAATAGTGTAACTAACTCGACTTTCTTTCATATATATAAAAGACGGATTCTGATTTTTTTTTCCACCAAGAGAATTCGGTTCATAACATTCGCACAAAAATTTCAAACAAAAATTTGTACCTACCTTATCATCAATATCAAAAAACAATGGATAGCGACTGTGACACTATATGAACTCAAAGAAGATCTGGTAGGATGAATGTTTCATCCCGAGGCATGAAGAAAACCATGAACCGAACTCAATTCATCCAAGCGAAACTGAAAAGGGGGTTAATATTATAAACGAAAGAAGAAAGCACACAAAAAACGTGGACTCCACTGATTGTTATCAGCAACAGCCTCAATTGACTCTTCTCTTTGACCACCTCCAACTACCGAAACAAATAAAAGGTTGCATAGATTACAATCTCCAATTCAATTACCGAATGCATTCTCTTTGAGACGAAAAGAGCGAGTGTTTTCAAAAGCGCGATTTTCGTCGATTCAGTTTAAATTGGAGGGCTTTCCAGGAATAATTGATTCATCCAGACACTTTCAATAGAATGGAAATTTGTTTATAGATAGAGTGGTAGGGTAAGTCAATTAATATTATCAATAAATTATCGAGAGTGCACGCTGGAATATTATTAAGCTGAGCTGGTTCGATTCTGAAAATGTAAAACGTGTAGAGAATGCAGTATTCTGGAAAATACTGAATGATTGCTCTTCAAATGGATTCGGAAAAACCGTCAAAACTGTTTACTTTCTACAGAAAAAAAATTTTTTTTTCAATATTCACAGTCCAGCCAAGTGTCACTGATGAGACCTGTTGGGTCGAAATAGCTGTCTGGCCTTGAATTTGTGAATGGAATCATTTCGAACATGGAAATTCTGAAAATTGAAGTAGCCAGATATGACTCAAAGCAGTCACGATGTATAGCCCTTCCAGAAACAATTTTCCCGATATTTCCGGGTTCGTTTCCTGCATAATACTTCGAACAACACTTACTGGTCTATTCCGTAAAACGCCGTTAATGAACGATCCGTTATCAAACGACTGTCGGTAGCTAACTCTCAACGATCCGTGTGAACAATATATCAAAAATACCAAAAAACTTCTTCAAGTCGTTAGCCAACTGAACCAATTCTATTTCCGTTAACAAACATAATATTATGTCGTTCACTACCGACTTGCAATGATTTTATATTTTTACGGAATAAGACTCGACACAAATATCGTTAATTTAACAATAATAGTTGTATAACGACATCGCTGTGAGTAACAGAGTAGACCTGTTAACTGGTTTCATCAACTTCCCTATAAAAATACAACTTCTGCTATAGCACTAATTATAAGACTACCCAAATGACTTTTAACTTGAGCTTCCAACACGATTTTCTGAACGCTCTCTACTAAACTGCATCCTAAACGTCACCAAATTATTCACTAGACTCCCTACTTCACTCTCCACTGGACTTCGCTAACATGATGATACGCTTCCTTATATACACCATTTGAATAGAGGAGTGCTTTCAAGCATTCCTCCAATTTAGATTTAGATTTAGTCGGAAACGCTCTGAGAATCCATCGTCTAGGCCGGGTCCCTTCGTTGAAATGGACCAGCTCCATTGTTGTTCGGCGTTCCATTCATGAGCGACACCCAAAAAAAGAGAAATTTACCAAATAAATAACATTATCATGATTATTACTGCTGTGAAAATTTTTCATTTCAAATAATGGTAGACATCTCAGGTTGGATTTTGTCGAACAGAAGTGCATTTTTATCAAAAAACATTGCTCCGAACGATTTTCCAAACGAGTACTTTTATTCAGAAAATTGTCTGAGCAACCTGATTCTGTTGGAAAATATCGACAAATATCTGTCATTTGAAGGTTTTGGGGTGTGGACCATCAGAGGAACTCCATTCCAGACTTTGTAGCAAAACAACTGACTCCTGCATTGAAGCTCATCAAGGCAATTAATAGATTCAGGCAATCACCAAAACTTGGTTGATTTTGAATATTCACTGACAAGTTTTCACAGAAACCTATTTTATTTTGTAACTTTGAGAGCCCGTAACTTGGTAAAGAAGGCTTTAGGAACATGAGTTATATGAAGTACTGGCTATATTTCGACCCCATCTATACATTCCCGAGAGGAAAAGAGGAAGTTCAGGAACACCCCGTGGTTCGTCCCCATTAGGCATATAAGTGTTGTTTTGTCTTTATCATTTTGTTCATTATTATTATCATTTGATTCATTTTTACTTGCATCCACAGCTATCGGGCTCAATAGTTTTCACTTTTGACTCATTCAATTTCCTTTACCTCATAATATTTCTGTTTATTACTTCCTCCACACCCTATATATCCCAAATGCTACATACTGATGTGTATCGACGGAATATATGAGCGGACTTCAAAAGAGAATATAAAAAAACTGAGACCGATAGCTGAAAAACACATCCTTCGTGTGCTACCTACGATACAAAAGCAGAAACAAAATTATCCTGTAAAATCCATCCTTTTTTATGACTGGTGGGTTACCTTATATTTGATTGTTATATATTATTGGAAATACATTACTACAATACAACTGGTGAAAGGTATTTTGATTGCAAGTCCAGAGAGCACGAGAGAATTAAGCATCTGTAGATAAACTTTATATATTATACAGTCCACTCCCAACCTATCATTGGGGATGGAGAAGTTGAGTGTTGTTTGGAGTTTCAATCAAGGAACCTCAAGGAAAAATATATTTACAGCCAATATTGTCAATAGAACGCTAGATTTTTCTAACGCTGATTATAGCAATTTTCACCTTGAATGACCTTCCTCAATATTTAATTAAAATCATGGAATAGAGATTCTTTCAAGTGAGTGTTTTCACATGCGGTCTTTCAGGTAGGTTTTTCAAATTGGAAATTCTGAAAAATAATCAGCAAATGACACAAATATAACTCCTACCAGAATAAATATTGAGAAAGGTCCATTCAAAATGAAGTTTGCTTTCACCAGTGTTTGAATGATCTCGTTCTATCCCTACACATTATTAGTTTTTGAATGATTCATCCATACAAACTTATATGATTAATTTCAAGATAAGTTTTTGCATTCATTCGTGAATAAATTTCATTATTATCACTATTATTGGAAACCACAATATTTTCCAATTTTTCAACTTGATTATTATCACAGCACTATCAAGTCGATAACCCTTTGAATGAAGGAAAAACAAATCTGCGTGACAATGCCGTAAAATGTTATGCTCTTATCGGTCAATTTATCGTAGATACCCCATACAAGTATGCTGTTTCCTATCTGAACTTGTTCTTATAACCCGTGTACCGAGCAAGATGCATACATTCCTGATGCGATCTCCGATTCGATATTGTTTCGTCAAAAACTATAGACACGATCAACGACACGATCAATCATATCCACGGAATTTACTGCGATTTCCAGTAGATGGTGCAAGAATCGAATTTTGTCATCTTTTGACACTTGCATTCTGAGTTATCCGATTTTGCGAGAAGTTTTCTCATGATTTTACTGTTCCTTTCAACTAGCTATTCGTCGTTTCGAGATCAATTCTCTACCGTAGTTTTCTCAGTTATTTGTCATTTATCTGTCGTTGCTTTCAATCATTAGTTGTTTTCCGTTTGTTTGGTATTTAATTCAAGTGTTGTTTTAAATAGTGTTTCATAATGAATATCAAACACTGTTGTATCATTTGTAGACGAAATAATCAATCATCTATATAAATATAACGCGAGATTTTTCTGACGCTGGTAACAACAAACTTCATCTTGATCAGTTTTTACTTTGGTAGAAGTTATATTTGTGTTATTTGCTGATTGATTTTCAGAATTTCCCAGTTTAACATATTTATTTCAAGTTCCAGCATTAATGCCAATGGTTGTTACATGCCCAGTAAAAGGATGCAATAACAAAAATTTAAAATCATGGAATGAAAGTTTTTTCGGGAGGGTGTATTCAAATACGGTCTTCTTGTACAGCGCCATAAGAGCCTGCACTTTAGCAATCGTCCCAATGAATTGAAATAACTCAGGTCGATTTGGACTATGGATGGCCCAAGTCATTTCGAATTAAACACTACAGTGCTCAGTAAACTGTATATTGATGTACTATTTTTTCCTTGTAATCCAACTCCACTACCTCTCACGTCGATACCGATATTTCCAAGAATCTCATCAAATTATCTGAAGCAGCACCTAATGGTAATAATTTCTATGGATTCTGATATTGATTTCTAATAACATATATCAAAATGCATATCTGTATTTAGATCTAAACAGAAAGAGACAAACCTCAAAAATATAGCGAATTCTTAGATAGGAACTCGTGCAATTATTGGTCATAATTGCACGAGTGCATAAAAATTACCGATAATTTTGCAAGAAAGCGTGATATCTAAAAATTGCAAGAGTTTATTTTCATATTTTGGTGAAAGTGCTCTTTTACAAAATATGAAAATAACCGAATGCAATTTGTATTAGATATCACGCTTGAATGCAAAATTATCTGGTAATTTTTATGCACGAATGTATTTCATTGGAATATGGAAATGTAATTTTTTTTTCATTTATACTTTCCTCTATAGATTGTATGAAGTACTCACCTAAACGCGAAATGTTTTTCTATTTTTTAAGTCTTCCTGACATTTATTTGTGTTGTTTACTGACGTCTAGCGATACGGTTTCAAATGTGTTGTTATGGTGACTTGATACAATGCAATTACCGCTGTAAGCTTTCGATAATTGCATTGCTCTTATGGGGCATTTTATATATGAGGGAAACATTCGACAGAATTCGTGTATCTCTATCCTTCATTAGGTAAAGTGTTGAAAAAAGAAAGTAACACACTGACTCTGCACGAGTTGTTCAAGAGAATTCGCTAATAGAAATTTCGCCAGACTCCATAATGTCATGTGTCTAGAGTTGCCACCTGACGCCATCTGCAAAGAAATTTGAAGAATGTGAATTTCCCTGGATGTCAATATCAAGTGAGCCATAGGTCTAGCGTTTCTGACGAAAACATTAACATTGTACTGGTATGGTAGTCATTTCACCAGGAATATATGCATCTTGGTACCGAGCCACTCTCGACAATTTTGTCCTCTAGTGGGCTGAAATGTCACCGAACAAAAACATTCGAAGAATAATTACCTCCACGCAAATCCCGTCCAAACAATGCCTTCGAAGCGATTAGCCTCCTCTACCGATTCCGCCGAAACTACGCCCACTCGATTAAATCGATTCGGAGCGTGTAATGAATTTTTTTCACTTCATATATTATGCACCGCCCATGCGTGTGTCGGCTTCGAGCCGCGATATCGATGTTTCGCATTTACACGTTGTGCTCGCTCTCCGGTGGCGGGCCGCTTCGTCTTTCCCGGCCCGTTCGAAAAACATTTGCCGCCGATCCCTCCGCCAGGCTCTCTTCGATTCCGTCCGTTTCGAAATTCGAACCGATCACGAGTATAGCCGATAATGGCCTTCTCGTATTCCACAATTGCGTATCGAATATAAGGCGAGCATAGGAATTGAGATTGGCTCTCTCTTTTTCTCTCTCTAGTTTTTTTGATGCATTAGCTAGTAATTTGACAGACAAGCCAGTAATTTGATAGGCAAGCCCGTAATGTGGTAGACAAGCCAGTAATTTGATAGACAAGCCAGTTTTCCGTTGAACAAGTCTGTTTTTCATTGGACAAGACAGTTTTTCATCAGACAAGCCAGTTTTTCATCAGACAAGCCAGTTTTTTGTTGAACAAGCCAGTTTTTTATTGGACAAGCCAGTTTTTCATTGGACAAGCCAGTATTCTATTCGACAAGCCTGTTTTTATTTCTATAGGACTCTTCCAGGTATGATGAACTCCTGTATGTTATTATTTCTGCCAAATCATTACCCTCGTATAAGCCATAACAGGAACTCTACCAGTGAATGAACCCTTCGACCATGCAAGGACCTCATTCAAGCCACGTTCAAGCCAAAGATAAGCCAGTAATTTGACAGACAAGCCAGTAATTCGATAGACAAGCCAGTTTTTCATTGGACAAGCCAATTTTTCACTGGACAAGCCGTCTTTCCTTGGACAAACCAATTTTTATTGGACAAGCCAGTTTTTATTGGACAAGCCTGTTTTTAGTTTTCCATAGGACTCTTCCGGGTATGTTGATCTCCTATATTTTCTTAAATCTGCCAAATCATCACCGTCGTATAAGCGTTGATAGGAACTGTAACCTATCAGTGAATGAACTCTTCGACCATCGAGGGCCTTTTCCAAGGACCCCCAGGAATAATTGATATCCTACTGGGCGTTCACTATTCACAACACATTTCGTTCATCTCCGTTTTGAATTTTCGTGGGCTCAATCAAGGCACTGTTAGTTTGGGATAGCAAGCATTTTGACACATGCAGTCCGAAACTGGTGCAGATGGTGTAAACCTCCAAGAGGCAACGCCATCTGCTGGGTGACGACCAAAGTCTCAAACTCCTACTGCACCGAGCGGAGGAGACCTCTTACAGCGGGCCATGGTACGGCGAAGCCGCAAAAAATAGCCCGCCACGATCGAAAATTGACTTCGGTCAACTTGCAGAAAGCTGCAACCCTTTACAGAAATCAGAATGTCCATGTTCGCATGATTGCATTCACAAATCCAATGCCAGACAGCTGTTTCGACCCACCAGGTCTCATAAGTGACACTTGGCTGGACTGTGAACACAAACTAACTTGGATACCCAAACATAAGGGTCACAAGGGTGCTTTAATCCGTGAAGAAACAGCCAAGGCATTGGTGAGCCCAGAACTGGTGAAACAAGCTCCTAGAAACGAGACAAGCAAAAAAAAATTCATGAAGGGATTCTCGCCCAGTTTCATGAAAGACCTGCCAAACCGCAAGGTTGTAATGGTAGTGGCGGGTCTTGTGACGATGCAGAGCCGGCTCAAAAAACATGTGAGCAATATAGGTCTGGCAGAAGGAACTTAATGCAGGTGCTGTCAGGAAGAGGAAGAATCAGTGCTGCAAGTGTTTTGTGAATGCTAAGCGTTAGCAAGGATGAGACACACGCGAAGGAGAGAAAAGAGAAAGATGGAGGGAACAGTGTCAAGTCTATGTCTTTCAAGAAATAAAGCTGAACAGTGAACTGTAATAACCGAGGATCGTCACAATAAATCTTCAGAGATCGCGGTGAACCAGGACATGGGCTAGCTCGCCAAATTATCTTATATACACTATTGTCACAATTGAATTAATCTACTATACAGAAGAGAATCGGTAAACTAACACAAATGTCCCAAAAATATTTGACCTTGATCGAACTTTGGCACTTCCATCGACACTGAGAAACCTGACAATATATACCAACAATAGGAAACTACACTAAGGAAACAAGTGAAATGCGTCAAATCGATTAGCTGTCTTATCTGACTCGAACATTTTAGTACGCTCTCATTGGTGCACTTTGGGAAGGCGTGGCTTTCACCGAATATAACATTGGATATATCTGTATAGTAGTTAAGTTATTCTGTGCTATTGTGAAAAACGAGAATGACGCTGCAATAGCCGTCCATCACTTAGAAGAGCCCGTGTTCGAGAGCGATCCGTCAGTCGGATATATCCTAAGGAAACGGTGCCGTTCGTCTTACTAAACCTCGGAGCGGCTATTTGCGGCGTTGCCGACTGTACACGCGATAAATCTATCGGTGCCAATGATAGATGTCGCTACCGTCGCACTCCCAGGTGTGTTCCGCGCGAGGTGGGAGGGCGATTGCGGCCAATAAATTGTCCCTGTTCGGATTCCGAGGATTTCGGTTCTTCTTCGTCGAGAATCGTCATCGTTAGTGGGAGATACTGAAATTTACGTTATTTTGATGACCTGGAGAGTGTGTATAACTATCGGACTCAGATATACCGACTTACTGGATGCGAGTTCGAATGCAGAATGAGGGTCCGACGTTTGGAATAATCGAATATGGTAGAACAACCGTCAGTGACGTATTTTTTGGACTAATGTTTCATAATCTGCGACAGAAATTACGCGGTGCGAAGTACCTCGTGTACAACCCAAAATCAACCTTTTACAGGCTCCTGCATTTGTTACACGTAAAAATATCTTCAAAATAAAAACATCATGAAGGTATACTGCCGTCGGTCATAAAAGCTGAATAATATGAGGGGACGAAGGGCGAACGTCATTTTTCCAGGAACTCGTAACCCGTGTGGAGAATTCGATACACATCATCAGGTATGTAGGCAGACGCTCCATCGCGGAGGGGTTTGTTATTCAGTTATTGAGAGTTGATTCGCAGAGAGAGTTTAGCAGAGTTATTCTATCACAGAGAGGTTATCAGAGCGTTTAGTACAGAGCGTTGGATAGTTAGCGGACCAATTTAAGTGATTGTATTGTGATAAAGAGTTGTAATAAAAGTAGTTCAGTGTGGTTTGTAGTTTTAATAAACGAACCCAAGAATAAATTGTGATACTATTAAAACTTGAACTGGTTTCATCGTGAGATTGACAAAAATATAGAGGCATACTCTTAGGAAGTACAAAGTATGCTCCAACAATCAAAAATTCTGGATTTGACATGTAGTACCACACAGCGCGTGAGTTTTTTTTGCAGACTATGATTTATTTTAGCTTCGAGTATATCTTCTTCCCAGAGGTCTACTGTGGAAAATTGATCCAAAAAATATGTTTCTAATGATACTGACTTGGGGTATTTTGCTCAACTCAGAGAAAGTTTGGATTATTGATTTTGGCATCAATGTGTGAGTCTCTACTCAGCTGATTCTTCAGAGCAGAAAAAAGTTCTTAATTCAGTTGTACTTTCATGTCAAGACAAGTTTGTAAGAATTCCATAGTGCAAAGTGAATTATTCAATTGGGTTAATAATTGCCCGATGAACTAGGTGTACCTATGTGGAGCTATAATTCCATATGTTGTGGGATGAAACAATATGAATGACATACCGTTTGAATGAACATATCTAACTTAAAGATGATCGACAAAGCTTTAGTAGAAATCGTTTTCTTAGAGAATTAGTTGGAAACCATCATTCCATCCCTGGAGATGCTTCAAAATGATGAACGTAAGGATAGCGTAAATTCAAAAAATAATTTATACAATGAAGAGAAGTAGTTAAGGTTCAAAGAAATTTGTTGTTAAGGTTCAAAGAAATTTACAAATTCTCACAGGAGTTAGAGTCTCGCGAAATACTGATCGAAAAATGATCGAATTGTATTTTTGGGAAATTATGGAATGTTTGCACTGTAACAAGTAGGTATTGCGATATTTCTGGGTTCGTTTATCAAAAAAATAAATTTCCGAACAACATTTAACTATTTTAATAAACTTCGCTACAACTACTGAACCGACTTATAATTCGCTTACAAAAAGACTTCAAACCATCCAACACTCTACTAAAAACAACATAAAACACTGACTTCTGCACTAGCTCCATTCGGTTATAGTCCTCAAATCTCAATATTAGTTGAATATAGATTGGTTATATTTACGCACAGGGAACGCCAGTACACGAAATGATTTGGATGCGAATACACATTAGAAACCTCTGAAATTATCAGTGTTCCTCTACTATATCATGCGTGTTATTATACATATTAACCTTTTTCCTAAAACCCTCTTTCTATTGAAAAAAACACATCAAAATCCGTTGCGTAGTTCCTACGAAGATCTAAGCACACATAGACAGCGGAAAGCGACTTTGTTTCATACTATAATCCAGTTGCTAAATTGTACATAGTGACTCATCGCACAGCTACAGGGTATTTGAAAAAGAGGATAAGTTGTAATAAAGTGGCAGAGTGGGAGTTGATTCGAAACCTAAGTACCTAGCTAATTTATATTCTATTTCTTGACTCGCTTCATATCAACCGTACAACCTATAAGTCACTGCAGGAACTTGACTATACGTAGTGATAGTGACTATAACTGTGTAGCAAAATAGAGAACTACCCTGTACCACTAGACTGAAGCAGAAATAATTAGGGTCACTGGATCTAGTAAGCTTCGCTTACTCGGGTACGGACAACGGGCGAGGCCCTGGCGAAAATTGTTGTAAATTGGCCAATCTCAGAAGATACCCAAAAAATCGGCCAATCGCAATGTAGGATAATTTGTTTATACGAATTCGAAGAATACGAGAAGAAGAAGTGTTTGAGTTCAGGCGAGTTCAAATTCAACAGTAAATTCCATCAGTTCTGTCACTGATGCCTCTCTCTGTTTGTGACGAACGACAAACAGAGAGAAAGGCATCGGTGATAGAACTGACGGAAGTTACTGTTGAATTTCAGAACTCGCCTTTCGTGTTTGTGTATGCTTGTTGAGTTTAAAGTTTAACAGAGTTCAACTTGCACAATATTCTTCATTCTGATTTGAAATTCAGAATTTTAAAATGAAAATTTGTTCAGTTAAAAACTGTAAAAACAATGACAAAAGTCACAAACTATTTTCCATTCCTAGTGGTGAGTTATTTACTATTTTTCACTAGATTATCACTGAATATAATTTTGTATAGAACGCGAATGAAAACAAACTTCAAACTTCACCTTGAATTAAATGGACCTTTCTCGATGTTTACTTGGGACTTGGGTAGAAGTTATTTCTTCAAATGGGAAATCCTGAGAAAGAATCACCAAAAACACAAATTTACGAAGTGAGCATTCACTGTAAAAAGTTCAACATTACTATTCCATATGAACAATTATTATTCAGAAAGATGACCATTTTATCTTGCTTGAAACTGTTGTATAAATCTGCTGATAATCCCGATTGAAATAGCGTAGGTAGCCCTAAAATGAAATTAAAATTAGTCAAATATCCATAGGAAACACCCAAAATTTTAGTCGAAAACCCTTGTGATTGTTTACATTTTGCATCGAGCATCAAAATGTCAATGTCACGTCAATTTGAAAAATGACAGTTGCAACGTATTTTTCTTGCAATTCAGTTTCGGACGAAATACGGTTTTGCACGTTGCATAAATGCTCGGTGCACAGTCGGAGATTAGGGTGGGTTTAACTACAAAAATATTTATAATTTCAATAAACGAATAATTCCGTGTAAATGGGCGCCACCAGCTCGCTGCCGCAGATTCAAGCTGGAAAAATCCCCAGATATTGTTGAATCCGCCCGGTATACCTGAATCGCCTGATAAATATTGCAAACTGAAAAAAAACAAAGAAAACTCCCCGTTGGTACGATGAAAGGAGAAAGAGAGAGATAGCAAGAAACACTTTATTCAGTTGGTCGTAGTAACAAAAAAACACACTTGGAAAAAAAATGTGAAAGATAAACTACCGTTTGCTCAATATGAATGCGGTGAAATATATATATATATATATATATATTTTGTATAAAGAGGTACATGCGAAAATATAGGAATTTTCAACTCGCATATAAACATATGATATATATATATATATATATATATATATATATATATATATATATATATATATATATATATATATATATATATATATATCATATGTTTATATGCGAGTTGAAAATTCCTATATTTTCGCATGTACCTCTTTATACAAAAAATGTATATTCATATATTCATCTGCTGGGAACTAGGTTATGTAATGGGACCAAACGTGCGCACGTAAAGTTTACATTTGGTTCAAACTCACTATCTATATATACATATATATCAGTAGTGAAGGATACTCAATTCTTCATATGATATTATGAAAACAACCCCAATACATATACCAGAAAACACATGAATTTAGCAAATATATCGATTATCGTATATATCACAGGCACAACATGTAGCTTATCTGATATTCCTGAAGGCTTCTGTGTAGCTCAAGTTGATGTTACGTGATTTCTCTGCTATCCTCTCAAAATGACGCCAATTCCCTGCCAAAGAGTCCTTCAATATAACTCCATACGCTTTTCACCTTGCTGCTTAAACCAGAAAATAGACTATGAACCAGCGGGGGGGGGGGGGGGAAATCGTGAGTAGGAATCCCAATAGAACTAACAGAAGATTCCCTATATGAGCTCAAGTGAAGTTTGAACCCCCTTAGTAGAACCCTAAAATAGTATTTTCCTTCAAATATCATACCAGAACGTAAAAACTAATATCATACCTCTTTGAGGGAGGGTCTTACACCGATGCTAACGTAATAGATGACACAATCCCGTTGAAAGTCGATTGAAGATAGATATAGGAATGAAGCTTGCGAATGAAAATCCCCTAAGGTACCAGTATTTCCACTCAAATACCACAATATTCAAGAACGTAATGTCTTCACCAAAAAGGAAAACTAGTATATCAATAGTTTCAATGGAAAAATCCCACAATATGGAAGAGAAAACACTCAAAATTCCTTGAAACACTTCGCTTTGTTCATTCGAATTCGAATCTATCCAAAATTTCGATTTCGCGAATGTGAAATTCCATCCCAAAAAGGCAGCGGTCGACAAGCGGTTTTTGCCCAGTCGGCCGGCTGGCCGATGTTCAATTCATCTAGTTGAATGATATACAGGGTAAAATAGAACTCTCACGGTATGAGTGTTGTAACGCGGAAACGAATCGTTACACAGTTTGTCTTCTCCTTTTCTAATTTGTTTAAACAAATTACAGTGCAATGCCATTGGTCAATTTTTGGGTAATCGTTCCGATTAGCTCCACCCAATGTCCGTACCCGAGTAAGCGAAGCTTACTAGATCCAGTGACCCTAGAAATAATAATGAAACACCGCCATCTACTTTCGAATTCCCACCCTATTTCTGAAACTGAGCGTTGGATCTCCCACTACGGCACTATGCAGCAGTTCCCAGCAGAATACCTTATCAGAACCCCTTGTTTCAATCAACAAAAAGCTCGTTCCGGCCACTTTTTCCCCTACGAACTTCCGCAAATCTCATTCGGCCGAGATTCCATTATAGTTTGAGGCGTCGTGCATCCTTCGAAAGCTCAAGAACGGCGGCCTCGTTATTCCAACGGAACAAAAACCGACCGGGCCACATCGAAAAGATGATCTCTAGGAAGGAACGGACGCTCGTACATCAGTGGCGGACGTGGTCTACATACAGAGGGTTTTCAACCCATATATCGAAAATATGAGCTGACCAGAGATATAAGTCAGTCCAATTCAAAAAAATATACAGTTCACTATTATAAATCGAGTGGAAAAAATCAGGCATGTTATTCTTTGGTGAACTGTTGGCAACATATTCGATACTGCCATCCTTCATTCGATATTTGTTAGCTGGCATTTACAATTCAAAGGTGTATTCGTGCAATAATAATTCTCAATCTAACTTTGTGATTTTCATCCAAAAATACTGATATTTCTACAGCGAAAGGGAAAGTTCTAAAGTTGAATTACCTTACTTTATCGGTAGGTCTTAGAGTTTTAGTTCTGTGATTTGCAGAGCTAGTTGCACTTTCACTTCGAAATGTTGGGTTTCTCGAATTCAAAATGAAAGTGAAAATGTTGTTGTAAAAATGGTCTACCAGAAATGAAACGTGTATCTTTCCAAGTAAAGGGGGAAGTGAAAATCAGTGTTGCATAAATCCAGCTGTCGAGATTTTATCTTGTTCATTCCTCTGAACTAACAAGACAGAGCAAAACATGGTCAAATTCTTGTTCTACCGATATCTGATTTTCGGTTTGACAATCTATAAAAACGTCAAAAATTTCGATATTATGGCGATCTCCACCCAAATGCTGAAGAATACTGCCTTTCGTGGAATTAGCCAGGGAGAATTTGTTTTATGGCGCAAGTAGTTTATGGAAAGAAGACACCTTAAGGCGGCCTCACACCGTGACAAAAATTGGCAACATGTACATCGTCATCGCATCTCACATGTTGCCAAGTATTGCCATTGACGCATGTGACTGTCATGTGATTGTTACACAATTTATGCAGTTGCGACCTGTTGCTGCCGATCCACAACAAACGGAATGGTGGGGTGTAGTGATAAAAATCGTGAATTTTGTGAAAAAAATCAATGAAAACGCCAAATACCTCTTTTAAATAGCTCCAGTCCCGCCCTGATCTACCAAACCCATCAAGTGTATTTATTTACGAGCAATCTATCTTTGACGTGGATGAACTATAGTGGACAGTCTCCAAAAGGGTACTTCAGATAACAAACAGCGCAAATCAGTTGACCATTCGTGTAAAATTCTTGAAAAGGGCTCCGTCATCTCCATTCATTTTAAGCTAAAAATGCTCTTACAGCCGATTGCACCGACTTCTTGATAAAGGAGCATTGAGCAAATGGGTCATTGAAGGTCAGCGACTGCACCATACTTCAAGAGATCATTAATAAACCCTCACCTAACTCGCCATATTTGCTCCTCCTCCAAACATACGTTAGTGGTTCATTACCTTTTTGAGGTTAAGTTCATTATGTTATAATGAATTATATTAAACACTAACAAGACGAGATGAAATGCAGCTGCAATTATATTTGTCGTATAATTTTCCTCAATTTAAATGATTCATCGCGTGCTACTCAAGTCGCAATGAACTGGTTTGTGCGACCGGCAACTTTCCCAAAACTGGTGCAAGCTACATGTTGCCTTGATGTAAAGCCACCTTTAGAACGGAGCATGAAAAACAAAACATCTGTCGCGAAAGAAACTGCTTCTCAAAAACTTCGTACCAAGGTGCATTTTTGTTTGTGTCGACAGAAGTTTCAGTTCGTTTTCCTCTTTTCCTATTTGAAAATTTAAAGTTTTCAATTTCTTCGAGTCCCAGGTGACCTTATTCAAAAAGACATTTTTCAACGATCTAATGAATGAGTCGAATTTTACATTTTCAACATTTCTCAATCACCTTTTCTGCTGGGAAAGCGCTTCTTCTTTTTAACTAGTGTTGACATAAACAAAATCGTGAAACATGAACAGCATATGATTCGTAAGCAAAGCTTCCTCCATCTTCAGCAATGATTAATTTAAATGATTATTCAGGAGACAAATCATGTAGGTTTCAATGTCAAAAATATTCTCCATCCAGAAACACAACTCGAAGCGTTTACTGACGAACTTCTGGAATGCTCGAATATCATATTAATTAATTAATATTAAATGCTATTTCGTATTTTCAAAATGAACTCATCAGTTTTCTTCGCGTTCCCCTGAAACCCGGTTCAGGATAAGTTCAAAGCAGTTGGACAGTTGTAATGCAAGTTTCACGCTATCCCATAGTGGAAGAGATTGCTGAAACAAGTTTAGATAGGCAGTGGCATTCTTGAATAAACCAAAAACTATTGTTCGCATTTGGGCAAAAACTAGTGATTTCGTTTCAAAGTCATTTCTTTTCTTTCGTTTTCCTTACGAACGTCGTAGCCTGAATCACACATTTTCATGATTACTTACACATAATGCCAGAAGATGGCAATCAATTCAGAAAGGGAGGTGAATTAAACCTAAACTTGCATTTCCTTCTCAAACTTCTATCGTCAACTCTATTTCGAGGCTTCTTTATCTTTCTTTCAACATTTCAGTAAACTGATATAAAGAACTCTGCACCTATTTTTCCCTTCAGAGTAGGAAACTTTGTCGCACATTGTCAAGTAAACGGAAATATCGACATTATACTATATGTAGATGGCGTAAGAAACACGCTTCGAATCCTTTTCACAGAGGCATTGACCAACCATATCTCTATACAATGATATAATGAATAAATGTCTTTATTCATCACAATCAACCAAGCAAACATTCCATTTATAGAAAAAAAATATCCATGATGAAATGGTGAAGTGTCAGCTTGAGCTCCATGGTGATATAGAAAATTCTAGAATAATATTTTGTAGCTTCCTACCAGTTCAGGAGCATTCGCCAAAAGTTCGACTGGTGCGTGCTCGCCAAATATTTGAATACGTGTTATCAAATATTTACATTATATTTCGAGCGGAAGACCGGGGTTCAAATGCCCGCCAGGCATCCGTGCTGGGTAATCACACGTTAAAAAAGGCCTCGTTTATCCGTTCCTCTCATAAGTTTCGACTACTGAGGGTTGACGTTCGTCAACTGATTAACGGAACGAACAATTTTATAACAAATAACAAAACAATAAAATAAGTCATGAGTCAATTTTCCCTGAAAAATATTCGATTGAGATTGAAACATCTGTCGTATTTTTCTTCGATGGCATGCCAGGAACATCGTGTGAAATATAAAAGAGAAGATACAGAATGGCATTCTAGAATTTTCAAAGTTGAAACTTTTCCTAGAGATAAATTGCCCTAACAGCAAACTGATATTTTTGCACTCGACGCACGTTTCGCTAACAAGGTTAGCATCTTCAGGAGAAGAAAATAGATACTATCAATTTGTCAAACAACTCAAATGTATTCATTGTTTTACACTTCACCTTGATCAATGATCTGATTTCGTGCCCATTTATATTTTTTTCTTCGTTATAAAGATGTAAAATCATTGATTTGAGAGACAACAAAGAATATGCATATTCTCTATTGTTAGAGTAATCATTATGAAGACGTCGGTATGAAAATTTAGACATAGATATCGACTCCTTTGGTCCAGCAACCAGCAATGGATCAAGACAGCTGAATCCTACAAAAAAGTGGAAACTGGCCCCAAAACAGATCCCTGGGGGACCTACAGAATTCATCGAATCAATTAGTTTGATATTTTAACAAACTACTTGTGTTGACTTTGAAATCAAGCTTGTGACAATTTATATACTTGACTTGATTTGACATTGTCTAGAATTATAAAATGTCAAAACTGTCAAATTATTTTAGTGAGGTTATAAATCACCACGTGATGTCCTGATGTGTTCTATCCATGTCTATGAGTGAAGCATTTCACAAAAACTACCACTGAATTCGATAAAAAATATTTCATTGGGTGGCAACTCTGTTTCTGTGGTGTCTGTTTTGTGTCTCTTCTTCCAAGAGTTTAGGGGTTGTTGTTTGTGTTGTTTTCACATTTCATTTTTTTTCATTTGTTTCGATAGATATATCAGATGAGATATTTTTTTCTTTGCACGAAGATATCAAAGAAAACAGGGTCCAAATGTCTTGTTTATTTTCTGCCAGTTTCTCATTTTAATTTTTTTTAATCTCTTTTTTTTGTGTTATTTTTCAAATTCGATTTGTTTTAGTGGGGTTTTGTGATAATACTATATTTCAAATAAAGCATATTTTATCATAAAAATTTGGCTCATTTTCTTCTTTCGTTACTTCTGTTATAATTTGTTCCAGAACATGTAACTTTCACAGCAAAAATTCCTTTTTCAAACAAGGAGTTTCATAAAAGAAAGTGTTTTTCGCAACGTTCTCCTCACTATATTTTCATTATTTACAAAACAGTTGAATAACAAGTAGCTTGACAGGAGTACTTTATTTTAGATACTTGATATATCTGCGTATGCCTATGGAGAATCTTCGAGAGAGGTCTCGACGATGTGTATTTTCTGGAAATACTACGTTTATGACTGACAGAGCCGGCGCTAGGACTTTTCGTAACAGTAAATAAATACTTGCGAGAATACTTGACTCGACATTAAAACCTACTGCTTGACTTGACTTGAAGTCCAGTCAAGTAGCTTGAATATCAACTCAAGCCGTGAATTTCTGTTCCAGATCCATAGTGTGAATATTATTATTGTTAGCAGTTCAACATATGCCTTTGAGGTAAAAATCTTCATATTTCATCGCCACCGGTAAGTCCTCGATATGAATCGAACACAGCAAATAGAACCCCCTTAATTCGGCCCTTACGTTTCCCATCTCCGAAAGGGCGAACAGCCTTCGGAAAGAATATTCAAACAGAGCGCATTTTTTGCCGAATTCATATTCAAATCGAGGCGTTTCCATACGCGGCGTTTCAATTTCGTCACGAACAAGGCATAGAGATATACGTGCGGATACATTTTTCCCGATCATTTATCATTGGGGAGGGGGTCTGCTTTTTCTCGTTTATTTTTTTGTGGCGGGATATCGATTGGGTTACTTTATTTCCTGAGATTTGGGTACGAATATGGAAATCGTCGAAAACTGCCGCGAATGTTTTTTTCTTTGATCGTCAATTTTGTTTCGCTGCTGAATTTATTATTGTGCAAGTTGGAACCAATCAATGTTGAGAAAATTTACATACTGCGTCCCTGTTTTCATTCACGTGTATATCTTCCTTAAGCATCATTGTGAAAGAAATGACGCTCATCAATCGAGCACATCTACCAAAGAATGTATCTTGCGAAAAAGGTAAAATTCAACATTTCAAGAAGATAATTGAGAGGGTAGATTTCTGGCATACACTCGATTGGCACTTTTCTTTCGATCATTCATGTGGAATACTAACAACTGTAGGGAATAGTAGTTTATACAAGAGTGGCCGTATCGCAAAAGGACGAAGTTTGAACACGATGCCGAAGTGAATCTAGAACAGGAGATAAGAATCAACATTTAGTTTGAATTTTTGAAGTTTGTAAGCCTCAGGAAAGAACTCTCTCGGCAAGGAATTCCATAGCCCTGCTGTTCTATTGAAAAGAGATCCCTGAACAAGAGAGGTTGCACAGGTCTCCAAGTTCACAACAAAGGGGTGGGAATTCTGAAGTTGTTGAGTCATCCGTGTAGATATTGCCAAGGGTGGAACGATTGATAACAAATTCAGTAGAGCACCGATCGTGAAAATATCTATAGAAGAGAGACAAGTCTCCGACGCTCCTACGATGCTCTAATGAAATGATAGAGGTGTAGCATTTATTTTTTTCTTACTTTAGTTTGTGGTAAATCAGCTGATTCAGTTGAAATATCCACCATTTTGATATAGTTTTATGTAGGTAGACACACCTTTTTTGATTGTGTCTAACCTTACTGCCAGATCTGTTGGATCTTTTTGTTTTATGGCTCTGTGAGAGGGGCCTTAGAATTCTCTCACCTTGGCATTCAACCAGGAGATGGGTGAAAGTCCCATGACTGGCCACTTTTGGCTTTTGACATCTTATTCTGATACCTTCATTTATGAAGTGTTGCCAACCACATTATTTTGGTATTTTTGTTTTGGGTAATATTTTTGTTTTAGAGTTCGGGACGGCAGCTCCCTGATGCTGGACGATTGTTGTGGTGGGTCTTTTTTGGCGACTCGGTTCTGCTTTTGGAGTTCCGGTTGATTCGCTTCGAATATCCTTGTGGTCAATAATGTGAACTATTTAGAGTAGTTGGGACCATAGTCACCACATGGATGTCTTGGTGTGTTGGCTGGGATTTTGGTGGCATTGTCGATTCGATGGACTGGGTCCACTCCACAATAATCAGAGTGTGAGATTAGTAGCAAACTAGGGGTGGTTTACTACTAGGGATTTTAACCCCACATTCTCCTACGTAGAATGTTATTCAAGGTATGCCTAGACAGCAAAATTGAGGTGTATTGCTAGCAGCATTTCAAGCCTCACATTCTCCTACGTAGAATGTTATTCAAGATACGCCTAGACAGCAAATTCGAGGTGATTTGCTAGCAGTATTTGAAGCCTCACTTTATCCTACGCAGAAGGTTATTTTATGTTTGCAAGTATACCAAGGATGGGCAACTTGGTATCAAGCATTTGAATGCCCATGTCTCAATTTCATTGAGTATTTTTCTGGTTTATTTATTCGGGAACTTTGACGTTACTGCTTGTCAGTTTGAGCTCGTATTCTATAACCTCCATTTTATATGTTCCATGAAAATGACAATCTGTCTTTGTCAAGGACTTCCGGTCACTTCTCCGGTGGTGTTCGAAAGGAGATGAACTAGTGTTTCAATTTTCTTTTAAAATCGTGGATCGGTATTTGTCCGGCTCGGATATTCACGTTAATTGGAATTGGAACCAAACAGTGAGTTTTCTGACGGCGATGGAGAAGTCGCTTTCATGTTAGTCTTCTGACAAGAATTCTTCCCATGTTTTTGAGTAAGGAGTTTTCACATGGTGGCTGTTGTTCCTGGCATCTAATTTTATATCTCCGATATACGTTAGAACGGAAAGCTTTCACATTGCTGTGGTGGAACACCTGAAAGAGCACAATGTTTGTTTTTTATTTCTGTCCATCTCTCTATATAGCCAATGTCAATGTAATTTTTTTGGGAACATTCTAGTTTGAAATTGAATTGGCCGATACTTGATGAAAATCCATATTTACAAAAATATATTACAGTTTCCTGTATGATTTCCACTTACAATGGGTTTACAAAACCGCGACACGTGTTTCGCTATTACAATAGCAACAAAAATTCAGAAATTTATTGAATGATCAGGTTGAATTAAATAACTCCCCATTGTTGAATATGTTCCCGGCCAATAATTCTATTTCTAGGAATAATCTTCATATGTAATTAATTAGTATTTGGACAAATTACGGGTCGAATATCGGACCTAAGTCGGACTTTTATTGTAAGAGACGTTCGACCTACTTGCATATAAATAGCGTATCATAGAATAGTGATTTATTTATCTTGCTTGAAGAAGCTATTGTAATAGCGAAACACGTGTCGCGGTTTTGTAAACCCATTGTAAGTGGAAATCATACAGGAAACTGTAATATATTTTTGTAGTTTGAAATTATTTGATGTTCGCTGTTGGTCAAAAACTGAATCATAATTGTTATTAACTGCGTGGCGCCCTTGGCATGCCATTTCCATATTATTTTTAATATAAAAACAATCGAACCCATAGTGTTCACCGACGAAGAGCTGCCGTCTGCAGTGCTTCTCCTTATGTAATATTTTTTGAAAAAGGAGGTTGCACAGATTCTGTGAGCGAAGATTCACCAACAAGCCTCAATGAATGTTTCGGTGCCGAACTCCATACATGAGAACCATATTTCAAGACAGGTCGTATCTGAGTCATGTAGATCAGTAGAAGCTGACGAGAAGTGGAGTTTTTCTTCGCACGAAATAGTAATCGAAGTTTTCGAGAAACACCTTTAGCGATCGACCTCACATGGTTTTCCCATGGGAGATTATCACTGGTCGTAATTACTAGCATCGAGATACTTGACTTCGTAGGAATAGTTACTCCTGATATCTGAATACTAGATGATGATAGATCGGTTTTTCTTTAGAGGAGACATGCCTCGATCTCACTAGCATTCAATTCCGCCAAGTTCATGTTACCCCATTCTAATATTTTTACCAAGTCATCGTTAATTTTATTGACCTAAATGTATCTTTAAATTCTTGTTACTCGAGCTGGTATAAAGAGTACTGTCGCCCGCAAAACTATGTACTGAACAAGATGTTATCTCTAGCAAATCATTGATATGAAGCAGAAACAAAGGAAGCGCCAGAACTGTGGAACACCTGCATTTATTGGGAGAATATCAAACGATACTCCATCAACAACCACATATGGAGACCTATCAGACAAGAAACTCTTCAACAAAGCACGCAACTGAGGTGGCAAACCATAAGACGGCGATCCCGATGCCAAACTCGATCGAATGCTTTTGAAATATCGAGTGCAACAGCTATTGTTTCTCGGAATTTTTCGCCAAATATGAGAAACATAAGCCAATAAGTCACTGGTTGATCTTTGATGGCAAAATCCGTATTGTCGATCATTAATTATTCCTGATTCCTCTAGATATTTGATTGCTTTTCCATGACTTTGGAAATGACAGAAAGCAATGCGATAATTTTTTGGTTCTTTCGAAGATAATTTGCTAAAATCATTGATTTTCGAAAATGTTTCCATGAAGAATATTCATTAGGTAAACAGATCTGAGTTGTGACATTTTCACAAGGTTGTCCCTGGTAACCAAGTATTTTTATCTCTGTGACTGGTGAAACTCATATCCTACCTTGTGTGGATATGAAATTATAAAGATTCAGTTGTCTGGAATCGCTTACTTATCCTTTACTAAATTATAAAGACATCGGGGAGATCAGAAAAATATTATTTTATTACAATGAAGAAATCTTGACTTTTTCTTCGAAAAATGTTGTCTGAAATGTCTGAATTTCCTAGCGATTTGGGGAAAATCTTTTCGGTTCCTGAATTTTCTCGTGAATCCGACCAACGAATATCCCATCGTACGCCTCTGGGAGAGATTTTGGGGATGATCGATCGGATTTTATCGGCGATTGGAAAATGATAGCGTTAATTCGGGGCGAGGCTATAACTGGACCGTACAGCGACGAGTTCTTTCCAAGAAGATTAAGGAAAGATGCGGAAAACATGCGCAAAAAGAACGACGAGAAGGAAACTAATGTTTTTTCGACGTAGGATGAAAATTACGCCGGCGTCGGATGATTCTTTTGTCTCGGTGCGATCGCTGGACACATGTTCTAGAGATTAATTACCCTAACAACACCAAATATATACCCTCCGAGTATTCCCAATAGTCAGTGGGCACACTTGAAAATTGACTATAAGTCAAATCATTCAAATGAACAATTTGTTCAGGCCAGTCTCAACTTACTTGCACGGTGGATTGACGGACTAACACCTATCAGAAAACAACTACTCCTCTGGCTAATACCACGAAGGGCGATAGATCATATCCAACAGGTGTCAGTAGAGTAGAGTGGAGCCACTCACGTTTTCAGTTAATCTGTCTTTCGTTACCGGAACTTTTCCCAAGGTATTTAAGATAGGTGAAGTAGTCCCCATTTTGAAAAAACAAAATCCAGAGAAACTCGAAAACTATAGACCGGTCTCAATAAGTTCAGGATTCTCGAAGGTCTCTGAATATTCTTTTCTGGCTAGGATTATTGAATTTCTTGAAAAACATGATTTATTCACTGATAATCAGCATGGATTTCGCAGGGAAAGATCTACCAACTCAGCGGTGATATCTTTTTTCGAATCGGTGATGAATTCAATAGAGGCAGGAGAGTGCCCCGTTGGGATTTTCTGCGATCTAGCAGGGCATTCGACGGTGTTAATCAAAGTCAACTTATGTCTAAATTATATTCATATGGTATAAGGGGTGTTGCCTATGATTGCATCCTAAGTTTCTTAACTGAGAGAAAACATTATGTAAGTATAAAAGACACAGGTGAATTAACTTCTGATACTCACATCTCCAAGCATCTGAACGTGTCGTTAGGTGTGCCCCAAGGATCTGTACTTGGTCCGATATTGTTCTTGCTTTATATTAATGAGATGGATAATTTTATCACTGATTCATTTTTGACAATGTATGCCGATGATACATCTTTATTAGTGTCTGATTAAACTGATGAAGTACTGTTTGAAAAATGTGGAAGTGTTCCTGAATCAGTTATAAACTGGTATGGAACAAACTCATTGTACATGAATGCTGATAAAACGCAGATGGTAAGATTTCATAATCGTCAGAAACAATGTAGTGATTTACAGCTAGTAATACAAAATCAAACTATTAGGGATTCAAAAGAGGCCAAATTCTTGGGTATTACTCTAGACGAATGTCTGAGCTGAAAAAAACAGTGCTCCAGTATTATCAGTAAGCTAAATTATTTATGTTACCTATTCAGGAATATCAGAACTGTTCTAGTTGAACAACAATTATTGCCCCTTTATCACTCACAGGTTGCATCGAGACTGCGATATGGAATATGTTTGTGGGGTGATTCTGTGTAGGCTCCAGATGTTTTCATTGTTCAGAAGAGGTGTATTAGAATAATAGCAGGAGTACCCAGTATGTATTCTTGTAAAGATCTATTTAGGAAATTCGGAATCTTAACTCTTCCCTGCATGTATATTTAGGAATTGGCAGTATATATTTTCAAAAACAAGACTAAATATTCCATTAACGGAAATCTTCATGATGTGAATACCCGACAGAGAAACGACTTTCGCGTCCCGTTTCGTAAATTTAAAGTTTCATCTGATTCACCTTCAGTTATGGGTCTGGCTGTTTATAATAATTTGCCGAAGTCTATTGAAGAAATGACTAACTTCAAAGAGTTCAGAGAACAGCTGAAAAAATATTTGTTACGTGAGTGTTATTATGACTTGAAGACGTTTTTCAATGTATGAGTATTTTACCTGTCATTTATTATTAATGCGTTTTACCCATGTGTACCTATATATTCAATCATTTTTGGTAATGAAATGATGTGAATTATGTTCGATTGACAATTCCTATACATGTTATATGTCTAGTGGAAA
The DNA here is from genome assembly GCA_032362365.1 of Zygogramma bicolorata. Lineage (NCBI taxonomy): Eukaryota > Metazoa > Arthropoda > Insecta > Coleoptera > Chrysomelidae > Zygogramma > Zygogramma bicolorata. The sequence goes on along the minus strand of JAVJAQ010003051.1, from coordinate 934,792 downwards.
ATAAATATTATTATTATTATTATTATTATTAGTGCTCGATTCTTCACAGAAGAAACTCCTACATATGCTCTTGGCAATACAACTGCCGGACAACAAAGTAAAGTGCGGCTCTTGACCCCTATTCTTGGAGATTTGTTTCCTACAGTCTTCTCGAACAAGTCCTATCGATGTCTCCAGCAGTGGCTCTCACTACCGCTTCTTCTAAGTCCTGTTCGTGAGATCTGATGCCATATTTTGAACCTTTAGGCTATTTTATCTCCATCACAAGATTGAGAAAACAGTTTTCCACAATGTTGAAGGCTTCTAGAGACAAAGGATGTTTTGTTGAATTCAGTTTTTTGAAGAAAAATGAACGCATCTTCATAAATTCACTTTCAACCATCTTATTTAGTTTCAGGGTGATTATTCTCTACAAAAAATTTTACCTTTTACACCGAAGGTTTCAATTTTCACGTTCATTTCATTTCAGTAAAGTAGTAACTGGGTGTACCTAAGAATTGGTAATTGCGACATATGGCACTTTCCGAAATTGACGTAGAAGTCAAAACGCCATTTTTTCACCATCAGTTATATAATGGATTCTATCCAGTGAAGTAAAACATGATAGGGGGTTCGTGCTTGCAAAAGGACGGGTTATGTCTAATTTTTTATATGTTGTTAGGACCTAAACCAATATTGAAAAACCAGATTTGCAGTTTCCGAAGTGCTATGCTAGCGGCATGTACCAAAAACACCAAATCACCATGAAATTTTGGACTTTTTTTCATTTTTTGCTTGATATCTTCGTGAAGGAAGGATCTGACTGGTATAGGCACACTACAAGAAAGAGGTCATTTGTTACAATTTGAGACTGAGGCGAGCCCTATACAGGATTTAGTTCCCACGATACAGCTCTTCGAAAAGAGGGCATTATTAAAAAAAAATTGTCACTTACTTTGATAAATATCTTCTAGAATACACATCCCACATTCATATGAAATTCGATGTGGGATGCGTATTTTGAAAGATATTTAGAAAATAAAACCATTTTGACGTGACATTGTCATAGAAACCAAACGACAAATAGCCAGGGCAGTAACTGCGAGAGTAACTGTTTTAGATAGACCATTCCTCTCAAATGTCTATGAATGATATGCACGCACCTATCAACGGAATATTTGTGAAATGTTTTGACTTTACTTCTTTCATAGAAGTTTGTTTTTTTTACAAGAGAACAAATTTCTAAATAGGTGCATAAACATTTTCTCTCACCCCTATGAATCCCTAGTTCACGTGTTTGACAATCACACCTGGAACTTCTTCAGTTTTTATTATTTATGGATGAATTCGCACAAAGTGATTGTCTTTTCGATACTTTTGTGTTTTTTACTGGTTTCATTCGATAACAGACAAGTTTCAATTTACATTGGCACCTTTTCCACCACATGACGGTGCTTTCAGATTTTCCATATGTTCCGTCTATAAGCAACCAACATCAACTTCATCATTTCTGGTTAGTGCCATAACAAAATTGAGCTGATTTTGATTTTTCCTTCTTTATCTTTCCAATAGCGCATTACAAGATAAATTTGCATGCATGAAATTTCGAAATATTAAAAAAAAATCTCTGCTGTGGTTGGCTTTGATTCGATTAGAAACATGTTTATTTTTGTGGAAATTATCTGGATAAATTTTTAGAGGAATATAGAATGAAAAAAAAACTCACCCTAAATACTTCTTGAGGCGTAAGAATCTCCATATGAAATTGTATTCAACAAAACATTACCATCGCCAAAAATTGTTTTCGCTCTATACATCGAAACGAAGTGGCCTCTCAAAAATCATCAAGGTAATAAAATACTAGCTGACCCGTTACCCCCTTCATTGGGCGTTAATAATTATATTTGTGATAAGATTATATGGAGTAGTTCTCAGTAAGTTTAATCAGGTTCATCACAGCTCTGAAACGTTTAGTCAGCGCACACTGAAAAAGAATCACATCTCGCCCACTTTTCTCAGACTCGATTTACATATTGTTGGGATTCATCCTTGGGTAAAACTCCAAACAACACTTCAGCAGGCGCTTGGACATTTCGTAACAATATACTATTATTTCTCACTGAATTTTTGTTCAATTATGATACAATATAGACAATATCACTCCTGAATAGTGGAGCTTTCTGTTAGTGAAATAGTTTTCATAATCGGATCCAGTGTCGGATCCACGGGGGGGGGGGTGTCGGGTCCGGACCCCCCCCATTGGGAAAATAAGAGATTTTTTTTCAATTTTTATCGGCTCGTAATTTCCAAATTTTATTAGGGAACGAAAAAATGTCACATGAGCAAGACAAAAAAATAAAATAGAATACATTTTTTTGCTTCAAAATTGAAGAACTTCAATAATTATTATTACATTCCATTGAAAACTAAAGAGCAGGCTACATTCAAACATTAGTGAATTTTCGAGGTTTTTTGAAAAATTCTACTAGAACTTGTCCTCGGTGAGTTCAGGCTTATCGAGGAGAAGTTCGAGAAATTTCTGACAGTGCTGCCATTGGATCTTTTTTGGCGCAGTATTTGAAAAATTGGACTTGTTACATTCGTGATGAGTATTGTGTATGCCGGTAACGATTTGAATATACTATGTATGAGTAGAATATGCTGTTGATTAGGTTAAATCAACTCGATTCGATTTAAAAAAAGTAAAGTTTCGAACCTTCTTTACCTCCTGGCTACACCTTCAAATTTTGCTCATGTCAATCTCTTTCACCTTTTTTTTGGATCTTGACTAATTGTTGCTATACGGTAGCTCATAATTTTCTGTTATATATATATATATATATATATATATATATATATATATATATATATATTTGTGATGTATTCTCGACCGTACTTTATAAACTAGATTTGGAAGTTCTCAGGTTTGCGGTCTGTTTACTAATAAAACTCATTTGTTCTTGATCTCAATATTTCGCTAATTTTTATTAGCTTCATCAGGAGAAAAGAATCATAGAATTAATATTCCTGGTGTGTTCATTGCCTTGGGAAGCTGAATCAAACAGTTTAAGTGAGGCAGTAACTATGCGAGCATGGGTAGTTTGATTCAGCTTCCCAAGGCAATGAACACACCAGGAATATTAATTCTATGATTCTTTTCTCCTGATGAAGCTAATACACATTAGCGAAATATTGAGATCAAGAACAAATGAGTTTTATTAGTAAACAGACCGCAAACCTGAGAACTTCCAAATCTAGTTTATATATATATATATATATATATATATATATATATATATAAATATATATATATATACATACATATATATTGACCTGATCCTGGATCCGCCACTGATCGGATCAGTATTTCCGAAGATTACCCCTTACAAACAAACAAACATACAATAAACAAAGTCAGAAACGAAGCTCATTATAATAATAGTATAGATTCTCAAGAAGTCTAGCGAATAACCCCTGAAATTTGCTGTATGTTCAATGAACGCCCTGTACATAATTCCATAGTCACCTCCAAGCGACTATTATTATAACATAATGAACGAATCCCTTCGAGTACGCCACTGCTGCGTCCACATGAATGATTTATCGACTTGTCCATTAGCTAAAGCGAACGAGCACCGTTACATTACTCCTTGCAGTTCTACGGGCCATAACGTCCCGGAGTCTTTGAATAATATTATGCTCGCAAAAATGAGCACAGCTCCGGTTTTACGATCGCAGCCATTCAAAAAATAAAAAGGGCAAGAACGAAACCTTGAAACATTCGGAACTCCCGCGCCGTAAAACTCTGGAGTTTCTCGACTTGACGCTCGGAAAAATAGAAAAATGTGTCGGCGGATGTTCCAACGTGCAGAGGCGCACTGGCTGCACTGGCGGATACTAGGGGGGGCGTGGGGGCCTTCTGCCCACCAGACGACTCATCAAGTCGATTCAACAATGTCACACAAGCTTCCAAGTTCGCAATAATCCAGAAGTCATACTTGATTTCTTCGCTCAATAGTTCATATAACACAAATGTTTTCAATTTGTTTCATTTCATTTTTTTTTTTTGTTTAGAAGTTTGTGCACACAGTTTTCTTCACTTTTTTTCCATTATCACAACGTTTTTAGCTGATACCATTAGTGATTTCTTGGTGGAATACATAACTGAGACAAAAGTGGTCTGATTAGGAAAATAAACTTACCCACGTTCTAGAAACTTTTTTATGAGAAAGTAGCATTTTTCCAGATGCAGTATCACATCCTAGTTGTCCAAAGGATATTTGCATTTGAACAGGAATTTGCAGTTTTGTGAACGGAGGCGGATTTAGTTTCCGAAACGTTAACAATAAGTATTTTCATAAATATAATATATCCCTAACAAGATGCATATATTTCTGGTGCGATCTCCGATTCGATATTTTTTTGTAAAAAACTCTAGACTCGATCAATCATATCCACGGAATTTACTGCGATTTCCAGTAGATGGTGCAAGAATCGAATTATGTCATATTTTGACATTTGCATTCAAGTTAATTGGAGTTTTGCTCGAAGTTTTTCATAATTTCACTCTTCCTCTCAACCAGCTATTTGTCGTTGCCAGTTCAGTTCTCTACCGTTATTTTCTTAGTTATTTCTTAGTTTTACAGACACAGAGATGGATATCAAACGTTGTTGTATTATTTATGGACGAAATAATCAATCATCTATTCATCTATATCAAGTTTCGATGGTTGCAAAACATTCAATACACATATATTCAACGTCAACATAAAGCAAGATTATTCCGACGCTGAAAAAAACAAAGCTCATCTTGCTCAGTTTTTACTTTGGTAGAAGTTATATTCGTGTTATTTGCTGATTGCTTTTCAGTTTAACATATTTATTCCGAGTTCTAGCATTAGTGACAATGCCTAGTAAGAGGATGAAATAACAACTATTTCAATTCATAGAATAAAAGTTCTTTCGGGAGAATGCTTTCAAATACAGTGTTCTTGTACAGCGCTTTAATAGCCTGCACTACACCACTCTTCCTGATGAATTGAAATTACTCAGGTTGATCTGGACTCTGGAGGGTCCAATTCATTTCGAATCAAACCCTACAATGTTCAATAAACTCTATATTGACGCACCATTTTTTCCATGCAGTCCAACTTACTCCTATCACGTCGATACCGATATTACGAAGAATCTCATCGAATTATCTCGAAATTTTCAGCACCAAATAGTAAGAATTTCTATGAATATGGGTAATAATTTCTCATAACATATATCGAGAATATATAAAGCAAATGCATCTATCTGTAATATATGTTTGAAGATGCAATATATTCACGTCTAAATAGAAACAAACATCAAAAACATAGCGAATTCTTTGGTAGAGCTTGTGCAACTTTTGAAGGAACTCGTGTATCTTTATCCTTCATTATGTAGAGTGTTGAAAATAGTATACTATTTTTTCTTCAAATGTAGCAATTTTCAACCATAAATAGTACAATTCATACGCTATTTTTACTCGAAATTACCTGTGACAATGATCAAAGTCGTCTAGATGTTAGAAATTAAAATAATTAAGTCGTCGGTGGGATTTGCGTCTCCCTGGTTACAGTTGTTTGACAGTTATTTTATGTCATTAAAGACGGCTTATTGTTGTTGCAACCGCAAGCGCAAATTCAGTGCGAAAATGGAAACCCCTTAACGAAATTGAGTCCGCGGCTTATGATGCAGTAGCACGTTTGGGCCCTCCAAGTCCGGAATAAAGTATCGGTTAGCGTACAAGCACTTCCAAGAGTGGTGCAATACAAGAGGAGTATGGCAAGTTACCGAAGACGTTTTACTGGCATATTTTAATATAATGGAAAATGAAAATAAATGGAAATCTTCTACAATGTGTTTAAGATACTTTATGATAAAATCCGAGTTAGTTATTAGAAAAAATGTGGATATAAGCAAATTTTTAAAGTTACATGCCTTTCTGAAAAAGACAAGCGAAGGATATACTGCAAAGAAGTCTAAAGTTTTCACTAAAGACGAGTTTGATAAATTTTTGGTTGAAGCGCCAGATAAGTTGTATTTAGGATTAAAGGTAAAAAAAATTATATTGCAAAGCATGTATATACTCTACTAAATTATAAAAATATTTCAGATTGTTTTGTTAATTGGGGTTACCGGCGCCTGTCGATGCGACGAATTGGTAAAAATGAAGACTGTGGACATTGAGGATAAAGAAAATGTAATAATTATCAAAATCCCAGACAGTAAAACACGACAAATTAGATATTTTACGATAATTGGTCAAAACTACATTAAACTGTATTAAAAGTATGCATCACTGCGGCCTGAAAATTTCACAGAAAACCGATTTTTTATAAAGTACCAAAATGGAAAGTGTTACCGAAGCGTCATGGGAATACATTCGATCAGCGCAGTAGCCCAAAAAGTAGCTAGTTATTTAAATTTAAACGATGCAAGCGCATACACGGGTCACTGTTTACGACGAACTTCAGCAACACTTTTAATTGATGGAGGCGGAAATCTAGAATGCCTCAAACGACATGGGGGCTGGAAATCAAGCACGGTTGCCGAAGGATATATAGAGGATTCGATAAGAAATAAGAACGATAATGCTCAAAAAATTTTATCATCAACAATTACCAATGCGTATCAAGAGTCGGGAACATTTTTGCACGGTTTCAATTTTGAAAATGCTTCATTAACTAATTGTACTTTTAATATTACTATAATTAAAAATGATGTTCAACTGTTGTTAATGACATTTGTATTGTTGCTTTGTGACATGTTTCATATTGTTGCCATGACAACATTTTTCCCTCCGCCGTAAAGAAATGGAAAAAAAAACTGCTGCCGGCGGAGACATCAAACTTTGACAGGATCAAGTTAGATAAGTAATGTCATCATTATTTGACGTTTGAAGAAAAAAGAAATTGATACACTGACTCTCCACGAGTTCTTCTAGAGAATTCGCTAATAGAAATGTCGTCAGACTTCCTAAAGTCATGTGTCTAAAGTTGCCGCTTAACGCCATCTGTGAAGAAATTTCAAGAATGTGAATTTTCCTGAATGTCATTATCAATTGAGCCGTAGGTCTAGCGTTTTTGACGAAAAGATCAACATTGTACTGATATAGAAGTCATTTCACCAGAAATATATACATTTCGATCCCTAAAAACAATGGTAACAGTCTTTGAAAATCATTGTTAATGACATTACGATTTTATGAGCTAACCTGTCATCGTGCGCGCGGAAAATGTGACATTACCAGAGTCATGAAGTGCGCCTCTGTTGGCAATCTCTCGAAGTGGCTCTCTCAGTTGAATTTGTAAAAATCAAGAATGCGAGATATCGAGATATCGTGCTTGCGATTTATCGGATACAAGTCAACATACATCTTGCAAACAATGAAGTCTCCGAATAAGAGTATGCTCGCAAAAATGAGCACAGCTTCGGCTTTACGAGCGAAGTCATTGGAAAAATAAAAAGGACAACAATAAAACCTTGAAACGTTCCGAACTCCCACGTCGGAAAACTCGGTAGTTTCAACTTGGCGCTCAGAAAATGAGAAAAATGTATTGGCGGTTGTTTTGACGTGAATGGGGCGTGACTGAGCGATCATGAAGACATTCTTGGGAACTTTGTACGAGTCTGGTTTGAATTCCAATAAATACGTGGACGATGCAGGCCAATGTTTCATTCATGAATTGTCAAGAAAAGTTCTCATAAAACTGCGAAAATGTGTCGCTGTCACAGATTCATCAGTTTTTTCCTTAGGCAGTAAAATTTACCACTTCAAAACTTTATGAAGCAATATATTTTCTTATATAGATTCACACGAAAGAGAAGCCCGTAATGTTCAAAGAACACCGTGTGAATCAAGGGACAGTAGAAACGAGTTAACATTAACTAAATACCCCTACCATATTGAACTCAATATTATTAAGGACAGACAAGCCCGTTGAGAACTTTTTCGGGAAACTAGTTCTATTAAATACCTGCCTAATTTTTCTTAATATTAGTTTTTTGTAGTAGTGATTTGAAATTAATATCCACTATTGTTACTTAAAGGGAGATTTATGCTTTTCACTTGATGTGATCTTTAGCCGCAATTGTAATGAATAAACTTATTATTACCATTACTTTGAAATTCAATGTCAGTCACAAAACACCAAATTTTGTGGACACTTCATTAAAAAGTATTTTTCTTCAGCTCACACGAGTTGAAAGTATTCGGTCTGGAAAGGTAAAAGAATACAATACAAATGTACTAATTTCATACATCCGATTTCTGCTGTCTCTGCATGTAAAATAAGGATTCTCATTTGCGACAGACTGCCTCAAAATCATTGTATCCGCATGTCCTGGCAAGTGTCACTGATGATACCTATGGCAAGTCGAAACCTACATTTTTTCTCTCTCGGGTGTTCTGTTTCAGTTGCCTATTTTCTGAAAATTTTTACCATTTTCCATGCCAAATCATCATTAATGAGGACGATAGTTCCGGTTTTTCTCCACTCAAAATACAGTATTTGTTGTTATTCTCACCTACATTTCTAGATCTCAGCGATCTCCAAGATCAAAAACCCAGTCCAACCAGATATCTCACCTGAAACAATAAAAATATTTGAAGTTGATCATTTTGATGCATAGCAAACTAATACTACGAATGAAAAAACTCAATACCGATGATATTGTACGCTACAGTGTATGGAAAACTTTTTTGATGAGAAGTAGAACTCCTGAGAGGAAATAAACTATGAATATCAGCGAGCACTTCCCCGAAGGCATATTGTAACGAAATGTGCTGGCGCCGGCCCTGCCGACTATTGATGCAAATTGGTGCGACAGTTCCAGGAAAGATTGTACCTGCGTGATCGCGGTTCGCCCAGAGTATTCGATTGTCAGGATTCGTCTGGATGATTCTCCACTGTATGAGCGCCTATATAAACGGAAGTCGCTCACTGTGACTGCAGAATTTTTAGTATAGAGAGTTTTAGTACCGAGCATTGGAAAGTTATCGGAGCGATATAAGTGATTGTGTTGTATTGTATTGTGATAGAGAGTTATAATAAGAGAAGTTTAGTGTTGTTTGGTGTTTAATCATCGAACCCAGGGATATATCGAAACAATATATATATATATATATATATATATATATATATATATATATATATATATATATATATATTTAAAATCTGTTGTACGACATCGATGACGACATGAATGACGTGCAATAGTTTCTGAATTGTATCAACTATAGGCTATCATTCACATTTTTTTTTAGAACAAGCTGACAATAAATACGCAATAAAGGGAATAGAGTGCAGCTAAAAAATTGTATGCTATCAAACGTAACAGTTTCCGAACTTTTCTTCTCTGAGGTGTATGAAAGAACCCATATTCTCAGAATTTTTCTAAATTATTGCTATGTATTCTCGAAAGTTTTTGGGGAACACATTTTCAAGAAGAATCATGAAAAGTAATCACAAACAACAATTTGTCCAGTTCCCTGAATGAAATTGGCATTGATTTCATAACAATTACCATTGAAATTATTGGTTACCATGATGTTCAAATAGTTCCTAAGAAATAAAAATTCATTGTTAAACAATGATGAAAGTTAGTTTCCCTGAAACTTGAGCTTCTTTGACGAACACTTGTTAATTCAAATACTGTTCAATTAGGAGGACTGTAGCCACTGACAAAACGAAAATGTAATATGCACAGATCACAAAAGTCATTGTCATAAAAGCTGCAACTTGATTGGTTCATTCTTATTTTATTCAACTGTATTAACACATGTTTTCTGTCCTCATTCTTGATGTATTTTAATTAATTTCTTATTTTATTCTTTTCTCATTTTATTTGCTGCCTGAACTCTCCTTAGCTGTATCACAGTTCAACCTATTCCGAATTTTTCCCTTTCACTAAATTCGAGAAGTCCCAATGACGAGATGAATTGTCCTGTAGACTTTTTATAGAGTTCGCTTCTTCTCTGGAACTGCTCGCAATTGACTCAATTTGGGTGCATCACGTTTAAGTGTCAACGGACATAAATAGATTTAAGTAAAAAGTTGACGATCGTCCTCGACGAAAGCTTCGAAACTTTCACGAAGTTCAATAGAAAGTTCATTGAGAAAGTTCGTAGGCTCAGAAAGTTCAAGCAAACTTCACTGATTGTTTGGAACACTTATATCCGATTCAATGGATTTAGGTCTACTGCCATAGAAATCATATACCTTATATACGATTGAACTATTATAATCGATATTCTCAAAAGTGATTTTCAGGACCAACCAAATTCATCAGTGATGTAATATAACAATTCCTCCAAAGGAATTTCAAGGTCATCTGAGTAAAGTCATGAAAAATAAACTTCTGAATTATGGAAAACAAAAACAAACTACACCAGTCATATGCCACATTTCATGTTCCGTTTCTAGTACATCATAACTTCTCAAATTCTACCAGACTGTCCAAAGAACAATTCCAAGAATTGTTTAGTTTCTCAATCAAACAGTGTCGATCTATAAAGCTAAAAATTCAGTGGTATAGCCTGCTATATCTCCAGACTTGAATATTTGGGATTTATTTTTGTTGGGACATATCAGCAATGGAGTTGGTAAAACTAACGCTGCCTCCAACAGAAATATTTTTCTAGGAAATAAATGATTATGCGTGAAAAGTTTTTTTCATATGCAGATTCATACGAAAGGGAAAACCTGTAATGTTCAAAGAACACCGCGTGAATCAAGCTTAAATTCAAAATTGTCTAGGATTAAACACCTAGAAGTACAAAGTTCTCTGATGAAGAAGGGTAAAGATTTTGAAGAAATAGACCAATGAAATGAATCTGCTTTGAGATAATAATATATACGTACATTGTTTTGGGAAAGTTATTGTTGGCGTTTTCTTCAACAAAATCCAATATTCAGCGGAAACCTTCTGCTGAGTAACCACCATAACCATTTCACAAGGCATTTGAACAATTTGTCAGTTATGAGAATGAAAACAAGTATTGGTCAACAATCGATTTATTTTCAAGGCATAAAATATTACAACAAATTACCAAATTATTTGAAATCTTGTGGCAAACTGAAATTCATAAACGATTTGAAAAAATATTTATTATCGTAACTTGGAATTTTTTGTTTCACAGTAACATTTTTACTATTTGCACACTTGTGAATCTACATAAGTGATGTTTGGAAGTATTCCGATTTTATTGTTTTATGTTCCTTTCCATCTTTATTTATATTATTGTACTTTTTTTCCCTACTATAAACATAATGTATGTTTCTTGGGAAATCAATAAATGAATGAATGAATATTATTGTACCTAGTAATTGAGTTACTGGCCAACACCGAATAATGAAAAGGATTGAACACTTCTTTATTGGTCCTCCGAGCCGGATCCAAAAACAAGAAACGTTTATAGAACGGTCCTTAGAGTCGGATCTGCGACCGAAAAATTCGGCGTCGTTAGAAGCCGGCGTCCCGGTGCATTTTCCGGTTTCCCAACGCGAGAGTGCGAAACATTAAAACGACCGACCGCGTCCATTTGTCAAAAAGGAAGCGGCGCGGCAGGAGGCAGAAGGGCGCATTGATCCGATGCCGCCGCTGCCGCCGTCTAGATGCGAGCCACAATGCGGATTGGAGGAGCCGCCCCGCTGCCGCCCCCCCGGCCGCCGGCGATGCGGACGCGAGAGTTGTGTCTACAGGGTGGCCCGAAAGTCACAGGAAGATGCAGAGGAGATCATTAGAAGAAATATTGTTGGTGATTCTTCGTCTCTCAGACTCGCTCAATTCGTTGGAGCAACGTAGAAAGGTCGGAGATTTGTCTCTCTTCTATAGATATTTTCATCAAGGCTTCTCGATTCTATTCAGAGAAAGGCAATCCGTCTTGTTGGTGATTCTTCGCTCACAGACTCACTCACTGACCCGACGAGTACAGAATTCCCACCCCTTTGTTCCTCCCACACGGGGTGAAGGTAAGCCTGTGCTTCTCTATTCGGGGTGTTGTAGCTCATGCCCGATCCTTTGAGATGTGTAGCAACAATGCACCCAGCAGGGCCACGATTTCCATCATTTTATACATTTTGAGAATTTTTTGACCAATGGGTTGGCACTTCTGCTGAAGTGTCAGTCAACTGTCAATTTTCGAAGATGTTTCCCTCTCTCTTTCAGGTGTTCCTTCACATTGATAACCTCCACGTGCTCAAAAGTTGTCTATAAGACAAATTCCAAATCTATTGTAACGTTTTGAGGTATTTTCCCAATTTCATGTTTCAATAACCATGAGGAAATGACGACCTAACATTGTACCACATTTTTACGAATGACTTTTTACTATAATCTCAAGTTAGTATTTTTAACCGACCACTTTACAATATTGTAGCCTGTTATACTTTTCTAGATGTCTTGATGAAGAGAATAAACTTTCTCGAAACCTCGACCATATAATAAAGAGTTTTCTTCAGAAAACAAACCAGCATTTTGGCTGCATCCTCACGATCAAATCCATCTTTTCTATATATCCAAATGAAAAAACTGAAACGAACCAACAAAATTGAATGACTACCATGATACAATGGGGAAAAAAAATGCTATGAATTACTCGGAGAAAAAGGAATCAATTGAAAATTGAAAACAAGATGAAAAACCAAATACCTCTAAGATACAAGAATAATTCCTAGAGAGAATCAGTTACTCAAGAATCAAAATTCTGCCAGTCTGGAGTGAATGAATCAAGCTGTAGAGGGCGCTCGTTCGTATACAAAATATTCATAACTCTTGGACTATATTGTGAAAAACTATTTTATATTGTTACGGCCCTGTCGCTCGTAAACGCAAAATAATATGAGGGGTCGAAGGAAGATTGTTTACCTGCGAAATCTCGTCTCGTCAAGAAAATTCGATCATCGAGATTCGACTGGAAATACGGAAGCGATTCATCGCTACGGAGAATTTATAGTACAGAGTTTCAGTACAGAGCGTTGGATAGTTAAGCAGAGCAATTTAAGTGATTATATTGTGTTGTGTTGTAAAAAAGGCAGTGAAGTGTTATTTGGAGACGATCCCGAAGAAATATCGTACAATATTCAGATTCAGCATGCGTCAAAACCTCTTCTCGTGAAGTTTCGTTGATAAAATCTAAAGAACTATCGGAGGAAGGAAGATTTGATTTCGAAATATGAAAATCCTTTCAAACTGAAGATTTTCTGAAAAAGTTTTATTCCTCACTGTATTTTTTGAATTGTGTTCTGACTAGTAGTGGAATGAAACTTCCGAGTACTCCATATTGGTGTCATTTCTAAAAAAAAATGGTCAATAAAATGGCCAGGTGCGTCGATGAAAACATTTGAAATGTCAGAAAAAGATTTGCTTTTTCGAAAGAAGAAATGAAGGCATGCGACTATTCAAATGAAAGCATGCTATCACGAGAAATGAAATAGTCTTCAGGATCTCTACTCGCTCTAGTGATACCAACAGGTCCATGAAGTTATTGTGAACGTCGGCTTTTGGCGCCCAACCCGGACGACCCTGTATCGCAGCTAAATCACCACTCCCGAATCCACAACGAAATCAAATAACTGAAAGCCGTGGTAGCTAACGTTAATATTGACTTTTATAGGGCAAACATCGAATTGAAAGTCTTAATGTGCCCGAACCGCTATATTGCTCGACAAATACTGCCTCACCTTAATGAACTCAATATAACTTTATTGTAAAATAAATATTTGATTGCGTCCGTACCAAGCGATGACGTGGTGGTTTCGAAAATACAGAACGATCCGACTGGTTTCGTTGAAACATCTTTCATTCACAATGAACACAATCACTCGAAACGTGTTTATTCTTAACCTACCTGCCGGTTGGGAAGTGATCAACTGTTGTTCTTGACGAAGGAGAGGTCGAAAAAGTAGTTTGCCGACCGCTGATCGGCACTTTTCCGAAAATTTAAGACATCAGTTGGTCTCTCTTGCTTAGGGCCAATCCAATTCCACTCTCATATTCTTTCATGACGTGGTGGATTCGATATCGAACAGTAAACTACAGAACGATCTAACTGGTTTCGTTGAAACATCTTTCATTCACGATGAACACAATCACTCGAAACGTGTTTATTGTTAACCTACCTTAACCGGTTGGAAAGTGATCAATTGTTCGTCAAGGAGAGGTCGAAAAAGTAGTTTCCGACCACTAATCGGCACTCTTCCGGAAATTTGAGACATGAGGCGGTCTCTCTTGCTTAGGGCCAATCGAATTTTACTTATTTATATTCAACTGAGATTGGTGAGATATGCGAGTCAAACTCACTCATTACAAGCTGGATTTGAACATATTTCAACCTGCAAAGAATGGCAATAATGACATTTGTTTGGAGCTTGATGTAGTTCGTCTTTTCGCAATGTCTCTTTGGATTTTTTTTTTCAAAATTAACCCGACAAATGTTTGTTGTTCGTTTTATAATATTTTTTAAATGATTTTCGATGAAACAGTATGAAACGTCGCGTCGACAAAAGTCAACATATATTTTCCAAAATATATGATGCAATTCCAGCCCCGGTATATAATGAATTTTTTTATATTGTTACGGAATCTCCTAGCGTCGGCCCTGTCGCTCATAAACGCGAAATGATATGAGGGGCCGAAGTAAGATTGTTTACCTACGAAATCTCGTGTTTATTGTTAACCTACCTTAACCGGTTGGAAAGTGATCAATTGTTCGTCAAGAAGGAGAGGTCGAAAAAGTAGTTTCCGACCACTGATCGGCACTCTTCCGAAAATTTGAGACATAAGGCGGTCTCTCTTGCTTAGGGCCAATCGAATTTAACTTATTTATATTCAACTGAGATTGGTGAGATATGCGAGTCAAACTCACTCATTACAAGCTGGATTTGAACATATTTCAAGCTGCAAATAATGACAATAATGACATTTGTTTGGAGCTTGATGTAGTTCGTCTTTTCGCAATGCCTTTTTGGATTTTTTTTCAAAATTAACCCGACAAATGTTTGTTGTTCGTTTTATGATATTTTTTTAATTATTTTCGATGAAACAGTATAAAACGTCGACAAAAGTCAACATATATTTTCCAAAATATACGATGCAATTCCAGCCCCGGTATATAATGAATCGTTTTTCGCCTATTTGATGTAAGTGAAAAAACTTGGGTTACGTACATCCATTTAGTAGAAGGCACGCATCTCTTAGCATTAATTTCCTGATCTGATTTCGAGAGTAAATGCAATAAAACCTCATTAACATATACAGGATGTTCATGGTCAAGCATGAGCGATATGGAAGTCATAGGTTATTTTTTTACCAAGGGCATAAAGTAGATGTTTATTGGGAGCATGTACATTTATTAACATCCGTAGTGCATACAAACGTTCACGTCTAAAGGCATACATATCTAAAAATGTTTGTTCCGTTTGTTCCAGCTGACGAACGTCAACCCTCAGAAGTCGAAACTTGTGCGAGCAATGGATCAACGAGGCCTTACCTTTTAACGTGCGATTACCCAGCACGGTGGCCCGGCGAGGATTCGAACCCCAACCTTCCGCTTGATAGGCAGATATGCTAACCACTACACTACCATATCTACTTCTCGTGGTGCATAACTGATTTTATGTCACAGTTTCTCGTTATTTGTTCTCAAATATAAATACTTGAGGAGCCCGAAAGCTAAATTTACGGAAATGCAGGAATTTCTTATTTCTTAATGTAATACACGGGCTAAGAAATGAACTTTCATACCCACGTGGACTATAAGATGAACTTTATGGCCGCAAGGGTACACAGTAAACTATTACATAGTTGGTATTTTAGCAATATGAACAACAGTGAGATGGTATGATTTCATCTCTAAATATACATTTTTATTGAGAAAATAAACACGTACCTACATATTACAACAAATCCATTTATTTAAGAACACTGACATAAATAAAACATACATCTTTATTTAAAAATGACTGTAGTTTACTACAGAAATTGAACGTACAGTTTTGAAACGTATTGCCACGGAATACTGGTGCCTTTTGTTTATTACTCGTATGTGATATGTCATCCCCATCATTGTTAACAAACTGAGCCACGTTTGAATCCATTGTTATGCTTGTCGATGTACTTTGTTTTAGAACTGCGATATTGCCGATATTTGCCGATGTATTTTGGCCAAGTATCTTCACAGCTGTTTTTCGTTTATTATTGATAGATTCATCAATATAATTTTCAGCAACAGCGTTGGACTTCCACCCACCATGTCTTTTAAACGTTTGTATATCAGCACCAGCATCTGACAGTAACATTGCTGACGATCTGCGCAATGCATGGCTAATGTATAATTCAGGATTCTGCAAGCCAAGTAATGTCGCTATTTTTTTGGGATGTTAGAAAATGTGTTGACGCCAACAGGTTGAATGGTGCATGTTCCGTTTCTATAAATCGATTGTTTTTTACATGATTTGGTCGCATTTGAATGTACTCTCGTACTAGTACAATCAGATTAATTCCAGCAACATCACCTTCGGTTATTGTAAAAATTCTCTCAATCTTTGTCTTTGTATCTGGAATGCTTATTTTAATGAAAGAACCGCAGTCACTAACATCCTCGGGGCGCATATTTAGTAATTCATTTCTTCGGTAATCTCCTGCTATCCCAACTATTAAAATTACTTTCAAGCCTAAATAAATATGACCATCAGCTTCTATTGAAAATTTACTGAAATCTTCCTTACTAAATTTTTTTGATTTTTTTGGCATCCTTCCGCATTCCTTTTCAAAAAAGCAATTAAATTTGTAAACTTACTGATATCCACATTTTTATTGACATAGATTGTTGATCATAGAATAGTGACTCCACATCGTCGACGGTTTGAATACTTTTGCTTTGTGTGAAAAATGAGCAAGAAGAACCTTTTCTGATATCGTTTTTTCAGTATTTATCTTCTTCACTCCGCACCACTTTTGGAAGTTAGAATAAGCTGTTTCATACGCTGCTTTTGATTTACTTGGCAGCAAATTTGCTACAACGGCTTTTGCAGCTTCTTCAACTTCTGAAGGTAGGGAATCAGACTCAGATTCGCTCATTTTCAACAAAAAAACTAACAAATTAATAAAGGCGATTATTGTGACAAATATGTTTTGACATTTGAGCTTTGTTGTAATTAAGATTTTTATATAATGGTGTTTCTAATGTTGCGATATTGTTTCAGACAAACCTGTGGACAAGGCGTGGTAGTTCATCAGTGGCCATGAGGGAGCGCTGGTAATCGAAAATTTCTAATAACTCGATACATGGAACACGCTGTTGCCAATTCTGATGTTTTTGTAAAAGGATAGAGAATTTATCGGGACTGGATATGTGAGATTATTGAAAACACCAAAACGCGCCAAATTTGTGTTTAACTTTATGCGTTATTTATTCCATGTAGTTTGAAAATAATTTCTCAGTTGGAATAAATTTGCATTGTGTTTCTACTGATCTGGACCAGAATTCGCAACGAAATGGCCACTTGGCAACACAGGACTGTCATCTCCACTGCAAGAGTGCCGGTACCTGGCGGATTTTCTGCAGTACTACTACGCCTACATCATCAAATTTTTCATCAACTTGGCCATATCGGTCGTCTGATTTGCTGACAACCTCTTATATGGAGTAAACACACCAGTATATAGCCACCTTAGTTGTAATGGTTATCTCCATAAAAACAAACAAGGATGGCTTTGATACTATTTAGCAGAAATAGGCCGACGTTTAACAATAACCAAGTAAAATAAATTCAAAATGAAAATGAAACTGCATTAGAAACAATCTTGTATATAAACACGATGCAAAACACCTTGTTTTTTGCACACGAATCCGACTTCACATCCAGTGCAAAAAACACGTTCATTTTGCAACTAGTTATATAAATAGCTATTGTACAATAGGAGTGAATATGGTGGCCATATCGCACTAGGACGAAAGCGATGTGGCCAATATCCATTCGAGTTATACAGTAAACTTTTTTTTTTTCGACCAGGTTAATACTTCAGAAATCTCTTTCAAGTGTCATATTGGTAGGTATTCAATTTTAGATATAGGTAGGGTATTTTTTCGATATTAAAGAAAAACTCAAAAGAAACTTTATTAAATTTGATATGTAATTCTTGCCGACGACATCCTCCGGTTAAAACCGAAATGATTAGTACCTGAAGAATTATAATATTTCAATCGTTGAAAAAAGTACAAAAAAAGTTTTTCTGCGATTTATTTTTGTTTTTTTTTTAGAGGAAATTCGCTGAAATCATTGATTTTTGAAAATGTTTTCTTGAAAAATTTTTATAATTTGGTAGAGAGCCCAGAATTGTGACGTTTTTACAAGGTAGTCCCTGGAAACCCAGTATTTTGTTCTCTGTGATTGGTGGAAATCATATCCTTCCTTGTGCGGAAGTCGATATAATCATATACTTATCTCGTTAGTGACGATTATCAATATTTTGGTATACTTTTTCCCTTAACCCTTTAACGCCCAGCGTTACTTCAGAGTAACGGAAACATCGGAATCTATGTATGCACTTTATCTGGTTGTATTCACTTCTGCTGGGTGAATGTCTCTACGGGTATTGTTGGGACACTCAATTCTATCAACCCTATGAATTGCAAGTTGATACATGTATGTCATAGTACACCGTGACATAGTATGTTTCAACCGACTTTTGTTTTGCTGAAAAATCAATGGAACCCAAATTTGAGTAAGTACAGAAATCGTAATATTATATATCCATATATTTGGTTCGTTTGGAAGTGATGGAGAAAGATGAAAGTATGTGTTCTTGACGAATGAATTGCATTTTTTGCATTTGCTCGTAATTTGGAAACACGTTTTTATGACCGTTACCATTTGGTAACGCTAGGCGCCTACACTATAACTAACTTTTTTTTCTTGTCTGTTTGATCAGACGTGGTTTCACATTACGAGAAGCTCTGGAGATGGCGTATGATGAAGATGTAGTTGAAATTTTCATGGAACCACCTGATGCTAGTACAATTACCGATGAAGACTCGGGGGAAGAAGATGGAGACGGTCTAATTGACAACTTGCCAGGTTCTCAAATGCGAGCGAAAGCTGAACTAAAGCTTACTAACGACTAACGAATTGGTAGTTTTGATATAATCACCGAAAGTACATTTTTTGAACCGACACCGTCAACATCTTCTGCAACTCGTGAAGAAGTGACTCAATTACAATCACTTGACTTTGAAACAAGGAATCCAAATACAATTGAGTGGATCGAAGGGGATTCAGAACTGTCTTGTAAAACTTTGGACCAAAATATTCTCGAATATCGAATCGGCATTCGAGGCAAAAAGTGGTGGTGGTGTATCGCAACGTGGATAATTGACGTGTGTATCCATAATGCATGGCAAATACATAGAAAATCTGGGGGAAAATTACCAAAACTAGATTTTAGAAGAGCAATTGCACAATTTCACCTCACCAGTTACGGAGTGCCTGCAAAAGGAGGAGAAAGAGTTTCAACAGCTAAAAATTTTGTATCTCTAAATAGAATTTCAGACGACGTTAGATACGATGGACGAAATCACTTGGTTTGTTATACAGAAAACAAAAAATGGAAAAGTTGTGGCGGAGAAGGATGTTCTTTCCACATTATTACTTTTTGTGCAAAGTGTAAGGTGGGACTATGTATTGAATGTTTTCGTGATTTTCATTCAAAGTAGATATTTTATCTAATATTTTTGTTGTTTTTTGCAGTTAGTAAGATTTTCTGTTGTTTCAATAAAAAGATAATAAAAGCGCCTAGCGTTACCTTATGGTAACACTGTTTTTTTCAAAAAATATGAAAAAATTTGAGTTTTTAAGAATCTAATATCACATAATATCACTAAACCAACAAAACTCCAGCCTCTTATTCACATTACTCAGAAAAAAATAATTTGGGCGTTAAAGGGTTAAGAATAAATTTACACTGGGGAAAGAACCACTTGTCACTCTCCAATAATAAATGAGTAAATATCAGTCTACGAAAGAAGGTGCATCATTAGTGATCCTAGAGTAAAAAGAAGTAATGGAGAAGTGATGGAGTAATCAATCTATAGGTTTGTGACTGGGGTTGTCAAAGACTTTCATTTCAGATATCTGCTATTTGAATACCCTGTGTCATTTGAGTTAATGAGTTTCCAATTAGCTCAATTATTTTTTTGATCATTCCTGACATTGGTGATTTGCATTAAATGATAATAACAATTTGAATTCTCAAAATATGCCTGTTAATTATTCTAATTTAACTTATTAACACCTCAGTATACTGACATTCGCCATATTTTCGAAAAGTGTTCTTTCTTTGATAAGGTTATGTGAATCAGTGAAGTTAGGCAACTCGTTTTTGATTTCGGTTTACTGTACCTGTTCATTAAATTGGTGTTTTATTTCATTCACATAGTCATTAGGATTGTCTCAGTACAATCTATAGTGGCGTATGAGTCAAGTATAACGACACCTTGATGTTCATTTCATGGCTGTCAACAGTCAGTTTTATCGCTGTTCGATGTATAATGTATTTCTCAAACATTTACACCAGTCTAGTTAGACATAAGAACAGTGATCAAATAACAAAAATTCAGACAGAGCCAAATTTTGGTGAAAACCTTGGGTTTACCATAAAGAATGAAAATTCAAAAGTCCCCAAATATGTGTGCTAAAAAAGTTTTTCGGGGTCAAATGTCAAATTTTCAGGTTTTTTTGAATTTTTCTCGAAAACGGTGAGTTCAATCAGAAAAATACCTCAGACCAACGTTGTAGATCTCGAAATTCTCTTGAAAAATAATCTCAATAAATTTTTCTTCAAGTATCATCGTTCCTGAGATATCGCAATTGTAAATGTCACATTTGTGTTTCTTTATGTACAAACTATATACTATTGAAAAAAGGAATAACTCAAATTCATGAATGTGGTGACGATCTTGGGCTACTCCCTTTTTTGAAATCAACCACTCCACTTCGAGCATGGACTTTTTCCTCCGTCTACATACTATATTGAGGAAATATAAATGTGAAAGATAGTCAGTCCCTTCGAGAATCCCCTCAACCCGCATGGCCTTGAATAACGTCTGGCTATTTACTGCCCTTCTGATGACGTTCGCGTACCTCAGCGTGGCCATATTTAGTAGAAATCTCCTTTGTTCGTAGCTTTTCGACTCAAATCAGTGAATTTTAGTAGAAACAAATTAGATTTTGAGGAATATCTCGGTTTACCTGTATATTTTTTTTATATGCAGAATCACACGAAAGGAAAGCCCTGTAATGTTCAAAGAACACCGTGTGAATCAAGGGACAGGAGATACGAACTAACTTTCACTTTGAATTTTTGAAGTTTGTGAGCCTCAGAAAAGACCTCTTTCGGCAAGGAGTTCCAAAGCTCAGATGTTCTATTGAAAAAAGATCCCTGAGCAAGAGAAGTTTGACAGGTCTCCAAAGTCATAACAAAGGTGTAGTGGGAATTCTGTACTCGTCGAGTCATCCGTGTAGATAGTGCCGAGGGTGGAACAATTGATAACAATTCAGAAGAACACCAACCGTGAAAATATCTATGGAAGAGAGACAATTAGTAGTGAAAAAAAGAAATCTGGAGTTACATATAAATATCCTTCGTAGTTTTTCGTGTTTTCAAGCTACCACATTTTGAAAAATCAATTACAAGTCACTTTGAGAAAAACGGGCGTACACTACCTCACAGGTGGTGTGGAAACGTGTGCATATTACGTGCCTCTTACAATTGCGATATCTCAGGAACGATGATAGTTAAATAGCCTAAGAGCCGACGATCGCCAGACTTTCGTTATTTTATAAAAGCTGAAAGTTCATCTGCGCGTGTCCCCAACAAAGGTGAAAACAATCAGCGACTGTGGAGTTTGGATCTTGGTTGCTTGGCCAGGAAACAGACAGCAAGTCATGAGTTTTCTTATATATTTCTTACGAATGTCGTAGCTTCAAGCGCACATTTTCTTGATTACTTATACATAACGTCAAAAGATGGCAAGCAATTCAGCAACAGATGTGAAATAATTTCATCAATATCTTATAGATAATTCATATTTTTACGAGTACTTTCAGGATTGAACTATTATTTTCCGTATAAACTTCTATTGTTAACATTCCTGTGAAGCTTCATCATCTTTCTGTCAATATTTCAAACCATTTTATCAAACTGACAAATAGATATCTGCATCTACTTTACCCTTCAGAGAAGATAAATTTCTCTTACATTGACAATTAAACAGAAATATCGACATCATAGGCAAGATGGCGTCACAAAAACCCTTCAAATACTGTCAAACGTAAGTATAATTATGATTTAATAAAGTTGAGGGGTGTCTGGCAGGGGGTTGAAACCAGAGTAAGTGTCTGGCAATGGATGATGTGATTTCTAATATCATTCCGAAGAAGATATGGAAAAGCTGAGCATTATACTTTGACGAAAGTGAGGTACTATTTTATACGCCTCTGCTACCTGGTATCTGAAGAAGTAACTATCATCCAAACTTCATAGTCGCTGATCGTTCTCACCTGTGTTAGGAGAATACGCAGAGAAACTTTCAGCTTTTATAAAATAACGAAGGTCTGGCGGACGCGGGCTCTTGCTCTGAAAGAAAAATTTATTGAGATTATTTTCCTAGAGAATTTCGAAATCTACAACGTTGGTGTGATGTATTTTTCTGATTCAATTCACCGTTTTCGAGAAAAATTAAAAATCCTGAAAATTTGACATTTGACCCCGAATAACTTTTTAAGCACACATGGGATTTTTGGAGACTTTTGAATTTTCATTCTTTATGGTGAACCTTAGGTCTTCACCAAACTTTGGCTCTGTCGGAATTTTTCACCCACTACACCATTATTCAACGACAAAACCAGTGCAGGTGCCCAGAACAGAATCAAACTCCCAGATTCGGAGTCAGCTTGCACGACGCAAAATTCTTATCGCACCCCCTCATAACAACCCCCCACAATAATCCGTTTAACGCGCGGAATTTAGTCAGCACGTGCGAGCGCAACTACCTTTCGAACAATCAGGAAATATGGTTATACTAATAACCCTTCCCAATTCGGTTAGTCTACTTAGGAGTTGGTTCGGCAATATTTGCAGATGGCTTTTGTCTTCCACTTGTTCCCTAGTAAATATTTACTGGGGAATATTCGTCAAGGAAAGTTAACATCACCCTCTTATCGGGGTAGTAGCGAAACCACAATTTACATGGGTACGAGGCCTAATAGTCCAATCAAATAAACTTTTTTCGTAAAATTTCTGCCTACCCGGAAAGTAGCTGTGGATTCCGGCAGACATATGTGTCCTTATAATCCCCTAAAGTTTGCGCCAGATTCTGTCCGTGCGTTTAGCAACAATTAGCGGTTGAATACCGGAAAACATTTTTTTTTTTTGTTTTTTGCTTATATAATGAAAACTATTCATCGGGTCGAAAAAAAAGTTGAATTGAAAATTGTAGATAATTGAAAAATCGATCGATTAGCGTTGGTCCGATTTCGATATTCTAATTTGTTGCTTAACTATCGCGATCGGAAATTAAAAAAGGCGTTTTTTCCATTATTTTATTAAAAAATGTTGAAATGCATTTGGGTGTTGCAACTGTGGATTTGGAAAGCTTTCCACTAGTAGAGACTACAGTTACAATTTGGTTGAGAAAAAGTTGATAGGTTAGCAACAATCTAATTTGTTACTGAAAAAAGTGTCCCACTAGATTGTTATTTCTTGCCCTATGGATAATCGTAGAGCAATGAACGAAACAGTTTCGGATAGTCAAAGAGTTGAACTACAAATTATCGTTTTTGAAAAATCGATTTTTTCAATGTGAAACCTTCAAAAATGGCGTCAAAAAACGTTTTTCAAATTAAAAAACAATCAGGAAAAACTGGTCGTATCAACATGCGACAAAATGCATGGGAAAGCTGCTATTTTTCTGCGGATTTTGACAACCTTACTTTTGTTCCACGATAATTAGGAGCGAAGATAACACTTTCTATCATTTAGTTTCCCCTCCATTTGTTTATCTATATGAAACAATGAGACCTCGACGACTGCACAGAGCAAGTGTCATATTATCGATAGAAACCAGCAGGATTTGTTTTTCACAATTATTTTTTGGGCTTTGATCAGTTTATTTTACGCGATGCACTCCACGGCCGCTTGGCGCTTCATCGCTCTCTCCGGCTTCCCCCTTCCACACGGCACGTCGAACGGTCCCGGAAGAACCTCCACTGCTCCTGTCAATAAATATGATAAATAATTGTGGAAAACAAATTCTGCTGGTTCCTATGGATAATATGACTCTTGCTCTGTGCAGTCGTCGAGGTCTCGTTGCTTCATATAAATAAACAAATGGAGGGGAAACTGAATGATAAAAGGTGTTATCTTGGCTCCTAATTATCGTGGAACAAAAGTAAGGTTGTCAAAATTCGTAGAAAATAGCAGCTTTCCCATGCATTTTCTCGCAGTTTGATACGACCATTTTTTCCTAATTGTTTTTTAGTTTGAAAAACGTTGTTTTTTTTGACGCCATTTTTGAAGATATCACATTGAAAAAATCGATTTTCCAAACACGATAATTTGTAGTTCAACTCTTTGACTATCCAAAACCGTTTCGTTCATCGCTCTACGATTATCCGTAGGGCAAGAAATAACAATCTAGTGGGACACTTTTTTTAGTAACAAATTAGATTGTTGCTAACCTATCAATTGTTTTTCAACCAAATCAAAACTGTGGTTTCTACTAATTGAAAGCTTCCCAAATTCACAGTTGCAACCCCCAAATGCATTTCAACATTTTTTAATTGATAATTGGAAAAAATGCCTTTTTTTCAAATTCCGAGCGCAATAGTTAGGCAACAAATTAGAATATCGACATCGGGCCAACGCTAATCGATAGATTTTTCAAATATCTACAACTTTCAATTCAACTTCTTTTCGAACCGACCAATAGTTTTCATTATATAAGCAAAAAACAGAAAAAAAAATGATTTCCGGCATTCAACTGCTAATTGTTGCTAAACGCACGGACAGAATCTGGCGCAAACTTTAGGGGATAATAAGGACACATGTGTCTGCCGGAATCCACAGCTACTTTTCGGGTAGGCGAAAATCGTCATTTTGGGCTCTTGGACAGTTAATTTGATTGGATTATAAGAGGCATTCGCGGTGACATGTCCAGCTCCAAAGTTAACACATGCTTCCAGGTTCATTAAATGTGTACAACGAACTAATCAAAACTTACACATTCTTGAAAACTATCATCCCGCTTTTAGCATCGAGGAGAATATATAGCAGGAGAGCCCACGATGCTAAAAATCGGGATTTACTCGAGCGTCATAGAGACCTATTGGGTTAAGAAGCTTAGATGATGAAAAGAAAAAAAAATGTTATATATTGTATACCTTTTCATCGGTGGGGGGAGCGGCTATATAATTTCAAAACTCAAAAAAAAACTGTTGCATGGACATAGTCGAGCGCGTCTGATATTGATATCATCTATGTCCTACATATTTTCAAAAAAGCACGTATGTTAATCTGATTGTTTCCATGGTGGGGGTGGTCGTACGTAAGGGTTAAAAATAAAAAAAAAATATTTCGATCGCGTCAAATTTTCTGAGGGGGTGTTAAGTGAACCTGAAAAAGCTCTTATATAATAATCTTACGGTTTGGATGTGACGCAGACTAGCGGCTGTTATTGGGTTGTGAAAAAAAATCGTCATTTTGAAATACACAAGCGCGTCAGATTAAGATATATTATGTGGTTCATCTTTACGACCTAGACGTCGCCGTCTCATAATCTGACGATTATCTAGAGGGGTTCGCCTATTCTGCCAATTTGAATTTATTTTTATTCATTGAACTCGAGTTATTGAAACTCTCAGGAAAAACATTCAAATAAAGAAGTGTATGTTTTTTTCAGTAGAATACCTGTATTTATAAGAAAATAATTATAAGCGATTGAATTTTTCAAATTTTAAAACGTTGGATATTCGTTGTAAACAATATCATGCCACCAAGTCTGTGTGATCAACTGACATGGCATCATGGCTGCAGAAACCACAGTGGGGACAGAGTGAGAGAGAAATAGAGAAAGAGTGAGGGAGAAATAAAAAAGTGGAGAGGGGAATATAGGAATCACGTAGCTGCACGCATTAAACTTTATCGATGAATTTTTATTATTTCGAGTTGTGGAAATCGTCTGATTATATATTTTTTGCAATTCTTGAATTATTCCCTTCAAAATAAAACTAAAATTAGCCACGCTCGAGAATGTCGAAATGACGTTTTTTTAGAACTTTGTAGCCCTCCTTCTTTAGGTCACTCTCGAATTGTCAGATTGGTGGAATATATACGTTTCAGGATGTAACTAACTCACCCTACCTTAATCTGACGCGCCCGAGCATTTCAGATGATCATTTTTTCCAATAATCAGATCCTTTATCCTTGGTTAATCTTCCGCACTTTAGTAAATCCCGAAATCCCTGCTTGGGCTCCACTATGAATACTTTCAACACCAACACTTTTTTTTTCCCGCTGAAACCAATCAGCGCGCCTTATCAGCAGCACCCCCTTCCACCACTATGGGAAATCATTGCACCCCATTTTCCCTCCATGGGAAATGATTTGAGGCACCCCCTTTCGTCACCATGGGCAATTCAAGTCTCTTCAACCCACCATACTTCGAAATGTTGTCAGTCATCGGCGATTGCGGATACCATCGATCGAAACGTCGCCTTGGAACTTGGTTTCAACATGTTTATATTGTTTAATATTTCATCAATCAAATTTGTTTGATTTAACTATTTCATATTCAACTTCTTGTCACCATATTATTTTTTTATTATTTGACAGGATTTGGCAATCCTTAATTTTGTTCATTCATTTTCAAAGTTTGAGAATTATATATTTGATTTACTTCATTGTGTATTTCAAATTCGATATTCGTAATTCCCTGGTTTGAAGGACATTTTTCTCCATCCTGTTAAGATTTTGGTTACACGTTTCAGTAGAGATATAGCTATTTTTATAACAAAGGAGAAAAGTGCTACGTTTCCTCCCGAGGAGGAAGTTTACTGCCAAACGCGTAGAGGGAGGCAGTAGAGATTTGGTCACAGAACACCCTATCTACACAGAAGCGCAACTGAAGCGTTCCGACCGAATCGAAAGCTTGGCTTGTATATTGTCAACCTCACATTTGTGTTGTTAGGGTGTTATAAAATTTTCGAACAATTATCAATGTGCTTGGGTTATTACTACTGATAAATTTTATTAATATCGGATGAAAGCATGATCAGAGTAGTTTTAAACGTTCGTTCCTGCAAAATTCAGTTGATAACTCTAAAACTATTTGAACATCAAACAGCTGCCTACACCACTTTTCTATCTACTTTTTTTAAAAGGTGCAAAAAACAGTAAGTCTATTCACTGAAATTATTGTGGTAATCATCCAAATTCTCCGTTTATATTTGTTGAGAATAAGGAAATGAAGATTGCTGATCAACGAAGCATTTAGACGAATTTGATAGGGGAAATGTAAGTTCTGAATTATTAGGACCTCCCTAGGGTCGTATCTTCAAATGGAATTAAAACTGCCCCAATTTCAGTTCAGAAGCAGAAATGCTTAGTCTAGAAAGTTTACAAAGGTGTGTCACTTGAACTGTATATCAACCGACGCGACAGTTTGAATTTACCACCAAGAAATGACATTATACAAGCCAAGCTTTAAATCAAGGTTACGAAAAAATGAACCCAAAAGATCAAAGGGACCGCCTTCAAGTTGCGCTTCTGTGTAGATAGGGTGTTCTGTGATATGGTCGTTTGCACGTTGATGTGAATAGTGTAGACAAAGCACTTGGCGTGTCATACTCGGAAAATCGAAAAATGTCGCTTTTTTCCTCTCCATCCCCCCGGTGCACAGTTCACTTGGAAGTCGATATAATGTGAGAATTCAATTTGAAAGATCAAAATAAATTAGTTTTGACACCCTACTCAAAAATTTCAAAAAATTTACCCCTTTGCCCCCACCCTAGGAATATAAATATCGAGCAGGGAAGGAAAATAACTTCAAAGGAGGAATCAGCGCATCAATTCACCCCCACTTCAATATAAGTTAATCCGTTAATCATATAATTTGAATTTTGCCACCACAAATGTTCATCTGAAGACTTGAACGCCACCTCTGAGGTGGTGTACGCGTTTTCTATGACGTGGTTTCCCCACACTGTCGTATAAATTAGGAAACTGAGTTTCATTTAACCTGCTATTCCCATAATTATACTTATGCATATTTTAAGTTACAATCACCGACAGAAAAATACTTTTAATTATATTACAGCCTCAGTGATGTATATACATGACGTACTCAGGCATATTATGACGCTTGCATATTTTTGAATCGTTATATCTCAAAAACGGTAGTTCTGATGGAAAAAAGAATTTTTACCTTTCTGTACATTATTCTGAGATCTACAATTTTGGTTTGAGGTAATTTTTCGATCAAACTTACAGTTTACACGAAAAAAGCGAAAAAACGTATTTTTGACCTTTAACCTTGAGTAATTTTTTTTTGTAAGTGTTTGGTTGGGAATTTTCAAATATTTCTTATTGGGTTTTGAACGATTCCACATACATTCAGCAGAATAATAATTAATCATTAATCTACCTTTACTCTTATTTTCTGGTCTAATTTGACCGGACTATAGTACCAGCAATTATCCTACGAAAAGTGGAAAAAGCACGGAGATATATCCCGTATTTTTCGCGACATGGTTGTTTGCACATTGCATTCAACATCAAATGAGTCTGAACACCTTTGACAGCTGTCTCATGATCCATACCAACATCGTTTTCAGACCCCGTATAATAACTGCCCACAATAAACCGTTTAACGCGCTCTCTAAATTTGCTCTTCACGCCTAAGAGACTACATTTCAAACAATCATGGAATATGGTTATGCTAATAAAGCTTCCGTATTCAGTAGATCTACTGACAGTCGGTTCGGCCATATTTGCAAATGGCTCTCGTTCCCTATCTACTTCTTCGCCGTCAAATATTTACCGCCGGATCCTCGTCAAAGGGGGTAAACAGATACCTCTTAGAGGAGGGGCTCTCCCACAACTTGCACGGAGAACGATCCTCCTTTGAAATTATATCGTGAGTAGAGTTTTCGTTGTTTCAGCCAAGCGAGCGAGAAATCGTAATTATAGTATACGGGTAAAATTAATATTTTCTAGTGCGAAAATCACCAGAGATCAACTGTGCGCCTCAAAAACGAAGTCTCACTTCCTTCTACTCGTTACGACAGAATACAGGATTCTCATTTAATGTCGATGTTTTATGGAGAATGAATTCTCCCTTCTAGTTTTTTTGAATTCTCAACCTACCACAATCTGAAAAAATAATGTTACGAAATATCCTAGCGCCGGTCCTGTCGCTCGTAAACGCAAAATAATATGAGGGGTCGAAGAAAAGACGTCATTTTTCCACGACTCTCGATTCGCATGGAGAAATCAATTATCGAGATTTGACTGGAAGATTCTACATAGGCGTACGCAAGTATAAAAGGAGACACTTCATCGTAAGTAGCTGGATAATTCAAAATACAGTTCCTTCTGAATAGAACACGTTCAATTAGTCAGTAATGTTTTGTATATCCCAAATACGACTATCAAAAAAAAACAAGAACTAATATTTATCACAATACTTATCGTTGACGTTCAGTAAACAAAATCCGCTTTCGTTTCCCGAACTTTCACAAAGATTCTCTTCTAGTTTCGTTTTCAGGTACGTTTTTTGTAAATGTAAGTAAGGACTTTGAGTTCAGACAATATAGGTCTTTCAAGAGTAGTAGCTAGGCGCGATCCATATCACCGAAAATGTTGAAATGCAAGCACCCGCAGACGGCTTGATGTGTTCTGATAATTTTGAACCACCAATCTGTCTTTCTTTAGGTAGATCTGGTGTTAACTCTTTCGCACTTCTAGAGGTCTGGACGTTTCACCGATATATTTTTGACCGCACGAACAAGGGATTCGATAAATATAATTCTTTGTGTTTTCTGTTATGTTAATGGGCTTAGTATGTGTAGGTATACAGTTGTATAGATTCCAATATCAATTTTTTTTTCAGATTGTGGTTGATTCAGAATGCAAATAAACTAGAAGAAAGAATCAAAGGGGAGATTCTTTTGAGTAATTTTAAGGCAAAAAGTTCATATATACATAGGTCCGATAATGCTTATTTTTTAATATAAATGGTATCAAAATTAAAAAAAAAAAACTCTTTTATTCTGAATATTTCAATAATCCTTGAGCCGATTTTCTCAAAATTTGGCGGTGGTATTGAAGGGGGTTATTTGGCCATAACTAAAATGAAATCATCAGGTCCAGTAGGCGCCCCGTACTTGACTAATATTTTTGACCAAAAATGCGTGCCAATGATTTTTCGCAATTTTTGTATTTTGTTCCGCATTGAGCAACTGAAACTACAAATTTTTTATTTCCTTCTTTTTTCTTGTATCTTTCCCTGTTTTTGAGAAAAAAATAAATTAAAATCACCTTATTGCGTGTCCTTGGAACAACAAAATTATAATTGTTTTTCTCGAGTTTTTGGTATAAAAAATCCTAAATAAAAGAACAATACGAAAAATAATATGAAGGTGAGACCTCGTGACAGTTTTTAATGAATACATAAGAATCTGTTTAGCCTAAAAAGTGTCCCATTTTGCCAGTGGCATGCACAGTGTAATGCCGGAAAAAAACACACACGACTTTCTGTTATTTTATTCCTTCAATCATTAATAAAAAGCTCGTTACCGCATGTATATGCTAGGAAACCCCTGTTGTTGATGTTTTGCTGGTTTTATTTTATTGTAACAAGGCCATGCAATTAACTCAAGCTTTCTTTTCAATTTCAAGAAGAAACCCCGAAAAATATAATTTTATATCATGTGTATCCCCATAAAAAAAATCGTGAAATTTTCACCTCGAATTTTCGAATTTTTTTATTTGATTATACACTAGTTATTAAACCGATTCCCTTCCCAAGTCTCTTTGCTTCACGCGTAATTAGATATTAGTAAAGTGCGAACCACGCTCATTGCGAGCCATTCATTAGGTCCAGTGGCGTCCCGGGTGGTTCCTTAACCAATATTTTCGACCAAAAAATGTGCGCCAGTGATTTTTTACAATTTTTGTACTTTGTTTTTCGCATTGAGCAACTGGAACTACAACTTTTTTATCTTCATCTTTTTTCTTGTATCTTTCTGTTTTTGAGAAAAATAAATAAAAATCACCTTATTGCGTGTCCTTGGAACAACAAAATTATAATTGTTTTTCTCAAGTTTTTGGTATAAAAAATCCTCAATGAAAGAAAAAGAAGATGAAAAATGATATGACGTTGAGACCTCGTGACAGTTTTTAATGAATACATATGAATCTGTTTAGCTAAAAAAGGGTCTCATGCACAGAGGTAATGCCGGAAAAAAAAAACGAAACACGACTTTCTGTTATTTTATTTCTATAATCATTAATAAAAAACTCGATATTGCATGTATATGCTAGTAAACCCCTGTTGTTGATGTTTTGCTGGATTTATTTTGTTGTAACAAGGTCATGCAATAAACTCCAGCTTCCTTTTTAATTTTGAGAAGAAACCCCGAAAAATATAATTTTATATCATGTACATCCCCATAAAAAAATCGTGAAATTTCCACCTCAAATTTTCGAATTTTTTTATTTGATTACACGCTAGTTTTTATTAGACCGATCTCCTTCCCAAGCCTCTTTGCTTCACGCGTAATTAGATACGAGCAAAGTGCCAACCACGCTCATTGCAAGCCATTTATTAGGTCCAGTGGCGTCCCAGACGGTACCTTAACCAAAATTTTTGACCAAAAAATGTGCACCAGTGATTTTTCGTAGTTTTTGTATTTTTTTTTTTTTTCGCATTGAGTAACTGGAACTACAACTTTTTCATCCATCTTATTATTTTGTATCTTTCTCTGTTTTTGAGAAAAAAAATTAAAATAACCTTATTGCGTTTCTTCGGACAACAATATTATAATTGAGTTTTTCAAGTTTTTGGTATAAAAAATTCCAAGTAAAAGAACAAGATGAAAAATAAAATGACATTGAGACCTCGTGACAGTTTTCAATGAATACATATGAATATGTTTAGCTGAAACAGTGTTTCATTTTGCCAGTGGCATGCACAATGTAATGGCGAAAAAAAAAACACGAAACAGGACTTTCTGTTATTTTATTTCTTCAATCATTAATAAAAAGCTCGTTATTGCATGTATATGCTACTAAACCCCTGTTGTTGATGTTTTGCTGGTTTTATTTTATTGAAACAAGGTCATGCAATAGACTCCAGCATTATTTTTAATTTTAAGAAGAAACCCCGAAAAATATAATTTTTTATCATGTACATTCCCATAAAAAAAACGTGAAATTTCCACCCCAAGTTTCAAACTTTTTTCATTTGATGACACGCTAGTTCTTGCTAGACCGATCTCCTTTCCAAGTCTCTTTGCTTCACGCGTAATTAGTTAAGAGCAAAGTGCGAACCACGCTCATTGCGAGCCATATATTAGGTCCAGTGGCGTCCCGAATGGTTCCTTAACCAATATTTTCGACGAGATTTTCGACCAAAAAATGTGCGCCAGTGATTTTTAGTGATTTTTGTATTTTTTTCCTGCATTGAGCAACTGGAAATATAACTTTTTTTATCTCCATCTTTTTCCTTGCATCTTTCCCTGTTTTTGAGAAAAAAATTACCTTATTGTTTTCCTTGGAAAACAAAATTATAATTGTTTTTCTCAAATTTCTGGTATTATGAATAAAATAACAAGAAGATGAAAAATAATATGACGTTGAGACCTCGTGACAGTTTTTAATGAATACATATGAATCTGTTTAGCTGAAAAAGGGTCTCATTTTGCCAGTGGCATGCACAGTGATAATGCCGAAAAAAAAAACATTAAGAAAGGCTTTCTGTTATGTTATTTCTTCAATCATTAATAAGAAGCTCGTTATAGCATGTATATGCTAGTAAACCCCTGTTGTTGATGTTTTACTGGTTTTATTTTATTGTAACAAGGTCATGCAATAAACTCCAGCTTTCTTTTTAATTTCAAGCAGAAACCCCGAAAAATAAAATGTTATATCATGTACATCCCCTTAAAAAAAATCGTAAAATTTCCACCCCAAATTTTCTAATTTTTTCATTTGATTACACGCTAGTTCTTGCTAGACCGATCCCCTTCCCAAGTCTCTTTGCTTCACGCGTAATAAGATACGAGCAAAGTGCCAACCACGCTCATTGCAAGCCATTTATTAGGTCCAGTGGCGTCCCAGGTGGTACCTTAACCAAAATTTTTGACCAAAAAATGTGCGCCAGTGATTTTTCGCATTATTTGTTTTTTTTCGCATTGAGTAACTGAAACTACAACTTTTTTATCTCCATCTCATTATTATATAACCCTATTGCGTTTCCTTGGACAACAAAATTATAATTGTTTCTCTCAAGTTTCTGGTATAAAAAATCCTGAATAAAAGAACAAGAAGATGGAAAATAATATGACGTTCAGACCTAGTGACAGTTTTTGATGAATACATATGAATCTGTTTGGCTAAAATAGTGTCCCATTTTGCCAGTGGCATGCACATTGGTAATGGAAAAAAACATGAAACATGACTTTCTGTTATGTTATTTCAACAATCACTGATAAAAATCGGATAAAAAGCTCGTTATTGCTAGTAAACTCCTGTTGTTGATGTTTTGCTGGATTTATTCTGTTGTAACAAAATCATGCAATGAACTCCATCTTTTTCTATAATTCCAAAAAACCTCGAAAAATATAAATTTATATCATGTACATCCCTATAAAAAAAATCGTGAAATTTCCACCTTGAATTTTCGACTTTTTTTTTTTCATTACATGCTAGTTGCTGGACCGACCTCTTCCCAAGTCTCTTTGCCTCACGCGTAATTAGATACGAGCAAAGTGCGAACCACGCTCATTGCGAGCCGTTTATTAATATTATTATTGCCGACCGTTTCGTGCAGCTCGTAAAATCGAAACTTTATCGGTTCTCTCTTACAGCTTTATTAATCTCGCGGAAATGAAACGGTATAGGTTCGCGTTTCTACGGATCGCTAGCGAGCAAATAGCAATTGGAATTACACAAGTTTGGCTTTCGTCAACTCGTCGCCCTAATCGATTCTAGGACTAGTTTCGATGTTGCGGTATACAGGGTGATCTAACGTTTATACGCCAAGCGATAGAGCCACAAACCGTTGCTTTTTGGACGAAAATACTACCTGGGGTGCTATTTTCAAATAAAATTCGTATACGAAACCGATTTTGTTTCGCAGTTCAGTAACCATATTCCATATAGCTCCATCTCATTCTACTCGCATAGAATTCTGTTCGCATACATTTGAATAAAGTACCCCTGGAAGCCGTCTGCATCTGTGCCATCCCGTGCAGGACAGACCGTAGTTTATTCCCACCATGTCCTCAACTCAAAAATGCCATTTTTAAATTTGTTATTTTTTTTTATATGCAGATTCACACGAAAGGGAAATCCTGTAATGTTCAAAAAACACCGCGTGAACCAAGGGACAGGAAATACGAATTAACATTTACTTTGAATTTTTGAAGTTCGTAAGCCTCAGGAAAAACCTCTTTCGGCAAGGAGTTCCAAAGCTCAGCTGTTCTATTGAAAAAAGATCCCTGAACAAGAGAGATTCGACAGGTCTCCAAATTCACAACAAAGGGGTGGGAATTCTATACTCGTCAAGTCATACGTGTAGATATTGCCAAGGGTAGAACGTTTGATAACAATGCTCCAATGAAGTCGAGTCATAATTTTAATCAATTTTTTTTTCTTTTTCATTCAGAACCAGATAACAACATAATATGAAAGTTTTCTCAAAGATCAAAAGAAGTATCTGCTTTCAGAAAAAACAAGTATTGTCCTCTTTTCTTCCACTCATTTTACTTCATTTTTATTTATATGCTTTCACTTCACTTAACTAATCTAACTAGCGAAATGCGTGAAATTGTTGGGCAACGTCAATTTATAGGTTGAGAAGAAAAACAAGCCTCGACAGGAATATTCTTGCAAAAAGCACAACAAACGCGTTCGTGTTCGTGCCTCACTCGGCACTGTATAGTGAGTACAGGACAGAAAGAAAACAAATCTCGTATTATAATTTTTAGACATACATTAAAATAATTAACAATAATTTAAAAAATCAAATGAATCGTGATTTTTTTCTAAAAATCAATGGATTGATTTTTTCAATATAAATCAGATTTTGCCCCACCCTGATTTCCACTGATCGTAATTCCTAGCATCGAGATACTTGACTTTGTAGGAATAGTTACTCCTGACATCTAAATAATAGATGATGATAGATCGGCTTTCCTTGAGAAGAGACATGCCTGGGTTTTCTTAGCAATAAATTCCACCAAGTTCATGTTACCCCATTCTATCATTTTTAACGAGTCACCGTTAATTTTATTGACCTGAATGTTTCTTTGATTTTTTGTTTCGCGAGCTGGTATAAATAATAAACAAAAACGCGTTTTTAATTTTTTTTATTGTAAAATGGAAACTATTGAAGCAGTTATAAACGATGAGTTTTGGAACCTTTGGTGTAAAAGTTGAAACTTTTCCTAGAGATCAATTACCCTAACACCAAACTAATATTTTTGCACTCGACGCGCGTTTCTTCTCCTGAAGATGCTAACCTTGTTAGCGAAACGCGCGTCGAGTGCAAAAATATCAGTTTGGTATTAGGGTAATTGATCTCTATTGAAGCAGTGTCAATGGTACAAAGGGATAAACTGTAGAGTATTGAATTCCGAAAAGAATGGGGTCAAAAGATCCGATCGGTTAATTAGAACCGGAGAAAAGCGCCTGAACCGGAAAATTGTGTTTTTCTTTAGTTCATGACTCTGCCATTTTCTAATATTGAGAGCTGAAACTTTGCATGATAGTGTAGCTACTGACGTGCACTTTATGTGTGCAGAAACCGGATTCAGAAGGATTAATAGTTTTCGCACAATCCTCATTTGAATATTTTTTGGAAATATTTTCGCAGAGAGTTGGATGCCTTTGAGGTCGTCCGATTGAGATTTGAAAAATAGATTTGGGAAGTAGAAAACGCGTTCAAGTGTTAACCAGGTTTGGGCTGTTTAAAATCAAGTGATTAAAATCACGATTAAAATCATGATTCAAATCGCTTGATTTTTAAAATTAAAATCATGATTTAAATCAATTTCAACAACATGATATAAAAGTTTTCTCGAAGATCAAAAGGAGTACCTGCTTTTAGCGAAAACAACAAAAAAGAAGTACATAATTCCAAATTCTTGAACTAAACGTAACACCTAAATTTAATTACTGTATATTTTCAGTCTATTCATTTTCGTTATACAATTTAAACAGAAACACGAGTTTTCCTCCTTTTTCTATGCCTAATCTGTTTCTAATATCCGAGTGTACAACAAGCGAAATGCGCGAAATTGTTGAGCAACGTCAATTTATAGGTTGAGAAGGAAAACTCGACAGGAATATTCTTGCAGAAA
This sequence comes from Zygogramma bicolorata, assembly GCA_032362365.1. Classification (NCBI taxonomy): domain Eukaryota; kingdom Metazoa; phylum Arthropoda; class Insecta; order Coleoptera; family Chrysomelidae; genus Zygogramma; species Zygogramma bicolorata. The sequence goes on along the minus strand of JAVJAQ010003051.1, from coordinate 898,142 downwards.
TCACAACAAACGCGTTAGTGTTCGTGCCTCACTCGGCACTGTATAGCGAGTGTATAGGACAGCAGGAAAACGAATCGCGACAAGAACTTTCTGGGAAGAAGCGCGACAAATGCGTTGTCACAACTTTTTGAGCCGCAAATTGTATTAAAATTTTTAGACTCATACATTAAAAAAATTAACAATAATCTCAAAGAATCGAAATGTTCCAATTTAATATTCAAATTAAAAAAATCAAATAAATCAAATAAATCATGATTTTTTGAAAAAATCAGATTTTGCCCCACCCTGGTGTTAACTAGTGAGAACATGAGGGAAAACGGCCGACCGCGCGTGAGTTTCCATTGTTATACGCAAATTCCTGTTCAAATGCAAATATCTCTTGTTGGCAATATTCGTAATTGTTTATTACAGGAATTTGCGTATAAATTTTGAGAGGAATGGAAGCGGATTTCGTTTCCAAAACGTTAACAATAAGTATTTTCATATAATATATATATATATATATATATATATATATATATATATATATATTATATATATATATATACACATATATATATATATATACAGTGTGTCCCGCTTTTCATGAATACACCCTGATATCTCAGTTATCAATAATGCGATTTTCTTGAAATTTTGCTGGTGATTATATGTTAGGTAAATAAAGTATTTGGCATAGTGAACATTTTCATCGACCATTGGCGTACGGTGTTGGGGGGAGAAAAAAAGCTGTTTTTTGGGAAAAGGATATTAGGGCTCAATTCAGATATTTTTTTTTATAAGATTCAGAATCAGCATCCCCAAAAACCCCCCAATTCTTATTTTCGAAATCTCAAGAGCTGATTTGAACAGAAAAAAAAATTAAATTAATTTTTTTCATGAATACACCCGAATATCTCTGTCATTGACAAAATGGTTGAGGCTTTCGCGGCCGAGGTTATTAGTATAACTACTGCTCTTCGGGCTTGAAGGCCGTCGTATTTTGGAATTTCTTCCTGACGTTTCGCTAGCGCGAGTGGCCAGCTTCTTCAGAGGCTTATTCATCTCCGATGACTGTCATCGGAGATGAATAAGCCTCTGAAGAAGCTGGCCACTCGCGCTAGCGAAACGTCAGGAAGAAATTCCAAAATACGACGGCCTTCAAGCCCGAAGAGCAGTAGTTATACTAATCTCTGTCATTATAAATGCGATTTTACTGAGATTTTGGTGGTGATTGTATGTTAAGTAAATGAAGTATTTGGCATAGTGAACATTTTCATCGATCATTGGCGTACGGTGTTGAGGGGTGAAAAAAAGGAGCTTTTCTGAAAAAAGGATATTAGGGATTATTTTAGACTACTTTTTCATCAGATTCAGAATCAGCATTCCCAAAAACCTCCGAATTCATATTCTCAAAATCTCAAGAGCTAATTTGAACAGAGAAAAAAGTTCAAGTCCCTTTTATCAAGTTCTTTATTTGTAACTGTGGTAACAAAATTACGAATTACATCATTTTATATTCTTGTGTTTTCAACATAACTACCCTCTGAAACAATACACTTCTCAACAATTCTTCTCAAACGTACATTCACTTTTCTTAAAGTTTGGGGAGTTATTTCCTGACACGCTTGCCTAATTGCAAAGCAAAGTTCCTCTCTATTACGCGGCCGAGTAGCATATACTTTATTTTTCAAATGTCCCCACAGAAAAAAGTCACAAGGGGTAATATCTGGCGATCTAGGGGGCCATGGTTCTAAAGGGGAATTTCTACCTATCCACTTCATAGGGAAACTTGCATTCAAAAAGTTTCTTACTCTCCGTGAATTATGTGCGGGAGCACCATCTAATTGAAAAATTAAGTTTTGTCTTTGTGCTAATGGCAATTCCATGAGAAAATCATAGAGATCATTTTGTAAAAAATGCAGAAAATTTTGTCCGGTCAGGTTATCCAGAAAAAAAGGGCCAACAATTCGTTCGTAAAATAGGCCACACCACACGTTAACTTTTTCACTGTATTGGTTTTTACAATGAATTACCCAATTCGGATTCTAAGCTGCCCAAAACCTACAATTTTGACTAGATACCACACCGTTTGTTGTAAACGTTGCCTCGTCAGTAAACATTATGTTCTTCAGAAAAAGTCTGTCGTTAAGATTGCTGTCGTTACCCTGCAACCATAAGCAAAATTCAAACCGTCGTTCAAAATCACCATTTAATAGAGTATGTAGAAATTTTGGTTTAAATGCCATAATTCTATTGCGTTTCAAACATCTCCATACTTTGTTTTTCGTTAAATTCAGTGTCCTCGCAACCGCCCTCAGAGTACCATTTGGGTTGTTTCGAAATTCTGCTAAGATACGTTCGTCGTCTGGATAGTGTCTTTGATTCAAATTGTACCTCCCAGGTCTTGTCTTGAAAACCGCTCCAGTCCTTGCGAACAATCTGTTGATTTTGGCAACGGTATCGTGAGAAATTGGTTCTCGATCATGATGCCTTTCATTGAATATTCCAGCAACCTGACGCATGGACCTTTCATTATCACCAAATAAGCGGATAATCTCTACTTTTTCTCCAATTGTAAGAACTACTCTTCGGTTGTGTGCCATGTTATTAACAGTTAAGTAACACTGCTTGACATATTGACAATTCGTACTGATTACCGAATGTTGAACAAAAACTTTTGTTTCAAAGCACTCTTTCATTAATTTGCTTGAAAACACAAATCGACAAGCCAACGGTAACAAAGCACGCGTATCTTCGAAAATACCTAAATTGTAGTATAAGGGCAGTTGAAACTGATTATAACGAAACGGATGTGTTTGAAATTCAATAGGATTAGATTAGGACATTTGACCTAAAAAGTTGAAAATAAACAATCTAGTTAAAAAAGTGAATGCAAATTTTTTCTGTTCAAATCAGCTCTTGAGATTTTGAAAATATGAATTAAATGGTTTTTTGGGATGCTGATTCTGAATCTGATAAGAAAAGTTGCCTAAAATAAGCCCTAAAATACTTTTATAAAAAAAAACTGCTTTTTTTCACCCCCCAACAAGGTACGCCGATGATCGATGAAAATGTTCAGTAAGCCAAATACTTCATTTGCCCAACATACAATCACCACCAAAATCTCAGTAAAATCGCGTTTATAATAACAGAGATATTCGGGTGTATTCATGAAAAAAATTAATTTAATTTTTCAAATCAGCTCTTGAGATTTCGAAAATAAGAATTGGGGGGTTTTTGGGGATGCTGATTCTGAATCTTATAAAAAAAAATATCTGAATTGAGCCCTAATATCCTTTTCCCAAAAAACAGCTTTTTTTCTCCCCCCAACACCGTACGCCAATGGTCGATGAAAATGTTCACTATGCCAAATATTTTATTTACCTAACATATAATCACCAGCAAAATTTCAAGAAAATCGCATTATTGATAACTGAGATATCAGGGTGTATTCATGAAAAGCGGGACACAGTGTATATATATATATATATATATATATATATATATATCCCACAGTAGATAGGTCCTCCGATAATAGTACATTTGCATTTAATAGGTCCTCCGGGTGCGATGAGTCCTCCGTATACGGAAGACCTATCACTTCACATGTTAAACGGTCCATGACTTCATAAAACATTACCAGAACAAATTTCAGAAGGATGACCTAAAACGTGTTTTTCGCTATTCTGTATAGTTTTAGTTGCCGTTTTCTCCATATCTGAGGGGGATGTCGCTGTTGGGCGTATACTATCACGCGTATATGCTTTTTCTGTCCTACAGTGGATCCGTCCTCCGCTGTATTAGTCATTTACAATTCACTGTAGATAGGGCCTCCAACGATTTGGCAATACTGCTTCGGGTACATTTAGGGAATATTGAATTCATTTAGGTATCGGGAAACGTTTTCGAGAATCATACCGAGTTAGTAAAGTTGACTCAATGCATGGGTATCTGGACAACGGTAACAGTTACAGGGACGGTTTAGGCGGAAGATCCAAATAACTAAATCATTGCTTATTTAAGGTTTTTTCCGTCACATTAGTTCAACGCGATTGGGTGAATGATTTGAAATTTCGTATACATAAAACTGAAAGATTTATTCATACTATTACACCACTTGAAATGTTCCGAACATGTTTAATATCTCATATAGTTTGGAAATGGGAAATAACGATTTCAAATTCAAAAATATCGAATTTCATAAATAATAATCAGTGCCGATCGTGAATTGATGTGATGCGACTGGAGTGAAGGTACGCGGTCCTTAAATGGGGGCCCATCATAATGACGTTGAGAAGTTTGTTCTCAACCTGTTACATTCAGATATTTTTTCTTGTATCAGGTTCAATTGGAAATGAATCCTTTTCATTCTTCGAAACTTTTCAGAGAATATTTAATGACAACATGAACTTTCAATTGTTTCGATAGCATTATTCATCATCGGGAAATATTGGATATTTTGTAAAATGTACAGGTGATCCCAGTGGAAACAGATATGTCTGCCATATACTACTTACGAACATATAAGATATACGAACCTCAATATTTTTCGTGGGAAGAATAAAGTTTTTATCATAGATGTTTCAGTCATTCACATAATAAAAAGGAAGGGTCTATATTAATCACGAAGACTATTCCTTCCTTTCAGTGAATTACTCTAATTTCTATGAATCATTTACACATATCGACAGAGGCCTTTTACTAAATATGTGGTAGAAGTCCATTGTATCTCAAAGTGGAGTGTAGTAGATTTAAGATGCAGAAAAACTCAAAGTCGTCTCCACAATTTAATATCCGAAAGATGTCAGTACGATGATTCAGTACATGTTTCGAACCTACATAGGTTCATCATCAGCTGAATTTACATTAAATTATGGAGAAGAAAAAATAGCAAAATCACATGGTGAAGTTCAGGACATAAAAAATTATTGTAATGACAATTACGATTGAATTGATATTAGGGGGAAATTTAAGACATCCCTAACACCATAAAAAACATTAAGCCCCCCAATCTTTAATGTTTTTTATGGTGTTAGGGATGTCTTAAATTTCCCCCTAATATCAATTCAATCGTAATTGTCATTACAATAATTTTTTATGTCCTGAACTTCACCATGTGATTTTGCAATTTTTTCTTCTCCATAATTTAATGTAAATTCAGCTGATGATGAACCTATGTAGGTTCGAAACATGTACTGAATCATCGTACTGACATCTTTGTGGAGACGACTTTGAGTTTTTCTGCATCTTAAACTTTTACTAAATATTTGATGTTACCCCTTTCAGAAAAGTTTTGTTTTCTTCATCATCGACATGCTGGAGAAGAAACCGAAAATCACTTCTTCAAAATATTTGATTTCTTTCTGGCATATTATATCAGACCTACCTACCTATCACCTACCTACTTGAATATCGACTGGCACTAGTTGGTTCCAATTGTACAAATTTGTTCATTCCAAGGAATATGCACGAATGTTCGTTGAACATTGGCCCCCAGAACAGTGGGCCAAATGAACTGGGGTTACTTCAGACATTATCAATGATTCAAATATGGAATGGTCCCAGATGAGTTTCTGAGCAGAACTTTCTTCATCAAGCATAATATACAATAAAAGGAATATGTGTGAATTTCGTATAAGAAAACCTGTCAAAACCAAGAACATTCGATTAAATAATTGATCATCACTACGTTTCCAGTGTTTCCATAGGTTTTGATTTTCAGCGTAAGCATAGATAGATTTCATTGAATTCTTCAATTTACTCAATTGGAACTTATGTCAAAAAAAGCATTAGGACTAGAAATATATGATCCGTTAGGAATTTGAACAATTCAGCTAAGTTATAGGTGCGATTGGAAGTTTTTGATAACTGTTTTTTTTACCCCGGTTTCACCGTATAAATGAGTGATTAAGCCATTATTGCCTAAAAACTGAGATAGTGATTGGGTTTAAGTTGTAGCAGGTTCTTTTATTTTAATTTTAAGTAGCTAAGTCGATAAAAATATCATTTATGTGTGACACTCTGTCAAAAATATATCATTTTGCACCTTCGAGTTCCAGGAAGCACAATTAGAATATGAGAAAAATGAACGAACATGTTACATAAGACAAGTCTGATAGTGGATGAATGCTACGTGAAAATAATATATATCTTTCAAGATAAACGTCGTGAACATAAGCAGAAAACATAACAATGAAATGTGAAACTTCCGATTCATTTTTGTTCGTGATGCATGCATAATATACAGGGCTATTCAAATTCGTTTCTGTACATGGGGATCTCGTAAACGATAAGAGATAGAGTGTCGGTTGAATCGTGGCAAAGTTGCGTATTTCAGAGACCTATTCCATGATGTAAAAAAATCGACTATAGCTCTTTTGGTTCTGGGAATAAACAGGCAAAACCAAAAAATCACAAATTTTGTTTTTGCCTGTATCATCTTTATTCGCAGACATATTGAAAATCTGTCCACATTTTGGTATTGGCACTTGATGTGGGCTATCAGAATGAATCAATCAATGTCAATGAATCTTTTATAAGGGGTGTCATCTGAATTGGGCCACCCCCATATTTGAATTTTCAAATACGGACCTGTATTTTTTGTTGTTTTTGGATCGTCGACTTTCACTTCATACTGAAAAATTAAAATTAATTCGATATTTCGAGAAGTTTTGGTAATATTTCATAATAATTAGGTTAATTATTCCCTTCTGAATTACGGCCCTGGAAATTGGTCGACTGAGTTGGATAAAAACACAATAGCAACTTTCACGTCTCCCTATGTACTGTAGAGTTTTTCGATTTTTTTTTTCATTTTCAGGTACCCATTCATATTTTTTAACATTTCCATTGCCCTGAGCGTTTTCTACAATGAACTTCGAATAGCAAAACCTTTATTATCCGAAACATATATACAACAAAAATAGATAATATGTGTTTTGATGGGCAGAAAAAAGAAATGATAGCAATAATAACATCCTAAACGAACACTTCGATTGAAATGAAAATTGAAATGAAGTAATGGCGGATAAATATGTCCTTCGTAGTTTTTGAGTTTCTAACCTACCACAATCTGAAAGAGTAAGAATTATTATTCTTGATTTCTGAAAGAAACATCAAAATACTTGAAGTGACTTATATTCTCTTGTTCTTGTTGCTTCCCTATATTCGATCGCATATGCAATACATCCCCGACGATTGAATAATATACTACTCATTATACGTTTGTTTGCTCGACCTCAATTTTACCCATTATTCACTAGTGAATAATAAGTCATTATTCAATGCCGCCAAATCCTTCCTTCATTTAGCTATAATATTATATCATTTTGCTACAAACAATCGGTTTTTAAAATTCTATCGTGTAAACCACCAAATATTTCCAATTCAGTTCTTTACCTAGATATGAAAAAGAAGGCAAGGAGCATCTACCCTGAGCTATCAGCGACTATGAATGTGCGTGTTATATCGAAAAATTTGTTCAAATCTGTCAACAGTATTGCATGAAATATTTGTTAGAATTAAATAATAGTATTTCTGAAAATGTGGATGTAATTTAACAAAATTTTCCAACAAAAAAACTTCAACAATTTTTTTAGTCGTGGATAAAGTATAGTATTTTACTCGCGTATAATGGCTCATATTCTCTCGAGGATTTAGGTGAACTTCACCTCGTGAATAATAGCCATCATCATATGCTCCTTGAATGATATACTATATTCGAATCATGATAGAACGATGGTTGGTGGCTTCAAGTTTCGTTCTGTGAAAATTCTATCAGAAATACAGAATTTCGAATATAATAATGTTGAATGAGTTGAGTGAGAAGTGTCATTTTCATAATAACATAATAATTTTAGAGGTTAAAGAGGTAATTAAAAACATTTTCGAAAATTCAAGTCACAGGATATTTGAAGATTCAAAAACTTCGACGCTGAATTTTGATATCGAAATTCTTCTCTTGGAATAAAGTTCGTTTTTATCTTCATCAATTCCATATGGAAGGAAACACCATATAAGTTTCAAAGAATATCACGCGAACTGAGGGGGAGATTCAAAATGAATATAATTCAGGATACATCTATCCACCGTTACTTTACTCAATAAACAGATATAAATCGAACTCGTATCGGTTATATAATTTTAGTAGCATGAGATCAGATATGATATTCTTTCCTTCCATGAACTCATATACAGAAGAGGATGCAAAAAAAGTTTTTTTCAATAGGAATAAAATGCCTGGGAGTGTTAAGGTGTTTTTTGATCAAACAAAGATTCAAAGTGAATATTATAAGCAAGTTAAGAATAAACTCAAAGAGATGGTAGAGAATGGAGATACTTCTAAAACTATAAAATATGTGAACTCTGTTCCTAAAATTGTTAATTAAAAAAACAAGTAGAGCCTAATATTCGAAAATGGTTGAGGTCTCCTAGTTTTGATGTATATTCAAATGTTAGTAGTTTCTTAGCCCACAAGGCTGATATTCTTCTGAACATTATTTCTTATAAACCTTATGTAATCGTTCTGAGTGAAACATGTATCACTGAAGATATAGGCGATGCTGAAATTTATATTGAAAGGTACCAGATATTTAGATGTAATAGCACAAGTCGATATACGGGTGGAGTTTTAATTTTCGTAAGAGAAGATGTTGAAGTTAAATCAAGTAAACCTTATACAATCGACATGGTGTATTGGTGTTTACTTATGAAAATTAAAATTGGCAATGATCTATTTAACGTTGGGGGTATTCAAAGGTCTCCTAGTTCCAGTAAAGCTATTTTTATTGATGCTCTAGAACAGGGGTTCTCAACCTTTTCAACGCTGCGACCCCCTTTTTAGGTTGAGAATTTTGGCGACCCCCTTCTTGTAACATCGTAAAGTATGCCTTTGTATGCAAGAAGACAGCAATAATTAGTTTTAAAAAACATAAAAAAACACTATTCAAAACTATATGAAAACGTTAGTGAGTACTAATTTTTTAACAATTATTCGCCGCTCATATGGTATATATGGCCTGTTTTTTTTCATTTATCACCTATCTTGCGACCCCCCCCCCAGAACCGTCCTGCGACCCCCCTGGGGGTCGCGACCCACCGGTTGAGAACCCCTGCTCTAGAAGACGTAATAGAAGAATATTTTGCTGACTTTAAAAGATGTATATTGGCAGGTGATTTCAATTTCAATTTTTTCAGTACTGAATATTATGAGCAGAAGATAATAATACTATTTGATGTATGGATTGGATCAAGTTGTTCAGGAGTATACTAGATGTTGTGGTGATTCTGAAACCTTAATTGATTATGTTGTTACCAACTATGATAATGTTACTGCAAATGTGAATGACCCTTACATTTCTGAGCATTGCATTATATTCATAGAGTTATCTACTGAACATGTTCGATTGCCTGAAAAATCAATTACTTTTACAAAATTTTCAGATCAAGGGTATCATAATATAAATATGCAATTAATCTCTTGTAATTGGAACAATAATTCTGTTAATGTTGATAAAATTCTACATGAATTAATTGATAATGTGTCGAAAATTGTTAATGAAATTGTCCCTGAAAAAACAGTATATCTCAAAAGCAATTATGTACCCTACTCTGATAATGAACTTAAGGAAAAAAGACGAGAGCGTAATAATGCATATTTCATGTTCAGGCATTGCGAGGGTGGTCAAAAAGAAGAACGTTGGAATGTCTATAAGATCATAAGGAATCAATATGTTGTTCTACTAAGAAAAAAAGGAAAATTATATTATAAACAAACAATTGATAACAATAAAAATAATAGTAAGGAAATGTGGAGGTGTCTTGAAGAACTTGTTAAGCCAAAACAAAATATTGTTAGCCGTATCCAATTTGAGATTGGTCATCAAAATATAATTCTGCATAAGGAACTAGATATTGCTAATAATTTTAATTCATATTTTATAGATAGCGTAAATGAAATAACATCAGTTTTTCATAATGTACAACAGTGGACCCATGACTACCCTGTTATATTAAATACTTTCTCTGAATTCGTGCCTTTGACAATAAATGAATTCAAAAATATCATATTCTCTCTGAACAAAACTAATAAAGCTGAATTTCTAAATAATAACTTCTTGAGAAGAAGTTTTGATGTTGCTGGTTATGCAATATTAAATTTAATGAATACTTCACTTAGAACCGGCGTTTTTCCTGATCAATTTAAGGTTTCCACTGTTGTTCCTGTACCGAAAATCAACTCGATTAAAGCCGAAAATTTTACGCCATTAAATACACTTCCTACTCTTGAAAAAGTTTTAGAATTGTCTGTATATAATCAATTAACTAAATACTTTGACACCAATGAACTATTTCTAGGCAACCAATCTGGTTTTAGAGATAGGCACTCAGGTGAAACATCCCTACAATTTTTAAAAACTGAATGGAAGAATATAATTGATAGAAATCAGTACATTGAACAATTTTACTTGAAAAAATTAGGTATTATGGAATATCAGGGATTGCATTCAATTGGATTCAAAGTTACTTATTCAGCAGAAGGCAAAAAACCAAATTTGGGAATGAATTGTTAGATGAACTTGTAATTGAGAGTGGCATACCTGAGGGTAGTGTGTTAGGTCCATTGCTTTTTATTATTTATCTAAATGATATTAACCACATTTCTGGATCACACTGTATTAATCTTTTTGCAGATGATACATTGGTTTATTGTATACATGAAAATTTGGAACAGGCAATTGTTGAAATGAATGGGTCTTTAAGTAACATTGAAACATATTTATTTAATAATAAACTTTAACTCAATGTCATTAAAACAAAAAGTATGATATTGACATCGTCTCTCGTATATGTAGAAAAGTGTCTATGTACTATGGTGATTCTTTTCAAAAGTCTAATACAACCTCATTTTGATCATTGTTCAACATTACTTCTTCTATTTGGTAAAAATAAAATAGAACAATTGCAAAAGCTTCAAAATCGGGGTTTGCGATTGATATTGGGATGAAGCCGTTATACAGCAATTAAATTGATGCTAGAGTGTCTAAACTGGTTTTCAGTTGATGAACGTATATTATTTATGACTTTGACTTTTATATTTAAGCTGCATAAAGAATTGCTACCCAAATACTTTCAGAGGTTTTTGTTGAGGAATAATGAAGTTTATGGTTACAATACGAGAGGAAATAACAATTTTTACATCAATAAAACTAACACAAAATTTGGAATGAATAATGTGTTTCACGAAGGCCCAAATGAGTTCAATAAACTACCACAATTTGTGAAAGAATCTGAATCAATGAACCAATTCAAGTCATCATTGAGGAAGTATATTAGAGGCAACACATCATGATGTTCATCGGTATTTTTGTTATTCTTTATTTGATGTGATCTGACCTGACAATGAGGTGATGTGTTATATTTACATAGGTCAATAATGTTGTAAGTTATATACATCTTTTTGTAATTTTTTGTATATTAGGATTTCCTACTTGGGTGTCATCTGAATTGGGCCACCCCCATGTTTGAATTTTTAAATACGGACCTGTATTTTTTGTTTTTGTTTTTGGATCTTCGACGTTCACTTTATACTGAGAAATTAAAATTAATTTGATATTTCGAGATGTTCCGGTAATATTTTATAATAATTAGGTTAGTTATTTCCTTCTGAATGACGGCCCTGAAAATTGGTCGTCAGAGTTGAAGAAAAACACAATAGCAACTTTCACGTCTCCCTATGTACCACAGAGTTTTTCGAGATTTTTTTTTCATTTTCAGGTACCTATTCATATTTTTTTTTTAATTTCATTTGCCCTGAGCGTTTTCTACAATGAACTTCGAATAGCAAAACCTTTTATTATTATTTTAAACATATTTACAACAAAAATAGATTATATGTGTTTTGATTGGCAGAGAAAGAAATGATAGCCATAATAACATCCGAAACGAACACTTTGATTGTAATGAGAATTGAAATGAAGTCATTTATATACACAAAAAAGTTAATGGCGCAATAAATGTTCGAATTGGAATCCTTACATAATACTGATATTGAAAATGAATTAATCGCCTCCCTCTTATTCTGCTTGATGCATAAAACGTTGAAACTCACTTAGAATATCCTCTTGTAATGCAACGGAAGAAGTTCAGACTGGCAACATTGCCGGAAGAACTATCCACTGGAGTTCATAATCAACAGAATATACGCGGAGTACTTAGAGCTGTGATTTTGTCTACGAATATATACCCGGAAGACTCAAATATAGTGGTTTAGATGGAGGACGTAAAGATATCAACTTGCATGGTAATTTTATTTTTTTTATTTATATTTTACGGCATTTTCGTGATGAGGGGAAGTGAAATATGCCATATACGCGACCAAAACTATAATATACGCGCTCCTTCTGGTGGAAGACTTATTGCTGCGCTACCTAGAGAGGACTTATAGATATAGGGATGTATATATATATATATATATATATATATATATATATATATATATATATATATATATATATATATTTGTCTTATTAACCTACTATAATCTGAAAAAATTTAAAATTAATATTGTTCTTTGTACAAATAGTCACATTCGTCGGGTTTTGATCACGGTTTTGATGGTAGTTTCGGCCAGTGAATGATTTGTGAAATGGAAATGTGAAAATGTGAAATGGAATCGAGATTTTCATGAAATTTTCTTGAAATACAGGCAACCCAAGTAGGTAGGGAAGTATATCTCGGTACATATATTTCCTCGTACATTTCACATGAAAGACAAGTTTTGTTTCCTTCCTTCACAAAAAATTTTTTGGGGGTATACTAAGAATTGGCTTTTCTACACTTACCTACATAGATTCCGAAATTATTATTCAATTCTTGGAATAACCAAGACAGTTTCCAAGAGCCGGAAAGCTATAAAAAAGACAACTCATCCTCCACAATCGACTCTCAAGTAATATTCACCCGATATCATCAACATAATTACAATCATCATTAAGAAAACACAAATGACACAATAACCCACGAAATTTGTTTTCACCAAGAAAAAGCGTGACGTCGCTAGCTGTTCGTCGTCGCATTATTAATTATGCATGTTTCATAGTGTAAATGTTAACGTAATGAAAAAAAAATCATAATTATTTAATGAACTGTTTTAATCCCCCGTTCATTTTAATTATCTTGATTACGCATACGAGCAAACGTCGACTACTCACGAAACGAAATATGAAACTTATCCGATAAGGATGTATTGCTCTGATTAAAGGATTCGTGGAAAGCTGTGTTCTCAATCAAAAATATTGAAATCGTACAATCGAGTTTTCAACTAATTGTAGAAAAACAGATTCGTTGACCAACTATTGTTTTATCGTCAAGTTACAAAATTTATGAAATTCATAAAAAAAAATCAAATCACTTCTCGTTAGCTTCTAATGATCTACAAGGCTCAGATACGACCTGCCTTGGAATATAGTTCTCATGTATCAAAACATTCATTTAAGCTTTTTGATTCTATTCAGAGAAAGGCAATCCGTCTTGCTGGTGATTCTTCGCTCACAAACTCGCTCACTTCATTGGAGCATTGTTATCAATCGTTCCACCCTTGGCAATATCTACACGTATGACTCGACGAGTATAGAATTCCCACCCCTTTGTTGTGAACTTGGAGACCTGTCGAACCTCTCTTCTTCAGAGATATTTTTTCAATAGAACAGGTGAGTTTTGGAACTCCTTGCCGAGGGAGGTTTTTCCTGAAGCTTACAAACTTCAAAAATTCAAAGTGAATGTTAATTCGTATCTCCTGTCCCTTCCTTCACGCGGTGTTCTTTGAACATTACAGGGCTTCCCTTTTATGTGAATCTGCATATAAAAAATAATTATTCTGCGAATAAAATGAATTCATTTTCGAACCCTGATGATGAAATTGATTATTTTCAAAATGTTGGCAAAGAACGAATAGTTTTCCACGAACACTTTATCCATGCCGACCTTTCTGAAGTGAATTGTTGCATCCCCAAACTACCAGACTTTCCTGATAAAGTTGAGCTTTTCCACATCAGTTCAAAGTTGTATTTTATCTAGTTTATAGTGAATCCTAGAGAAAATTATCATGCTGGAAAAAATATTACCGGAACTAGGTATTGCGTACAAATTCCAACTGTTGATAAATAATTCTGATTGGATTAAAAAAATACCTCACTCAATTCAAGGTGGAAAAAAAGCAAAAGGTTTTTTGTCTGTCTTACAATCTTTGCTCGAAAGCGAGTTCATGTTTTGTAGCTCGGTATTTGGGAGAAATATTATCAGAAATCTAGCTTCGAGAAATGGCCCCTCAAGAATTATTTTCATAGGTTGAGTGATACCTTGTATGAAAGCCGAGATAAAAGCTCAATTAATGTTGAAATAATTACTAGTTTACTGACTGACGTTTTTTACCATCTATGAAATAGCTTCATAGTTATGGCCTTTGTGATATTTCACTAAAGGCAATGTCTGAATATTTTTGAAAATACAATGATCGAAGATATTATCGGAACTTTGAGAAACACTTATTATTGTTTGAAGCCAAAGCTGCCCTTATCGAACGAGTAGATATCGAAGAATTGGAGTGAATTCATATCAAAAAATAACTCTACAGTTTCCATGCTTGAAGAAGTATTGTACCTTTAGAAATGAATGTTCTGTATTAAAATCGTACCAGAAAATGTATTATTTTTTCATTAAATATTTAGTCCCCGTTCAAAATGTTCATGGTTTGTTCTAGAAGCAGGGGATTTCATAATACACTGCACAAAAAAATATAATCAAGGACATTGCTTTAGTTTCACCCTACTTCGTACTAAGGGTAGGTAAGTAGGTACAGAAAAGTTATTTGATATCTTCTCTTGAATAATTATCAAACTCCTCATTAGCTACAGCTGATTTCCATATTGCCACCCTGTATATTCACGTAATGATATCATAATTCGTTCATTTTAAATGTATCGATAGATGTAATTCCAATTGAAGTATATAAACATTTGGTGGTTCAGGTTATAGGTTATGTTGTTTGATTTTATCTTATCAATTCAATTTGTCCTATTTTCAGATGGTGTGGTCAGGGAAAATCTCGTTAAATATCCATGCAGGAATGGGAAAAAAGTATCTTTCGAGTGTTTACATAAATTCTTCAGTTCATGAACTCGTTCAGGAGTTCATTAAATTGAAAAAAATAAAAGCAACAACTGGTATGACCTTGAAGACACTTACGGAGTGATTGAAATTGAAATATTAACATGGAATAATTCACTAAAAATGCAAATTCACTAGGTATTTTGAATAGAGAAAATAGAAATCATGTTTCTCCTGGAAACCTGACACGAGCTGTTACTTTTCCTAGCGAAAACTGACATTGGAATCATCAAAGTAGAGTTCACACAAGAGACGCAGGTGCATGTTTTCCCTTTTCAGCCTTTTAGACGAACAGCAGTCACAACTTTGGCTACGTAGCTAAAAACCCGATTGCCGAAAAATATACGACAGCTAACCAACAAAAAACTGAAAGCCAAAAAAGTGATACCAAGCAACCTGTTCGCTGCAGAATATTAAATGTTTTGTTTTCATGAAGCTAAATTTAAACAGGTGAATAATTCACTAATAATTTTATTTTTAGTCCGGCAGGCTGGCTCGCGCTAGATAACAAGACGCAGGAGATAACGCCAAGACATTCCAGTGCCGACTTGACCGACTTCGGAGCAGGAAAATAATAGAAAAAACGGTGCGAACGAGGATACCCCGATGGGGAGCTCTATCGAGCCCAGCGTGTGGCGAAGACCAGCGCGGGGGGCTCATCGCGGGGGGATACATTAACAAAACGGGGCACGGGTAGGTGGACAACTCGCCGATGTATGCATAGCACAATATAAACACTTCTCCTCGCAAAACTGTCACAATATTCCTCGGAATCGATAGTCATGGCGCCTAAAAAATCGATGCGCGAGCTCCTGATCGCGATTCCAAACGTGCAAAAACCAACACTCACTGACCTTGTATCATACGCTGAGTGGTCGATTGCTTCTGGTTGTTCGAAGACATTGCTTTACTGAGATTTACACACTTCAAATTACAAACATCGGATTCGGTGGCACAATTCAACACTCGCCGTTCACTGAAGCTATATTCTACTCAAGATGGAGCGGCGAGCGCTTTGCTCAGCCCAGCCAGAGCTGGGGCGGCGTTGCCGGTTGTAGCGGAGATGCGGACGAGTTTCGTGATTAGACGCGTTTTCGCGGCGATACTGGCGGAGGGCGGTAGACGCGGGCATGGCTAATGAGATTTACGCGTTTTTTTCTGGAGAGGTGAACGGCTTGAGACGGGGATACAGGCGAGCATTAGAAACGTTTGCTGGTATATCTCCGTTATATTGAGCGTCGAAATTTCGAAACAATTCATAAAAACAGAATGGAAGAGGCCGTTACTTGATGAAAATCCATATCGAACAAATAATATACAGTTGCCTGTACATCAGGGTTTACTAAACAGCGACACGCGTTTCGCTAAACAATAGCTTTCTTAAGCAGGAACTTTAAACTAATCTTAACATTGTAACATTCAGAATTCATACAATCTTATATCTGACGGTCAATAAGAATACTCGACATCTAATTAATAGATCAATTAATGGTCAGACGTCATATCCCTATTAGTACAATTTCCGTGTCATCATTCATTAGGAACTGTGAATTTTCACACTCATTAATTTCCAAACTCTCCAAGAGATTGAGTTTCAGACCATTCCCTTGGAAATGAACGATTTCAAATTCGTGGTTGACCTCCTGTCCCTCTATAATGAAGTGAGATGCATACGTTGAATTTTTCTTACTATTTTGGAAACTACTGTGTTTTTTTACGCGTGTATCAGAAGTTCTTTCCGTTTGACCGACATAAAATATGTACCACACAATAATTTATAAACTCCTGATCTATCTGATACTGAACTTCCATCTTTGTTGTTTCTGAAGAGTTCAAATCATTCTTTGTTTTATATGCAACCTTTAAATCTTTCTGTTCAAAAAATGAGTAACCCGCTGGTCGGTAATTTTCTGTATTGTTATAGGTATGTGGGCGCCATTTTAGCATGTTTCACAGGAACAAAGAGGCAACTGGATGAGTTCTTTGATTTCATCAACTCCATTCACCGTTCCGTCAAATTTACCATGGAGATGGAAGAAAATAATGCAAATAAATTTCTGGATTTGACTATAAAAAAATTTAGGATAAACATGATTTCACAATTTTTAGAAAACGTTTGCATACATACAGATATTATAATTCACAATTCATCTACCCATCCTCACCAACATAAAGCGGCAGCATTTAACAGTATGATTCACAGACTGGTAATTGTTCCCTTATCAGATACAAATTTCAAGAAAATAACTGAATGTCGTAAAACAAATCACTATCAACAACAGTTATAATAGTGATTTAGTAGACACTTTATTGTCCAAAAAGCTCTATAGTCAAGCCCTGAAAAAACACCACCCACTTACAACAAATTATGATGTCAACCAACTAAAAAATAATATTTTTTGAAACAGAAAAATTTGAAGGGTGCATGTAAAACAAAGAATAATTTCAGCTCTCATATCCAGAACAACAGAGATAGAAGTTCAGTATCGATAGATCAGGAGTTTATCCATTTTTGTGTGGTTCATTTCCTATGTTTTATGTCGGTCAAACGGGAAGAACATTTGATACACGCGTAAAAGATCACAGAAGTAGTTTCCAAAATGGTAATTCAAATACTACGTATGCATCTCACCTCATTGCAGAGGGACATGAATTCAACCACGAATTTGAAATCCTTCATTATCAAGGGAAAGATTTGAAACTCAATCTCTTGGAGAGTTTGGAAATTAATCAGTGTAAGCATTCACAGTTCGTAATGAATGATCAGACGGAGTTGAATAATTCGCCTCTGTTGAACATGTTCTTACCAGGAAATTGTACTAATAAGGATATGACGTCGGATCATTAATTGATCTATTAATTAATTGTCGGACTATATTCTTATTGACTATTGGATATAAGGTTGTATAAATTCGAAATGTTACATTGTTAAGACTGGTTTGGAGTTCCTGCTTGAAGAAGCTATTATATAGCGAAACACGTGTCGCGGTTCAGTAAGCCCTAATATGTGAAGATCTTACAGACAACTGTATAGTATTCGTTCAACACAATTTATACCCGGTTCTTAGACATAACTCTTACTTTTAGTGTTTATTTTACTGAGGAAGTTGTCAAAATGCTAATCAATGGAAGCGTTCATATAAGATGCCTGAAACCCCCGATGTTGGGACTTAAACTTGTATTTCCTGTTGTAGTTTTAGGTAAACTTGGCGACACATGATTTGATTACAAACATCATGGCCTCTTTCGTTTATTCAGTTCAGGTTCAGATGGCGTTTGCAACCAAAAAAGTTTCCTAGGAAATGTATGAACAGCCAAAGAATTGAAAAAGAAATTTCTCCATGAGAAATGGAAATATTTGTTCAAAGAATAGTTCGCAGCAAGTGCAAGAATGTGTGAAGGTGATGAGTAACGTGTGCTTCTTTGGATTTATGATGGAGCCAAAGTAAAATAGGCTCATACAAATTCGACCACCGAATGAAAACAGCGACACCAACAACTGCGTTTACTGGATAATATGCGAGTGCGGCAAATCTTACATCGGAGAAATCAAAAGACCATTGGATTTGAGAAAAGGGAAACACAAGACAAACCACACACACCATCACAGCATTAAATTGTCTGAAGCCGAGATCATACACAAGGAGGAGCACTGGTTCAAGAAGAAATCAAAGAAGCTGCCTACATCCTCAACAACGACGCATTCAGTCACCCCAGCGTGGAGATCTGGAATGTGTGGGGACCGCTTATCCAAGGCATGGACCGACTTGGGCTCGATGAGGGAGAATCTCCCGCAAAAACATCCATTTCCTCGCCCCCTTGTTAGTACCGCCCCTTCCCCCACCATAGGAAAATCGAGGCATTATAACCGAACACACCTCCAAATATTGTCAGTCATCACCCGAAGACGATTGCGGATACCAGCAATCGAAACGTCGTGAGTAAACTCAACTTGAAACTTGGTTTCAACATTTTTTCAAAATATTCCATTCAATTTCTTTATTTACATTTTTTGACTAGTATTTCATATTCGATACCTCAATTTTCTTGTCACAATATTACTTCATTCATTTCGTCATTTAAATAATTTTTTGACTTATATTTCATATTCGAAATCTCGATTTTTTGTAACAACAGTATTTTCTTTGATCAATCAATCCTCAATTTCATTAGAGTTAATGATATAGACAATGGAAGTCCGAACCATTACCATTCAACAAATATGGAATTTAATGCTGTGAAAATCCAGGCATGTCTACTCCCGAAAAATGCCGATCAATCTTTATCTTATATTCAGATGTCAGGAGTAACTATTCCTACTAAGTCAAGTATCTCGCCTAGAATTAAATTCGGTAATAACTCCTCATGGGAAAACCACGTGAGATCGACCGCTAAAGGTGCTTCTCAAATACTTGGATTTCTATTTCCTGTGAAGAAATACTCCACTTCTTGTCAGCTTTCAATGATCTACATGGAACAGAAACGGCCTGTTGTCAAGTATGGGTCTCAGCACCAAATCATTCATTGAAGCTTCTTGATTCTATTGTTGGTGATTCTTCGCTCACAAACTCGCTCACTCCGTTAGAACATCGTAGAAGGGCCGATGGCTTGTGTTTCATTTATAGATATTTTCGAGTTCGAGTGCAGAATTCTCACCCATTTGTTGTGAACCTGGACACCTCTCGAACCTCTCTTGCTCAGGATTCATTCTTCAACAGAACTGAACTTTGTAGGTTTTTTCTGAAGCTTACAAACTTAAAAAATTTAAAGTTGTTGTTAATTCGTATCTCCTGTCCCTTTATTCACTCGATGTTCTTTGAACTTTACAGGACTTCCCTTTTGTATGAATCTGTATATATTACAAAAAACTCATATTTCAAATATCGATTTTGTGCTGAAATACTCAGTAAATAACATCAAGGTCACACCAGCAGCTAGTTTTGAAAAAAAGGGGTCTACTCTCGTTCGCCAATTAGCATATTCCACATTTTTCGTATAATAATCCCCATTAAATTGTCTTGTTCCATCAACATGTCACCTAAGCACCTCATTCCAGCTTCTTGGACACTCATTCTGAGCAACTATATATTTTTTTCATAAAAAAACACGAATTGAAATTTCGCGATGAAAATTTGTAGCCGGCGCCTCCACCAATTTTTCGAACTAAATCGTCACGAAATTTCAAATCGAGGTTTTTCATACGAATTGGAAATATATTCTGAAAAAAAGGTTACCAGAAGTTGAAATATGTTATTTCTCTAAACTTGTGTGACTGGAAACTTCCGAACACGTTATCCTAAACTTCAGAATCGTGTTTTGGAAATCATAATTTATTCAAAGCGGCGGACTTCGAGCGAATGTGGAATTCTGTAGGAAATATATCAAACCCTTGTTTCGAACTATCAGAAAACAACGTGGAAAGTGTCATGGTACAAGAGTTGATGAGAAAAATAAATTCTAGAAAAAAGTTATTTCTTCTACAAAGGTACAGCTTATCCAATCCATCTTGGCACAGAACTGATAACGTATATGCCCAGCAATCTCTGTGAAGTATACTAAGACTATTACATGTGTTCACTGGCTTGATATTTATTCCTAGAAGTTGTTTTTTCTCTTGTCATGGTCTACACCACCAGTGCTGGAAAAGTATCTGAGTTTGTGCCAAGATGGATTGGACAAGCTGCTACTTTCAGCTATATACAGAGTGGCCCAAGGAAAAATATGCACATGCACCTTCCTCTGTTTGTAATTTGAAGCAAAAATCATGGCACACGTAGAGATTGATTGTGATGGGGGCACATTTTGAACATATTTTTCAACATATGCATTTAACCCCTGAATAGGAGGTATCAAAATACTCCAAACCCTGAAATTCAAATGGAAGGTAGGGCCGAGTGATACAACATTTGAAGAGGCACAGAATTATCTTTCCAATGATACCTATTCATTGAAATTTTCTTGAACAATTAATGCGAAAACGTCGTTGAAAGCACCAACCCAATGATCTTGTTATTGATGAAAAATACAAATAAGTTTTGGAAATAAGAAATCGAAACGTTCACAATTATTAGTGGAAGGTTTCAATGATTGTTATTTGTAACGGCACTTTGTAAAAAAAAATGATTTTTTGAAACGTAACTTCAACAATCGTTGAAAATGCGATCCATTTGATTCCATACCATATTAAAGATTTTGTCGAAATCACTTTCTACAATTTTGTTCTGATGGGATTGTGTGGTTAGTGTTTCACATTACAGACTATTCAGGTATCGCCAAACTTCCTAACTTGGCAACAAACAAATAATTTTATCGGAATGAATATCCTTGAACAAGCGAGCAGTAGGTTTAGCTAAACTATTTTTTCGGAATGAAATTTTAACCCGTTTTGCAATGGAATGGACCATGTTTTACGTTGGAGTTGAAGTACTTTTCAGTAGTAATAACCCAAGGACATAGATAATAGTTCTAAAATTTTATAACAGATTTCGAAAGCTTGTTGCTAGGAAACAGACCGACGCCGTAGGCAACAAGCTCAAGAGAGTTGTTAAATGATTTTTGAGCATTTAGCAATGTTCGGGGTAATTCGGATAGAATTTTTGCTGTTAATTTCTGATGAAAATTGAGAGTAAAAACAATTCATCCTGCTAAGTTCCAGATGGTTTTGACCGTAAACTCCTTTAATATTGACGCCAATTCTTCGGCCTCCCAATTTCCATATAAATAATACTTACTATCATTGCAAAAGTTCATAAATGCTTTCCATTCAAGTTCTTGACTGTAAACTGTAATTTTAGGTATATTCGATTCTATAATTTCATTGATATCCCTGATAGTATTACAACCAAATGGTGACATTTTGAAATATCAAATATTTGAAACGTCAAAATCGAAATAAATCAATTTGTATGTATCCATGCCAATAACATAATAAAGTGAAAACAACCCACGGGAACTTTTCAGTATAATTTTGTTCTGATTGGTTGTGTTCTATCATATGGCTTCAAATTAATTGATTTCATTGGATTTCTACTTGAGCAAAAAATGTTCGGTTATAATTGCACAAGTGCATAAAAATTACCGATAATTTTGCAAGAAAGCGTGATACTTAAAAATTGCAAGAGTTTATTTCATATTTATTTTACAAAATATGAAAATAACCGAATGCAATTTGTATGAAATATCACGCTCGAATGCAAAATTATCTGGTCATTTTTATGCACGAATGTAATTCATTGGAATATTTCACGAATGAAGAAATTCTCAAAGAAATGTTATTTTTTGTTCATTTATTCTTTCCACAATAGATTGTATGGAGTACTCACCTAAACGCGAAATGTTTTTCTATTTTTGAAGTCTATCTGACATTTATTTGTGTTGTTTACTGACGTCTAGTGATACGGTTTTAAATGTGTTGTTATGAAGACTTGATACTATGCAATTACCGCTGTAAGTTTTCAATAATTGCATTGCTCTTATGGGACATTTTATATATGAGGGAAATATTCAAAGAAATTGAACTGAATCAGTGACAAGATTGAAATATTGGTTTGTCCAAATTAGTTTCCTAAACCCATCAGCAGTTTTTCCCACCAAAAAAAGCGAACGATAAATAGGAAACTAGATATTGTTGAAAATTTCATTATTTGAATCTCACTTTTATCAAAATGAAGTTATTAAGGAGATTTTGTAGCTATTCTTGTTCAGACAAGAATATTAGCACTTTCGAATAAATGAATGAATGAATAAATTCGATTCTTAAATCTCGAAGTCATTTTTATTTTATATCAGTACCAAAAAAACTACGAAGAACAGAAAACGAGTGGAGATTATTGAAACTTGGTCTTATCCCGATTAACAACAATCGAACCTGAATATCAACGCTGCATTTTGTGAACTTGGATGACATGAAATAAAATATTAGAGATGCAGAGGATTCCCTGACTTCTCAGGCACAGAAAACAACAATTTCATTCTGAATCAGCTCAATGAGCATTTGCAGAAAATAGGCTCGTCACTTTGTCCTAGAACCTCATAATCGTTCCTGAAGCCTAAAATCGATCTGCTCTCTGAAACTCTACAGGAAATTCTATCCTTCGTCACCTTTGCAGGGTGTGACATACCCCATATGTTTGGAAATGTCAATATTCCTCATATTTATCAATCCAGATAATGTTGGTTGCCTACAGCTTCCTAAAACCCATTGATATTTGAAATACTTGCTTCAGAATGGTGGTCTCTGAACATAACGGGAGATTCTTTCCGAATTTTGTCCCGGTCTGTACCAACTTAGCTGTCAGATACCAACAAATCCAGACAAAATAGTATAATTCAACTACAATTTTAAACCGATTCAACCCACTACCACTATCGATCACCCCTCTCTCTCCATAAAGACATCATCGCTTTACGATTCCGGTCGAAACGGCAACAGGTTATGGCATGCCGATTGAGGAAATATGTCACCAAGATGAATTTCGATTTATCCCCAGAGCAGAGAATGATAGGACACAGCGGCAACCCTGGCAATCAGCTGTGCGCGCACACACACCGCGTCGGATCATTGCTGCAAACGGTTCACAGCAGGAAAACGAGCGTCAGGTTACGAGGCGTGTGCCGCCATCTGGTATGCGGTGGTCGAGGTGAGGAAGCTGAGATGAGGAAACTGCTGGCGACAAGCTTCGATTTTCTCAGTTCTGGCTCCAGATTCACAGATAGCAGGAGGTGTTAATGAGAGATTTATTCAAATTTTGTCGAACAAGTATTCCCTTTATTCCACCTTTACCTTAGCGTTTTTCAACGGAAAAAGTTATGATTATTTACTACGAGCGTGTTGTAAAGTGCAGGATCTCAATGTCATTGTTATAGTGCGGAAAGACACATTTTTCACAATTAATATACACTATTTTTGGAACGACCACCTATTTTGTTGAGCAATATGTAAATATCTGATCGTGTTTGTGAATTATCTGACGTTTTATTTGTGGCAGTCTATGTTTAAATGTTGTTTCGTATCAAAATCAAAACTTATGGTGAAAAATAAAAAACGAAGAATAAATACTTACTATAGAAAATATGAAATATAGAATGATGCGAATAGAAATTTAAAATAGAATCGAAATTAGATTATACTTTATTTTCTCATATGAAGCCTCGAAGATGCTGTACTCGTAAAGTAGGTTTCAAGAAAAGGGTTTGAAATGGGTCTTCCCGATAACCCCTATACGAATGTCATCCCTCAGCACGATATAAACACATAAGAAATATGCACTGAAACGGCACTTCAGGCAGAAGACTAACATTATTCGCACTATTCAGAGACCATTTGAACGATTGTATACCTTATATCAGTTATTTAATATCATAAAATGTCATACCAAACACGTTGGGCGATTTAAGAGAAATCGCAATGGCGTAAGGTACAGGAACATTATTTCTCAGCCGAGTATGAATATAAAAGCATTATTCAGAATGAAAATTCCGTATTTTGAGGTATGCGTGTTTTTTGAAAATTCCAGGTTTGATTGAAATGTGCTCTTTCGTCAACCCATTGTTGCCCTACAGACTAACAACAATACATGGCAAGTTTTTCGGGCTTGAGAGCCGTGTCCTGGAATTTTGAGATCCGGAGCTTTCGGCTGCATCTGCGACAGCCATCTTCAACGGCGAGGTCTTAGTAGTTGAACTCATTCCTGTGAGTCTACTATGAATAACGGCAAATCTGGAGGTACTTGTTTGTTAATATCTTTTGGTCGGACCCTGTTCTGAAGAACGTCGGATTCTGTACATCTGTCTGGCTTTGTCGTCAATGTCTTTACAACCGGATGCCAAATTTTGTTTAAGGTCAGTCCCTCTTCCCTCCTGTTGAAGTTATCCTTATATATCTCAATTTCTGTACAGTATAAGCGAATGGAATGATGTATTGTTGTTGAGAGGATTGGGGTTTTATCAAATTGAATATCATGATTATCGAGAAGGCTGTGTCAGGAATCAAGAATACCTAATGATCGACAATACGGATTTCGCCATCAAAGATGTTTCTTATATTTGGCAGGATTCCATGGACAAATTCGAAGAAACCATAGCTGTTGCATTTGATATTTCAAAAGCGTTTGATCGAGTTTGGCATCGGGTTCTCCTTTCAGAATCCCACCCCTCTATTGTGAACTTGTAGACCTGTCGAGCCTCTCTTGCTCAGAAATATTTTTTCAATAGAACGGCTGATCTTTGGAACTCCTTGCCGAAAGAGGTTTCTCCTGAGGCTTACAAACTTCAAAAATTCAAAATGAATGTTAATTCGTATCTCTTGTCGCTTGATTCACGCGGTGTTCTTTGAACATTACAGGACGTCCCTTTCGTGTGAATCTGCATATAAAAAAATCTATACATATAAATTCATAAACATTCTTTAGCAATAAATAATGAAGACATGTTCGTATTTTATTGAAACCCATCGCCTCACGGGATTCAAAAGAGGTAAAATGTTATCTTGGGGGTGTATCAGCGCATAGCCTACCGCTAATCGTAGAGACCTGTGAATTGGGGGAGGTGTTTTTTGTATTGAGTAGGTATCCGATGAGAAGAGATTTCCTGATATTTTCTTGAGGGGATGAAAAACGAAGGCTGACTTTGTATGGGACATTGTGTTTCCTAGGTCCAATCTACTTTAAATTCGTCATAAATGTGCTTTAACAGAGTAAATGGAAAACGTGTTCGTATTCTATTGAAACTCTTCGCCTAACGGAGTAAAAAACCCGATAAAACTTAGTACCAAGAACTACAAAATGTAATAAAAAAAATAGTAAACGCCCAACAGGTCGACCAATCTTATGAATTTCCCCTTTTTATCTTCTTTCCATTGATATAATCAGATTCCTGATTCGACCAATCGTTCAACTATAATCTTTTTTCTCAAAGGTAATTGCAATCAAAGTCTCTCTTCAATTTGAGCTCTTCCACACCTGTTACAGAACAGTATTTGCTTCCATAAGTGAGAGAGCTCCAAAATATTTAGCAACCATTTCGTTTGAAAGTTCTGATAATAACTGATGGAATTACCTGATAACGTAATAAAAATCTCACTTAATTTTATGATTTTCACTAGACAGTTTACAGAATTGCTACACGTGTTTCACTATACAAAGGTTCTACAAGCGTGTTGTGGTACTACATCATGGTAAAATGTCACTCAGTTAAGTGTTATTTTTGATTAAGGTCTGAAAAGCCATCATGCTTTTCTATTCCATTAAAGTGGCCCATATTTTCTTCCATATTCAGTTATATGAGAAGTTGCTGACTAATTGGACTTGTTCTATCCATAAGGAACTGTTTTTAAATCACGCAGCAACTTGTCAGGCACGGGCGTAGCCAGGCATAGGCAAGGGGGGGCTGCTGCCCCCCCCCCCCCTTAGCTGGGCATAAGCGCTTGGTCGTAGAGTTCCCAACCCAAAGAATAAATGATAACCATCAAGTAATGAACTCTTTGATTGCAATTTTCAACAATGTCAGTGACAGGAATCAACCTTGCATAAGCGGTAGCCACACATCTTTAGACCGGGCTGTAGATGTTGGCGAACCCAATAGTCATCTCTAAACAATGGAATGCGGCTACCCTAGACAAAAGAAGGATGACAGGGATGATACTGCCTAGGCTTGACGACGGGTAGGTACACGGCCACGGGGGTAGTATATTCAACAGTTCCTGTTATCTTCTCTTTGGTTCCTGTTCTTTGTTCAGCAGAGTACATTTATCTATGAAATTCAGTATATGTTTCTTTGATAGTCTCGAAACTCGAACGCATCTCTATCGTGAACAGAAACAGTAGATGCTAATTGTGTAATTATTGTGACATCGCCCAATCTAACTTAGATAATGCTTGCTTTTTATATAAATAAAAATGGATATAAGAAATGTTTTTAAGAGTAAGTAATTCATGTGTAACCCAATGTTAACGATATTTTTGAATATAGCTATATAGCTATATAGCTATAGAGTATAGTTAGTAGTATACATTTCTGTTTCTCCTTTTATTAATTTTTATTGCCAAGAAGCGATTGTGAAACAACAAATATACTTAATCTTTTGTTTGATTATTTATTAATTTCGAATTCAAGGCACATGCCAGAATTCGTCCGGATACAACCAAAATTATTTTTTATTATCATTATAAGCATTCTGCTAGTGATATACAAACTTCTTTCTTCGCACTTCTATTGAAAAATAATATCACTTACACCCGGTAGGCGTTTCCCGCTACTAATTACTCTAACGAGACAATTATCATCCGCCTCGACCAGGTAAAAAAGTATCAGGTTATCTCGTTTATCTGACACGTCGTTATCAATTTAAAGATTACAGGAGAATCAAGGAGGCGATAGCCGATCAATTTGAATGAGAACAAAACGCGTAGCATGCTCGTTTGCCGTCGTTTGTGTTTTGTTATTGCGCCACGGCTTTTTGTGTACCGGGCAAGTCGAACATCGTATAAACAATAATTTTTCAGTGCGTTTTCGGAGCGGGCTGGTATTTCGTGGTCGGATATTTTCCGTGGAAATCGCACATCCTGGAGTTGAGGTTTTTTCGTTGGCGGTTGCGTGAGTTTCCTTAGATAGGCTGAGATAAGATTCGGTGTTTGTGATGAGGGCCCAGGAAAGGGGAAGGTGAGTTTTTATGGCTTATCACATTCACACAGCCTTATATGCAATGGGGTTATTTCAAAATATTAAAAATTTGAAAAATACCCCACTTCCGATATTTCACAATTAATCAAAGACGGAATGCTATTATATTTGATGACAGGAAGGCGAAAAGTCAATGTGAAAATAGTTATTTTGATGAATTATTTTCTGGGTTATTCTTTCCTAATCAAAGAATAGAAATTACAACTTCTATGAAAGAAGGCATCTATTTTTAAGGCACGCATGTGAAAGTGTGCAGAATGAGCGAAGCGAATTCTGCAATTCACATGAGTGCCTTAAAAGGTACTTTTAACACGTAAATCATACAATATTTTTTCTACAAACGTTCAAATGAAGTAATTATACAGTTTGAATTAAATTCCAAAAACCTGTATTAATACATCCAAAGGAGATAATTTTAAATTGCATCGTATATTACGGCCCTTAGCAACCATTGTTGATTTAATTGTTTACGAATGTTTTGATGCATCTGTCAGACGTTTGTTAGTTTTATTTAAAACGCAGTTAAGGTTGTAGATTTTTCTTAAAATGGAAGAAAGTAATGAAAATGATCCATTTGAAGACATAGAATCGGCGGCCAATAGAGCAACCCTCGATTTGTTGCCAAGAAAATCCAGGGTTCAATGCGATATAGCCTATAATAAGTTTCAGAAATGGTGTGAAGCGAAAGACGTTTCTGGAAAATATACTGAAAATGTATTTCTGGCCTATTTTGAGGAGAAAGCAAAGGTATGGAAGGCATCATCTCTGTGGTCAAATTATTCGATGATCAAATCTCTGCTACGTATAAATAGCGACGTAGATATCAGCAAATATTTTAAGCTTATCGCGTATTTAAAGCGTCTAGCAGAATGTTACCGGCCAAAGAAATCAAAAATCTTGCCTATAGTCCAAATTGACCAGTTTTTGAAGTCTGCATTAGACGATGAGTATCTTCTAATGAAAGTAGTTGACTGTTGACGATGTGGAAGATATGGGTACTTCATTAATTATTAGAATACCAGATACTAAAACCAATGTTTCACGAAGTTCTACTATTATTGAAAAAATTTATTTGGATCTTTATCGAAAATATGTGGCTCTTCGACCAGCAAATGTCGGACACAGGCGATTTTTCTTGAAATACGTGAAAGGTAAATGTACCAGAAATCCGGTTGGAATTAATTCGTTTGGAAAAATTCCTGCTGCTATAGCAAGATTTCTGGAACTTCCAAATCCGAAACTTTATACGGGACACTGTTTTCGCCGGTCTTCAGCGACCTTACTTGCCGATGCTGGCACAAATTTGACGACAATTAAGCGTCATGGGGGTGGAGATTTTCTACCGTTGCTGAGGGGTACATCGAGGATTCTTTGGAAAATAAGAATTTGATTGCCCAAAAACTGCTGACGGTGCAGCGAACATTACCAACAACATCAATCCAACAACAAACATGCGAAGAAATTGTGACCTCAACTTCGACTGGAAATTCAATTATTTCTACGCATCATTCTTCCTTAGCCATGGAAAATGGTAGAACAGCAGTGCAAGATATCAATTTGTCAAATTGCCCAAATTGTACACTTAATAATTATGTTAATAAATAAAATCTGAATATTTTGACGTTTGGTTTCAAAATCTGACAATTCACTTTTGACAGCAGTGCCATAAACATTTTAAGGCACTCAGTGCCATAAAGAGATTTTAAGGTACTCAGACTAGGGTTACTTGTTTATATACCTAAAGTTTTCCCGTCCGATATGGACTTCGTTTGTTACTGCTAATCATTCCAAATAATTTCTCGATGATAAACAAGTGCAGTCACTATCTGCAAAGTTTGTTGGTCTGTTATCTGTTATTATTGGTTATTCTGATTACTTTCTCAACAATAAATTGAAAAGCGGACTGAAAGGGATAGGTCCCTTGTCACCATTCCTGCTTTTTTTACATTTTGCTATTTCTAGACTCTCACATGCATCGAGTTGTCTTGTGTAAACTTATCAAGCTTGTGCATGACACAAGACTACTCGATGCATGTGAGAGTTTAGAAATAGCGAAATGTAAAAACAGCATGAATGGTGACAAGGGACGTATCCCTTTTAGCCCGCTTTTCAATTTATTGTTGAGAAAATAATCAGAATAATCAATAATAACAGATGACGGACCAACAAAGTTTACAAGTAGTGATTGCACTAGTTCATTATCGAGAAATTAATTAGAATAATGAGCAGTAACAAAGTCCATATCGGACCGGAAAACTTTATGCATATAAAGAACTAACCGTAGTCCTTAGATTTAGTATTAATTTTCTCTCCTGAAGATGCTAACCTTGTTAGCAAAACGCGCGTCGGGTGCAAAAATATCAGTTTGGTGTTAGGGTAATAGATAAATCCTGAACCACTTTCTTCAATATTTCCCACGAATACTGATTTTATATTTGAATGATGAAAATGTATCAATGAGAAATCATTTTGAATTTTCGAAAAACGGAAGCAGCATGGACTATTAGTTTATAATTCACCATGATTCAAACCCTATCGCTGAGCCACCCCATTTATAGGGGTCCTAGAAGGTGGTATTAGGCTTCTAAGATGTGCTTTCGCACAGACATCAATTGCATAATCACTGACCTAAAGAAAAAGTCGGTGTCTTATGATTAAGATAGGTTAATTATACATCAAGTATATCCTTCAGTGTGGCATTCAGTTCTGACATTGTAGTAGTTGCTGAAACAAGCAACTATTCTAGAGTCAGAGAACATATTCATAAAATCACAGTTCACAAAAGTGTCTTAGAATGTTGTCTTGTGGTCTCTTCATTCTTCGATTTCAACTATTCAAAGAAGTTGACAAATACTACCATCAACACCGAAGCATTTTCTTTTGCTTGAAAGTATGTTTCTATCAATGATTTTAGAAACTCAATCATCTATTTTTTTCCTAACTTGAACAGTGCCAGTTTCACTGCTGTATCAAGAAATATTCGTCACTATTTCTACTCACTTATTTTACTAAAACGGTGTCAATGTCATTTGATCTCAACAATAGTGTACATATTTACAGTATCCGAGGAACTATGTCGATCCTTTTCCTTCGTCAAACTAATGAAAATGGAGTACTAATCTTCAATGAGGAAAGTTTCATGAAAAAATTAGTTGACACCCCCCTGAAGAACAAGAAAATAATTGAGGTTCATATGGGATTACTATAAACTTCTCGTTTCTCTCATCTTTTTTGAAAATCGAAGATTTACGAAGTGTTTCCCTTAACAGTAACAAAGTCCATATCGGACTGGAAAACTATAGGTATATAAACAACTAACCCCAGCTTTAGATTTAGTATCAAATTTCTTCTCCTGAAGATGCTAACCTCGTTAGCGAAACGCGCGTTGAGTGCAAAAATATCAGTTTGGTGTTAGGGTAATTGATCTCTAGGAAAAGTTTCAACTTTCACACCAAAGGTTCCAAAACTCATCGTATATAAGAAAATAATTGATAATTGACGATTAAGTAGTCATGAGAATCTTTGTATCAATTAATTCCTACCAGATTAGTTCGAAATCGACTTTTCCGAAATTATTTGGTGTCTTGTGAGAGCTTTCTTAATAGTATGCTGTTTACCAGCTAGGAAACTCCGAACATTCCTGGACGACTGTAAAGATTGCTAAGGCGCAAGCCGAGAATAGACGACACAAGGTCCAGGAATTTGGCTTTTCCTAGGAGGTAAACATTTTATTTTCCCCTGAATCATTCAAAATTCGACAGATATTAATTAGCTTTGAAAATCGCGAATGATTTTATTTACAAATAAATGGTGCTTTGAAATTCGTTATGAAGTTACTTGATTTACAACGGAAACTGTTTTCAATCATTTATGTAGAACAGTAACAACAGTGAGGAATAGTAGTTTTTCCACTCCCGCCCGTAAACATGCTCATTTCTTTATAGTTTTGCTGTTTTTTTATTTGTTAGTTTGAGAGAATGTACTTTTGTATGGAAGGCACACGCAGATTTGATTTTTTTGATTGTAAGCATGTTGATAATATAATTCAATTTTTCAAGAATGTGATTTTTTTTAAATTGTTGAACTTTGTAAAAAGGGCTTAATAAAAATGGGCTTGTACATGTAAAAATAACCAAATTATTCAAGGTGGCTCATTCGAGCTGCAATATTGATTTTTGGCAAAACGGTTTATCAAAAATATACTGTTTTCATACACCGTTGCAAAGAGGCTTCCAAGACCTCTCAAATGGAGTATCACTCAACCCCTCTCCCCTATTCAAGTTTGAGGGGTTGAAGAGCCCCCTATTAGGGGCTCACTCGTTCAAGCCTAAAATATGCTTCAAAATATGTCTCCAAAACAAAATCATTCGACGTAATTTTTCCACTCACTATGGGATAAGAACTATACGGGGTAGCTCGTCTGAGATGGAACACCCTGTATAGTCGTCGGTTCGAGTCTCAACAAAATCGAAACTCTTTTTCTACTTTTCTAACGAATGAAATATTGCTACTTCTCAGGCTATAGGTATTAATTTTTGGAATTTCAGGAGGATGTCGTCGGCTAGAAATAAATTTTGAATTTATAATCCAAGGAATGAAGAATTTTGTCTGGCAATTTTTTCGTTCACCATGGATTCACTTGAAATTTCCACAGAAGGTAGGGAATAGCTCAATGATCATTTTCTATATCATGCCGCTGTACGCTAGAGCCTTGGGGGTGGTTGCCACCCCATCACGGAGGTGAACATTTTTTATTACATTTTAACTGTGGGAATCGACGGAAAACGTATTTCTAAGAAAAAAATGTTCCATAAAAATATGCATTTTATCAATAGAAGTGTAAAGAGCCAAATTGAATATAACTGAGAACTGAGATACAGCAAATTAATGCTTAGCTTTTTTCGTCAAATGTATAGATTGGAAGATTTAAAGCGAAATAACGGAAAAAATGTGCATTTTTCGAAGAAAGCTCATAGAATCTTTTTTGAAGTATTCAATTAGTGCTTTCAAACGAACAGAAAAAAATGTCTCTAGAATGAAAATACTGAAGATACGAAAAAAACGATAGAGTACTAAATTGTAGCTTTTTGATGACAAAAATTTTCCCTGTGTGCAGATTTTTTGTACAATGAATATCAGGCGAGATATAGCCGTTCAACACCTACATTTACGATCGAACATCATCTTATTCGAGCGCTTCAAACTCTCCCCATTCAAAAATTAAGGTATCTTAAGTTATTTAATTCACATAGTCTTATAGCTCTTGAAAAACCCTACAAAATCGTTCCTGGGAAAAATTTTGTATCACCTAAAATGGAGCTATGCTTAAAAAACCTATCAATTTGTTTGTTGAAAAGTTCGAATAACCCGCTTTGGAGCGTACTAATCTACATAACCGGTATATTCGGCCGTTATACGTAATATGTCCCACTTTTTTCATTCATATTGAAAGACAGAGCAGAAGAAACATATCTGCTCACGTGTATGCGTGTGTGAGTGTATATTTCGTTGATTTCTCACCATTGCATTCTGAAGTTCGTAGACATATTATAAAAATTTCAATGTTTTCAAGGGTAGTTTTCAACAAGGGTAGGTTTAAATATTATGAAATTGTATCCTAAAGCATGAAACAATTATTATTTAACTATTTTCAAACATATTTAGGTTTTTAATGTTATTTTATAATTTTTGACAATAAGGGGTAGTTTTCACCCCTAAGAAACAAAAAGCGTACAACGCAACGGCACAATATAGAAAATGAACTAGAGTGTGAAATAAGCCTAATCCCAAATTTTTGTACAAATCGGTGCTGGACGAAAAAATTGCGAGATTTTACCATTTTTTCAGCTTCATTTTTTGAACTATTAATAATTTTCTTTCCGTTGAGATTTTCATAGAAAATACTCCTTATCAGGAATTAATTATCAATATAATACTTGAAAGAGAATCTGAAGTATTTACATGGTCGAAAAAAAAACTATAACTCGATAGGATATTGGCCACATCGCCACTCTTGTTGTACAAACTACTAACTATTTCTTACAGTAAGGAAATCTTGTCAAAAATTTCAAAAATTTTTCGCGATTTGCGGAAAAAGCATTCACGACTATAGAGAGAAAATGCTTTCCTGGTGAGTGAAATATCCTAAAAATGCTATCTATCTATCTGATTCAAGTTCTGTTTACACGGTATCAGATTGAGGATGGTATAATATATTGATGAATCATGATATTTCTTCACTTTTATCGAAATTTCAGCTTTTGACTCCAGTGATCTTTCGACCACTTCACATACACCGTTTTTTTCGAAACGACCGAACATGATGTATTGATGAGAAATTTCACGAAGGCCATATACTGACGTCTCGAGAATAGTCTGAAAATAGCTGAAACGATAAACATGAAAGCATCAGAATCGGTAAACAACTGATGGATGTAATGGCCAATATTCAAATAATAAGTCAATAAAGTCATACAGGGACGCTCTTGAAAACCGTTCGTAAAACATGTCAAACAATCCCTTGCAGTTCCGATATAATTTCCTGGCGATTTCCTTCGTCTGGCTATTACATTTTTGATCTGTTAGGAGTTTCTGGGTTTCTAAGCCTAGGGCTGTAGGTTTTTGAGTTTGACGTTTCGTCTGCATCTGCGTGGGTCATTTTCAAAGGCGATGCGGTATTGGCCGAAGTGTGCTTCTCTGCTGCCAGGCTTTGAACTAATTATTCTGTATATTTTGAACGACACCGTGTTTGCGCAGATGCAGACGAAACTTCAGGCTCAAAAGCCTGCAGACCACGGCTCAGAAACCCGAAACACCGAACATTCACTAGATACTTGCCTTGTAAGCTTACAATCTTTGATGTACTACATCCTTATGCTAAATTCTACATAGAAATTGATATTTCCCAGAATCAAATTTGAACGATACGTGAACCCAATATCAGCTACCTACCATCTGTCACATAGTAACTACTTCCTGATTTGTAGTGTAGAGAACAGAGGTGGCGAAATTTTGTAAGGAAGGACATAGGATATTTTTTATCCTGCTTAACCCTTTCACTCATGTTGTATTCATATGAATACACAAGAAATATATTCTTCTTATGAGTAATTGTGCAACCTTTTGTCAGTTTACTACCAATGTATTTATTAGAATACATCTTAGTCTTTGTATAATACCCCTAACGCCATCTTTGAGTTTTGTTCATAACTTTGAGAACATTTTTCGAAACAGCTGATATTTATTGCTTGTGCTATAACATACAACATCGTATTATTTTTGAATTTCACGCCGGCATTCAAAACTTTTTTTCGAGAAAAAAATAGGCTTTTGTAGATCACACCTACACGTTTGTTGAGTTACAAGCGCGTTTATGAAAAAAAGTTTTTTTTTGTTCATTTGTGTCAAAAAAGTAGTGTATTTATTTGAATACATTGTGAATTGACGGAGTAAAACTATTTTAGTATTTTTCTCTATTTTGATTATGATTTTTTTTTACTCGGGCTTCAAAATTTGCTAAGAAGAAACCGTTAATGCATGAAGAAATTTTACAATTGAAAGTCTTTCTGATATAAATCTCAGTGACGAAGATGACAAGAAGTAAAGGTAAAGGAAAAAGAAAAAGGACCTTCAGATAAAGACCTCAATATTTTACAGTTCATAAATAATCATAACCTGACCACCAAAAAAGAAATTGTGTGGCTTCAAAATGCAACATATGTGTCTCCTCACGTCATATGGTATAATGAACATTGTAGGGATGCAGTTGAATTACAGAGGCCAATGTATTTTTTTTAGTTTTGTAGTTTTTTGTATGAATGCAATGTACATTTATGCCTGAACGAGGCTAACAATTGTTTCTTGTCTTATCACAATAGATAATGATGAAAATTTCTTTGTGCAATAAAACAAAACAAAAAAAAATTGTCGGGTATTTTTTATTAATTTGTTGCGTTTTTTCATACTGTATTCATTTAAATACATGTAATATCTCAAAAACTAGAAGCTCAAAAAAAAAATTGTGTCAAAAATTTTGAAAAAATTAGTATATTGTTATTTGAAAAATTGTGATTTTTCCGTCCAAGAACAAAAAACCGTGAGCGAAAGGGTTAACGTGTTTTCGGAAATTTCACCCCTGAGGGGGCTAAAAACGGGGTAAAACTTGTATGGGTCAAAGTGCTAGGTCCAATCTACTCAAATTTTGCATTTCACAGAATAGATGGAAGACGTATTTAGTTCGTAGGAATCCGATAAGAAAGGGTTTTCTGGAATTCCATCCCTAAAGGGGTTGAAAAAAGGGTCAAAATTCGTATGGGACGACATGATTCCTAGGTCCAATCTGCTCCATTTTTGCAGAAATGTTCTTCAACAGAATTGATGGAAGACGTGTTCGTATTTTATTAAAATTCATCCTCTAACGGTGTAAAAAACGGGTATAATAACATTTTCGACTTTTTTCAAACGCTCTTTCGAGCGCCCTCAGAAGGAAGAGCTGTGATGAACATTATAAAATCAAGTACTAAGAACTTCACAATATAATTGCATCACAAAAATAATTAACGCCCAAGGAAGTGGGCACGGGTTAGCTGGTTCTTTTAAGGCCGGCGATCAGTGTCTTCCATGTTTATTTCAAAGTGCATTTGGAAACCATAAAACATCTTGAGTTCAAATTTGGCACACTTATTGGAGAAATGTTGAATTGTGGAATGAATACAAAAAATTTCATATTTTTTCGAATTCTGAAGAAAAATAGTATTTTCGAAATTGATTCGGAAACAAGGCATTTCTATTATTTCAACCGAAAACCCTGTGAAAGTTACGTATATTCTGAAAAAATCAAACTCCTAGAATGCTTCCTTGCAAAATACAATAAGAATTAGGAATTTGGCGGCATTTCCCATGCATTTCCCCACTATTTGAACCAGTTTCATGAAATACGTCGCAACTTACCGACATTTTTAGTTCAGCCCCTAACTGACAGATGGTGATGAGGCATGTGGTTTCGGAAAGCAGTTTCGATTACGAAAAAACGCTGAAGGGAATTCTTGTTTTTATTGCTTCCTTCCACATGGCTGACTTAGACATTGGCGTAGTTGTTTAGAACGAGTGAGGTTTACACTTTATCATTAATGGATATATGTACGTATTGGTTCTTTTAGGAAAGAAAGACGTTTCTGGATATGATATCAAACATGATTGAAAAAAAATTAACACAATGATTTTGATGCCATATAAAATGAAATAAAAATGAAACTGATCAAAACATCGAAAATTGGTGTGAAAAAAAAATGTAATTATTACAATTTCTTGGGGCCGAAGCGTTTCTTTCGAGAAAATTCCTTCCAAACACAGACAGGCGTTGCCAGATGATAGTATATTGCGTCCCTGTCTGAACGGTCTAAGAGACCATCAAAAAAGTAGGGATAACTAATGATCCGGCAACATAGTTCAACATCAATTCAAAATGTAGATAGAAATTAGTTTTGATGCCAGATAGATCGATGAAAACAAGGATGACGAATACAAACTTTGAAAAGGATTCATATATGAAATAAATATTCATTTCAATATATCGAA
Source organism: Zygogramma bicolorata (assembly GCA_032362365.1). Lineage (NCBI taxonomy): Eukaryota > Metazoa > Arthropoda > Insecta > Coleoptera > Chrysomelidae > Zygogramma > Zygogramma bicolorata. Next base: position 860,741 of record JAVJAQ010003051.1, on the reverse strand, counting down.
GTGCCGTCGTCGGATTAGTTTGTCAAGCCCAAGTGAACGCTGGCCTTAAGTAAGTTTTATACACTTGTTTGACCAATTTCCTCCATTTTCCAGTATAATTGAGTAATGATTTCATATCGTTGAAGTTTTGTTCTTTCTTTCTTTTTGGGATGGGCCAGCATGCGTTATTCCTCCCCTTATTTTTGATAATATTCACATTGTGCAATTTTGATTCAACATGTTCAGAATTTCAAAATATTATAGGTATCTAAAGAAAGCGAAATTTTTGAATAAGTTGGTGTTAAAGAAAAATACAATTAACTAGTAAGGTAGAGATTCTTTTATTCTTAAACACATTTGAGATTATAACTCAAATGCCATAGATAATGATTTTTAATTTCATAGTTCTATACCTGGAATAATATTTTTTTTTGTTTTTTTTATTTTGTTTTTGTTAAATCATTACTTATTATATCAGAAAAAAAGTAAAAATTGTTTTACTTTATATTTGGTGTCCGAGAAACTAATGTCCGGCTTTTAGTGTCAAATATCCGGCTTTATGTAGCACTAAGTCCGACTTTCGTATTTCACGAGGTGACAACTTTATGTGATGGCTTAAATCAAAAATGTTGGTACTATAAAATGTTGTGACGTCTATTCCAACAATAACTATGAAAAGAATTTCTCTATATTTCTAGATGACTGTGGTGAACGTAAATAAGAGAAAAATAGCTTGCCTTCAGTGACAAAAATCTCATTCTCAGTTCGTTATTGTTGAGGATCATATTGAAACTCTAGATCGTAGGAAATATCGACACTTGAGATAATTTTAATGAACTTCAGTACAAAATCAACCTGACCCTACAGAACATATAAAAAAAAAGACTACTGGAAATCGATAACATTTTTGTTAAGTTACCTCATTAAAAATGACGTAGAATTATGAATTTAAGCCAAGCGCAATTAAATTACATTTCAACAGTATTAATGTTTATCTCTCCTCACAAATGAAATCAAGTTACTGCAAGAAATTGACCTTTATAGTTCATCGGAAAGTAGGAATTTATTAGAAGCGTTATAAAAATTATGGCCCATCTGTGTTTATTTACAGTAACAGTAGAAATGAATGAATTATCCTACATTGTTATCGCAACGAAAAAATAATCTAATCCGTTTATATTCGATATTCGTTTTATTTATTTACGTTCCAGCTATTGTGGATGTGAATGACTATATATACCGAAGAGAGATAAGCTCTATATCAGAAAAGTGAAAGATAATGTCAGAGATTATGTTCATCGTACTTGATAGGTATTTGGTATCCAATTCATTAAAGTGATTTATTCCGTTTCTGTATCAATAAAAGACTAAGAGACCGTTGCGTTGTCAGAAATGAGAGAGAACATATTTTGAACGGTGGAGAATTATTAATCATGAGGAATACTTCTTATTGATAACAAACATATAACCTTGGGTTGACGTCCGTAAGAGGGCGTCATCTTGTTAACGGAAAAACCCATTCTGGTAAAAGATTTATACCGAGAACTCAAACTCCTGGCACACCAAGGGCTGGAGATTTCTAACACTGAATTCAAAAGTGTGATTAGTATTTCGAAAAAAATATATAGCGGTGGTAATTCTCATGTTTTCGGATTGAAATGGATGTTTGTTTTTGCTCTGTTTTTTACCGGTTTGGCTATTGAAGAAAAACGGATATTTGATGAAATAGAGTCGGAGATGGTGAGCTTTCAAGACCGATTACCAAAGAATCGTTAGATGTTTCCGGGTGTCTGAGCCGTGGTCTGCAGGCTTTTGAGCCTGACCTTTCAAAGGCGATGCGGCATTGGTCAGAATGTCTTTCTCTGCTGCGAGGGTTCGATTGAATTTGCTTCAACTACTGATTCTGTTTTTATTGATTGACTCGATGTTATAAGCCCCAATTGACTTTTCTATCATTTGAAGAGTCCGTGTGTTATGAACCCCTGGCATCCATGTTCTATGAATTTCGAGGCTATTTTTGCTGATAAATTTCGATGGCCTCCCTATGAAGGCGTGGGTAACAGCTCATAGTTCTATCGTTTTTCGAATTTATACAACATTATATCCGACGGTCAATAAGAATATAGTCCGACAACTAATCAATTGATTAATTATTGGTTCGACGTCACATCCTTATCAGTACAATTTCCTGAAAAAAGCATTCAACAGAAACGAATTATTCAACTCCGTCTGATCATTCATTAGGAACTGTAAATGTTTACACTTATTAATTTCCAAATTCTCCAAGAGATTGAGTTTCAAACCCTTTCCTTGGAAATGAAGGATTTCAAATTCGTGGTTGAACTCATGTCCCGCTATAATGAGGTGAGATGCATACGTTGAATTTGTCTTACCATTTTGGAAACTATTTCTGTGTTCTTTCACGCGTGTATCAAATGTTCTTCCCGTTTGACCGACATATAAGACATGAACTACAATATAATCTATAAACTCCTGATTTATCTGATACTGAACTTCTATCTTTGTTGTTTTTGATATAGGAGCTCAAGTTATTCTTTGTTTAAAATAGGTCAACGTTCTGTAATTCTTGTCATAATTCGTTGTAACTGGGTAAATTTCTTTCAGCCCTTGGCTATACAGCTTTTTGGACAATAAAGCGTCTACTAAATCACTATTATAACCGTTGTTAATAGCGATTTGTTTAATAATATTCAGTTCGTTTTCGAAATTTGTATCAAAAACAACAATATCAGATAGATCAGGAGTTCATAGATTATTGTGTGGTACATGTCCTGTTTTATGTCGGTCAAACGGGAAGAACATTTGATACACGCGTTAAAGAACACAGAAATAGTTTTCAAAATGGTAAGAAAAATTCAACGTATGCATCTCACCTCATTACAGAGGAAAATTAGTTCAACCACGAATTTGAAATCCTTCATTTCCAAGGGAAGGGTTTGAAACTCAATCTCTTGGAGGATTTGGAAATTATTAAGTGTAACGAAGTTGAATAATTCGTCTCTGTTGAATATATTCTTTCCAAGAAATTGTACTAATAAGGATGTGACGTCGGACCATTAATCTCATTAATAAGTTGTCGGACTATATTCTTATTGACCATCTGATATGAAGTTGTATAAATTCGAAATGTAACAGGGTTAAGATTAGTTTAGAGTTCCTGCTTATGGAAGCTATTGTATAGCAAAGCACGTGTCGTGGTTTAGTAAACCCTAATATGTGAAAATCTCACAGGCAACTGTATATTATTTGTTCAATATGGGTTTTCATCAAGTAACAGCCACTTCCATTCACTCTTCAAAATATTAGTATAGATGGTATCTATATACTGTTACGGAATCCCCTAACGCCGCCTCTGAGCCTCATTAATATAATTCAACAAGGTGTGCTAATGACGCGATCCCGCCTTCCGAGGTGAATTCTTGAAGAAGTTGGAAGATCTAGTCGTTTCGGTGTGAATACTCCCTATGTTCTAGACGCTCTAATTTTGAAAGTTCGAGTCGCGATTGAAACATCTAAACTTCTACATAAATCGATCAGACCATAATATAAGGATTAATTTTCATTGGGTAGCGGTAGTGTTTCAGTAAAAATGTTGGATGTTTAAGTCAGCTGAGAAGTCTTAAGTGTTTGTAAGCGAGTGCAGTAGTTATATTTTATAGTGACGGTAATAAAGATAGTTTGGTGTTTTTTGGAGTATCATTTAGTAAACGAACCCAGTAAAAATCGTAACTATACAAAAAAAAAACGGTAAAATAAAAAGTAATTTGTGGTAAAACTTCACTCCCTGGATAAGATTTCATTGTCAATCCAGACAAGCCTGTTTCGCACAGGGAATAAATCAAGCTAATATTCGATTGTTTTGTGAATTCTTGTGTTATCGGAATACATAAGCTTCGCATGATAAATCTTTGGATTTATACCATGATAATGAGCGTTCAAATCATAATTCCGTAACATAAATAATCGTGGTAACAGTAAAAACATTCAAGTACTAGTCTGAAGTGGCAGGGCCGGCAATCAATTATTTTCTTCCCTGAATAACAAGTGAATTAAAAGTACAATTCGCGATCTGCCAGATTTTTGTTTCATTCCATGCGTCACCAATGTGAGGAGATGACGAAATATGGTTTATGCGATACATCATTTCGAAGATCTTTCAATTTTTCACAAAACCATGACAGTTATTTATAATTTTCTTGAATTCTGAAAACTATTTACAAAACCGATCCAGATTACCTACTCTTTCATGTATATCTCTCTGTGAATGCACCGAGGAAAATTTGGTGACTACGTCATCATTTGAAAAATGTAGTTTTCATCAATAACCACTTATTGCAATATTTATATTATTATGACTTTCTTAAGAGGAACCCAAGGAATGAACATATTCAGAATGATTGGTTGGGAAGACTAAACGAAGACACATTTGAAACTTTTCCTAGAGATCAATTACCCTAACACCAAACTGATATTTTTGCACTCGACGCGAGTTACTGATACTATACAGTATCAGTATACAGTATACTGTACAGTATCAATTTTCTTCTCCTGAAGATGCTAACCTTGTTAGCGAAACGCGCGTCGAGTGCAAAAATATCAGTTTGGTGTTAGGGTAATTGATCTCTAGGAAAAGTTTCAACTTTTACACCAAAGGTTCCAAAACTCATCGTTTAAAGACACATTTCCCAATCGAAATAAAATTTCTCAACAGTATTAGATTCAACCAAGAAACTAACACATCATTTTCACTTACGTTTTCATCAGTTTTGCTATCGGGTATTCACAGAAAACCGAGAATCACCACTTGGAGGGTTACCTGTTGTAATTCCATTAAATTCCAATAAAATGTGAATTTCATGTTATCGAGTGCCCGTCGCGCCATACAGACAGGGTAGTAGTTGTTTCAGGTAGACCTTTTCTTTTTTTTTGTTAATGAATCGAACGTCTATCTGAACTAATATTATGAAGAGGTTCGTTTCTGAGTTTGTTTGTTTGTATTTTCACGTAATATCCTAGCGCCGGCCCTGTCGCTCATAAACGCACAATAATATGAGGGGTCGGAGAGAGGACAGATAGTTATCAGAGTTCCTAGCTCAATGGCGAGGTGGAGAGTTTCACAGAGTTTTTATCGGAGAGAGCTTTGGAGATTTTTGGAAGTAGAGAATTTCTATTACAGAGAGTTTTAGTACAGAGCGTTGGAAAGTTAGCGGAGCAATTCGAGTGACTGATTGTATTTTGTTGTGATGAAGAGTTTAGTGTTGTTTGCTGATTTGATCCACACACCCAAGTATAAATCGTAACAGTATGTTTGTTTGTAAGGGGTTATCTTCGGACATATTGATCCGATTATGAAAATTCTTTCACTAACAAAAATCTGCAGTAATCAGGAGTGATATAGACTATATTCTATTATGATATAATATGAAACTAACGTAATTAATTAGCCTAAAACTGGATCTTTTATTACTATTTCGAGAAACGTTTTGTTTCAAAAATGGCTTTGCTGAGTTCGACCGAAGCTAGAAAGGCCACAGATATTTCTTTGATGGAATAGAGTAAAAAAATTTCGAATAGCCTAAAATAGGCTCTACAATTTGGCCATATTAAATAACTTTCTTTCATTTTTAATTATGACTCTGCTGAATTAGACCGAAGCTAGCAAAGCAAAGGAAAGGATTTTTCTATGAAAGGGGAGAGCAAAGAATTCAGGAATATGGCAATGAATAAGCCTAAAATGAGCCTGAAATTAGGTAACCCATCCCGAGTCGAAATTCGTATGTGGCTTTGCTAGCTTCTTTAATATTATATGCACGTATCTTCAGAGAGAGCCTACTAATTGTTTCAGTGGCGGATCCAGGATCAGGGCAAGGGGGGGTCTATAACTCAAAATTTATATATATATATATATATATATATATATATATATATATATATATATATATATATCTATATATACAACAGAAAATTATGAGCTACCGTATAGCAACAACTAGTCAAGATCCAAAAAAAAAGGTGAAAGAGATTGACATGAGCAAAATTTGAAGGTGTAGTCAGGAGGTAAAGTAGCTTCGAAACTTTACTTTTTTTAAATCGAATCGAGTTGATTTAACCTAATCAACAGCATATTCTACTCATACGTAGTATATTCAAATCGTTACCGGCATACACAATACTCATCACAAATGTAACAATTCTAATTTTTCAAATACTGCGCCAAAAAGGATCCAATGGCAGCACTTTCAAAAATTTCTCGAACTTTTCCTCGATAAGCCTGACAAGTGTCAATTTTTTTCAAAGTGTCATCGAGAAAAATTGCAATTTGATAGTTAATAAAAAGCATTTTATTTTGAACCTACAACATAAAGAGGACTCTATTTTCATATTTTACTCGGCTTGATCCAGCGTCTGAACCGACTGAACCAGAAAAAAAAAGGAAAGAACAATCGGTGAGTCCAAAAATTTCAAGCGGAATTTGTTTGTTTGTTTGGGTAACATTCAATCCAGATCTTGTTTGTACTATTTTTAATTCTTGAGAATTATTTTTTCAGGAATTGGAGGATTATTGAATTGAATAAATTGATGAAATTGGTTGTTAAAAAATGAAGTTCAGATTAGCTCAATATATTCCGTTAACAATTTTCCTACACATTATTCACATTGATTTTTCAATGTTTAAGTACTATTGATTTTTTTAAGATGATTTTTGGGATTTTTATTAACGCTTACAACGTAAGTAAGATAAAATGGCACAGTGGACTACGTATTCGACTCTCACTTATGTTACCCGGGTTCGAAGGCAATCAAAGCAAAAATTATTCTCTTTTTTACCAAACCCAAGAATTGTAAACAAGACTTTCAACTAAGTCTAGTGAGTATTTTAGGAAATAAAAATTCAAAAAAAATCTCAAAAAAATCTCTTACTTTCCCAATGGGGGGTCCGGACCCGAACCCCCCCCCCCCCCCGTGGATCCGCCCACTGAATTGTTTAATGTTTTTGTATTTTTCAACAAATATTCAGACAAGAATAAGTCGAACAACAGTTCATCAAAACCTCGTTTTCTCTACGAAAAGAGTCATGTTTCTAAATCTTCAGCCAGCACCTTTAACATCCCCGATTTATCGCCTACTATTTATCGATTGCCTGAGAGGGTAGTATTACCCTTAGCAACAATCAATGGCCATCTGACAAGAACTAGAATCACTCGACGGCTTTTTTTTATGAACCTGTCCTGCGAAGGCCAGATGCGCAACTTTGTTTGTATATGAGAATTAAACGTCAAATATGACGACACACACTTGTCGAAAACTCACAGAAGGCTCTCGATTTCATTAGTTGATCGATAGTGCGGTGTGGCAAAGTGAAAAGCGTGAAGAGATTAGGTTCTGAATAGTAAAGTTGTTCGCGTTCAAAATCACAGACACAGGTAAATCTCACTGCAAACAAAATATTTCAATAATAGATTTCTGAAGGATACGCAACGAAAACAATTGGTTTCAGAGGGGATTTTCGCACATGAAAGTTTACACAAGCGCGGCAGATAAATGTACTCGAACCTGTAATAACATACCGGAGGTATGAAAACAGTTGTTCTTGTTTCTCTGTTGATTCCAAGAGACGAATGGAAAAACTGAATTTCAAATATCATAAACCGATCCAGCTTTCTTGGTTCTGGCATTGCATTTTTATCGACCCGACGAGTATTACCTTTCCACCCTTTTGTTGTGTACCTGAAAACTTATATTATCTGAAAAGCAAGATGAATAGAAAAGTGGGATTCTATAAAAGCAATAAATTAATGAAATGAATACAGGTTGATGATTACAACTTAAGAAATATAATCATACAGAATCGAATTGAGATGTAATGAAAAACTTCTTTAAGAAAAAATCGAATTGAAATGTATTGAAAAACTTCTTCAGGAAATCAGGAAAATGTTTCCGCCTACCTCTATCTACAGTATACATTTCCTGGACTCTTTGTAGGGAGCAAAGTTGTACTTTTTCTCCCTAGGGAGGAAAAAGTGGCGTCATTATACGCCATCAATGGAATAACTTATACGGCATTGACGACCTAAACTATACTCTATTATACGATTATGAATTTTACCCTTTATTTATTGAACATCCTGTATTTTGCAAAATGGTAGAAATCAGTAAAGAAGGTACGATATTTTCAAGTGAATATATTAAAAATTAGAGTTGAACGGTAAATATTATAATAGAGCTACAGCAATATGCCATGTTGATGATTCCGAAGAAGTTGCCTGTGAGTCCCGGTAGCGCAACGAGTTGTTGTACCGCTCATTGTTCATGATAGGCTTGGAGGTGTTGTTTCGAATTCTAGCGTCGTCAGTTTTTTTTTTCCTTTTTCTTCGTTTAGTAGTTTCCCCCTCCATTCTCAGGAGCAAGCTATACTGTACCTACTTCTTTGTCTCAGTCCTTTAATAAATTGTATTGGTTAGCTTTTTTTTCCTTTTTCTTCGTTTAGTAGTTTCCCCCTCCATTCTCAGGAGCAAGCTATACTGTACCTACTTCTTTGTCTCAGTCCTTTAATAAATTGTATTGGTTAGCTTCATGAATTTCAGCAAAAACATGATTTCCATCGCTGGTGAGAGTCTAGTAAATTAAATTTATATTTTCAATGATTTCCCGCCATCGCATATAATGTTTCTGAATCACCGTGCTGGGATTCAAACGTTAAGAGAAAATACCTCATACTTGGTAGAAAATAAGATCGCAGCGCTAGCGCGGAGAAACGCGGAACTGTCCATGGTTAGATTGTCATGTTTATATTTGCATGTGTATACATGGAGCTTCGATGTTCTCGTGTTCCTTTTGTTTGTGGAATTTTCAATTTCTGAATAATTTTTGTGTGAGAAATGACTCAATCGACAGTTGAATACTTTGTTGTGTAAGGTGTTCTATGGAAAGTGAAAGATATATGTCTCAGGAATTCAATGAATATAAAATGTTTTTCATTTATTCATCGAGCATTATAAAAGTTATATTCTTTCTTACATCGAGAAAATTTTAGATGCGCGGGGGCACCCGGGGGCCCCTTTAGAACGTTTTTGAAAAGTGAGAAATATTCGACAAACTTCGAGAAAATCGTAGACGTTTTAAATAACTGATTGAATACAAAAGTTATTTTATTTTATATTCAATTTACGATAGTTATCAGGCAATTATTCTGATAACAGGGGGCCCATGATTGAAAATTGAACTTGTGCTGTTCACAAGGGACTCACCAAATTATTTTTTCAACAAAAAAATAACAGAAAGAAATCGAAGGTGTATTTCTCAGCAAGAGGGGCCCTGAAAGCCTTTCGTCGGGGGGGCCCAGTCGGCAAGCGCGCTTTTGTCGACCTGTTAAATCCGCCACTTTCTTTATTGAACAAATTCGAAGGTTTTTTCTTATCAAAACATTGTGAAATTCGAAAGACTCGGCGTCGTTTCCAGATGAGACTTGGATTTATGAGTTTCTGCTATCAAGTTGGGCTTTTCGACGAATATTGCATAATTCGGTGATTAATGCGCACCTGAAATGATTGAAAATTACATCTCTCAGCTGGAAAAATTTACTTCGATCACTTGAATATGAAATGTATTCAATGTATTCGAGCAATAATAAATTATCAGAAGTGGCAGTTTTCAGCTGGTTGATGTGATTGTCGCTAATTAGATTTATGCATTACACACTAAATTATAAACTATCACACATACCGTGGAGATTGTATCAAAGATTAACTGGTTTATATCCAGAACTAGAAAACTACAAAAAGTGAAGATACCCTTACAATAAATAAAAAGCAGCAAACCTTCTATTTATTTCACTGGAATATTTCCAAACTTCTTGAAAATATCCACTATCGCTATTAAAGCTCAAACACACAAAAAATCATAAAAATCCAAAATGACTGGAGAGTCAACTCAACAGCCCTATAAAAACACATGCAAACTAGAGTATGGCGATCTAACCATTGAGTGTTCTCGGAAAAGTCGATAGGGGGCGTATCGCTTACTTTATATCGCGAATTGCTCCCACAAATTAAGAAATCTGAGTATGAGTGTCATGTTCGTATGAAACGTCAGCTCCCCAACGGAAAAACCTATTTTGAACCCCATTTCTGAACTGCCGTCTTTTGGTTTGCCTCCTTAGTTGTGTGCTTTGTTGGAAAGTTTCTTGTCTGATAGGTCCCTGTATGTGGTTGTCGATGAAGTATCATCTGATATTCTCCCAATGAATGCAGGTGTTCCACAGGGTTCAGTTTTGGCGCCCACTTTGTTTCTGGTTCATATCAATGATTTGCTCGAGAAAACATCTTGTTCAATACATAGTTTTGCGGACGACAGTATTCTTCATACTAGTTTCTCTTCCACAGTCCCCATACCAGCACGAGAAACAAAAATTCAAAGAAACATTCACGTCAATTAAATCAACGACGACTTGGTAAGAATAATAGAATGGGGTAACATGAACTTGGTGGAATTTGATGCAACGAAAACCCAGGCATATCCCTTCTCAAGAAAAGCCGGTCTATCATCATCTGGGCTTCAGATGTCAGGAGTAACTATTCCTACCAAGTCAAGTACTCGATGCTAGGAATTACGATCAGTGATAATCTCTCATGGGAAAACTATGTGAGATCGATCGCTAAAGGTGCTTCCCAGAAACTTGGATTTCTATTTCGTGCGAATGAATACTACACTTCTCGTCAGCTTCTAATGATCTACAAGGCTAAGATACGACTTGTCTTGGATTACAGTTCTCATGTGTGGAGTTCGGCACCAAAACATTCATTGCGGCTTCTCGATTTTATTCAAAAAAAGTGAATTGTCTTGTACAGGGTAGTTCTTTATTTTGCTTCACAGTTTTAGTCACTATCACTACTTAGTCAAGTATCTCGATGCTAGGAATTACGATCTGTGAAAATCTTTCATGCGAAAACCATTTGAGATCGATCGCTAAAGGTGCTTTTCAGAAACTTGGATTTCTATTTCGTGCGAAGAAATACTTCTCTTCTCAACAGCTTCTAATGATCTTCAAGGCTCAGATACGATATGTCTTGGAATACAGTTCTCATGTGTGGAATTCGGCACCAAAACATTCATTGAGGCTTTTCGATTCTATTCAGAGAAAGGCAATCCGTCTTGTTGGTGATTCTTCGCTCACAGACTCGCTCACTTCATTAGAAAATCGTAGAAGGGTCGTATCTTCTATAGATATTTTCACGGTCGGTGATTTGTTATCAATCGTTCCACCCTTGACAATATCTACATGGATGACTCGACGAGTACAGAATTCCCACCCCTTTGTTGTGAATTTGGAAACTTGTCAAACTTGCTCAAGGTTCTTTTTTCAATAGAACAGCTGAGCTTTGGAACTCCTTGCCGAAAGACGTTTTTCCTGAGGCTTACAAACTTCAAAAATTCAAAGTGAATGTTAATTCGTATCTCCTGTTGATTCACGCGGTGTTCTTTGAACATTACAGGGCTTCCCTTTCGTGTGGATCTCCATATAAAAAAAAATCTCAGCTAGACTTGGCTAGTAACATCAATATTTCGGGAATGGAGTAGCAGAAAAGGTGTATGTAGTGAGTGATGAGGATGTATTTTTGGCTCATTTTCGAATATGAATCCTATTCGATAATAAACCCATCGAAGCGTGCATATCAAGAAAGAATGTGAAGCTCTGTGGGGCGAAGGTAGAGTTTGCCGCATGACCGGAAAAGCGGGCCACACAAAGTACATTATACATGTATCTGTTCACAATATTAAATCCTACCAATTTTAATGTAAAGTAGTTACTTTTCATCATACCCGGCCGCAAAAAAATTTAACATAGCCTTGGTTATTATTAGTATTAGTTCAATTTGATGGGAGAAGAACGACAACTGAAATGTTTGCTGTAATTTCAAAAAGTCATTCATCTTTGAACATTGAGGGAAAAACAATATATTATGCAACGATCATGTAATAACCTTTACATGAGAGTTGCATACGCTATTTTATCTACACCCGTACTCTAATAATACACTTATATGCCCACAACCCGTTTTATAAAGAAATCCATCACGATACAGATTTTCATTACGATACAGATTCTCAACCAATAGAAACCCATTATTTTTCAATCAAGCATGATGTGTAAGCTTTGCATTTTGACGTTTGTCAAGTCAAAATCAGTAGGTATTGAATTTTTGAAGAAGTCAGTCAATTTTCGATAATCGAATGAAAATGTCTTATAGCAGTGATACAGAAGAATTACCAGCGACTCCACAGATGTCTTAGACAAGAAAAAAATACAATCGAAAAGTTCTATTTTTCATTTGACAAATGCAAGCTAGACATATGTTTTTATTTTCGAATAAATCGAATGAGCTCTGATGGCCGAGTGGATCAACCGCGAGGGCGGTGACTGGAAACGTTCGGGTTCAAATCCTGAACTCAGCAGAGATTTTTTTCCATTTTTTTTCTTTTCATTTCTCATTGTTGTTTTTTCCGTGGTTATACCATTATTTATAGTTTTGTAGAATTTTTCAAAGAAATACGATTGATTACCTACTATTATGGTGTTCAATATAAATACTTATAATATAATATTTTTAGTTCTTCATTATTTATTGGGTGTAGATAAAATAGCGTATGCAACTCCCATGTAATGGTTATTGCACGATCGTTGCATTATATACTATTTTCTACACCCAATAAATGATTAACAACTATTAATACTATATTTGAATTTGTGGGTCCCACTGATCCGGAAATGTGAGAAATATCAACATTCATTTCATTATTGCTAATCTCAATAGAGTCAAATATTATATTGGAAATGCTAATGCTAATGAGTTCATGGTGATACAAATTTTTCATTACGATACAGATTCTTAATCAGTTTCTTGATGGATGTCATTATAAAACGGATTATGGGCATATAAGTGTATCATTATAGTACAGGTGTAGAAAAAGTATATTATTTTCAACTTTTTTTTTCAGAAATCCGAGTGAGAAGGAAAATGACGAAACCAGCAAAACCCAGGATTAAATATACCCAACAAGACTTAGCTTGAATCAAAATATGTTCATCTTCAGCTATCTCTTCATCATAGTCACATTCAAGGTAGGTCAATACTACGGATCTAAAATAGCTCGACTTCTGCAGAAAAAATACTCAAGTAGGAATTGAAAATACAGTAGATTGGAATCAAGTTTGTTTTTCTGAAATTTTTGATCAATGGTCATGGTATACATTGTTTTTAGGAATCAAGTGCAACTGTCACGGTTTCAAAAATGATTCAACATTGAAACGACAACTTCCAATTGACATTCGTAAAATTTCCTAGTACAGGATAAAATCAAGTAATACATTTTATCAAACATATCTCGAAATGAATATAAGTACAACTGGTTTGGGATTAGGTCAGTTTTCCATTTTGAGGTATTGTTTCATTATAAACGCCGAACTCTAAAAAAACTTTTGTTTTCAGGGGTTTGCTGATGGATCATCAACCACAGCAGAACCAGGTATGGGTGTAGTTAATTTTATCTGAAGATAACAGTAGAAAGCCTAACAATACAATATTGAAATATCAAAATAGATACATATACTCCATCATGACACTACGCTAGAATTCGTAATTGATTATACAGGATAAAATGAAAAAAAAAATGCAGTAAGAAGTACTCTCAACGTATAGATGATGTATCTAATGGTTTCAGGTTTGTCTTACGTAAACGTAACCATCGAACCATACCTAGACCCTCTGGACTACATTCGCCTCAACATTTCTTGGGAAGAAGTCAAAGGTAAATCCATGTTTCAAAGAGTGTAACTTTTCACACCCGGTGCTTTATGAATTGATAGCGGATTTCGGATTTGTAAGCCGTGGTCTGCAGGTTTTTGAGCATAACGTTTCGACTACCACTGCGGTAGACATTGATTTTTTTTGGAACACCTTGATTTTATCGATTCTCTGAAATTTACAGTGATATTCAAAAAATCAAAGACACTCTGTACGAATGTGGGAACTGTACACTATCACTAGCACATGCTTGATAAATTTTTCTCAGACGTTCTGTTTATTTTTAGGAGATATCGACATCGTTTCCATACGGTTTATGAACACTGTGAATTGCAATCCTATCAACGATATTGAGGGATACTCTCTGAGGACTGTGAGTATTTACCGATTTTTAATTATTATTTGGTTCAAATATTTTTTGATAATGGAGAAGGGTAGTACCGACGTTTGGTTCACATCAGTACTGTCGAGAGATTGAATATAGTTATGTCTTAAGCTTTGTGTTCTGTTGAATAAAAGTGTCTTGTTTTCATTTTTCAAATTCGTTTTTCAAAACATTAATTATGGTTTATGATTTTGTGATGACTTATTGCTTCACGATTTTCAATTTGAAAGTTGAAATTTTCACAACTTCGTAAATCTTCGACTTTTCAAAAAGAGAAATGAAAAGTTCATAGTCATCCCATATTTACCTCAATACATTAGAAGACTTCAACAGATATTCGATAAAGTGAATATGTAAGGTGCATATAAAGCCTCTCACAAATTACAACACCTTTTTGGTAACCCTAGAGATAAATTAGAAAACTGAGAGACGTCGGGAATTTACAAAATCAGTTGTCAAGATTGCAACAACAAATACATCGGCCAGGGCCAACGAGATATTAAAAGACGTTTTGAGGAGCATTTTGCACATATAAAATATGCAAGGGTTGAAAAATCCAGTGTCGCCCAACACGCTCTAGACAATGACCACCAAAATTGGTGAAAGCAATCTTAAACTGATCAAGCATGTGGATGACACAAGACTACTCGATGCATGTGAGATTCTAGAAATAGTAAATTGTAAAATCAGCATGAATAGTGACAGGGAACCTTTTTCTTTCAGTCCGCTTTACAATCTATTGTTGAGAAAGTAATCAGAATAATCAAGAAACTTTGGAAGTAGTGACTGCACTAGTTCATTATCAAGAAATTAATTAGAATAAGTAGCAGTAACAAACAAAGTCCATATCGGACCAGAAAACTCGAGGTGTATAAACAATTAACCCTAGTCTTTAGATTCAGTGTCAATTTTTTTCTAACCTTGTTAGCGAACCGCGCGTCGAGTGCAATAATATCAGTTTTGTGTTAGGGTAATTGATCTCTTGGAAAGTTTTCAACTTTCACACCAAAGGTTCCAATCTCAACATTCAACAATGAGATGGAAAAACTGCTAAGTCATGTCGACCGCTATGGAACTCATATGTGAAAAGTGTCTATGTATTACAATTAGTAAAACAAGGAACATTACTACAAAATTCAACAATGAATGATTTTTATATATAAATAGGATTTGACTGCATGAATACCTGCTAGGACATTTCTTTCAATGTTTTTCAAACGAATACCACTTCTATGGAGCGACCTCTGAAAAATTCTTTACCGATATGATCTAAAATCTAATTATATACGCTAAAGATAACAAATTACTCCAGCAAGATAATTATTTGTAAAAACCATGTGTGCCGCAAAAAAAGTTGAGAGAACACAGAACTCGAGTGAAATACCTTATTGTTTTTGATCTACTGCGTGAAAAACGAAAATATAAATATCCGGCAGAAATAGAACAAAATTAAATGTATGTATATGAACCAGAGAAAAATTATTTATTGAAAGCCACAGTTATTTTGGTGTATGCAGGTCTAAATCGAAGTAATCAGATGTGATTCGTGTTACAACGTTTCAGTGGAGAGGACTATCACGTTTGTTTAGAAACAGTTATTTTTTGGGAATCAATAAAAGAAATGAAACTTTCTAATTTTTTTTTCTTGTGGAAGTCGTCTGACCTGTCCTTCACTGCCAGGTCTCCGGAAAGCACTTCAGCTTCTAGGGCTTATTGCACCCTGCTTCCCTATACTTTTTGACTCCTACTCCAACAACCTTGTCCCCTGCAAAAGTTTATGCAGGTTGATTGTTGGGTGTTTGTCATATTCTTCTGGATCCAAAATTGGTTTTCCATATATTCATTGCCTTTTATGATCCAGAGCCTCACATTCGCAGAGTATGTGTCGAGCTGTCTCTGTCCCTTTGTTACATTGTCTGCAGCTAAGGTCGTCGTTGTACAGCCCTATCTTATTCAGGTGCCCTTTGACAGGACACTGTTCAGTCAACAGCCCTCTTATAACCCTTATCTGATTCCTGTTACACTGAAGCAGGTCTTCAGTCTTTTTCCTCGACGGTCCTTTTATGAAAGTTCTCCCGTGAGCGCTACTGGGTAGCTTTCCCTAGTAATCTCTATGTTTTGTTCTCACCCAATTCCTTATGTGATTCCGTACCGTACCTTTTTGGGAACCCCCACTGCTGGGTTGTGTCCAGTATATGGTGTTGATGATCCTTGTCTTGCAAGCTCATCGGCTTTTTCATTGCCTACAATACCTGAGTGATCTGAGACCCATTGTAGAGTCACTCTAATATTGTCTGCCATATATTTCAGTTCCTCGCGGCATTCCTATACCACTCTGAGATTTTTCATTATCATCCAGAAGACTGTCTATCGATATGTGTATATCATCCATCGTTCGATTCATTCACAGATAGTCTAAAAAGCTACTTCCCTAGCGAAACCGCGCGACGGGCATTAAATCATATGCAGGTCATGTTTTATTACAGAAGTTGTACAATGAGCACGCGAAGTTGAGTTCTTTTGAGAAGCATATATAGGACATTTATAGAGCATACCACGAATGTGAGCATGAGATGAGATTCATGATTCAGGAACCAAATAGTTTATCAAAAAACCTGGGACAAGTCGATTTCTAAATTCAATTTGTTATATTAACGGAAGTACTTCCACTGAAATACAGGGTGTTACAACACATATTAGATCAATAACCTGAATGTTATTTTTTCAAATGGTACACTCCCAGTATATTATTGTTTCTCGAATACCTTGAGAAAGATAATGTTACGAAATCTCCTAGGGCCGCCTCTGTCGGTTGTTGAAAGTAATATGAGGGGTCGAAGAAAGAATGTTTCCTGTCGAAAATTTCCAAATCGCGTAGAATGCGTATGGAGACAATTCATCAAAATGGCGGAGTTTTTAGTATTGAGTATTGCTAACAAGAGAAGTCTGAGAGTTTTACAAGCGATTGATTTTATAAGTCAGTGCAGTAGTTGCATTTTATGGTGAAGTAAATAAAATAAGTTTAGTGTTATATTAGTAGAGTTATATTTAAATGAACGAATCCATTAAAATCGTGATGATAATTTTAGAAATGTGTCAACCATATGCCGTGTCTAGTATGTTTCGTATTGATCAAAATGAAGAAATTTCTTCGGAATCAGTTGAGCGAATGTTTCGCCAACCCAGAATAGGGATCATTAATCAAGAAAAAACCGAAACTGCAAAATCAAATTTCACTTATATCTTATACTGACGAAAACTTCCATATAGTGCGGACCTTATGCATATCACTGGATCCAATCAGAAAAAAAGCAGCATAGTTCTTTCACAAATATCTTCCATGAATATCATCAATAGTTCGGCCTTCAGCCGATATATCCCTGAAGACCTGACGAGTACAGCCTTCCCACCTTTTTTTGTACACTTGGAGACCTACATAATACAATATTACAGGAGTTTTAATTTTGTATGAACCTCAACGTTGAAAAATATTGTGATTTCAACACTTTTGCATGTACCATTTCATTTCTTGGCTGATCAACACGATTTTTTATTTCAGAATAGTTTTGTTATAGTACCCAGTATGGATTTCGAACGACCTGCGGATCACTTGATCAATGGTTGCAAGTATTCGATAGTATTCGAAGACAGTAACCACTCCACAAATATCCAAAGACTGGAATACGAAGTACCTGGTGAGTTCCCGATATTCAAACAAGATTTCGACAGTGAAATTTTCACTCTGTTTGTTACCTAGCAATAGCATTTTCAGAATGGGCATACAAACATGGCGCGATACTGAATTCCTTGAAAACCTCTTTAATAAATTGACAAAGTAGTAAGAAACAGACTCAGATATTCCCTTCAAGAATTTTATTCAAAATATTCGGAAAAAAAAAGAAAAAAATACTCGCAAATTCCTATCTCATTCTACAAACGAAAAATCTGTTCCATGAACGAAGTCAACTCATCGAATTGATTTTTCATTATTTTTCAGAATGCGTGGAGAACAAATGTAGATGTAGAGACACAAGAAACTCCCCATACCAACTAAAACAAATCTTCCATTTGCGAGATGACATATTCCAAATCAAATGGAAAAAACTCACTCAGGAAAACCTGGAAGTCAACGAAGTTTATTAGTAAGTTTGATAGATTGAAAACTGCAAAAAAAAATACAATTATTTTTTTAGAGTTATACCCTATATATTCAATCATCAGAATTTGATAAACGCATAATTATTAATTATATTGAATATTTCATTCTCAGTATACGTTGAAAATGATTACTTTCAAACAATATTTTCTATCTTGTTGAAAAAATGTCATCACGTTTCATCTTTTTCAGTGAAAGGGTGAATGGTTCGCAAAGAACCTTCATCCCTGCTACAAACACTACCCCTGAAAACGACGGTGTAGATATTCCGCTGCCGGATCTGAAAGAAGACATATCTTATAGGATAACTATCAAGTTCATCGACGAATTCAACGAGTGCATCTACTTTTCCTCAATGACTATAACAGGTAAGGAACATTTGACAAAATGACTGAAAGACTTCTAGAGATCATTTACCCTAATATCATTTCAATTCGACGCGCGTTTCTGTAACAGGATTAGCATCTTCAGGAGAGAAAAACTAAGATTGAATCTATATAAACTAAGGTTATTATCAATTAAATCTCCTATTCTAAGGCAGTATGGGCGATCACTGCAGCAGATCCAACCAGGAAAGGTCTATCAATCTTCCTGAATAATTTCTCACATCAAACTTAATAGCGGGCTAATAGGGATATGCTCTTTGTCACTATTCATATCATTTCTGCAGTTAACCGTCTCTAGACTTCCGAATGCATCAAGCACCTTCGTATTATGACGTCCGGTCTCAAATTGTTCTCATCAATTCTATGATCATTGCCAGGCATGCTCCTGCACAAGTCTCTTCTATCCATCTGAATCTTAATGTGTTTATAATGTTCTCTGAAGCGAGTTTTTATCGCTCATCGACTCTGTCCAATATATTTCCTGTTGCAATCTTGACAACTTATTCAAGCATTTTCTTGAATGTTGTTGACAATATTCCTTGTTTCATTTTAGATATTTTACTAATAGAAAATAGAAGCCTGAATCACTACCACTCAATTGATTTCATATATCACCAACTTTTCTGTGATTTCAGATTTATCTTCTGGATTACCAAGGACTTGTAATTTATAAGAAGTTTTATATGCCACTTTCATATTTATTTCGAAAATCTGTCAGCGAAACGTAATAACAGTTTGGTGTTGAGGTAATTGATCTCTAGAAAAGTCTCAACTTTTACAGCGAAGGTTTTAATCTTATCGTTTGAAATAAATGAAAAAAAATGTAACTTTGCCAAATAACATGAAACTCGCAACTTGCAAAACATATCAATACATTCTTCAGAACTTTGTTCCTTCAATATGCTTCATTAAAATCTTTCAAAATGTTTGTCGTGTTGTTTTTTTTTTCAGGTTATATTAGACATGGATCAGAATCATTAATTCACTAATTAATTAATTTCCCAATATTCACTTTTATCTCAATATTCCATTTGCTTCCTCGAGGATGCAATTTGTACGAATATTTCCTTCATATATAAAATGTCCCATAAGAGCAATGCAATTATCGAAAACTTACAGCGGTAATTGCATTGTATCAAGTCACCATAACAACACATTTGGAACCGTATCGCTAGACGTCAGTGAACAACACGAATAAATGTCAGATAGACCTCAAAAATAGAAAAACATTTCGCGTTTAGGTGAGTACTCCATACAATCTATGGAGGAAAGTAAAAATGAACAAAAAAAAACATTTCCTTGAGAATTTCTTTATTCGTGAAATATTCCAATGAATAACATTCGTGCATAAAAATGACCAGATAATTTTGCACTCAAGCGTGATATTTTATACAAATTGCATTCCCGGGCACTTTCGCCAAAATATGAAAATAAACTTGCAATTTTCAGATATCACGCTTTCTTGCAAAATTATCGATAATTTTTATGCACTTGTGCAATTATAACCGATAAGTGGTTTCAAACACTGACATTAAAAATCTAAGCTTCGGTTACATCAAACAATATCCTCACCTATAAGTTAAATACTGTTTTTTGAAAGTAGTTTGAAAGATTTGTCTTTTGACAACTATAATAATACGTCTTCAGTGTAATTCTCGTTTACTGCTGGTCGTTTTTTGTGAATATGCCGTATGGTTTCCCATTGTTAGAGATCTCCTTCACCGTTATTTATAGAGTGGTTAGTTGATATAGTTAGCCAACTATACGCAAATATCATTTGAAGGGATGGATACTACAGAAAGATGGCATCGGTGAATTCGTTTCCGAATTCATTGATTACTTATACTTAAGATGGCAATACATTTAGAAACAGAAATGGAATTTTTGTCAACGTCGTAAATCATCCTAGTCCAGTAAATGAAGGGACGAATCTGTGAATAAGTCTATGAGTTCTTCACTTGTGGCTCAATTTGTAGGTCGTCACAAATGTTTTCAAAGGACCCAAAACTTAAAACGATTGCTTTTATGGAAATGGTCGAAAATGGCCCCCCAAACCCAGAAAAATGGGTTTCCCGCCAATATCTGGCTAAATATACGAATTAGAGAATTTTCGTTCATTCAAAAATTTAACATCGTCTCATTATCTACAAAAATGACCCTCATCATTTTTTCCGAAAACTCAACAGCTTTCGAGATAAAGGGACCCAAAACTCTCCTAATTTCAGCTGCCGCTTTCTCTATAGGAATTCTGTTGTCTATGCATTCGTTTGGAGGCGGGCGGACGAATTGTTTCATAACTCAGGCGAAAACTGTCATTTTTCAATGATTCAAAGTTCAAGATAATGAGGAAACCCGTAGCTATCATTCCATGTATTTCGAAGTTCTTTCTTATTTGGAAGAAAGATTTAATAAGCTGTGAAATTTTTTCCGCAGATTCTACATAACTCCGAAATCGCATGAGAAATGTAAATAAACAAATGGATCATTTATTAGAACGCGGGAAAAGTACAAAAAAAATTCAGAGATTATTCAAGACCCCCCAAGGACCCATTATAAAGGAAAATTTCCGATAAAAGACTGTTTTTGAAAAAAATGTAAACAAATTAATGAAACAGTGTCGAAATGGTGCGGAAAAAAACTTTCACAGCTTATTGAATCTTTTTGCCAAATAAGAAAGAACTTGAAAATATATGGAATGATAGCTACGGGTTTCCTCATTATCTTGAACTTTGAATCATTGAAAAATGTCAGTTCAATGATAAATGATAGCTACGGGTTTCCTCATTATCTTGAACTTTGAATCATTGAAAAATGTCAGTTCTTGCCTGAGTTATGAAACAATTCGTCCGCCCGCCTCAAAGCGAATGCATAGACAACAGAATTCCTATAGAGAAAGCGGCAGCTGAAATGAGGAGAGTTTTGGGTCCCTTTATCTCGAAAACTGTTGAGTTTTCGGAAAAAATGATAGGGGTAATTTTTGTAGATAATGAGACGATCTTCAATTTTTGTATGAACGAAAATTCTCTTATTCGTATATTTAGCCAGATATTGGCGAGAAATCTATTATTCTGGGTTTGGGGGCCATTTTCGGCCATTGCCATGAACGCAATCGTGTTGAGTTTTGGATCCTTTCAAAACATCTGTGACGACCTACAAATTGAGCCACAAGTGAAGAACGCATAGACTTGTTCACAGCTTTCCCTAGTTTCGGATCTTCCGTTACTGGACTATCCATATTTTAAATATTATTTTAGTGCCTTTCATTTTCTGTATGACTTTTTATCGATAACTCTATTTTGAAAATTCATTAGCTTTCATCACAATTCATCAAGACATAAAGCTGCATCTATTTTTTCCTTCATAGAAGGAAATTTTGTCGTAAATTGTTAAGTGAAAGGAAATATCGACATTTACAGTGTAGATGGCGTAATAAAAACGCTTAGAATCCTTCCCACACAGACATTCACTAAGTATGCTATTTCTCTATAAACAATATCATACTTGGTATGCGCATAGACATTATAACTAATTGACTGGCCTTTATGACAGTTTTCCATATAACACGATGCGGAATACAATAGAGAGAGAAAGGAAATGAACATTGAAGTGATACTGTGAAGGATAGAATGATAATTCTAGACTTGTATTACTCAATACTTCTCTCTTTATCTGCTACATTGAGGAAGGAATTCGCTTGGGGCTCATTCTTGAATTATTCTATCTTGCTCATTCTGCAGTCCCCTCTCTCAGGGCCAGTCTATCAGTTATAATGTCTATGGGTATGCTGAAGAAATTTATGTCCCTGGTCATCCAGTAGAAGGCTTTTCGACGTTGCTGTTTACACCATCTGCACCAGATTCAGACTATATGTTCAATGTAAAGTGAAACATGTTCACGAATACTATTCACACTATCACAACAAAGCAATCGCAGAAAAAGTTTTCGTTAGTAGCACGTGTATATTCGTTGCACATGGCACAGATGCAGAATTCGTTGAAATCTTTTGTTGCAAACTTCCTACCGTGCTGAACAAATATAAACTGTTTGCAGTTGTTCAAGGAATAACTATTCATTCCAGCTCCTGGCAGAGGAATGGCACTATATCTGATTTCCGGTTTGGCTCTCTTCATTCTGCTAGCTCTTCTATCAGCGCTTCTTGTAGTGCGGTACTCCTCCAGATTGCAGGTCAAGTTGAGAAAGTACCTAAGCTGCTTCGGCTTCAATGGAAATCATGAAACTCTTACGAGAACTGTATCTTTCGCGTAAGTAACACCTACTTTTCGAATGGAGCTGAATTTTCGGAGAAATGTTATCAAGAAAATTACCAGAGTAGAATTTCATATCAAAGTATAAGTGGGAGTGCTCGACCAGTGCTGAAGATCAGTTATCCACGATAACAGTGAGTCATGACAGCAAGTATGTAAAACAATTGCTTGTCGATCCATAGATATAACTAGATTCTGTAGCAGAACAATGAATTTCGTGAAATTATAATTTTTAACCCAATTTCACAGGGAATTTGAAGCAATAATTCATTTAATTGGGACAATTGAATTCAGTCATGAGATCAAATTTTTCAGTAAAATGTAACATTTCCCATCATCTTACAAAAAAACTTCTGGAAGCGGCCGCTATCAATTTAGTATACACGTGTATTCTAAGGACCAGTTACACCGCTCTGCTTTAGTTGAGACAGGTTTCGTTGCTAACCATTTGCCAATCAGATTCCTTGTTCCTTAGCGATTGGGACAAGCTCAGTTGAATCTCTCTCTAGTAGAAGAGGTGCAACTGGCCCTAAATGAGCCATTGTAATTCATGCTACAACCTTTTATCATTTCAGAAAAATGAGGGAAGAATTCAATCCCCTGTACAGACCTTCTGAATTCCTCAGCGTAAGTACATACAAAATGTTAGATTTTCCATTTCTTTATTTCTGATTTCTGAAATATCTGGAATTCACTGAACATTCATTTTTTCAGAAATCTCACAAGTTTGACGAATTTGAGTTTCCTAGGAACCAGATCATACTCAAAGAAGTCATTGGGAAGGGGGCCTTTGGAAAAGTGCATTTTGGAATAGCCTTTGAAATCGGGATGAATCCAGGATATACAAGGGTTGCTGTCAAGCTGTTGAGAGGTGTGTATTTGTCTAGCAAGTCACTAAGTGTGATTGAAAAAATCAAACTATCAAGGAAAAGCTTCATAATTTCCCAATCTCCCCTTCGTCTTCTTTACTTCCCTACTACTGATTCACGTGGAATATTCATATGGAAAGGGCTCCCCCACAAAGCCAGGCTATCGCTATGGACACGTTGCAAGATCTGTGGAAAATCTTGGGGTTCAGAGCCCAGACAAATCCATTGGTGGTGATGATTGTTAGACCAATTGTCCCATATGGAGCCATTACCTGGTGGCCAAAAGCTTTACAGCAAACGGCTCAGACGAAGCTCCGAACATACAGAAACAAGTTTATCATTACTCTTTGCCTTCACCACCACACAGTCAATGGCCATAGGAATCCTCCTTGATCTACAACCACCTCGCATATTTTTGCGAAGAGAGAGAGAGGGGGTAGATAGGTAGGTGGGTTTCAAAGTGAGTGGGTCACAGGCTTGTAACTAAATCCCTACTCAGGAGCAACATGGTTATTTGCGGAGCCTTCAACCATGAAACGTAACAATCATTCGCCAGCACGACAGAGAAATTAAAAAGAAAATGGACCCGTTTGGGAAGCGAACCTATGACCTTTGGGTCGATAGGCGGTAGCCTTCATGGAAAACATACAGAATTGCATAAAACAGAATCATAAAGAGCTTAGCAAACTACTAGTTGACACTAAAAGCTACAATATTCTGGGAATGACCTCTGATTCAATGCCTCCAATAGAGGAGAGGGGACTGGAAACTCCAGGAAGTGGAAATAAAAAGAGCAGTCTCTAGTTCACAGATGGATCGAAAACATCTTCAGTTCCTGGTGCAGGTGTATACACTCGCAGACACATGCCAGGGATATCAGTTCGGCTAGGGTGCTATGCGACTGGATTTTAGGCGGGAATTTACCGCCTATATTGCCCTCGTAGTCTTTGTATGCATCCTCAACGAAAGAATTATCAGAAATGCGTGAATAATGCGACTTCGAAGGAAAACTTGACTTTTGTCAATAGTTTACTTGGAGAAACATATTAGAAAGCGAAAGTTGATGTTGAAGTTACAAAAGAATATGAGGTAAATGACGTGGTAAATGAAAAAGTCAATACGCTGAAAGTTGTTCTTTCGAAAATGGTATAAAATAAAGGAGAAAATAAAGAATATCATGAGTCGTTGACAGAACCTGGTACCAGTTGTTTGCCGAATTATATAACCATCTTGGAAAGTGACCAGACGAGGTCGTAAAAACGTTTTGCAGGCCTCTTATACTTCTCTTATTCCAAACGTCAATTGGGTTATCGAAATCTATGAAGTGGTCAAATCCCCACTAACGAGTTCCCACCGACGCACTTATACAAAACGAGCTATCCCTGACACGATATCATAGTTAGTACGCTATGTTAATATTCCAGTAAGCAATATGAACGTTGCTTATTTGCAGCAATCCTCGTGAAACACACCGGAAAGTTGTGAATGATTGGATCGCCAAACGCACTGATTTACATTATTCGCAATGGCTACTCTAAACACAAAATGTGGTTGAATTATCCTTGCAAATATTTATTTCTCGTTCATTCTAAAACATTATTTCGAATGAAAGTTAATGAAAAAGTATACAAACCTCGGTGATATTTAACATTACTATCTCGATAAATTGCTCACCTCGGCCTTCGGCCTCGGTATACAGTCTTTTTCTCTAGAGGAAATATTCCTTCTTTCCTCCTAGATATGTTATATAATGTTACGATATTTTCTTGGATTCGTATATTAAAACTCAAGACAACACTGAACTACGTTTACTAAAACTCAGGTATGCTATCTTCCTTCGATCCCTCATATTATTTTGCGTTTACGAGCGACAGGGCCGGCGCTAGGAGATTTCGTAACATTACTAATAATTTATTCTTTGCTCTTCAGAGGGCGCGCCTCCTGAAGAAGTGGAAGACTTCCGAAACGAAATAAACATCTTGAAAAGGGTCCCCGCCCACCCGAACGTCGTCAGACTTCTCGGTTGCGTGAGGAAGGAACAGCCGCACATGATGATCATGGAACTGGTGCCTTGCGGATGCCTCAAGAAGTACCTCCTGAGTCTGAGGCAGAAGTGGACGATGTTGAGGAACACGAGGTTCTTCTTCCCCGAGTAAGTGTGCTACTATGCAAGTAGCAAGTCGACATCGGAAAAATCACATGGTGTGCCTCAAGGATCTGCCTTGAGGCCAGTTCTGTTTTTATTATTATCATTATCAACGCGCTTTTATTAGCTCAGTATGTATGTTGGTAACGGAAACTTTGAACGCGGTTTTGACCAACTTTGAAACGTCGCGTCGGATTCATTTAAGTTTTAGCGTACTCAAGGACCGATGGCAATGCAATAAAAAATCCTTACTAGGACCTTCAGAATCAACGATTTTTTCCAGCAACGAATTTTTTAGCGAAGGAGCCAGTTTGCATTTCTTGGTGAGACCCTTACAATCATCAATTGAACTCAAATATTTACAATCCACAGGAAGAGTTGCGGTTTTTAATGATATTATATGCTTCTGTGAAATTTCTGTGAGTTCAAGACGCTCTCCACTTTGCGGATTTTTATGCTGATAGTCATAATAAAAATTCATGAAAGCATCATAATTTTCAAAAAAATTGTAGTTTCAAAAACTATGAAATCACACTTTTATGAAAAATCTAACTAAAATTTGAAAAATAAATGAAAGTTGATCAAAAGATAAAGAACACACTTCTATGAAAAATCCAACAAAAAATAAAAAATTAATAATAGTTCGGAAAACTAAAAAACACGCTTTTGTGAAAAATGAACTGAGAAGTAAAACATAATTTTCTTTAGATTTGAGTTAAGGATAGGGTAAATAAAAAAATATATTGCGATGGAAAAAAGCGTGGGGGGCTTTTTGAGCAATCTGTTGACCCATTGCAATACATTTTTTTGTGTGCACTGTTCTTAATTCGAGTTCAAATTAATTTAAACGTCGCATATCTTTCTGTCCAATCGATAGAACCTGAAATTAAATATTCAGTGCCGCAAATAGCTTGAAATTCTTAGCAATCTCCTTTTATCCAACATAATATGATGGTCTTTGAATCAGACTACAAAAAGAATGTGTTTATTGTG
The DNA here is from genome assembly GCA_032362365.1 of Zygogramma bicolorata. Classification (NCBI taxonomy): domain Eukaryota; kingdom Metazoa; phylum Arthropoda; class Insecta; order Coleoptera; family Chrysomelidae; genus Zygogramma; species Zygogramma bicolorata. The sequence goes on along the minus strand of JAVJAQ010003051.1, from coordinate 833,739 downwards.
AGATCGATTTCGGAAATTACCGTTATCAATAGTATTGTTTCCATCTCAGCTTCCTGTACCTCGAGTCTATAGGAACTTGTATGGATTTCAGTCGACACGACTCCAGCTGAAAAAAAAAATGGCATCTCTTCTTCCTCAAATACAATTCTCAAATAAGCTATTGAAGAAAATGCCTCTTTGCTAGCATCTACAAATACACGTGTACTTCCAAAATCTGTTGTTATTCACATAAATTGAAAATAAGAACAAGAGACAGCAATTGCTCAATTTTGGAATACTCCAAAAATTTAAATTTTTTACCAATTCACAGATGTTTAAGTTTTTTCTGAAATTACAATTTTCACGTACTTTTTTTATTGGGAAGTAGTATGTTTCAAACTCCAACCTTGAAGTATACATATTTTTCTGTTAAGAATTGCCGATTATACAATGCGTTTAATATTTCTCTTCAGTAGAAAGAACTGAGTCATGAATCTCTGAATGAATCACATAGCAATAATAATCAAATATAATGACCTAAGTGAATATCATTTATAATGATTAACGGTCGACTTGATAGAGAGTTAACACTCCTAACGATTTTATTCTGTTGTCTGATCAATGCCATAGATTGAAGAGGAGAGTGGTGTGATGACTGGTACCTAAAACCTACCGAATTTTCATCTTTTAGTAAACATCATCAAGAAACATACATTATGTTTATATGAGAGGGAAAAATACAAAAATATAAAAAAAAATGAAAAGCAATACCTTCAAATCGAAGTAATGAAACCGCCTAACAGATGATTCACTTAGTTTGGCTGATATGAATTCAAAGCCTGTTGGAAATAAACCATTATAACTCTGAACAGAAGTTTCATGACAAAATTTATGGAAATCATTTTCAAAAAATGAATTTTGATCATGTATTAATTTTTTTCAGTAAGTATTCAACTGAAAATGGAAACCAAACTTACACCAGGTAAGACTGGAAACTTGAAAGAACAATCATCTATAAAGAATAAGTAGTATGTTCCAAAGGTTTGCATTTCTTAGGTCTGAAGCAAAGATATCATTTTCATCCAAGCGCCTGAATAAATTCTTTCATTTTGTGAAAAAAGTATAGTAGTAGTATTGAGTTACAACTCGAAATAATCTTAATTGAGGTTCGTTAATTTCGAGTTGTAAGTTGAAATGAAGCTAATTTCGAGTTGTTAGTCGAGAGAAGTTGTAAAGTTTAAATTAAGAAAGTAAAATTGAAAGAAACACAAACAAATAGAAGTTATTATTTATATTCTTTGATTCGGAGAACAAACCAAAAAATAATTCAGCAAACCGAAACATTATTTATAATTCCTTTCATCTTTCAGCAAATCTGACAGCTCTTATATCCAACCAGAAGAGATGGACAGCTTCCTAAGAAAAAACTCTGATCCGAAACTCCCAAAACAAACCAACGGTTCTATCAACCAAAAAAGGCACAATTCAGATTCTACGCAGACACCTCATACACCGACCTCTTGCGTAGGCAGTAAGTTTCAATTTTTCATTTATTGAATAACAAATACTCAGTTATTTCGATAACAGACCCATGGCCATTCATTTAGGTTCAAAATTATTTCAAATTGAAGCTGGCTAGATTTAGTACCAGAAATGAGTGGCCCACCTTCTCTCCGACCATCAAGGAGTGTATCATCCTGCCGACTCAATCGAATGGGTATATGAATGAAGGGGAAAGTTGGGTAAACGGAGTACTCAGTGTCCTAGACCTCATTAATCTTTTAGTCTAAGATCTCAGAGCCCCCAGACGTTACATATTTTCGAAGTAACGAATTTTACGGTATAGACACTCTTATATGTGTTTAAGAGTGTGTGCATACTCGCTAGCTTGGCTAGGCGGCCCGTTCAGAGGTAGCAGGTAGAAAAGGTAGACAAAAATATAACTAACTTTTCTAAAATTCGAAGCACTGATTTTTATATATGTCACAGAGAATATTTTTAAAAATGAATATTTCATATTAACATACTGTTTCTGTATGCCATAACTCCTCCCAGGCATTTTAAATTTCATTAAAAAAATGAACTTCTCTTACATTCACAGTCTTCAACTTCAAATATAATCCTTGGGAGACTATTTTAATACCTTCTGTGGACAGCCAGACCAATCCTGTGGGCCAAACATTCTCCCAGACATACAAAATTTTGATTAGGTCCCCAGAAACAATTAATTTTTTTGGCTTTAAAGTATATGTTTTCAACATCAAATTATGGAGTTGAATGACAAATTTATTATTATTGTTATCATAGTAATAAAGAAATATTATCTTTTTCATAAGTATTTAAGTCTTAATCTTCATTGTCAGCTTCATTTGACTTTCATCCTCGAACCAATCCTGGATTTCAATATTCAAGTCATCATCATCGTTATAATCGTTATTTAAATCTTCTGAAAATACAAAAGAATAATGAAGATATGAATTGCTGTACATATAAGGAATTAATTTGATATGAACTCGATATACCTAATTCATTTTCGAGTAATTCACTGACAAGATTTGGTAACTGATAGCCAACGAACCAGTAAAATTGATATTGGTTCTCATCCAATGTCCACCCATTATTCTCTGGATTGAAACCAGGTAAATTTTGTGTATGTGCATTATTCCATATACTTGCGATTTAATTTGCTCGATAGAATTGCTGGAGTAGTTTACTTTTGCAGGGTGGCAAATTACATGAATCAAAGTTTCTCACACTTTTTCTGTTAAATTCTTCGCTCACGTCAGATACTGTGAAAGCATTAATGTTGAAGCCTAGCGGCATCCACATCGAGTATTCCGGAGACATTGTACACATCGCAATTGAAGTTTTCCATTACATCGAATACATTGCGTTTTGTGTCATCATCAGTAAATAATTGTACTTCACGGAATTGGAGAAAAGCTTGTTGGTATTCTACACTTTACTTAAATATGAATGAAAGGTCTTTGTTCTCCTCTCTTGAAGAAAGCAGTGTCACACCCTGTGAAAGCATGGAATCCTGGCAAGCTTCAACATAGCTTTTGGTTATATCGTCATATCTTTACTTATTTTCAAAACCGGTTGAAAACTTCGAATGTAAGAAAAGTTCATTTTTTTAATGAAATCTAAAGCGTCTGGGAGGAATTACGGCCCACAGAAACAGTATGTTAATATGAAATATTCATTTTTAAAAATTTTCTGTGTGACATATATAAAAATCGAATTTTAGAAAAGTTAGTTACATTTTTGTCTACCTTTTCTACCTGCTACCTCTGAACGGGCCGCCTAGCCAAGCTAGCGAGTATGCACACACTCTTGAACACATATAAGAGCATATATACCGTATATATTCGTTATTTCGAAAATAAGTAACGTCTGGGGGCCCTGGGACCTTACTCTATTTCAATAATGAATTACTGGGGGCTATTTTTTTACGAAAGCGCTGAAAGGAAAAAATATTATAATTGCCAGTTTTAACTGACAATTATACATAGTTTCGAGTTCAAACTGGCAATTATATATAATTTCCACTTTGAACTGAAAAATTAGGTATAATTTCTAGTTCAAACCGACAATTATGTATAATTGCTAGTACAAACTGACAATGATGTATAATTGTCAGTTTAAACTGGCAATAATAGTTATGATAATCAGTACGAACTGACAATTATAGCTATAATTGTTAGTTTGAACTGGCAATTATCTATAATTGTCAGTTCAAACTGTCAGTTAAACATAATTGTCGGTTCAAACTGGCAATTACGTATAATTGCCAGTTTTAATTGACAATTATGTATAATTGTCAGTTATAACATAAAATATTTTTTCCTGCATGTCCGTTCAGCACTTACGTAATTTTTTGTTTACAGTTTCAATGATAAATTGGTCTCAGTGATGCCAATTAACATTGTACTTTTGTCGATATGACTGCCATCATCGGAATAGGAAAGCTTAACAAAAATATCATTAAAATATTAAAATATGTCACTGACAAAAGTCACTGGTGAAAACTTCGTCTTCCCCCGCTCCCGCACAAGTTTCATGGGCCATTTTACCCAACTACACAGTGTCCGGTTGCACCCTTCTGTGCATTGCTGAAACAGGTGAACTAATTTTAATAAAAAAACAAACGAATTCCTGAAACCATAACTATAGTAAACAAACACAGTATTCTCTGAATCTGCTCAACTTCAATTGATTTTACCCGTAAAGTAAAACATCACTGTTTGGAAGCACGAACATATTTTTCTCACTTGTGCGCTTCTGCACTAGCACTAGTGCGGAAAGTACTTTCCGCACGGCTGTCAATAAGCCGTCAAGCTCGTGAATCCTGTTAGAAAAGAAAAAGAAGTGTTGTATTATGAAAAAAAATATATTACAGTTTCCTGTATGATTTTCACTTACAATGGGTTTACAAAACCGCGAAACGTGTTTCGCTATTACAATAGCTTCTTCAAGCAAGATAAAAAAATGCAATATTCCAGTTCCTCTCTGAACCAATTCAATTGTTGTATTATGAGTACTTACTTATTGTCACATTTTCAAATGAACGTTAATTATTGTTATTTCTTTATCACACTCTGAAAGTTTTTGCTAAAACATATGCACTTTTTAATGAACAATATTCAAAGATAGACTGACACAAAAAACATGAGATTAGTCGGGCAACTCAATATACTGTTTGCATATTCACAGTTCACACAATAATAATGTCCATTGACATTATTATTGTGTATTGTATTATAAATCATAAGTATTCATCACAAAAATCATTACATTGAAGAATCGATTTTGGGCGACGCCATTAAATCTATATTCATCAATAGTCAATAATTGCAAGTACACCTCTAGGGTCTGTCAGCTCTCAGATCGCTGTTAAGGTGAATTCATATTTTAGCGTATATTACATATACACGATCTGATATTTACATATTGTTACGTCCTAGCGCCGGTCCTGACCAGATCGTAAACGCAGATGGGGAATCGCCTAGTAGCGGACGTCATTTTCCTAGAAACCGTAATGCCGCCTAGAGAATTCGAGACGCGTCATCGGGGCTTTTCTCGACGATTCTCGATTGGCACGCAGATATATATACGAGACAGGTTTCGCTGCGGGAAGAATTGGTATTACAGAGAAGTTTTTATTCGGAGCTAAGTGAAGCGAGATTAGTAGAGCTAAGTGGCGAGAGTTATTGAGATCTAAGTGGAAAGAGCTTTTATTTGTTATTGCTAAGTGCAAGAAGTGTGCAGAATTTTTAGTACAGAGAGTTTAGTGCCGAGCATTGGAAAGTTATCAGAGCGATTTAAGTGATTGTGTTGTATTGTATTGTGATAGCGAGTTATAATAAAAGAAATTTAGTATTGTTTGGTGTTTTAATCGACGAACCCAAGGAAATATCGTAACAATATTGTTTAATAAATTAGGTGGTCGTAGGAAAAATAGTGTTCATTACTTGTGTGAAAGTGATTTTTGTAAGACACTTTCCGCACTAGTTATGTAATATACTGTTACGATATATCCTTCGGATCGTCTATTGAAACAAAACTAAACTACTTTTATTCCAACTCTTCATCACAATACAATATAATACAATCACTTAAATTGCTCAGCTTAACTAACGAACGCTCTGTACTGAAACTCGCTCTACTAAAAACTCTAATGAACTATCTACTTCGACTTCTGCACTTAGCAATACCAAAGCTCTCTCCACTCTGAAGAACTCTCCGATAAACTCTGATTTACTCTGCCGTCGCGATGAAGTATGTTCCTTTTCATATTTGCGTACGCCTTGGAGAATCTTCCAGGCAGGTCTCAATGATATGTATCAAATTCTCCACACTAATCAAGGGTTCCTGGAAAAATGACGTTCTCTTTTCGACCCCTCATATTATTTTGCGTTTACGAGCGACAGGTCCGACGTGAGGATATTCCGTAACATTAATATAGTTCAACCTCACAATTGGACAAATCCACATGTTACATCGTCTAGAGAGAAACTAGGGTTTGTAAATAACTTTGCTGGCCATCGGTAGGCACCAAGAGTATTAGTTCAGGTCATATCCCATAAATCGTACCATTTGTTTTGAATTAAAACAGGGTATCCTCTTTTACCAGACCGTCCTCTTTCACCCAACTTTTCCCTACACCAAAAAGTAGCTCGTACTCTTATTTCTCATCCTAGCTGACATAACTTTTTTTTCAGCTGAAACTACTTCATTAGGGAGCGAACCCCTAACGCCGACGATCGAAGAGTTCAATCGATTGGTAGAGCCTGTCCTGGACCATACGGAACTGCAAAACTTCGCCTTTCAAATCGCGAACGGCATGAAACATTTGGAGAAGAATAATGTTGTTCATAGGTAAGTAGAACGAGGTTTTACTTTTCGAAAGTTTTGGCAGAATGAATAGAAATTATTGAAAAAAAAATATGTAAGATTTTATATCATCACCTTTCTGTTCGTTTGGTCTGTCAAATAAGTGATCAAAAATATAAAACGTTCAGGCGGAATCCAATGTTGTCATCAAATATCGGGCTCATTGGGTTATCCTGTAAAAATCCGAAATGAAGTGAAATATGATGCTGAATGGGCATTTAAGCAACTTAGATTTCTTGAAACGAAATAAAAAAAAATGTGATTTTATTGAATCTGTAATATGTTGTTGTGTGTTGAACCTGTTAGTAACCATTTTGTTGTTATTTTGAAGACATATTGAACGTCTCTTTCTAGGAACTCATTTCCACCGTACTAATGTTACCTGAGGTGGCAGTCTTATAATTACAACCTGTGAAAACTCAAAAAATCACAAATTTCCGTTTTGAACATTGCGGTTTTTTTTTTCGTGTGATTCTTCAAATAACTCTATGTTTGCTTATAGAATAAGAGACATGAAAAATCAAATGTTAGGTACACAGAAGATTACTAAATGGAGAGAACCCATTTTGTGTGACATTTTTTTTAGATTGTGTTAGAATGTTGTATCAATCAATAAGAATAATTTCTTAGTAGAATAAAGTATATCTGATTTATTACATTTTACGAAGGGCAGGATAAAGACTCAGGAAACTTTTCCCATCCAACAACTGATTATTCATTCGAGAGCTAGAAAAAGTGCTCCTTCAGTCCAGTGTATTTGAAAGCCACCTCTTGAATTTCTCGATTTCCTAGCGAAAAGTTGCAAGTTTTCATATTCCATCTCACTCTTACAAATTATGTGAATGAATGGACCAAAACTGTTATGAAAAACTGAAGCTGAGCCGATGGACGTCTCAATAAAATTCCAACTGAATTGTTTGTTTACTTTGTGTAGGCCTTAATGGTCAAGGACAGTCTTTTGTTTAACGAGCAAGGAGTCATTTGCCACAATCATGCGAGTGGAAACTAGTATATTACATTTATAGTGCGGAAAGTGACGTTTTTTACTTTGGCAAAATGAATATACACAATTTTTCCTATGACCACCATTTTTATTAAACAATGTGTAAATATCAGATCGTATATCGTATATTTTGAGTTTCCCGACTAATCTTAAGTTTCATTTGTGACAATCTATGTTTGAATATTGTTTCTATAAATAGTGCACATGAATTCACAATTACTTTTATAGTAAAATGAAGAAATAACGATAATTAACATTTATTTGAAAAAATTACAATAAGTAAGTACCTATTAGAACAACTGGGGAACAAATTGAATTATTTGTTACCATTTAAATCAATGGAAATACAAGAAATATCATAATTAGATTAATGTAAATCGACTTACGAGATATAAGATATAAGTACAGTATAACTTTCGTCTCCTGCTATTGCTGTCTCTTGCTATCATTTGATTTTCATTCCATTCAACTGTATGATCTTTATCGGCAGTAAGCATATGTGGTGATAATTTAGAACTACCGATCTGTCTGTTCCTTATGTACATCTTGTGTTCACTCTTTCGCACTTCTAGAGTTATGGACGTTTCACCGATATATTTTTGACGCACGAACAAGGGATTCGATAAATACAATTTTCCGTGGTTTCTATTATGTCAGTTTTGAACGTTGTTCCAACATTATACCTGTTGCCGATCCGTTTAATCTTTTCTGATAGTCGAAAGACAAGAGTTATAACTTTTTTACAGGATGCGTAGTTTGTGCAGGTTTTACGTCTTCACTATGGGGTGTGTTACGATTTTCAATTTCAGTAAATATATTTTCTATAAAAACTGCCCTTCTTCTTATTTTTTCAGATTGTGGTAGGTTAGGAACCCAATCAAATTAAAAAAAGAGTATTCTTTTGTTGTTCAGGATCAGTGAGTTCCTTTGGCTCCAAGCATCCGTTCCATTGATGTTTGCCTGATATATTCCGAGAGGCCATACTTTTTTCTCCGTGCCGAAAACAAACCTTCAGAAAAAAATTACTCCATTTCCTTCTAATCGTCCTGAATATTTCAGAGACTTGGCAGCGAGGAACGTGCTGATCACCAACGACAAAGTCCTGAAGCTATCCGATTTCGGCATGTCCAGGACCGGCTCCTACGTCAGCGTCAACTCGAAGAAGGTCCCCTTGAGGTGGATGGCCATGGAGGCCATCGAGGAGAGGAGGTGCGACAGCAAGAGCGACGTCTGGTCTTTCGGCGTGGTCTTGTGGGAGATTGGGACGCTCGGTAAGTATAGTCGAAGTAAACGATATTACGCACAATTAAAGTTGGCGACACTCTCGAAGGTAAAAAAAATGAACCGGTTGAGAACTAGCCCACAAGATCTGTCGAATTGACGTTTTTTATTGAATGATTTGCACTAACCGGATCTCGTGATTTGTTGAAGAGTATTAAAATCAAATTTGAAGTATTTTAACGGTAACCAATAAGAAAGGGGAAAAGGTATCGCCGTCGCTCATCAAAACATAGTGCAGGATTTGTTCGCGATTGGGGCGTTGAATATATATTCGTGGAATATTTTGTTTACTTTTGTTCCCAACCATTTCCAACCACCACCAGTTGCTATGCTGAGGTACTTAACGTATATTGATTACAAAATAATCCAGATAATGAAAATTTGTAGAAGAAGTAATGGAATACAGTAGATTTGGTAATAATATTTAGAACAAGCAACAATGACGACAAAATGAACGTTGCCCGTAATAAGACAACTAGGATGGCTATATACTGGTGCTTTCAGTGTTGCGATATTGTTTCAGACAAACCTGCCCCCAGATTCTATTTCACGAATTCCATTGTCGAGTAGCTCAGACTGTGACCGTAGAATGCGCTGTACCGAAAATATACGCTTATTCTGAACAATTCGATAATCGAATTCGTGAAATAGAATCTGGGCTCTGTAGACAGGGTGTAGTTGTTCAAAACTACGCCTTAAGAGTGCGCTTGTGGTTGAAATTCCTGAAAATTTTCGAGATCATTCGATCCATGGAACACGTTGTTGCCAATACAGATCACTTTTGGTCAGAACAGAGAATAGAACGCGAGATCAATCTGACGTTTGATGAAAACAAACTTCATCTTCAATGACCTACCTCCGAGAATAATCTCACGTTTTAGTATATTCAATAACCATTTGAAAATTTCGTAGTGATCATAAAAAAGCATAAGAGAAGTTTGCTGGCAACAACATTCTAGAGTGTACACGCGTTCTGAATATTCTATGAATGCAGTGATATGTGTTTTAGATATTTTCAGTTCTACCCAGAAGGTTATAAAAAATAATGATGATTTCACTCACTAGAAAAAAATGGCATTTTCTCACTTTATATGTCCATAAAATTTGATCACAATTCTCACTCCTATTCGCTCACACGCATTATAGTGAATAATGTTCGGCTGAATTGTGATACTACTTCTAAACCGAGCTTTTGGATTGAGATCACAATATTATATTGTTCAAATGAAAACATCAACAATCAACTAATTTTTTCAACACATAGACTAGAATTGCACGTCCTGTGTTGCCACTCGGCAACACAGGACGTGCACATGATTGTCATCTCAACTGCGAGAGTGACGATACCTGGCGAATTTTTTGAGTTATTACTACGGTCTACGTCATCGATTCTTGATCAAGTAGGCCAGATCGGTCTTCTGATTTGCTGACAATCTTCTATATGGAGTGAAAACACCAAGTATATAGCCATCTTAGAGATAAAATAATAACAGTTCAGTATTTAATGTTTCTTCCCACAGCTATAACGATAGCCTGCATCCTCCTGAGCATACTCCGCAAAAGGTCTCTGATGGTTTCTCGTGGAATTCGACTCCATTCTTCCTGTGCAGCAATTCTCAATTCTGCAATTGAGTTAGGAGCTGGTTTTCGTGCTCGTATATGTATTTTTAAGATGTCCCAAACATATTCTATGGGATTTGCGTCAAGACTGTTCGGTGGCCACTCCACTGCCTCAAGTTCAACGAACTCAAGACTTGGTGACTGTTCTTGCAGAATGTGCACGAGCATTATTATACATTAGCACGAAATTGTCATAACAAATGAAGCCGCTTTAAGATAAAACATGCTCTGCAAGGATGTTGCGTTTGTACCAGTCAGCATTCCTTCTTGAATTGACCTCTATAAGCTCGGTGCGACTGTCCCAACTAATACCACCACACAACATTATGGAACTACCACCAACCAACCATGTGCAAGATTAACATTCTGCGAAACATTCTCCAGATCTTCTTCATACTCAACCACGTCCATCTTAGTGTCCATGACTGTATTTTAATTTCATCTGTGATAGGAATTTTCCCCACTGATGTTGATTCCAGTTGACATGGGCTATGACAAACTGTAACCACAGTATTGTAACCGTCTAGATTCGTGACGTGGGTAAAGCCCAGAAACTGTGTCAGGGTGTTTTGGATTCAAACCAATTTCTTCGAGTCTTCCTATTACTATTTTGGCACTTATGGTAACTTGTTTTGTGCTCGGTAGCTGAATTTGCAAATATTGGTCATCTCTTGCCGTTGTACATCTCTTACGTCCTTGGCCAGGTCTTTTTTGTACTCCCCAGTCTCATTGTATCGCTCCACAATACGGGAAACAGTCGGTTGATGAATATGCAATCTCCGTGCAATATCTTCTTGTCTGCATCCCTCATTTACTAAAGTACTGATTTTAACACAAACTAATTCGCTCAAATACGGCATCTCACTAAGAAACCTACAGAAACAAGACATGAAGTACTCGAAATGTCATTCTGACAACAATAAACAAAACAATAGACACCAATAGTGGCAAAGGCACGCTATATTCATAGTTTATAATTTGTACCATTATTTTACTTCATATAGCGACTATGTCCAAGCAAAATCTTGATATGAAATATGCAATATTTTTGTCCTTTGTTTGAACCTGAACCAATGAACCCATTCTTCCAGGTGCGTTCCCCTACAAGGACACCGAAGACGTGATGGTGCTGCACTGGCTGAAGATGGGCAAGCGGCTCGAAAGGCCCTACATCTGTACGGACGAACTCTACTCGTTGATGCTGAGGTGCTGGTCGGAGTCACCAGAGAGCAGACCCTCCTTCGAAGAGCTGGTCGACCTCCTGGACGTGAAGAAGAGGAAGGTGTACGTGGACTTCGCAGAGATCAGCCCCAGGTACGATTTTCCGCCGATCAAAGAGGTGTGCGAGTCGCCGGAGGACCTTCCGGATGGATGAAGTGGACAATGTTTTACCGTGTAAAATGTCTAAAGTGTTTATACTTATTTTCATAAAAAAATGTTTATATTATTGCCCCTTGTTATTGAGTTTCATCAAAACACAACAGATAAATTTCAATTGAAGGTCCGACATCAATTGAAGTCATCTGATTTAATCCAAGGTAATACCACGAGTCCTTCGAATTCAATCGATAAATTTTCATTTTCCACAAAAACTTTTTATTTGGCAAAAGTATGAAAACAAACCGATTGATAAAATCACGAGTCCGTAGGACGAGTGATTTTCATCTAATTCGGTTTATTTGAATGCTTTTGCCTCAAAATAAAAAAGTTTGAGTTTTTCGAAAATGAAAATTTATCTTATTAAATTTGAAGAACGAGTTGTATTTGGAGAGATTATTTTTTGAACAAATAGAAGAAAGAACAATTTAATTGATCAAAATTTCATTTACATGAAAAGGAACGGAGAATAGGTGAAAATTTTACAAATTTGAAATGTCAAACAACGATGTATGCCCTCTATGATCCAGAAGAGATATGATGCTTAAGCATAGAATATGATAATGCTTGCCGACAATACCAAGAGATGGCGTCACACCTCTCATTGTACAAGGTTGATAATTGAAAATTTCTAATGAAATGAAAATCGCGCCAGAAGGAACATAAAATCATTCGTTATGTCGTTGTATCAAAATCTTCATACAACGGTTTCTTCTCATACAACAAAAAATTAATTGTATTCAATAAAAACCAATTGTACGCCATCTTCATTTGAGTTAAAAAAACCTTAAATATTTGAATCGGTCGTTCGCTATATCTGTCATAAAGTTGGGGTTATGAGCTATTTACGTGTTTGAGTGTTCATTGAAATGTGTTATGTTATTATTATGCTGAAAAAGTGAAAAGTGAATGACTATTAATAATAAGGTAACTCTTCATTCATGATAATTTATATAAATATGAGCCAGTTTAATAGAATCGACGCGGTAAACCGTATAGTTTTGACAGTTCAAAGGTAAACAACGTTTTATCGAAACAATCGACCAGGCAGTTTTATCGGTATAATACCCAATGATTGGCTAGAATAACCATAGAATAAGCCGCTACTATTGGTTGAAATGCCGAAAACGTCACATTTTGACAAGTGAAAAAAATAATCATAAATATCGCTTCATGATCATGAAGAGGATAGAATGTTTTTTGTGTGCTATTCGATGAAAATCGACTGGACCCCACATTATGATGTTTTATTTTGCTTCTTTTGGTATTGTTTTTCCAGTGGGTTCGGTTGATAATGTATAAGAAAAACAGAACAAATGTATTCACTAACGGCTAATTTATAAATCCTAGTCCTTATCCGAATTATTGTCGATGTATTAGTCCCAGTCTTTGTTTCAAAAAATTATTCACCACTTATTTAATACCTCTTGCCAGATGATTATCAGGCATTCCGGATCACGTGATGTCTGGAGGACAAACACCAGTTTTACCATGAAAATCACAGTCTTTCGAGAAAACAAACGGAAGTTTCTGGGGGGCAGGTGCCGCAACATTGATTTATTTGACACTTTTGACAAGTATCTGGAATGCCTAAGGATGAGAAATATAACCTAATTTTGCTTATTGGTCCTGAAGATTTCGATTGATTTGTTGCATATTTTTATGTCTGATGTCAACAAACCTGAAATGAGCTCATTTCGTGAACATTCTTTGTAAAAACAAGATTTGACAGGATATTTCGAAATTTAAAAAGACATATTATATTCTAGATTCCAGAACAAAGTTTCGGTTTGGAGATCAGCAACAAAAACCTTGATGAGATATATATAAATTTGATCAAAAATAACCGCCAAAGAATGTATACAAACCCAATCAGCTCTTATATGTCTTCAATACACACACTGAAACTCTACACGTTCATTCATTTGGTTGAAAATAAATTGGAACATTCAAATCTCGCCTTCAAAATCAATAGTGACCAACATGATCATTCAACCAGATGTTCAAATAATTTATCAACAATGAAATTCAGATCAAGCACAACAATCAATTCATTACACGGAAGAGTGCTGTATAATAGATTACCTGATGCAATAAAAACATTTGGGAATTCAATTTCAAAGTTGAACTTGAAGAAAAATTTATTGCGATAGTCGAATGTTTATTTTTATTTCCATTTATTTATTTTTTTTACTTCTATTGACAAGTCTGATTTCATCATCTTACTTATCATTTTCTCCGAAGCATTTTTTTTTCAAATGTCAATATATTTGATTCATTATTCATTTGTTTCTCACTTTTCCTTTTATTAGCTTGTGAGTTTCTTGGGACATAATAAACATCATTTAAATATGTGTCCATATGGGAAAAGTGATCATGCCACTCACGACCTTGTCTTCATCTAATCTTGAAAGTTGAAATTTGGGAACTCTCAAGGTCACTTTTTTCCGGATTGAGACGGAAATTAAAACTGCAACAGGTCAATAAATAATCTTATGGAAAGATAAAAAATTAACTTTCTATTGAGATTAAAACTGAGACACGTACTAGGACTGGAACAATGACAGAGATGTATGGATTTGCCCTAAATTCTAAGTTTCGCAAAGCAGAATATATGGAATGCAAACCATAAGTGTTTATAGTCAAATATAGACAAATACGTGGTCTCGGTAGTGTAAAGGTTAGCACGTTCGCCTATCAAGCGTAAGACCTGGGTTCGAATCCCTGGCAGGTCACCGTGCTGGATAATCACACGTTGAAAGGTAAGACCTCGTTTATTCACTGCTCGCACGCAGTTGAGGGACGACGTTCGTCAGCTAGAATGTCCAAAGAACACCGCATGAGTCAGGAAAACTTCTCTCGGCAAGAAGCTCCAAAGTTCAGCTGTTCTATTGAAAAAGATCCCTGACCAAGAGAGGTTCGACAGGTCTTCAAGTTCACAACAAAGGGGTGGGAATTCTGAACTCGTCGGGTCTTCCTTGTAGATACTGCCAAGGGTGGAACGATTGAAGACGATTCAGAAGAGCATCGACGGATTGCCTCTCTCTGAATAGAATCAAGTGCCCGATAAATAAGAAGTATATTCCAAGGCAGGTCGTATCTGAGCCATGTTTTTAATCCCTGCGTATTTTTTTTTTCATTTATCAATTCATGATCATGGTAACTTAAGTAAGCATCCAGACGTTTAATTTCCATATTATTCCTTCAATTAGTTCCTCAGAAGTCCAATACACTCCCACATTCTGACCTAATGAGTCAATTCAAGATTGACTTTCCTACTGGCAATTTGAAGACGACAGTGTTTAAAAAGGCGAATGAAACGGCAACTTGAAATAAAGAGCATATATTATCATCTACTTATACTTCCTATCGGTAAGTTCAGTCATTGAACCCTAGAGGGTCGTAGAACAACACGCTTTTGCCCAAATCGTACCTTTCCAACTTCCTGATCAGGTACTTCGCTTTGGAGACGCAACACTTCTCGCAATCGTCTTTGGGTGGCAAACTAACGGCCAGGTTCAGGTAGTACTTCGCCTTGTAGAACTGTCCAGTTTCCACACAGGTCTCTCCCAATAAGTATATGTTCGGTAAAAAGGTCCTCGGCTGTAGCTCTTCGGCCTTCAACAGATATCTAGAAAACATTACTAAATTTTGCTTGCTAGATTTTGAGCAAGTAACTGTCACAACGGGCAATTTTCGGTTATAATTGCATGAAAATTACCGATAATTTTGTAAGAAAGCGTGCCATCTAAAAATTGCAAGAGTTTATTTTCATATTTTGGCGAAAATGCCCGAGTCCGAAGGACGAGGGCTCTTTTACAAAATATGAAAATAACCGAATGCAATTTTTATAAGATATCACGCTTGAATGCAAAATTATCTGGTCATTTTTATGCACGAATGTAATTCATTGGAATATTTCACGAATGAAGAAATGCTCAAGGAAATGTTATTTTTTGTTCATTTATACTTTCCTCTATAGATTGTATGGAGTACTCACCTAAACGCGAAATGTTTTTCTATTTGTGAAGTCTATCTAACATTTATTTGTGTTGTTTACTGAGGTCTAGCGATACGGTTTCAAATGTGTTGTTATGGTGACTTGATACAATGCAATAACCGCTGTAAGATTTCGATAATTGCATTGCTCCTATGGGACATTTTATATATGAGGGAAATATTCAGTTTGACACCCTCAGTTAATGCAAAATCCTAACCAAACCAATGTTAATGCCCCTTCGAAATCCGTTTGCGTCTAACTGAAACGAAAAAGTGGTAGGATTATTCGTGGGTTTATCAAAGGCCTTCTATAGTGTGGATCATGAAATTTCATTGAAAAAAAATTGAACATGAAGATAAGCCGTGAAAATGAGACTTATGAAACAAGACAATATTCCAAATTTCTTGTTATCGAAGTAGATGCACAACAATCATAATGCAGCCTTGAACGCATACTATGCTTATATACATATACAGTGTGCCCAAGATAAGGATGAACAGCATGGGGACGTGCCATATAAAAAAACAAAGTTGATGATGATTTCTTCCAAACGAAACATTGTACGGAGATTTTGTGAGCGCCATTTTGTAGAGGTAAAAAAGTGGCAATGAGAAAGTGTCTTTGTTTTTTTCGAAACTTTTCAAATAACTTCGGAAAAAAATAAAAACCAAATCGCCAAATTTCGGTTTTTCCCGAATATCTCCGGAAGTAAACAACATTTTTGGGATTTCTCAACATCTATTTATTGACCCCTTAATTGCGCAACTTTTTGTCCATTTGACCTACCGTGTAACTCTTACGGTTACCGAGATCCCCATGCTGTTCATCCTTATCTTGGGCACACTGTATATTCCAGACTGAAATATGGATTAATATTCTGGGGAAATTCTGTTCAAGTAAACTGAACTTTCAAAATGCAAAAGACCTGTATACGAAGCATTCTTAGGAAAGACAATAGCAGGGAAATATTCAAACAACAAAAAACCTTACTATGTCCTGTATCTATATTTATGAATATGCATATTTTGCAAAGACAAATTACGAAGAATTCATAAAACCGAATGAAACAGATCAGCCCCACTTTAGCAGATTTTTGAAACTGAAATTACCCCAAACGATATTTGCCTAATACAGAAGAATGTTTTTATCAAATTTTAAAAATTTTGAACAGTTTTTGTCAACAATTCAGAAGGCTCGTTAAATACAAGTTCAAGAACAAACTCAAACAATATTTGATAGAGAAAGCATTCAATTTGTACTGTTCCACAATGTGAAATATTATAGAAAAAAGTTATTATTGTTATTATTATTAAAGTTTAGTCACAATAACTAACATAAGAATGCTACTATGCCCTAGTTGAATAAGCCTCTGGAGTATTACTATATTTTGATTCGAGCCAAAGGGCATATTATGCCATATCTGAAAGCAATGGCAGTATTTGATAGTCGTTCCACAAATTGTTCTAAACTTTCAAGTAATTATTGATAAATGAAAATGACTGACGTGGGAATGTATTGAAAAACTGATTTATTTGACAGACCAAAGTCGACTGACTCTACATTGGGTCCGACGTCACTCAGGAATCGCAAGCAATGTAGCGAAGCTGATGAATTTGCAAGACATTGCAAAGATCATCGACATTATCTGTAGCTTTTTCAGAGCCACCGCACTCAGGTCTCAGCAGATCCCTTGTTTTCTGCTATATATATATATATATATATATATATATATATATATATATATATATATATATATATATATATACTATAACTATAGAGCCAATAGTTTGCAAGAATATTTTAATAAGAACTTTTTACGAAGTGTATTTAATTCATAATTGTTATTACCATTATATTGTTCGTTTTTATGCTTCTATTCAAAATAAATAAATTCAATATCTATATTTATATTTGTTCGAATTTGTCAATGAGATGCAAATCTTCAGGCAATAAAGTAGATTTTTCTACTCCCATTAGCGCGGCAGATTAATTTACAGGGGGATACCTTGTACCGGTTAAGTACTTCCACCATATATGAACCCCATATATATGGCCGCCCATCAAGGATAAAGGATTAGATAAGTAAAAAAAAATGATCATCTGAAATTGTCGAGCGCGTCAGATTAAGGTAGGGTGAGTTTTTTACATCCTGAAACGTGTATATTCCACTAATCTGACAATTCGACAGTGACCTTAAGAAGGAGGAGGGCTACAAAGTTGTAAAAAAAACGTCATCTCGACATTGCAAGAATTGCAAAAAATATATAATCTGACGATTCACACCAGCCGAAATGAAAATTTTGAAAATTGCTTATAATTATTCTCTTATAAATATAAGTATTCTACTGAAACTTTTCCTAGAGATCAATTACCCTAACACCAAACTGATATTTTTGCACTCGACGCGCGTTTCGCTAACAAGGTTAGCATCTTCAGGAGAAGAAAATTGATTCTAACTACTAACTACTAGTATCAATTTTCTTCCCCTGAAGATGCTAACCTTGTTAGCGAAACGCGCGTCGAGTGCAAATTATCAGTTTGGTGTTAGGATAATTGATCTCTAGGAAAAGTTTCAACTTTTACACCAAAGGTTCCAAAACTCATCGTTTATTTGAGTATGCTACTAAAAAAAGCATACACTTTTTTTATTTGCATGCTTTTCCTGAGATTTTCAATTTATTCAAGATCAATGATTTAAACAAATAAAAAAAACAAATTGGCAGAATAGGCGAATCCCTTCAGACAATCGTCAGATTATGAGACAAAAATGTCTAGGGCGTAAAAATGAACCATATATATCTTAATCTGACGCGCTTGTGTATTTCAAAATGACGATTTTTTTTTCTCATTCCAATAACGGCTGCGAGTCTGCGTCACATCCAAACCGTCAGATCATTATATAAGAGCTTTTTTTTAGGTTCACTTAACATCCCCTCAGAAACTCTGACACGCTCGAGAATTTTTTTTTTTTTCATTTTCAACCCTTACGCACGACCACCCCCATCATGGAAGCAACAGTTTTTTTACATTTTTGAAAGTCTATAGCCGCTCCCCCAACCAATGCAAAGGTATACATTATATAACATTTTTTTATTTCTATCACCTAAGCTTCGCAACCCAATAGGTCTGTGTGACACTCGAGTAAATCCCGATTTAGCATCGTGGGCTCTCCTACTATTAAGTAATCGACAGCTGTTAAGTACTGGCCCATTCAAAATACACGTGTATTTTAAAGTAATAACGGCAGCTTCCGGAATTTTTTAAAAATGATGGGATATGTAATATTTGATCTGATAAATTCGATCTCATGACTACATTTTATAGCCAAAAAACCAAATTTAGCGAATTTTCGTTTCAAATTCTTTAGGAATTTGATGGTAATCTTAGGAAGTTTATTGTTTAACAGTTCGTTTATTGGTACTGAAGAAATTCGCTCGTGCGCAACAGACTACTACTTATCCCCCTAGTTACGTAATATACTATTTGATTCGATCTGGATATTTCTTTCATGAAATTGACCATTATCAAGAGACTCATATTTACTTGTACGCTTCGTGGTAACTCGCCTCTGGTGGTTCCGTCGCTATGAAGTATTTCGCGATCATTCTCTGAAACCAGTTCAGCTGGCACATCTGGAAGAGCAACTTTCCCAGCATGTAGTGGGCGGAGAAATCTCGAGGATCCAGCTCACACGCCCTCTCTAGATGATCTCTCACCACTGGGAAATTCTTTACGCGCTTCTCCAGGTTGATCTGTCCGTTGTAGGTGTCTAAAATGATGGCGGACCATTTGTGCACTTCTGCCGATTCATCACCTGAAAAAGAAAAAGTGAAAGAGGTATGTATTGTTTAAAGGTTGGCTCTAGTGGCCAACAATGCCACGTGACAGAAATAGTTGCCTAATGCAAAACATAAAATCACAAAAGCAGGCATCTGCCTATCGCATGAAACAATTTCACAGAACGACAAGAGCATTTTTATCAGTATTAGACCATTAAATTTCATGACTAACCGACAGAAACAGCAATATCCAAGACGTCTTGGGCTTCTTCGAGCATCTCTAATCTAACATCAGTCGTTACATCCTGTTCGAAGCTCAAATTGTACAATACTCTGGCGATCCTCCACAGAACTTCCTGTTCCCTGACTAATCTTATCCTGTCGAGCAGCTCATAAGCGTCCATATATCGTTCTTCTTCGTGAAGTCGATCGGCTAAAGAAAGGATCTCAGGAATAGTGTGGTGATTCCATAGTTTGCAAATTTTCTCCTCTGGTTTTTCCGCAAATGGGGCGTAGTTACGTAGTGTCTTAATGAATGATAAAAGATACAGGCAAGAATAGATACTGTACTTTTTAGGAACGTGACGTGAAAACAAAGGTCTTATCAAATGACTGAATGGAACTATTAATTTTGACATCTTTAAACACGATCGACATGCTTTTCATAGCTTCCTGCGATCAAGGAGTCCGTGCAATACATGCATAATCGACGGCCTGAGCACAGCTTAGAAACACGTAAGCTGTGGCCTGAGCAAGAGACCTTCGGTGGAATAGAATACTTATACCAAGTGTGAGAAATTAAACTAAATCAACTAGTTCGTGTTCCGTTTCTGAATATTGTTACCATTAGACGTTCCGTTGTACTGGTTACCACAGTGACCGCCTGAAATGTGGTTGGTAACGGGTAACGGGATATGGTTACTGAAGAGTTGGTAACTTATCTATCACTAGAGTAACCGATAAGAAATCGTTGGAGAGTTGAGAAAAAATGAAAAGTGGGAGTTTTCTTTCTAGTGATTCACGTCCATTTTTGTTCATTCGTTGTGGAATAAGGGGATTTGTAGAACCGAGTAAGGCTGGATTCAGACAGATCCGAAAACCGATCGTACGACGATCAGATAGCTTTCTGATTGGTCTAAATTGGTCTGAATTTAAATTTAGACCAATCAGAAAGCTATCTCATCGTCGTACGATCGAATTTCGGATCTGTCTGAATTCAGCCTAAAGCAGAGTTCATGTAGATACGAAATTTGCACAAATTCGTCCTAATTAAAAAGGATGCATCTAAAAAATGGCCAATGATATTCTAGTGTTCGATCTCCATCTCATTTTAATCGCAATTTTTTTCCGAAAATCGTACCTATATGAACTATGCCTGATAATTAGCTAAGAGAGAAATTTTTCATGTCACCAGATAAAAATGACCGACAATCCAAGCTCAAGTACCTCTCAACTGAGCAGTTAGCACTTGTTACCAGTCTGGTTAATTAGACAGAGAAACGGAGCACGGCCAATATCGTATACGTTTTTCTACATCAAGAATCTGATGTGATATGGCAACACTGACCTCTTCAGGTAACCGTAACGCCGTAACGTAACCTCAGTTTTGATTTTTTGAGTTTAAAAAAAAATCTGAAAACAATTTCCAATTCCAATTTCCAATACCCCAAACCAATGAAATAAGGGTGAAATCATCTTCGTCTAAAAATATTCAGTAGTTTTTTCATCATGGATCTACTGAAAGTCATTCTAAGTACTTGCGATTGTGAGGAATTTTATGAAAAATTCAAAACCAATGATATAGATGCCCATACTTTAAAAATTTTGAGTGAGGAGGATCTAGCATACATTGGCATTGAAAAGGAAAAGAGAGAGGACATTCTAAAAAGACTGAGCAATCTTCATCTACCTGCTGAGTGAGAATCTCATTGAAAATGTTCATTTTCAAATCTCAAAAAAAGTATTTTGATGAAACATGCTATTTTTCTTTTAGAAAGAAAATAGATTTGTTAGTGGACGAACAGTACATGGAGTTGGCTTTGGACGTAATATCAGAACAGCTCAACGGGCACTTGGCTGTCTTCACTTGTGCTGAACGAAGAGAAGATACAGACATGTGTGATATCAATCTAACCCCAGCAATAAAGTGTCTGGAGAATATTTTGTTTTCAATGGAGAAGGAAATTGATTCTTTTGAATGCAAGGTATGATAACTAGGGACCCAATGAAAATGTTTTTATAGTGTTTTACAATTCGAGCTGAAGAGGAACGAAACACCTCAAGAGTTCAGCACAATTTTTCATGTTTATATTTTATTTTCAGTTATCCAAGAGAAATGAGAAAACAAGCAATAAGCTCATCATATTTCCAGTAGTTGCATTCACAACTTTGGCCCTTCTATTTTGTACCAGGTACATCTGCACTTGAAGGAAATTATCTTTTAATAAATCGATATCTTGGGAATTTTTTCCATAGAGCTGTTTTATGTTGGAGATTAACTTTCTGATGCTTTTGTTCTCCAGAAGACAGCAGAACACACTTTTGGCAATACGTATATATTTGAGATAAAAATAATGTGACCAATTGTGTATCATTCACTTCTTGACCTATGAAAACTCCATGCTTTTTTAAATCTGTGCCTATTTATGGAAAAATAGCCTTTTCTGTATTTGTAGCTGCTTGAGGGACATATCTTGGATATTAATTGGGTTTGTCCTAAATAAAGTGTTTCACCAGATTTATGCACTAGTTTCAAGTAATAAGAGATGGAAATTATTAAACTTTTTTGTGACAAGGGCATAAATGTTCCTATTGAAAAGTGAAGGTTGAACTTCTTATGGATTATTACTCGGAACTTATTTCTTATTACTTGAACATTCGGTAATACTTACTTAAGTTGAAAGCTAAAAATGGGCAATGTATGATGATCTCGTAAGCTTATTGGATACAGCAACTCTTACAAGGAATTCTCTAGTTCCATTTCTTGATCGGTAGATAAACATGCTCATTTGTCGCATCTTGAGTTTATTTGGACCATGGTTTATAGCTAGTCAATGCCTGTATTAAAAGGATTTGAAGCATTGCAAGACAAAAGTTTTTTACTCTGAAGGAAAAAATAAGTGCAGAGTTCTGTCTGTCAGTTTGACTGAAATGTTGAGAGAAAGATTATGAAGCTTGACGTTAAAAGTTTATGAAGGAAATGAAATTTTAGCTATTCAAATAATAGGTTTGTTCTAGCCGTATTCGGGTTCGCAATAAATACTGTTCTAGGACAGTCAAAAACAGTCACCCACCCAATTAATGTAGATATATTCGCGACAAACCCTTCACGCATCAACAGTCCAACTATTTCGAACCGTTCCTGAACTGTTTTTGTTGTGAACCCGAATAAAACCACTGGTTCTGAAAAATTGTGGTTCTCGGACGTCGGGATCATGCGCAGTTAATAAAGAGCGTTCTGGTGTGTCGAGGACAAGTTCGGATTGATGAATCCTCTGTTCTGGTTTCGCATTTAAAATGATCTCGGACCGTCCTGAACTATCACGACTTGTTTTTGCTCTTGAGCAAGAACTGATGAAAACTGTTCTCGATGCGCATGCGCAGTCAAGTTCAAGTCGTAGGTAGGCGGTAGGGTAGGTGTTTGTTTTGTTTATAGTTTATTAAGCTGTAAGCTCCTACTTTTGGTTTGTATGATTTATACAAATCCAAAAGTATTAGGATTCTCTCCCTGCTAAAAAAGTTATCTCCATCCCTATCGTAATTTTTCATTTTGTATTAGAAACTCTGACAACTGATATTCTTCTGAAAAATATTTATTTTTTAGTTAGATCGGGACCATGCACTTTTTCACTCAATGTTTACCTGACATGGAACTAAAAATTTTAAAGAAAAATAATGAAAATATAGGTACTAAAGAACGTTTCAAACTGCTATTACGAATGACGAACAAACAGTGAACTGAGTGAACTCCCAAATATATATGCCCAAAATCCCAAAATACTTTTTAATGGCAGCCAACTCAAAACTTCAAAACTCAAACCTACTGTGTTGAAACCATTAATTTCCAAGCTGCCCACCTATCAAATAAAAGCTCCCTGTATACGAAAGATGGCGCAGTGGTCACTCAAAAAGAGCGTTCTGGTTCAACCAAGTGTTCGAGACTGTCCTGGACTGTCTGGGATTTTTTGCTTCTACGCATCATGTCCTGCGCAGGTTTGAAACAGTTTTGGATCTTCGAACCAGAACAAACCTAATATACAAACCATGGATGATATTGACCAAAAATTCCACTTCTGTTTCTGAATTGATTGCCATCTCTTGGTAGTATGTGTAAGTAATCAAGAAAATGTGTGATTCAGGCTACGACGTCCGTAAGAAAAACGAAAGAAAAGACATGACTTAGAAAGGAAGTCACTGGTGCCATCTACCCGTAATATCCATACTATACTATCAAATGATTTTGTTTGGACATCGTAATTAGAGTTTCTTAGGGCCGGTTTTTCAATGCAAGATATCTGTCAGATTAAAATAACCATCAGTTTTTTTCCTTGTCACTACCAAATATTATCCACGCGCACCTCCTCTCTCCTTCCATCTATCTGACAGATAACTCATTTATCCTTGTATTGAAAAACTGGCCCTTAGTGATTTAGACAGTGATACCTAAGATGTCTATATACTGGTGTTTCTAATGTTGCGATATTGTTTCAGACAAACCTGTGGACAAGGCGTGGTAGTTCATCAGTGGCCATGAGGGGCGCTGGTAATCAAAAATTTCTATTAATTTTCGTGATCACTCGACACGGATAATAGAGTATACGGTCGTTCAATGCCACGTCATTGACTTGTACATGTCACTGGGTAACCAATCAGAAAACATGATTTGAGCAGGGCTGAAGTTTGAAAATGACACCGGCTGACAATCATGTTTTCTGATTGGTTACCCAGTGACATGTACAAGTCAATGACGTGGCATTGAACGACCGTATACTCTATTATCCGTGATCACCAAAACGCGGCAA
This sequence comes from Zygogramma bicolorata, assembly GCA_032362365.1. Taxonomy (NCBI): domain Eukaryota; kingdom Metazoa; phylum Arthropoda; class Insecta; order Coleoptera; family Chrysomelidae; genus Zygogramma; species Zygogramma bicolorata. The sequence continues at coordinate 809,283 of JAVJAQ010003051.1, read as the reverse complement.
ATTTGTGTTTAACTTTATGCGTTATTTATTTCATGTAGTTTGAAAATAATTTCTCAGTTGGAATAAATTTGCATTGTGTTTCTTCTGATCTGGACCAGAATTCGCAACGACACTTGGCAACACAGGACTGCAAGAGTGCCGGTACCTGGCGGATTTTTTGCAGTACTACTACGCCTACATCATCAAATTTTTCATCAAGTTGGCCATATCGGTCGTCTGATTTGCTGACAATCTTTTCTATGGAGTGAAAACACCAGTATATAGCCACCTTAGTGATACCAATGGAGATATCCGACTTATTACGACCTTGAAAAAAAAGAGAGGAAAGTTCTTAATTATTCCATTCCTTTCTACAGTGTAGCCAACATCAACAATGTATATAACTATGGTTAAAAATCCAAAACTAACAATTCGACCATATATGTCAAAAGTCAAAGACCGAAAGACGGTTTACTTTTACTGTTTGTTTATCTCAATTAATCGTTCAGTGCTAATTTTATTATACGTATTGTGCAATTTATTAGATTTTTTTTATTATTTTAAAAGTGTCTCAAGTGTGTTTAGGTATGATGGATGACCAAAACATAACGCTACTACCTGAAGACGTTCCCGGTGCAACTTTGAGAAGAGGCATCAGTTTGCATGATCACCGTGTACAAGAGTTGAAAAGGTGGTTAGAATGATAGAATGTCGGGGTCTCAAAAAAACGGACAAAAAGTCTAAGTTAATCGAAAGGTAATATTTTTTACATACCCATTAAAATCAATGTATGTAAACTTTCTATATTCTAGGATAAAAAACTGTATAGATGCTGGTAGAGAAAACAGTATATTTTTGGGAGCTGATGGAGGATTGTGGTATGAAAAAAAGAAACATGCTGATCAGGCCTCTAGTTCTTCTGCATCAACATCTGCAGAACCTTCAACCAAGCCTTCAACACACACTGTTGGGAAGTGGAATAAGTTTCCATCAGTAAATATACCCAAGTTTTTCAATAGAGGACACATTTATTCTTACATCGTTGGAACTCTTATTGAAGATGAGGATTGTGAGGTTACTTACGAGAGCACAACTAAAAAACCTTTCCGATATGGTAGACAGTATGTTGATAGTGATTACATTCATGATGTGATGGATAAGTTGGTCCGAAACAGTTACATGCTCAAAGCTAATTGTTATAGTTCATTTCAGAAAAATGAAAAATATTCGGTTAACATTGAACTCAATAACTTGTCAGGAGCTGTGATATCAGGTCAATGTGAGTGCAAAGCATCAGCTTTGGGAAGTTGCAGTCATGTTAGTGCTGTACTATTATTTTTGGAAAAATATTGTATCACAGAAGGACATTCAACCCTGGCACCTACAAGCAAGTTGAGAGAATGGGGGCTTGGAGCTAAAGATAAAAATCCTGGAAGTGTGGCAGTTAAAGAATACAAAAATGTCAAAATTCCCTCTTTCAGATCTAGTTTCGATCCTAGACCAACAGGTTATACAAGAGAAATAAACCTGAATAACTTTGTGGCTGATCTCCAAAAAAATGAAGAGCAATGCATTTTTCAATCCTTCCTCACGATAGAATATGAAGACTTTGTTTTAGATGAGGATGATATAAATATATTGAAAAGTGAAGTTTTGCAATTTAGGGAAAATATGATGACATTTTTCAATACTGTCATTGAATAGCTTGGTGCTTATCAAAGGAACTGATCAAGGCAGCAAAAAGTGGAAGAAAATGAGAAGATATTTTTTAACCTTGTCTTTAACTAAAAGAATAACCAGTTTGACCAGTGATTCAGCAAAAATGAACTTTCAAGAAACATTTATGGGGACTATTTAAAGATATCCAGACAAATGCAATGAGGTGTGGCTCTGAGATGGAATCAGTTGCAAGAACAACTTACATTCTCATAGTAATAGAAGAAAATGAAGAAGTGCAGCAAATTGGACTAGTCGTTAACAAAAAATATCCGTCTCTAGCTAGTAGCGTAGATGGTAGTGTCATGAAAAATGGGCAGATAGTTAGAATTATTGAAATCAAATGCCCCAAGCTCCTAGAAGGTCATGATCCCCATGAATTCCAGAAGATTTTAAGTCCCGCTCAGAGAAATAATTTTTTCTTGAGGAAAGTAAATGGTGTTTTCGGCATTAAAGATAATCACCCATATCTATATCAGGTGGTAACTTCAATGATTGTATTTGAAGTTGACCAGTGTGATTTTGTAGTTTGGTCTGATAAAAATATGTTAGTTTTCAAGGTTCATATGAATGAAATCGACCAAGTCACTATAAACTATATTGAATCAAAGTTTCTTATGAAAACTCCAAGGAACTTGAAATGTGAAGAAATACATTTTTCATCTTGAGTAAAATCAGTGAAGTTTTACTTTTTTGTATCAGTTTTTTGATGACATCTCCAACTTAATTTCAGTAGCATCTATTACCATTGTGATTTTTTCAGGGAATACTTCAAAGCAATGTGGTATATTTGTACTTCGACGAGATTTCTCAGTAATATCTCCTCGCACGTCAATACATTGAAAATATTGAAATTGAATGAAGGTGAAACATAAAGAAGAGACATACTTTTCACTGATATCACAGAAAATTGACAATTCTTTAATAAGAGTCAGTCCTGTTCTCAGTCTTATTAATGAGATAACTAGTTGATCTCTAACACTCAATTTCTCTTTGATTTTACACATCCTAACTGGAGACTTCCTCTGACCCTGATAATATTTGAGATTATTCATGATACTGGGATCTAGAAATTCATAATATGCCTCAAATTGCTGTTTCGACAAACCAGTTAAAAAGGGAAGTTGTTTCTAGCCGTTCATAGCTGAAATAATTGTTAGATGTCAGTGTGTGTACTTTTGTCTTTCACAATATCGGCATAGTTATGTTCACTGCATATAGCATAAAACACTTCATAGTTTTTTCTACACTCCCTACTACAATTGTTTTCATCATATTTCTGAAACTTTTTTATATCATCACTTGGCATGAGATTACTTGAACTTTCCTCATTTGCATTTTTCTCAATTTCGATAGTGGCACCCAAATTCACATCTGAAGAAACATATACACATTCGTAGTTGTGGGGCACAGGATATTCATTACCATATTTCAAAAAATGTTCGGAACATTTGTAAGTATTTTTATTCAAACTATCCAATGTTAAATTTGGGTTCCCACAAAGTTCTAGCCATCTCAAACATTTGGGTAGGTTCCTCGAAGGCTTTGGAAAAGGTAGGAATGTTACTTTGCATTTTCTCCACCTAGAATTTTTGCAGTCTCTATAGAAACACCTTGGCATTTTCTATAAAGATCTAAATTGTTTTGTAATCATTACACACACTTTGCAAGATACTTACGTGGTTAACTGTATGAAAAATATCTGAAGATCAAACAAAAAATATATATTTCCTTTATTCAACACGCTAATGAAAAATTCCTGCTATTCGTACAAAAGTCATAAACAATCAAATATTTCCCACACTTTTTTTGGGGGCTTTTAGCTTGTCCAACCCATCTATCAGTGTTGGCTCTCCTGACAACAGAGATGGAATTATTAAGAACTTTCCTCTCTTTTTTTTCAAGGTCGTAATAAGTCGGATATCTCCATTGATACAGAATCAGTTCTGAAACTAATATTTTCGATGGTTATCAACTGACCACGTTGCATCAACGATTACTAATGTCACCCTGATGAGGTTGGTCCATTTTCCAGGCAGCCAACGAAGCAGAGTCTCCCATCCAAACCTGATCATTGATAGATTAGATTATTTATTGAATCCTTAGCAAACAAAGACATGATGATTCGTCACGTACAACAGATGAAATGAAATAAAAATATAACGATAGCAACTGTGACAGTCTGTAAAATAAAAAATGAACTGTATAAAAAGTGGATATTAAATACTACTGTGACTCATAAATTCATTCGTGCTGTTAAAGAACTTGTGTAAAAGCAACCGTTTATCAGAAACTATCGTCGTTGAGGTAGATTGTTAAAAAAATTTGCACCTGTATAAGATGGACATTTTCAGAAGATATTAGGAAGCCTTATTAAGTCTCCGTGCCTCGTAGGGTAGGAATGGCTATCAGATATTCGGTGATGATCACGTGAATATTTTTCAAAAAGGATTATACATTTGTAGATATATAAACAGGGTACGCACATTATTTCGTTCTCAATATCAAATAGAAAAATGGTTATTTATACATTTAAACATCCATTTCCAGTACAAACTTATATACAAAAATATTTGGGAATTTCATTAGCTTTCTATCAATACTACCGTCAAAATGACAAATTGTATATTATCCAGACCTCAGGGAGGACTACAATTCAAAGCACAAAAATGGTCTTCAGTCCAGTGGTGTATACACTACGCAAGTAAGGGTTAGTAAAAAAACGAATATGTATTGAAAAAAAAAATTTAATAGCACTCTAATCATATTGAGTGTTCTGATAGAGTAAGATCCCAGAGCAATCAGACATAACTTATTTTCACACGGATGAAACCTGAAGTTTTCAGTAGCGTCTCGTGTGCCTTGAATACCTACGCGCTTTGTGGAACTTGCCGAGTGACACCTGGGCAGGTACCAGGTGAGAAAGGTAACTAAAAATAAGAATTATTTTACTTAAATTCACATGGCTGATTTTTATATATGTCATGTAGAATATTATTTTAAAGTAATATCATAAGTGTCAGACACTTTTGATGGACCAGAGCTTTTATCAGACGCTTTTAAGCTACCCAAAAAATAAATGAACTTTACTTATTTTCACATGTCTGATTTTTTAATATGTTATTGAAGTATTTATTTAAAAGTTATATTTAATCAGTAAGACACTTTAGAGTGACCAAACATCCCCTAAGACAAAAATTATTCAGCCAGAAGTATGAGGGCGAGAGTACTATGCATGCGCTTCAGAGTGAATGAGACGTCCATAATAACTCGGTTTCCCTTCTCAAACTCACCATCTGTTTCAATCTACTGTGTATGTGATGTTTGTGTGTAATATAACTTATAGTATACAGTATAGTCAGTGTTGTTTTTTAAGGCATAATTGTGCCAAAAGGGGCACTATGGTAAGCACTTTGAGAAATTGGTCGAAAACGGGCACAATTTTAAGATTCCGTATTTTCGTGGTTCCGTGGTCATTTTCACTTGTCTAAATTCTCACTTTTCATTTCATTTTCCTCAACAATCCTGTTTCCTGTTAGTATGAAATTTAAAAATTATGATTTCTATGCAATATATACATGATTTCTCAACGTTCAGATTGGTAAACATTAAAAAATGGAGCTTCATGTAGTATCTGATATGCAATTGATGGAATTCCGCAGGTTTCTGGGGCCAAAATTGCCTCCTTTGGGGCTTTGGACAAACCGTCTACTTTTTGCGAGGACAAACGCTAACTCGAATGTGACTCAAGTGGCAATTTTTCATATTTATAATATATTATTGAATATATTTATATTTTTACGATGCAGAAAAACTCAAAGTCGTCTCCACAATTTAATATTTGAAAGGTGTTCAGTACGGTGATTCAGTACATGTTTCGAACCTACATAGGTTCATCATCAGCTGAATTTACATTGAATTCTACAATAAAGGAAGAGTAATATAATATAAGTTGATAAATGAAGTATGAAATTTACTTACATGGAGATGAAAAAAATAGCAAATTCACATGGTGAAGTTCAAAAGGACATAAAAAATTTGGTAGTGACAATTATGATTAATTTGATATTAGGGGAATTTGGGACATCCCTAACACCATAAATACATTAAAGATTGGGGGGCTTGGAGCCCTTATGCCCAATATGCAATATTAGAAAACTAACCTAACACAACCAAATTTTTTATGTCCTTTTGAACTTCACCATGTGAATTTGCTATTTTTCTCATCTCCATGTAAGTAAATTTTATACTTCATTTATCAACTAATATTATATTACTCTTCCTTTATTGTAGAATTCAATGTAAATTCAGCTGATGATGAACCTATGTAGGTTCGAAACATGTACTGAATCACCGTACTGAACACCTTTCAAATATCAAATTGTGGAGACGACTTTGAGTTTTTCTGCATCGTAAAAATATAAATATATTCAATAATATATTATAAATATGAAAAATTGCCACTTGAGTCACATTCGAGTTAGCGTTTGTCCTCGCAAAAAGTAGACGGTTTGTCCAAAGTCCCAAAGGAGGCATTTTTGGCCCCAGAAACCTGCGGAATTCCATCAATTGCATATCAAATACTACATGAAGCTCCATTTTTTAATGTTTACCAATCTGGACGTTGAGAAATCATGTATATATTGCATATAAAACATAATTTTTAAATTTCATACTAACAGGACACAGGATTGTTGAGGAAAATGAAATGAAAAGTGAGAATTTAGACAAGTGAAAATGACCACGGAACCACGAAAATACGGAATCTTAAAATTGTGCCCGTTTTCGACCAATTTCTCAAAGTGCTTACCAAAGTGCCCCTTTTGGCACAATTGTGCCTTAAAAAACAACACTGACTAGACTGTATACTATAAGTTATATTACACACAAACAGCACATACACAGTGTGCCCCTTTTTGCACAATTGTGCCTTAAAAAACAACACTGACTATACTGTATACTAAAAGTTATATTAGACACAAACAGCACATACACAGTAGATTGAAACAGATGGTGAGTTTGAGAAGGGAAACAGAGTTATTATGGACGTCTCATTCACTCTGAAGCGCATGCATAGTACTCTCGCCCTCATACTTCTGACTGAATAATTTTTGTCTTAGGGGATGTTTGGTCACTCTAATTTGTCTTAATGATTGAATATAACTTTTAAATAAATACTTCAATAACATATTAAAAAATCAGACATGTAAAAATAAGTAAAGTTCATTTATTTTTTGGGTAGCTTAAAAGCGTCTGATAAAAGCTCTGGTCCATCAAAAGTGTCTGACACTTATGATATTACTTTAAAATAATATCCTACATGATATATATAAAAATCAGCCGTGTGAATTTAAGTAAAATAATTCTTATTTTTAGTTACCTTTCTCACCTGGTACCTGCCCAGGTGTCACTCGGCAAGTTCCACAAAGCGCGTAGGTATTCAAGGCACACAAGACGCTACTGAAAACTTCAGGTTTCATCCGTGTGAAAATAAGTTATGTCTGATTGCTCTGGGATCTTGGACTATGATATACAATGTGCTTTGCTGTGACCATTAAAAAAAATAAATGATACACATAATATATTGAAAATCTCACACTAATAAAGGAATTTAGATCAATGAAACAGCTTCTGATAAGTAAAGCCTTTAATCGACTGACGAATACTTCTCTTAGTTTAAACTCAAATCAAACCTGATATGATATGTGATGGTTTATTCTTGAAATGTTTTGGATGTTCCTATTTGTTGTGTATTCGGCTAAATGCTTGCAGAAGTCAATTCTGAATATTTCTAAACACTATTTTTTGTACTGACCTATACATATATTCTTAAATTTTACTGACTCGTATTTATCATATTCTGTATGAACTTTCAAGAACCAATAAACACCCTATATGGAAGGTTATGTCAAAAAAAAATTTGTATCAGAAAGAAATCGATTCTGGTCAGATTTTTGTAAGCATTTCAACTGCATCAAAACTGTGTTCAGCTGTTTTTGCAGCAACAGGTTACTAAAGCGACAGAAAATTATTCGACCCTTGTTCAAAACATGTTTCAACTAAATTATCCAGAGATTAGAAGTTAATTTTCATTCCATAGGGATCAAAAATGAATTCTCAATCCCTAGGGATTCGAAGTGCCACCTGTATCCTTTAAATTAGGGATTAGAAGTGTAGTTTCAATCCATAAAGTGCATAAAATATATTTTTGCACTTTGTTCCTCATAGAAGTTAAATTGTGATTTGTCAAGTACATGAGAATATCGACATTGCGGCGATGCTTCAAATGTTTTTTACAGAGTGTATTTACAAACGCTTGTAGCGATCTGTTTGATTCACTTGATCAGAATGTAGGTGCTTCTGGAAAATCTTGAAAATTACAATGGTAAATATATACCTTTATTCTAATTCTTTTGTTGAACATAAAAACTGTTATAATTTTACTTCAGGAAAATAGCTAAAACAACAATGAAGAGATATTTATTTTGCAAACAATTTTTTTAATCATTTCATCTGGAGCCTACTAAAAAAAATCAGACTAATCAGGACAAGTCAAGTATACAAATCTCTGGGAGGGACAATTAAGTGTTTTAATTCGGAATTTCCAAATTTGATGTAGAAATCCGAGTTGAAACTTGTCATTTCAATGTGAAATTCCGAGCTATAACTAGATATTTTTGAATCATTTCCAGACCTTTGCACAAATATCCAAATAAAACATGTATATAAATTGTATTGAAAATTTATTTAGTGTATATAGGTTCAGTCGAGAAAAATACAAAATGTTCCTTAAATTACCTACTGTAAAAAAGTGAAAATACCTATCTAAAGAGATATTGTCGATTTTGTCACAGTTCACAAACGATTTTCAGTAATGGTTCACAAAATATACCAAAGATCCGATTTTGTAAATTGTTGACCAGTTTTAATGTAAAACATCTGTTGCAACTTCAATTAAACCCTGTGATGTGAGAGTAAAACATCCTCCACGAGCTGAGAGCAATGCTCGACAGAATAAATACGGGTGAACTCTGACATTATTTACATAGTAAAATGGCGTCAAGAGTTCTTAACGCTGAGTTTGTCCAGTCTCATACTCAATCCTTCAGAGGCGTCAGGTTTTTTCTGCTCGGCATCCATTTTGTCTTGTGAGGAGCCGGGAGCTTGACATTTTCCCATCCAAAAAGGTCTCTTGTATGCATGAGACTGAAAAAAAAAGACAGTGTGAGATGCACGGATTTTACATAGGATTATAATAATTCAGAAAATATGGGATATACTTGGCCGAATACATCGAGAGCTCAGGCCAATAATTCCTTTATCACAACCAATAGCGATAACCTATTTGGTATCAGTTCTTTGACCTCAGTGCGGCCCAGGAGCACACCCAGGTATTTGATCTGAGGGGGAATTTCGTAAGACTCAATCAGGGGCCGTTCATAAAAAACCTTCGCATAGAAGGGGGTGAAGGGTCTGGCTGAGTGTGACAAGGGGGGACGAGGGGTATACGGCAACGTGACGTTAGCCGTTTATTATTTTTTGGCATGAGCGCTAGAAGCCAGCGTGACCACTTTTGGTAGAAATCTACTTTTTCAGTAGATTTATGACGAAAATTGAAAAATTTTGGTATGAAAGAAATCATCAGTAGATTTTGGTAGAAATCTACATGTGCGACATCTTCTAACGAATTCCTAAACTCGTCAGATTTTTAAATCAAATCTACTCCATCTTTGCGAATGAATTTTCAATTGAGAATGCGAATTAATCTTGTTACAGTACACTGTATTTCAATATACAGATGAAACAAAGCGATTTTTTACTGTTTCATTGTGTTATTGAGCATTGAATCTTCTGATTATGTAAAATATGTATATTATTTGTGGCCATCCATAAATCAATATTTTTAATTTTCAGAATTTGTGTACTATCATTTAGAATTTAACATACTCAGCAGGGGGGGGGGTCTTAGTTTTTGTGACAAAATATTTCTAGGAGGGGTCACAAAAAGTGTGACACAGCGTGACAATGGGGGGGGGGGGTCAAAAAAAGCTGATTTTAGTGTGACGTATTTTATGAACGGCCTCTCAGCGAGTTTGAAAAACAATATAAATTAGGTAAATTTGTCGGAAATGGGGGGCTGTAGCTCGGCAACCCCTCTAGGTGCGCTAATGGTTGTGATCTCGATAACATTAATCAAATTTACGATGCGCTTTTATCATGTTCTTGAAGACTAATCGCGAGTTCAAATGTTTTTAACAGAATACTCAAAATTAATTCACTTGAAAATATTTTACCTTAGTAACAAATTTAGTTGATTTTGAAATGGAGTACCATCTTCGAAAAGATAAAGATCTAAGTACATTCTTTCAATAAAACTTGACACCTAAAAGATTGTTCAACTCAAATTTCAATTGATACTTCGGGTGATTTGTAGTAGTGTTGTACCTACCAAAGGTTTTGAAGAATAATAAATTTTATGGTTGAGAAAAGACGCGGAAAATATGAATAATTCAAATCGTAGTACTAGATTCACACAATATGCACTGAGGGTGTGTCAGGGTACCTATAGTAAATGACAACTTTTGCAGTGAGACTTTGTTCGGTTAATCAAGAAATTAAATTGATTTAAATTTTTTTCATATGCATCATGTGCAACTGAACAAATAATATGTAGGTATATAAGTATTCTCAAATGTTAATAAGGGTATGTGAAGCCATGTATTCTGAATAAAACTGCTTCTTGCACAGGAGATGTGTTGTAATTGGTGGCGAGATGAATTTTTATTATTGGTTGGTTTGTATTGAACGATTTATAAGGGGCCGTTTAACGATTCAGGGATACAATAAACTGGCTGTTCTACCCTTGTCCCTACCAAACAATAGTCGAGTGCATCATCTCACTTCCTAACCCTATCTATCAGATAACTCATTAATCCTGGCATTGATAAACGGACTTCGAAGTATGAAAAACCCGCCATCAGCTCGTCTAAAACAGAGTATTCTGCATTTGTAATTCCTACAGTTTTCTCTTACTCATCCTATTATGATTGTTTATAGAGATATAGTTGGTCAATGCCTGTGTAAAAAGGATTTGATGCATTTTTGTTACGCCATCTACAGTATAATGTCGATATTTCCGTTTATTTGACAATGCACGACAAAGTTTCCTACTCTGGGAAAAATGGGTGCAGAGTTCTGTCTGTCAGTTTGACTGAAATGTTGAAAGATAATGAAGCTTGAAAATTGAGTTGACGATAAAAGTTTGTGAAGGAAATGAAAGTTTAGGAATCAAAATAATCTTCAAAACATGAATCTACGACATTGACAAAAAATTCCACTTGTTTCTAAATTGATTGCTATCTTTTGGTAATATGTATAAGTAATCAAGAAAACGTGTGATTCAGGCTACGACGTCCGTGAGAAAAATGAAAGAAAAGACGTGACTTGGAAATGAAATTACTAGTGTGCCCGATGGGGAAGCAACGAATAAAAAAATAAAAAGATGAGAGTAGAATCCCAGTATACCATAACCATACACTACAGACACTCGCCACAGAACAGCAACTTCAGCAGTTTGACATGTGGAGGTGTTATTAATCAACTTGATTGATGAGCGTCAATTCGTGTTAAAATATTGTATTTTAAATTATTATGGCTAACTACCAATGTGGAAAAGTGTGTGCTTATCGCACATGTTGGTAGAGACAAATTATCATCTCTTTCGAGGTTTCCGAAGGATGTCAGAAGGTAATAGCCATTAGCTGGCTGTAGAATAGTGGCTCTTTAAATTTTTCATATATTTTTTACAAATTGCAGAACTTTAAATATATGCTAATTTGCGTCGAAATATTAGCTTTATAAAAATGCACCTTAATATTGAATAACCCTTTCAGGTATGAGGCATGTTTGAAGGCAAGTAACCGAGAGGATTTACTTGAGAAATCGTCCGAAGCTCTCATGACAACTATCGCTTGTATCAATTTCAGTTTGAGAAAGAAATGTTCTAGATTTTTTTACACATTGAAATTAGCAAATAGGAATTGGAGAAAAGCAGAAGTAATAAAACGGAGAACAAAAAATTACCATTTCAAGTCTTAATTAAATTGTTAATGTCTGAATATATCTACTGTACATATTTGAAGCTGCTGCGAATTAAACATCCTCTCGAAATCTTTTTGTTTCCTGGTCATCGAATATACTTTCCCAAACAAATATGGTTGGAGGAAAAAAGCAACAGAAATTTGGAATAGCTATTGTAGGTACTTGAGATTTTCAGATTATTCACATTTATTTCGAACGATATCATCGACAAAAATTAATTTTATGATGTGAAATAACATTCTGATTTGATACTTGGTATCCCGTAGATTCAAATTTACCGCCACAAAATGACATTAGACAACCCGAGCACAGAATGAAGGTCACAGAAATTTGACTCTCGAGAACAAAGGATTGACATTTGAGTGTCTCTACTGTATGGCTATGGTATACTGGGACATGACTTGGAAACGAAGAAAGAAGAGAGTATAATCTGCTATAATCCGCTCACCTTCTGGAGATCCCTCTCCCACACGGCGCCGCACTTTCCCTCGCAGTCGGCGCAGGGGCGCTCCAGGCTGTACCCGCCGCACTCTGAGCAGTCCAGGGACACGTGATCGTCGTACCAGTTGACGCCGCACGTGAAGCACGTTTTGAACTCTATGGGGACGTCGTCCCGGGGCAGGGCCGGCTTGGGGTCGTTCGTCAGCCATCTGGAGGGAATCAGCTCGTCCAAGAGGTTGAGCGAGTTGGCGCTGGAAGAAGACGAGTACGTCAATTTGGCGTTGGTGGGGGGGAGTAAGATGTCTAGGAAACCCTGGTGTATCTAATGGTTCGATATTGTTTAGAATTTCTTGGCGAAAAACAATCGACGATTACGAAAGCTTTCAAATTTTTGTATAGGGGGCGCTATATGATGTCAAATGTCGGTTTTGTCAGATTGACGTAACTTTGAAGTTTATTGTTGTCAATGAAAACTATCTGGAATTATTTCTTCGCATTTCACAATTCTAGATACCTACCTTTAAAAACTAAATTTTGATTGCCCAAATCAAAATTATAGCTGAAAAAAAAAAAAAATTATAGCTATTTCACAATTCTAGGTACCTACCTTGTTTGAAAGTTTATATAAGTAGAATAAGTTTTGAAGTTATTACAAGTACTTTTTCACGATGTGTAGAAGATTTCGTATTTTGTGTGGACAGTCAAAGTCTGGGAATCCAGATATTCGTCTTTATTCAGTACCCAAGGCAAGTACAAAATAAATCGCCCCAATAAAATAACATGAATGTAGCGTCGTACCTAATTTTATTCGTTTCAGCTTGAGCGAAAGTCTTATATCGAGGAGGAAACATCTATAGTTCTTATCAATAAGATAATGAAAACAAAGTGTTGTTTAAATGAAGGAAATATCGATGTGAAACGTATTTTGAACCGTTGCAATAACTGATGTGTGTATCCCCAATTCCAAGACAGTCTATCACTTTCAATACACTAGCATGTTTTTTTAACAGAAGGCAACTTTGTCGTACATTCTCAGGTCAATGGGCAAAGTATATTTTCTCGGAATCAAAGTCTATAGTCTTACAAACTGATATAAAAACACTAAAAACTTGTGGAGGTAGCAGGTGACAGTGACAGGAATGACAGGTTGTTAACGGTAGGTTTCCACGTTACATGCACGTTTTCTGAAACGCATTTGATTGGCTGTCAAAATCTCAGCAGGCAAATAATAAACAGTAGTAGAATATTCGGTTGCACATTTATCTCTAGTGATAATTAAGCTTCATATGGTATATGACTGATCGCCATCTACAATAGCGATGTGAAGTTTCTATGACCTCAAAAATCAAGCAATCGGTTTTCGCCAAGTTTATCCCAAAATTATTCAGGTATAAGTAGATTCACCAGGGTTTCCTAGGCATCTTAGGGGGGAGGTATATAAACTGTCATAATGAATTATAGTTCGAAAATGGCGCGTTTCTATGAATATTCACCCAAGTTTTAAAGAAGAAAGAATGTTATTTTCATAAAATACCATCATAAAGAACAGCACGAGGCAAATCTTAGCAAACACGGAATAAATTTAAGAAAACAAAATAAAATAGCGATCCAGTCTGGGAACCCCCGATATAGGCAATTCAAAGTGTTTCCTGGAATCACGAATAAGAGCAAAGTGGATGATAATATCTCATTCATTGATAAGCGAGGAGATTTGAACTTTTGGGGCAAACGTTGAAACTTTTTGTTAAGATCAATTATTCTAAAATCAAACTGATGCTTTTTGCACTCAACGCGCGTTTCGCTAACAAGACTAGCATCTTCATGAGAAGGCAACGATACTAAATCAAAGAAGTCCAAGACATTAGAACGACCCGAAATAGAGAAGTTTTTGAACGAAGCTCCCGACAACGAGTACTTGTTGATGCATTTGGCTTTAATAATGGGGATTAACGATGCCTGTAAATGCGATGAATTGGTCAATTTGAAAATAGAGAATATTCAAGACGAAGGAAAATATTTCCCCGTAGTTTTGCCAGACACTGAAACCAAGAAATCGAGAAGTTTCACTATACTTGAAGAAGGATTTTCAGTCAACCCGATCAATTTATGCAAAAAATACATGTCTTTGAGACCAAACAATACTAGTTCTAGTGGCTTTCTTGTTTTTTACAAAAATGAGAGGTGTTCCAGCCAATGTGTGAGAATAAACACGTGGTCGAAGAATCCTTCAATAATTGCAATGTTTTTGAAATTGAAGGAACCAGCACTCTACACCGGTTGCCTGAGAAGGTCTTCGGCGACTCTTTTGGCCAATGCAGGGGCTAACTACTTTGAAGCGTCACGGGGGATGGAAGTCCTCGACGGTAGCAGAAGGATACCTAGAAGAATCGGTGCATAACAAAATACAAACTCTAGAAAAAATTCAAGGTTCTTATGCTTCTATACTTGAAGGATTTTCAGTCAACCCGATAAATTTATGCAAAAAATACATGTCTTTGAGACCAAAGGATACTAGTTCTAGCGGCTTTTTTGTTTTTAACAAAAATGTGAGGTGTTCCAGCCAATGTGTGGAAATAAACACGTGGTCGAAGAATCCTTCAATAATTGCAATGTTTTTGAAATTGAAGGAACCAGCACTCTACACCGGTTGCCTGAGAAGGTCTTCGGCGACTCTTTTGGCCAATGCAGGGGCTAACTACTTTGAAGCGTCACGGGGGATGGAAGTCCTCGACGGTAGCAGAAGGATACCTAGAAGAATCGGTGCATAACAAAATACAAACTCTAGAAAAAATTCAAGGTTCTAATGCCTCTATACTTGAAGGATTTTCAGTCAACCCGATCAATTTATGCAAAAAATACATGTCTTTGAGACCAAAGAATACTAGTTCTAGTGGCTTTCTTGTTTTTTACAAAAATGAGAGGTGTTCCAGCCAATGTGTGAGAATAAACACGTGGTCGAAGAATCCTTCAATAATTGCAATGTTTTTGAAATTGAAGGAACCAGCACTCTACACCGGTTGCCTGAGAAGGTCTTCGGCGACTCTTTTGGCCAATGCAGGGGCTAACTACTTTGAAGCGTCACGGGGGATGGAAGTCCTCAACGATAGCAGAAGGATACCTAGAAGAATCGGTACAAAACAACATATACATTCCAGAAAAAATACAAGGTTTCACTGTCGGCGTCTTCCAGCACTATCAGCAGCTGTACAGAAATGGAAGCGTCTGGTTCCAATGAGCCAACGAATTTTACAATAACTTCAAATTCGAATAAACCGTTTCCTTCAATATCAATGTGAATTCTGTTTGATAAATAAATAGAGCACTACTCTAAATATGAACGTGAGTTAAAATCCATAACTCAATAGTGAGTTATGGATTATAACACAGTGTATTATTTGATAGTTCACTCGTCTAAAATGACATCAATAATGACAGTTAATAGTGTGATGTTTTTGGATAAAATATAGTATTCTTCTGAACTGCGTCATATAATGTTAGGGTATGTGATGCCATACATTCTGGAAAAATCTGCTTTTCATACAGAAGATGTGTTGTAATTTGGTGGTGAGATACATTTTCATTATTGGTTGGTTATTTGTACCGAACGATTCAAATAGGAAAAATCCGTCATCAGCTCTTCGATGATATAGTATTCTGTATTTGTAGTTACTACGGTTTTCTCTAATCCATCCGATTTCGTTGAATATTTGGCGCAATCTAAACTCGTTTTTCTGAACTGTGGATAAATAGCTAAAGGCGGATTCATGCAACAATCATTATAATTACATTAACATTACATTATCATAAGGAAAAGTTGAACACCCATTTTATAGTGGAAGCGTTCATGCAACACATTAGTTCATTACATTTACATTAGTCGCACTAAGAAGTTGGCAACTTTTAACTTTATTTTCATTACACTATGAATCTTAGTGAAAACAGCAATTGCGCATGTGCAATAACGTGTCATTTGACGGTTTTAGGTTATGTTATGTTTATTTTTGGGTTTATATTATTAGTATTCAGCAATATAACGGATCAAGGTGCTTTAAGAGAATTAGTTCGTCAATATGAACATCCTTAAAATGAAAAACATAGATATTTCAACAACAAATATATAATGTAATGAGTGTTGCATGAACGGCAACACTTTCTTAGTGAAAATGTAATGATAATGTAATGTTAATGTAATTATAATGATCGTTGCATGAATCCGCCTTAATTCTAGTATTTAGATTCATTATTATTGTTTTTCTCTTGAAGATGCTAACCTTGTTAGCGGAACACGCGTCGAGTGCAAATGATATCAGTTTGGTGTTAGGGTAAGTTGATCTCTAAAAGAAGTTTCAGACCAAAGCTTCCTATCTTATCGTTTATTTGCTATCATCATGACAATGTATCATTCATGAGATTTCATTTATCTGCAGTTTAGAATATATTATGATTTTGTTTTGCTTTTTTTTTGGTTTCGAGTCTCAAGCCTCAGGATTCAATTCATTCAAATGAGATAGTAAAGAGTGAGTTAATTGGTCTGTTGCAATTTGGGGGAAACATTTAAAAAAAATTCTGACATGTTGATGTCCCGACACGCCTCTCAAAACACAGTTCAAAATACCATGAAAATAACTGACGTATCAGCAATAAATATTTTCGCTTATTTTCAACGACAATGGGATTTACGTACGGCTTATTTTTAATTTCCAATGCAAGAACACGAAATCGTATAAAATTTCAGCGATTTACGTCAAGCTCGACTAACGTCACAATTTACAGTGAAAACGCAAATGTTTTTGTAGACTGAATGCTGTAGGTGGGAGTGATTTTCCGAACGAAAATGAAAATATAGTATTAGTCACTGAAATTTCCAAGACGTCTCTTCTACTATTTATAAATCTGTGTGGTCTTGAATTAATAAAGGCGACCATATTTCAAAGCAATAAAGAGTGGTCGTGAACAGCAACAGTTCTTTGAGGTTGTAACAGAATTCAGAAATGATGTTTGAGG
Source organism: Zygogramma bicolorata (assembly GCA_032362365.1). NCBI lineage: Eukaryota > Metazoa > Arthropoda > Insecta > Coleoptera > Chrysomelidae > Zygogramma > Zygogramma bicolorata. The sequence goes on along the minus strand of JAVJAQ010003051.1, from coordinate 792,042 downwards.
TTGAGGTTACAAAAAAGAAGCAATAAAAAATGATCAATCGGTGCTTTTACTGATTTTTCTCTGACGCTTTGTTCTCAAATTATGACAGATCAGAGAATTCGAGGTGAATATATGGCACTTTCATAGGTAATATTTTTGAGACTGATAGTCAATCGGTGCTGCATATGCTTTGTTCCTCGCAGTCACGACAATACTGCTGACGTCACGGCCAAAAATAACATCGTTTTAAAAAAAAATTCGTTTCGGCGTTCTTTTCAGTTTGCTCATATTCAGTTCTTTGGAGATAAATATTAAGTTTGAAATGTCATTTAGTTCATGAAGAAGAAGAAGAAGGCGGTTCTTTCATTCTTAGTATTTTATGTTCAATATGAAACTCTTTGATATTGGCCAACACGGAACTCATAGCCACCAAACGGAGATAGTAGTGAGTGTATATGCAAGCACTTTCACAATTCCAAATTGATCTGTTTAAATTGGGAGTTACAAGTGATTCAACTGTATGTGAATTGACTGAAATCACTGATTTATTAGTAGAGATGAAAATTATTTTTGTATGAATATGACTTCCAGAAAATAGTCCATATGATGTGGTAGGTTAGATAGATAGATAGATATTTATTTCATCTCTTGTGGTTGGTTTACAACATGAGATAAGTCAGTACAGATTACGAGAAAAAATCTCTTTCAGGTTATACAATACAAACATTTTAAAAACATCATAATAAAGTTCACAACTAGGAGTGAAAAATTTAAAAAAATTTGAAAGTAATTATACACAAGTTCCTATAGAGAGAAGTGGATAAAAATACAACATTTCAGTGAAGAAGTTGGATATACTCGTCTAGCGAATAAAAAGCGTGGTGAATGAGAAACTTTTTCAGAGATAGCTTGAAACTTTTCAGATTAGTCGTCAGTTTCAACTCTTCAGGTAGCAGGTTGAACAGGTGTGCTCCAGCATACAATGGAGACTTTTTATGCTGCAATCTTTGCATATGATCGAGGTGAAAATCGTTTTTTTTTTCTGGTATCATATTCATGATAGGCACTATTCCGACTCAGATCCTTAGCATTCTCATGGATGTATATCAATAACTTGTAAAGATATATACATGTTACCGTTAATATATTATTTTCTATGAATGTGTTTTTGCATGTTTCCCTGTAGTCCATGTCAAATATCAGCCTTAAGATTTTTTTTGCAGTATAAAAACTCTGCTTGTTTCCGTAGCTCTTCCCCATTATTATTTATTATTACAACTTATAGTACTGTATACTAATGAATAATACAGATTCATCAAATGGTGCCTGTGGAAGTTTGATTTGAGAGTGAGAAATGCAAAGTATAGTTTATTCAATTTTTTGCATAAAGCATCAACCTGCCTGTTGAAGGTGAGCTTGTAGTCCAGCTCAAGGCCTAGGAATCTTGTAGATTCCGAGTTGTGAATTTCTGTGTCACCGATATTTATTGGTAGATTGTGAGTGGGCTTGAAGGTACTGGTGAACTCAATGGAGACCATTTTTTTCGTATTGTTGATAAGGTGATTCACTTCACACCAATATGTGAACTCACGTATCACATTATCAATTTTGAATCTCAGCTCAGTAGTTGTTTCAGCTGTAACAACAATTGTGGTATCATCTGCATACAGAAAAGTTCGTCCCTGGGTAATATGGTTAGGTAGGTCATTAACATATAGGAGAAAGAGAAGTGGCCCCAGAACTCCACCTTGCGGAGTACCAATTCTGATATCATAATCATCAGAAACACAATCCTCGATCTGCACTTTCAGTGTCTTTTTATACGAATTCACTTTGAGTAAAGTAGTATAAGTAATCGTGGCATCATCTTACGTACAGCTTCCTAATGTCCAGATTCTCAGACAATATACAATGTATATGACTTTTTTCCATGCTCACGAAGTCTGTAACCTGCGCATATTCAGTAGACTTTCACCGGATACCATGTTGTGGGTTTCATTAGTTTCTTGCGTAGTTATCTCATTTTACCTATCAATGAATTTTGCAACTCAATAATTTATTCCTGTAAACAAAGGAACAGACTTGTTCAGATTAGAACCTAGCTCCACTTTAATATCGGTTAGACTGATGTTTTTCGAATGAAAGAATAACACTGAAAAACCTTGTTGTCACAAGTGTAGAAGATCTACTGATCTTCTCAGAAAAGTTGTTGCATTAATCAAAAAACAGTTTCTTTCCATTGAAACGTCAGCAACTTCTATTTAAACCCAGAATGGACTATCAGAAAAATATAAGAACTTATATTCATAAAAAACGTAAACTTTTCAGTGTTTCGGAAAACTATCGTGTAATGTTTGAAAAACATTTGAAACATTAAATACTTTACGTTCAATACCAACACATACTCACTCAAGTAACAACAGAAGACAAAAAAACTGGTATTTACCAAATGCCTTGTTCATGGCGGTCAAAAATATATCGGTGAAACATCAACACCTCTCGAAAGTGCGAATGAATGAACATAAGATATACATCAGGAGCAGTCAGATATGTGTTTCCGATACTCTCTCTAAATAAACATATTCTTACTGCCGATGGAGATCAAACAGAAAAATGGAATAACACTAAAATTATGGCAAGGGAGAGAAAAACTACATTGTCAACCACTTTCAAGCAAACATAGTGTATTTCTATTCTAACCACTCATGAAAACAAACAACCAGAACTCATCTGGACGTGAAAATATAACCTTTATTGGTTCTTGTTTTTTTTTGATAGTCAAATTTGACTTATACTTGCTGAATTATTGAACGTGTTTTATTCAAAAGGAACAGTTTTTGAATAAATTTAGCAGAGCCCCCTCCCCTTCTACACTGGTATAGATTTCAATATTATTGATTTTTTCCGAGATTTTTTCAGATTGTGATGGATTCACTGATTTACTTCTTCACGATGAGCTCATTGTTTCAAAAACAATTATAGACCAGTTATCCGTCGAGTTCAACATGATCATGAAATCATAATTGGGAAATAGGTATGTCTTCCGAAATATTGTCAACTTTGATTCAAAACTGACAAGCAGAACCAGAACAAATCTTCTCAATGAAACCATACAAGTGACAACAGAAGAAATAACCTTCCTATCATCAATGAAAAATGTTACGCCACTGCTAAGCCAATTTTCTGCATTCCACTTCACATGAGGACGATATCATTTCATCAACTGAGTAATTCCCCAACAACAGGCAACGATTTCCTAATGAACGTGATGGTGTTTACGAATCTGGATAAATAACAACACAGATAAACAAATTCAGCTCAGGTTTTTTCTAGAATCACATTCTAATGAGCCGAACTTCAAAGTACACTTTCAGGTCATTAAAATCCGTAATCTATAATAAAAGTTACACTAATGGTGCTGATTTGTTTGTAACAACAAATCCTGGTCCCGGCTAGCAAGGACGGTAAATCCAAATCTATTTGTTTGCCCAAATCAGTGGTTCTACCTCTACAACGCAGGTACGTAGACCTTTTCTACCGATAATAAACACAATTCACGAAAACCCCCGTGGGACAAGGAATGTTTTCATTCAGAAGAGCCATGACTCTGATGAACTTTGGTCGCAGTGGATTAACGATATCATCAAGATAAATCAATATCCGTTGTATCAACTGGAAACTACTTCCCTTCCCATGTAGTACTAACATTTTATGGGAACGTCAAAATTTGAAGACCTACACAAACAGACATTTGAAACCTACAGATAGTTCACTGCGCAACCAGTGAAGGGATGAATATCCGTGCCAAGTTGGATTGGATAAGATGTGTGTTGAAAGAATGTAGGCCAAGCACGTATACAAGGAGGGGGAAAAGGGGGGAAAAAACTCCTATCCCCACATGATCAGTCACATCACATATATATTACAAAATATAGGTAGATATCAAAAAAATATTATGAATGACTGAAAAATCACACTTTCATTTTATCCCCTGTAAGATCTGAGAATCCAGTAATAAGAGGGAAATATCGATTCTGTTTGATACTCTGCACATCCCTAGATAGTTCCACCAAAAAACCGATTCCATTATGAGGAAAATTCACAAAGGCAATTGAATATTCAAATATTTATCAAAATTAGAATATCTCAGAAGATCATATAGCATCTGTTATTTCGGAAGGAATTATTTATACAAATATTCAACTAGTCTAGCATTATTATGAAGCTGAAATTTTTCTATAATTGTTCGTTTCCGTTAACCAGCTGACGAACGTCAACCCTCAGAAGTCGAAACTTGCACAAAGGATCAACGAGGCCTTACCTTTCAACGTGCGATTACCCAGCACGGTGGCCCGGCAGGGAATCGAACCCCGGTTTTCTGCTTGATAGGTGAATGTGCTAACCTCCACACTACCGAGAACCACGAATAAAATAATTAGAAAAACCGAAAACTAAAATTTATCATTTAATTTTTCTGTTGCAATATCTTTTGTTCAATAAGTGAGATATAATTTTCAATGTACCTATATTGTAGTATGATAAGTACCTACGTGAACGAATATCATTATAAGGGTTTATGTTTGTTTACTTAAGTTGCCAAAGGCAAATGTTATTTATCTCTTGAGTCTGAAGTTTTTTTTGATTGAAAATTTTCGTTTTTTTTCTTGCTAATTTTATTGCATTTGAAATTTGAGATTAAATGAATCTGACCTTTTTCTTCACAGTTTCCTACTGATATAGTGAAGATGGCTGCTGCAGTTGCAGTTGTTGTTTATACAAGGTAGAGTTTTTTATACTTGCACCTTCATATCTAATATACAAAAAATGAGATTTCTGCCAAATTTCAAACGTTAGTAAATATGCAAAAAGCAATTCAGTGAAAAGGATCCTGAAAACTGTTTAAGGGAGATTTGAAAGTTTCAGTTTTTACTTGCAAAAAATCTCGAAACTCTCAATATATTGATCAGAAGATTAAATGATCATATGAACTAAAAAGTCCTAAATAAACGCCTTCCGTGCATGGATCACGTTTTCCTTAACATAGATAAGTCAATTTTCTTTCATCAAGAACATTTATTGTATATCTATTGCTATTTCTGGTTAATGATTTCTATGAAAAGTTTCTGGGTATTATCTGCCATGGGCGTGTGGTGCTACGTTAAATTTTTAGGAAAATCATTCCAAAATTTGGCTCTGATCCCTAAATATCAGAACTCAGTTGAAAAGTTCAAATATTCAGAATGTACTTTTTGATAACTTGAGAATATTATGATAAATCCAAAATTTCGAAATCTTGCTTGTTCAAGTAGTTATCGCAGTTATTAAAAAACAATTTGTAACGAGATTAGTTTGGGAATTTGAATGAATTTAATATTCATCCATTCTCTCTTGGCCTTATGTTGATATGTCCCACAAAAAAAAACTATAATGTCATCATAACCCGCATTTCCTGTGTTAGCCACACCAGTTAGGTAACGATGGTCTCTGATTTGGCTAGAGCAAAATTCATAAAAATGTTTGGTTTCCAATAATAGAATTCTAGAAATTCGTTACGTATATTTACCGATGGAATTTCAAATTATGTTAATAAGGGGGTTTCACAACGAATTATCATTGGTGAGAACCTGTATTCCAAAAGAATATATTTGATTATGATTCTTTAGCGCATTCTAAGGAGCGGCATATCGGTGGTTTCATCGAGAAGATTATTCCGAGAAATATAACACTAGATAGTACAAAGGTCAACTCGTAGTTCCTAATAATAGACAAGACTAGAGATAAGTCTCCCAAAATTGAAACTATGCAAATAGCCAAAGATAGTGATTGCTTTCTTATTCTAACAATGCATTTTGTAGAGATTTGTTCACCACTTTGTCAAAAATATACCATCAAATAGAAATGTTTAATTCAATACAATAATATTGTATTCAAACTAGAAGACAATTTGAATGGTCAACAATCTGATCAAAATTTCTATTAGTTATTCAGATTTTGGAATATTAGGAGAACAATTAACCTTCGAAACACCCGTTTCTCTACTACTCTACCTGGAAACTATTTTCCTGATCGACACCGTGACGGATATTGGTTGAGATCTGCTAGGCTAGGCGTTTCAGTAATGTTTGCCAAAGTGAAACTTTCCGAGAATCCTCAGGGTCAAGTGTGACTTCAATGAATTCAGTTAAAAATCCATATCTTGTTACAGTTTATGAACTGCTGAGAATACTTATTTCGTCATTTGAACTTGCTTATTTTGATTACATAATTACGAATAATCTTGCTATTGATGGCAGTTCAAAGTGAACACTAACTTGATTTTGAATTGAGAAAACTATTAAATTAGCTTCCATGGCAAGTAATTATGAAATTTCATCATCCAATCTTTTTTCAAAATGGCGTACTTAACATTCTCTATTTTCGTTTGGAAAGAAAATTTAGTAATATTAGTTTAACGTTTTTATGTTTGTTGAAGTGGTCGGTACTCATTTAAAACTGAATAAAATCGTATGCCTCTTACAGCAAGCGTATAATCAGTAGTAGAATCATTTTAGCTAGATATTGCTGAGAATACGTATATCCTGCTATTTCAATGCAAAAGGTACTCATGAAATTCATTCACAACACTATCAAAGCAGATATTCAGAAACTACTTTCATCCTACTATTTGAAGGAATATTTTTTTTATAAGACGGTTGTTTGATAGAAAACAGAACAGTTTTTGAGATACTTATTATTTTGATAGGTCTCGTTTGCGAGTAATTTTTGTGGTAGATAAATTCTTGTCTTCATAGATTCTTTGGGAAATCGTATCAAGAGCAGGTTTGAAAACATTCAATTTTCGAAACGTCGACGTACACATATGTAGGCATTTTTCAAAGAAATCAATTCACTTCTTCATAGTTTTTATGGTAGCCAAAATTCAAATGATTGAAGTTCTTTAATAGAAAAAACTAAAGACAAAGAAGAGCTAGAAGTATATCCTTCTTCACTACGTTATTTTGTATTCAATGGAATCTCATATTTTTCGCAGAGAAGCTATGATTTAAAAATAGAGCCAGGGACCTTTCAATAATAATAGTAATAGCTCTGTGAGATAATGGTTCGAAATTCTGCCAAAGCAGCTACTGCCAAGGTTGAATATTTCATATTAGAATTTCCATTATGGGTTGCGTGAAGTTCATAGAGATTATTTATAGAAATTCCTCCCAAGCGAAGCGAAAATGTGATATTTCAACGATTATTATCATACAATGCTCTTTTGTTTCATATGTTAATTTACTGTGATAGTTTTGTTACATAGTTTTACAAATGGAGGCATGCATCGGATCTTGATCGCGAGTTTCCTGTTGTCAACCAAACAACTGAACGTTTTTATTTCGCAGTGTTTGTCATCAACTGAATGTGTGAGAATATGAAAGCCAAAACAGTCGAATTGTAATATTCATAATGCAGTTGCCATGAAATATAAAATAAATAATTCACCCACTTGACAACTGAGATTGAATCCTGTGAACTGTTATCAAATTTTTCCAATTTTCGACGAGATCTATGGCGAGTCGAAACAGCTGTCTGGAATGGAGTTGGTGGTGGACACACATTTACACTGCATAGAAACTTCACTTGGTCGGAGATTTCCAATATTAAATTTGAATACAAATTATTGTAATCAGACAAAGCTTACTGATGAGTGTCTGAAGGGAAATTTATTTGGTCCATACACTGCATAGAAACTTCACTTGATCGGAGATTTCCAATATCAAATTTGATAACAAATTATTGTAATCAGACAAAGCTTACTGATGAGTGTCTGAAGGGAAATTTATTTGGTCCATATCACAGGTCATAATTTCGATATTGGAAAATCTGCGATGGTAGTATTTCATCCTTCCTTCTGTAGAGTTTCTAACATGTTCAGTCTTGTCCATGATGAGTACCGTTTATGATCAAAGCACCGAAATTAACGGCTAGGATGTCCAAGGAGAGTCAATTTCAAGTCCAGTTTGTTTCCTTTATACAAGGCAGTTGTCTATGGATATTCATAGGATTTCTTTGGATATACATGTCTTTAGTTTTACTGGGAAATATCTCTGTTTAGCAGCATTCAAACCACAAGTGTCTAGGTTATGAATTGGAGAGGTCTGAGTGGTCCCCACGATCACCGGATTTGATTCCACTGTATTTTTATGAAAGCAATCAAGAATTCGACTAAAGGGTGAAATTAATGTAATCTAACCAAAACCTTGTTGGGATATATAATCATTACAAGGAAAGTAACAACAAACAAAACACTTTGAAACAAAGTTTATTCAATATAACTCACCTAAGGCTGACATGGAGTTTTGCATGGTGGACGCTAGCAAGAGACATTGTTGAGATGAAGTGTCTGGAAAAAATTGAAATATATCAAAGACGGCATGCGATATTGGTTGAATTAACAAACTGATCAGAAATGAATACAGAAACTTTACACCAAACACTAATGGTATCGATATCAGGTTTATTTTGAACGTTTTCACAAAACGGAACGTGCAACTTTATACACCTCGTTATACACCATTGTCAACCAATAAAACATATCCTTTTAAGGAGTGTTTCTCCAACTTCCTAGAAGTGACTCCTAGTAAAAAATCGCTCTTCAATACGATCCGCATTATTTTTTTCGCACTATCAATCTTTATAAATTCAATATCGCATTGACGTCACATTGATATCCGATATGTAACGCCAAGGTGTCATGGATATCGGTAAGGTTTTTACGATTAATACCTTATCTTTACTTCCAGCAGGTCACCTTGGAATTGATATTTAGCAACGGTTCACTAATCCAAGCATTCTGGGTTTTTTTGTTTCCGAAGTGGGAAAATTAATAGAAAACATACTTGAACGGTGTAATTTGCACGATCGAAATAGGTACAGAGTTCAGTAAAGTTTGTTGAACTGACTTTAAAGTCATTTTCATACAATTGGCTTGATAGGTGCTACTCTTCAATACTATCTAGCCGGATTCATTGGATTGTTCAGTTCGCTGCATATGCTTTGTTCCTTGAACATACATAATGTATTTGAAAACTATGGTGTGATTTTCACTATGGCGTTTGCAATCGTTTCTTATGATTGGATACCCCTGATTCATGGCTTGTTTATGTGATTTCTCAAACAGAATGGAGTCGACAATATTCATATCCTAGCAAATTCTCTTTGAAAATTTCCTTTTGAATTTTTAATAAAAGATATTGTATATGAACGCAAAAACAATGAAAACATTGAGGATGAAACTCCAGTGTCGGAATAATGAGGAGTTTACGAGTTAAGTTGTGAATCTCGGCCCAAAACTTTACATTGGTCAAACGGGAAGATATATCACCAAAAGAATAAAGGAGCATAGAAGTAGTTTTTTGAATGAAAAGACAAATTCACCATTTGCAAATCACCTTTTGACTGAAAGACAAGATCATGACTATGATATATTGCATTCGGAGAAGAAACGTCTAAAACAATGAATATCAGTTTAGCAGGTGAAATAATTTTTCCCAGAAGGTTTGTTGATAGTAATTAAAGAATGCATTTATGTAGAAATACAGTATCAGATCGTGATAATACCATAACACGCCTGAAAAAGCTATTGTATAGTAGTGGTTTTGTGAACTGTCTAGTGACAATAACACAACGTGTTTTATTATAGATTTTCATGAAGTTCAACTTCTAATCCTTGCTCAATTAACTGATAACGCGAATGCTAGCTTCCTGTAACATTGAAAAAAAAATAGACTGCCACGAGTTGAATAGTAACGATAATGATAAATGTGTTTCAAATTGACAGACAAAAATCTGCACCTATTTTACACTTCGTACTATGTCAAATAGATAGAAATACCGACATTATAATAAAGATGGCTTCACAAAAACGCTTCAAATACTTTTTTCAACGGCTATAACACAAAACTGTTATTTCATTTACTTACCTGATGAAGCAATAACTCCATTATGTTAAAGTTGTAGTTAATATTACACAATGAATCAGATCTACCATTGAATGCCAAATTTCAAGCACTTATTTGATTGTACTTGAATTGTTTTTTTGAATGACATTAAATTTTCAGTTTTGTTATTCGTTGGAAAATTTCGCTATTATCTGTTATTATAGCCGTAGAAAAAGTATGGTGTATAACTCGTGCGGAATGCTAATTTTCCACTCGTAAGCAATGTCTGTTAAACAACATACCATTCAGACAGGCATTGACTAAGTATTCTATTTCTATAGACAACGCTTCTATCACCTTATTGATACTTTTTTCCTAATTATAACCATTTTATCACTTATAATTACACTCGAGCAGCTTTTTTTGTCGAAGTAAACCTGGCATTTCGATGAGAATTTTGTTGCTTGGCAACTCAACGAAAAATACTGCCTCTGAAAAAATTACGAGTCCGTAGGACGAATAATTTTTTCTGGCAGTTTTTTGACTTAATTTGCCGGAAGGTAACTGAACTCGAATCATAAATGTCAAGTTTTCTTCGACAAAAAAAAAGCTCGAGTGTAATTCGGTACGACAATTTAATGAATACAGTTTAAGTTTATTCAATTCAACGGAAAAGTACAATAGTTAAAAACACAATTCTTATATTTCATTTTCACAGATCAGATATACTCTTTTGACAACGCAAGTGAAAAATTGACAGACGCCGTCAATCATTTGTTTACAATTCTGGTTGCCATGCTTTCAAGAGTAAGGTTCCGTTTTGTCGCTGAAAATCTTAGGGCAAAGCTTTTTCGCTGTCATAATGACAAAATCACGGCTGCTTATGGGATATTTTATACATGAGTTAATTTGTCATCATGAAACTCAGAAAAGAATTCTCGAAACGATTTGGTGATTGTTGGATTTCCATATTTCAATACAATATTTTCTGACCTGACACATCAATACCTACCGTACATATTCTAATTCGGCTCCTTATAGTCTCAGGAGCAATATATACACGAACCTCCTGTAGCAATAAATTGTTAAACAGTTGATTCGTTTTCCATATTTCGAAGTGTTTGGGCCGTATTGCTTTCCCACGCTAGGACCGCTTCCTCGACTTGGCAACACCGCCAGCAGCCTAGGGTCAAAATTGACATTTATTCAATCTAAACAGGTAACGGTGCAACCGAGTGGTACGGGAGAACGAGCAAAACAAAAGATGACTGCTTTTCAGAGAACTTGATTTGTAATGCCTTCGGAATAACCTATATAAGTATATACCTCGCCAAAAGTGAGGTTAATACAGCAAGCAGCAGAAATCGTCAACACGATATTGATAATAATAAATCAGGTCGAAAATCTTCATATTCAAATACTGAATCTACATTTATAGAGGATCTAATGGTACCTCTTCACCTCGAGAATAAATATTGATTGATGACTGGTATGAATATAGACATTATAGACCTAGGTATCTATACCAGGTTGTCATACGTAGCCTATTTATTGAGGTAGGTCAAAGTGTAACCTTACTTCGAAATTGAGAAAAAGTCAAGATGCTACCAACCTACCTATTTGAAAAACAACTTTCAGTAATTCGAATCACCTGACATCCATGTCAGAAATGAATTAAGATGTTTATATCATTTGATTGGTGTGATTAAAAAATTACCGAATGTTTCGATCAGTTAAATTATCAGTCACGAAATGTTTGCAATTTGTTTAGCAACCTGTTAACCATCGAAGCAAACGTCAGTTGATAGTCATAATGAAAGGTAATGACGAAAAATGTTGACTTTGATCGTCTGTCGAAAAAATCATAAACAAGAGGAACAGTCATTGGTATTCGATTTTTTCAACAAGTACAAAGTAGATAGGTACTTGGAATTATGTTTCTTTGCAATCAAAGTGAATGCCAACATGAATGCAATCGATTAGATTTGATATAATATTGTCATTCGCACAAATACTGATTTGTATTTGAGTCCCTCAGCAAAATAGGTAGAAGTATTCATAAATTGACTAGGTCAGTTCACTCTGTCCTTATGAATCTCAATAAAATCCGATGTACATTTGAGGATATACAGGTATTTCACATGAATACATCTAAAGCAATATGAATTGAACAGGTTTGTTTAGGTTAGGTAACTCTTGGAATTCAAAACAATCCACATTGACAATGAACACTCAACAATCTACCAACCCACCTTTATTGTACCAATTATATTCAATCAATTCCTATTTCAAGGCATTACAATCTCATGAAAGTTTCCGTTTTGCAGCCTTTTCACACGATCCTATCAGAATACTACTACACTATAAAATGAACTCTCTCAGTATCACAAGTAACATCTGCTTTTTGTTTACTTTTCAATTCAAAGATATCTACCTAACGAGGGAAAGAGAAAGCATTGTCAATGAACAACCGAGATTGCATTCATGAAGCCAACCTAGATTGATTTCTCTCTGATGGAAAGAATCAGTAGAAACAACTTCCCAAGAATCTGTGAAATACTTGGCACCACGGCCGGCAAAAAGCATTCAAACATACCTTACAAACTTCTTGCAATCTCACGAAAACTTCAATGACAAACGCCACTAGTCCAATCAAAACGACACGAGTCTGTTGTAAGAACAACTTTTTTGTTCAGCACACTGGATCCGTTTGAGATGATCTGACAGTTCCAATCGGTATATATGAAAACAAGCGACTGAGACAAGAGACAAACGATTGCAACTGCAACTACAGAAAAAGAGCGATCACGAATTCTGTGGAAATGCTAGCTAGGAACCTCCCACTCTCTTGCGCAGTTGCCACGTCGAATGTAATTTCCATAATTTCTCGTAAATATTGATATTAATTTTTTTACATTATTGTTGAAAAGGAATTTATTTTTATTCACAAAAATGATTCTCATCAAGTCCGGATCCGGATTTCTGCTTGGAGGGGAGGAGAGTTAATATCTCAGTCTAGCTTTGAATCAACGGGAAAGTATGCATGTCAACTCTTGAGATTTTTTCAGAGTTCTTTTGAAATCATCATCATTCAGTTCGTGTGGTACCAAAATATGTCAGAAAAGATTACTTCGAATCTCTCAAAGAAAAATTATTGCTCATCGAGACCGTATATAAAATTTCTAGAGAGAAAAATAAAACTTCATTCAGAGTTTATCAACTATATTATTACCAATAAGTCGAAGTAGAACAATTATATGAATGAAATGAGGAATAGATAATAATTCATTGATTTTTTCGTACTAATACGAAGACGTATATTGCAGATTTCAGAGTTCCTGAAAATTTTCTGACATTCATTGCAGCAGATGTCACAATTCACACGCCTACGTGGAGGCCAAATTTGTGAAAATTGGAGATGTTCAACTACTTATCAATTATTACGTTTGTTTTATAATGACTCCAAAGTAAAAGTGCAAACTTTCGTCAAGCATATCACTGAGGATTTTATCATTTTTCAACCTATATTTTCAGATCGTTGTAAATGAAGAATGTCTTCAAGATCTGACGTATAACATTCCAGTTGCTGAAGAATTTATCATCGATATTAAAGGATCAGATGAGAATTTTGTTATCTTATCATATCATATAAAATTAATCATATAGGATAAACTAATGTTCTGAATAAGAAATCTACTTCATAAGTTAATACCCAATATTTTTCTTTGTCACTCTTTATCTGTGATACATTCACCTACTCGGATTTGAATGTCAATCTATAGATAGCCTCAATTCGAAGAAATTTTGCGTATCGCTCTAGATGCCATTATTATATACAACGGCGTATTAGGGTCACTATAAAAATAAAAATATCTCCATTGGCAGATTAAAATCTGTCATTGACAGGTTAAAATCTGTCAATGGCATATTGACAGATTGAAATCTGTCATTGGCAGATTTTAATCTGTCATTGACAGATTTTATTCTGTCATTGACAGATGTGATATCATACGGGCACATTACTCATATGATTTACTAGGCTACTAATAGAAGTAGTAGATTGACTGCCGTAGCTGATAGTTCAGCTAAAGCAATCAATATGCTTTGCGACCGAGTTGAACAAATAACTTTTTTGGCCGATTGTTTATAATGATATACGTAGTATATTGTATTTGCAAATTATTGTAATTTCCACAATATTTTCATTTTTCCTGTAGTGATAAATTGAAACAAAATTTGATAGAATTCGCGAGTGTTGGAATGGTTGGTTGCTAGGGAAGTGTATATGTTCCTACTAGCTATTGGGAAGTTCATAATTTTATGCGACGTCTGGCGGAAATATAACACACTGCTATAATTTCACAAACAAATGGCTTCCATTTTATGTGTGTGAATTTATTGAGTTCTTTGGTGTTGATTTAGGAAATCTCATCTGAAGTTGTAATTTTTTTCGATTAATAATAACAAACAATCATGGATGCAGATCGCTCAGTGAGCCGTATGAAGTGTTATTTGGTGCCAAGTTGCCGCAACTCTAGGAACCGAAATCCAAAGTTGTCCTTCCACATGTTTCCAAAGAGGAATAGGTACATCTTTGGTGGGAAACATTACATCATCATGAACACAGTTATATCAAACTTCACGAGAAAAATTTCGTACAATGAAAATATAGCAAAAAAAAAACACCAAAATCTTGTCTAGCGAGGGCAACTGATGACTGGATTTCAGTTTGGTGCGTTATTTCACAAATGTAAACAAGGTAACTATTTCAAAATGGTGGATATAGTTTAATCACCACCAGCGCCCTCATCGGTCGATATTCTTTCCTATAGTTTGGCAATATTATGGACAGTGGTAGCGACTTAGAAGTACTGACTCCTCCAGGCAGATATCAATCTGCAAAGTATTACTTTTGCTGCCTAGACAGGAAAATTATTACTTTGCTGATTGATATGTGTCTGCACAATCAATTTTTGCTGTCAATCGGGAGAAAAAATATAATTCTGTTAAATTGCTACAATGACCATAGTATATCTGCACCGTGTATTACATCGAACCGAATTCAGTACTTATGCAGTGACTCATTGCTAGCAGAACCAAGCGATTGCCAAAATTCCACTACTACCCAGACAACACAAGATATTCATAGATATGATAAAGGTTGAAATGGATTTTGTGGTCAATAATATAATGAACGTTTGATTGATCAAAGAAATCGAGATATTGAATATGAAATATTAGTCAAAATATCCGACCCTTCTACGATGTTCCAACAAAGTGAGCGAATCTGTGAGCGAAGAATCAGCAACAAGACCGATTACCTTCCTCTGAATACAAAGAAGAAGCTCCAATAAATGTTTTGGTACCAAGCCCCAAAGAGAATTATATTCCAAGACAGGCCAGGCCGTATCTGTGCCTTGTAGATCATTAGGATGATACTGTCACGATATGTCCTTGGGTTCGTTTATTAAAATTCCAAACAACACTTCACTACTTTTATTACAACTCTTTATCACAATACAATACAATCACTCCAACTGCTCCGCTAACTATCTAACGCTCTGTACTAAAACTCTCCATGATAGAAATTCTTCACTTAGCAATAACAAAGCTCTCTCCACTAAGCTAGTACTTTGCTCCACTTAGCTCTGAATAGCTCTGCTTTGCGAATAAACTGTCTCCTTCGCGATGAAGTGTCTCCTTATATACCTGCGTATGCCTACGGAGAATCTTCGAGAGAGGCCTCGATGATGTGTATCGAATTCTCCACGTGAATCAACAGTTTCTGGAAAAGTGACGTTCGCTCTTCGGCCCCCCATATTATTCTGCGTTTACGATCGTCAGCGCCGGCGCTAGGAAAATCGTAACAATACCATCCTAGTTGCATTCTCTCTAGAGAGCTATTAACGACCATGTACAAGAAATGGACAAGAAATTCCTGTCATTGTCGAGAACAACACAGGTAACAGGGCTCAGCTCTTTGCAGAAACTGTTAACAGGAAGATGAAAGTTTACAGCATACCATATGGAGTTAGTACCTTCTCCACTGAGGGCTGGAACTTTTATAACCTGATTAATACTCAGTTGAAAGAATAGGTGCTGAGAAAAAAAACTTATACTTTCAATTACGAGAGTGCAGGCGCAAGTATTTCAAATACCTGTTAATCAGGTCGTAAAGTACTAGCCCTTAGCCGATATAAATAAGTTCCTCTTGAAGTATTTTTTGGCTGCTCTCAAATGGTGGAGGGCTCCTAATTTTTTCAGCAAAATGGGTCTAATAACATATTATTGGAAAATTCTCATCTATTCATAGTTTTCACATTATTCGGGAAAAAACGTATATGGTTTGTATTTTTCGTTCTCAATTAGTGTCGAACTCTTTCGCATGAACCAGGATTCAGCAACATTTCGGGGGTTTATAGCTATGACGTTATTTTTTTCTGATGTGTGATAGCAAATGTGACATACATCCATTGGACTATTCCGAAGACGTAAATAGCCTCAATGTTCGCATTTACGATTCGTAATGAGAAGAATATATACCAATGTTAAAATTTTCTATTGTTAAGATAGCAGTGGGTAACAGGAAACTGTCTGTTGTCCTGGATCTTGTCTGTTTGATGGGATTTTTGGCAATTTCCTTCATTTCATATTTCTTATATCTTTCATTTCCAAAAAATATAAAGTATACACATAAAAATATGAAGGTTCCATTACTAGAATATAACAGACGAGTGAAGGACATGGATGCAAGACTAGTTGTTGCCATTGAAAAATGAAGTAGTTTAAATCAATTCATTCAGGAAAGGGCATCCAATAACTGACCTCCAAATGTATTTTTTTTTTGGTAATTTGGTAGTACATCTTCAATTTAGAAAAAAATACAGGTAACTTATTTCAAATGTGCAGTCATGCAAATATGAAACAAGCTTCATAGCTGGGATATCGACTGACAGGAATGCACTTGGTTTCAGAAGAATCCACTCTTGCATGTTACTCGTTTTTTTTTACTTCTCAATCATTTCTATATCAGTGATTCATTTATCAGAAGGCAATCTTCCTGTTCTTTCAGATATGGCAACACGGCCGCAGCGTGAACACGCTTCTGAACCATGGCTGGTTGTATTTGGAAGAGACCAGAGAAAGGTGGAAACAAAATGCAGTTTTCACTTCACCCCTTTGGCAGACCGAGTGACGTCAAATACTGACTTGATTTCAGAAACAGTAGGTACCAGGACAGTATACAGTTTGTTCACACCTGCGACAGTTTTGGCTCAGGTGCTATTAGAATGAATCACGGTCGTGAAACGTACTGGTCTAGATTCGAATTTTATCAAATGATATCACGGTGTCGTCACAATCTGTCTAGTCTCTAGTCCAACAAATGAATGCGGGCCCATGGCCCAGCCGATTGATATCGGTCGCTGATTCATACAGTTTCGTGTCATGGGAATGAGACGTGTTGGATAAATCGTTCTGGTAATAGATTTGAAATTTAAGGAAAACCAGTCATTTATCGAGTTGCGAGAAAAGAAAGCAAATAAAACTGGTAAGCCGTGATTCTGTATGACGAATCAGTTGCATAACAGCTGACGCCAAGGTAATACCTTCGTAGTCATAACAATAAACATTGGTTTATGCAGAGAGATGCCACGTGATGCACGAGCAACATTCACAGAAGATATTATACAGGGTTCTCTTTTACAGAGGGATGTACCTACCTGTTTTTCCTGTTAATAAAATCAGGTTGATATTGAGAATTTTTTGATAACAGTTCAGCGTTTGGATTTTTTTCATTTTACTACTTCAAAAGAGTATATAGGTCTACATCATATGATCTTTGGCATAATATATGCATAAAGAATCCTTAAAACCTATTCAAAGTGTTTGTCCAGAAAAGCATTCATGCTATAGCAATTTGAAATATAACATTTCAAATTTGGTTCGAGGTATATATCAATGACAATTTAACTCGTGTATAAAATATCCCATAAGCGCCGTGATTTTGTCATTATGACAGCGAAAAAACTTTGCCTGAGTTTTTCAGCGACAAAACGGAACCCAACTCTTGAAAGCATGGCAACCAGAATTGTAAACAAATCTTTGACGGCGGTCTTTGTCAATTTTTCACTTCCGTTGTCAAAAGAGCACATCTGATCTGTGAAAATGTAATATGAGAATTGTGTTTTTAACAATTGTACTTTTCCATAAACTTAACTGTATTCATTAAATTGTCGTACTGAATTACCCTCGAGCTTTTTTTGTCGAAGAAAACATTTATGATTCGAGTTTAGTTGCCTTCCGGCAAATTAACTCAAAAAACTGCCAGAAAAAATTACCCGTCCTACAGACTTGTAATTTTGTAATTTTTTCAGAGGCAGTTTTTTTCGTTGAGTTGACTGGCAACAAAATTCTCATCGAAATGTCAAGTTTACTTCGACAAAAAAAAAGCTATCGTGTAATTATAATGGCATGAATTCAACGATTCTTGTGTGTCACAATCTCCTCCAAATCACTTGTAAGTGGCGAAGCATATATTTTATTTTATGAACAGGAAGGCATATAATATGAACTGTTTGTTCATATTTTGTAGTTATTATTATTTTATACATTGTTAATTTTGTTCAATAATATATTGAAGGTAATGTGCATGGTGTTGCTATAAACAATAATACCCTTAATATCATTTTCTTTGAAAACAATACATTATAAGTGACAAAAGGTTCATATGGTTGCAAATTAGTTGTATTTTTTCAATCTTGGATATCAATCCTGGAATATTCCTACCTTATCCTTCTTCCCAAGGTGAGATTAAAAGTGCATTCTCGACGTTTAATATCTAGTTATCTCATAGACGGTGACTCAGACAAAATATCAGATAAATTTTATGATATAGTAAAATATGAATGCATTTTGTTCAGAGTTAGGGATATATAAGATTCATACATTTATAATGTTTGATGTGTGACATTCACACCCTGTGATTGTGTTTCATTTATTGACGGTTGTAGATACATGATCAACTTACAAAATGACTCATAGAAGTTTATACGCAAAAGCTTGTGACTGGTCATCAAACACAATTGCGAAAAGTAAAAATCAATTAGATTCAATACTGAACTGAAACTAAGAAGTAGGTACAGTATAGCATGCTCCTGAAACTCCGAAAATAGGGAGAACCTACAAAACAAAGAGAAGCCAGGAATTGTATACTTTGGATAGAGGAAGGCGGAAAAACTTTTTGTAGAAATCAATTACCCTAACACCAAACTGATATTTTTTGCACTCGCCGCGCGTTTCGCTAGCATAGTAAGCATCTTCAAGAAAATGAAACGTTTTCAAATCAACCTTGTAAATATTGATTTCTTGTTATTTTCGTAATATGTTTTCGAATGATCGTAAATAAAGTAGATAAACCTCGGCAAAAGTTATGATTTCTCCCATGAGAAATTGCTTACCTCGGTCTTCGAACTCGGCAATATTTTAAAACATTTTTTGCATTTTGAAAAATGATTCCCATTTCGCGTCGGTATATCTATACTAATATTATAAAGATGGTTCGTTTCTGACTTTGTAGGGGGTAAGCTTTGGAAATACTGATCAGATTTTGAAAATTATTCCATTAACAGAAAGCTACGCCATTCAGGAGTGATATAGGCTATATTTTATTATGATTGAATGAAAATTCAGTGAGAAATATTAGTATATGTTACTTAAGTAAGGAAAAAACGGGCGAGATGTGATTTTTTAACAGTGTGCGCTGACTAAACGGTTAGATATAGATATAGACGAACATAATTTTCACCAAAAATGTTGGTCTCTATTAGTTCTACAAAGGAGTTAGTGGTACAATATAGCTAGGTTCTATATTTGAACTATTATAGAGGTTTTTTCTGTTAATCTATACATATGAAATGCTTTGTCCTAAATATCTAACTGATGGATCAACGCACAGCGTTAACTGCTGATAGTAGAGACCTGAAACTTGAAGGGGGTGTTCTTTGTTTGACGTAAGTATTTTCTAAAATTCTATCCCCGAAAGGGTTAAAAAACGAGGTCAAAGATTTCATGAGAGAGCCGGACAACGTGATTCCTAAGTACAATCTACTTCAAATTTTGCATAAACTTTCTTTGAGAAAATAGATGGAACGGGACAAAAAAGGGGTTCATGTCTTTTGTTGCGACTTCTTTCAACACTCTTTCGACTGCGCTCAGAAGGCAGTCTTGTGATGAACCTGATAACACTTAGTACTAAGGAGTATACAATATAATTTCATTGTAGTAGAGAAGAGTAAGGTTTTTATGAAATTAATTTTTTTCCCGGAAAAAAGTGAGTACGTTTTTCGTTTTTCCCGGATATATATATGTATATATATATACATATACAATTTTTCTTTTATTAGCACAAAGTTTACTTATTTTTTACTTTGACCTTATTTGCCTGTAATAAATGAGTTGTACAACAGTAATCGTTTTAACTGTGCTATTTATTCTACTTCAAAAAATAAATTCAATAAATTGACCTGTTTTTGGATTTTTCCTACATACCAGTATTACAGAAGTTATTAAAGGTGGATACTTTTATCTGAAAAGCACTGTATTTATATTTATATATATATATATATATATATATATATATATATATATATATATATATATATATATATATATATTATTAAATGTGCATTGCATGGATGATATGTTGCTTGAACTATTCGGTACAACAGTAGAATTTTCTTGGGTTGAAATTGTGTTTTTTTCAATATTAAATCATCGTTTATCCCGTCACAGAAAAAAATTGTGTATTAATAACAGGAAAAATATTAGATTTCAGCTCACGGTTTTTTGTCTTCCACCACAAAATCTAATACTTTTTTCACTTGTATAATAAATAACTATTATTATGGACTATGGAAATTGATGGACTGTTTTGTCAATAACTTATCGTTTTTTCAATCGAGATATTCACCGAATGAGAATATAATAAATATAAGTATATTAAAACAATTACACTTCTTTTCAGCCACGTTCACTTTCGACAAGGCAAATAAGCCAATTTATCTTGAAATAATATCAGAATTTAAATCTTCAATTTCGTGGGAGAGGGAGCCCAGATATAAACACCCACATTTTCAAAAAACTTTCAGAGAGTGTGCAATGACAAATTCGACATATCCAGAAAGGAACGTCTCAACTGAAGTATTATCGTAGTCGATCCGACGAATTCATTTTTCCCACCCCTTCATTACGAGTTACGGAGACCTGCCGAACTCCTTTTTCTCAGGGCATATTTTTCAACACATTCACTCTCTCCTGGTTATGACAATCTACAAAAACAATATTGCACGCTGATGCGTAGAGAACGTCCAGAGATCGGTCGCTGGTGTTGGTGGCCCCAATAAAACAGCATCCTAGGAAATGCACGTGGGTCATTTACCCCGTTCAAGACGCATTTCTGTCGGGAATGTGTACCGACTCGACGGCGCCAAGTACGTCACGACGCTCGAGAACTGGGGGCGTCGTTTCGCACGAGTTTAGTTTGGCGACCAGACAGAATCGGAGAATGGTTAAATTCAAGGTTAGGCCAAAAGTCGAACGATAAATCCGCAGTTATCAATCCTACATAAAATGCACATAATCCTACTTTCAACGTTTCGAGACAATTCTCGCCATCTTCAAGTTTTTTCTTCGAGCAGCTGACGTCCTGATACAAACATCAACCCTTGGGAAGTCTAAACGAGCTAAGGATTCACCAGGTCTTACCTTTTAAAGTGTGGTTTCTCACACGAAAAAATTTGAAGAGTGAAAGTCTGTCCGAGTCCGGTCAACCATCCAGAGCATAACGGCACGGAACGTGACTTGAACTCATAATCGACGGAACATGACCAAACCCACTTTAGAGGGTGTAATTCAATTGGTGACTAAAATTAAAGGATGTGATTTGAGCTCGGTGACTGAGAATGAAAGATATGATCTTTAGCTCATTCAAAAAGGAAAGTTTATATGAATTTATGCCCCTAAACCTCTTAACTTTCGAGCTATAGAGTGTTAAAACTTCAGTTCGTTTTCCCTTCATTACTTCAGTACTGTTCATGAAATTCAACATGCACCCACTTAGCAGCAATAGGCATTTTTCGATGTGGAAGATTCTTTCATATTTCTACTAGTGGAATTCGCACGGGATGTATACTGGAGATTTTTCTAGAAAAAGATGGCACGCCAATGTTTTTTCCGAATTACGATCAGTAATCATCTCTCATGGGAAAACCATGTGAGATCGATCACTGAAGGAGCTTCCCAGAAACTTGGATTTCTATCGTGCGAAGAAATACTTCACTTCTCGTCAGCTTCTAATGATCTACAAGGCTCAGATACGACCTGTCTTGGAATATATTTCTCATATATGGAGTTCGGCACCAAAACATTCATTGTTGCTTCTCGATTCTATTCAGAGAGAGGCAATTCGTCTTGTTGGTGATTCTTCGCTCACAGACTCGCTCACTTCATTGGAACATCGAAGAAGGATCGGAGACTTGTCTCTCTTCTATAGATATTCTCACGGTCGATGGTCTTCTGAATTGTTATCAATCGTTCCACCGTGGACCATAAGCAACTTTTAGAGGCCTTGGAAGGCATGGGATGCAGGGGGAATGTTCATAGGTTACTAGCCAGTTATTTATCAGATCGTAAGCAAGTGGTGAGAATTGGTGATAAGGAGAGCAATGAGCGAACAGTCAAATGTGGCGTCCCTCAAGGTACGGTTCTAGGACCATTATTGTTTATCATTTATATAAATAACCTACTAACCATCAATTCTTCTGGAACTATCTTGAGCTTTGCCGACGACACCTCAATATTTTACTCTGCAGATTCGTGCACTGACCTCAAAGAAAAAGTTGAAACAGATTTGCTGAAAATCATACACTGGTTTAACCATAAACTATTGACGATAAATTTTTCAAAAACAATGTTCCTTCCGCTTACCAGTTACGTAAATGGACTACCCGATTTCACTACCTTAAAAGTAAATAATAATAATAATGAAACGAACACTATAGAGGCAACAGATAAAATCAAGTATCTTGGCATTACGATTGATCGTCATCTAAGGTGGGATCAACATATTTCTCAAATGATCAAAACACTGAGAACCATGCTTTACAAGTTCAGATATCTTACAAAAATTATGGATACGCCACAACTTAGAATGATCTATTTTGCTTTGATTGATTCTAGACTGAATTATGGCATACTTGGATGGGGGGGTGTTGCTAACACCCACCTAGAAAAATTGAGCACTCTGCAAAAACGCTTCTTGAAGATTATATATAAAAAAAATCGAAGGTACTCCAGTGATCTCCTCTATGAAGAGACTGGAATATTTGACCTGCGCCAAAAATACTTCTTCAAACTAGCACTCCATAGTTATAAAAACAAAAATCAATTCGAAATGATCTCACATCCATATATGAAGAGAAATAAAACAAATAAGAACTTACCAATACCACTTATATTCAAAACTGTCGTACAAAGAAGTCATGTGTTCATGACTTCGAAAGCTTTCAATTTTTTACCACAAAAACTGAAAGATGTAAGTCAAATAAATCGTTTTAAAACCGATCTCAAAAAATTCGTCTTCTCCGTTGGAAGACTCCGAATACATAATCTGGTGAATTGTGATAATAACTGAATCCAATTATATCCCTTACAATTGAATGATTCTTTCCTGTGTGTATGTGTGTGTGAATGTTCGAATGTCACTGCTTTATGTCTCCATGTGCACAAATGTCCTTTTGATTGTATTTTGTATAGCTATCCTACATTTATTAAGTACCATAATTACATTATTTTATTTGTATTGTATTTCTTACACCGCGGACAGCCAATGGCTTTGCGGTTCCATCATGTTCATTTGTCTTTTTAAATTTTATATGTATCCTAGGTACTGTATACAAATAAACATTATTATTATTATTATTATTATTATTATTATTATTACCCTTGGCAATATATACACGGATGACTCGTCGAGTACAGAATTCCCACCCCTTTGTTGTGAACTTGGAGACCTGTCGAACCTCTCTTGCTCAGGGATCTTTTTTTAATAGAACAGCTGAGCTATGGAACTCTTTGCCGATAGAGGTTTTTCCTGAGGATAAGAAACATCAAAAATTTAAAGTGAATGTTAATTCGTATCTCCTGTCCCTTGATTCACGAGGTGTTCTTTGAAAACTACAGGGCTTTCCTTTCGTGTGAATCTGCACAAAAAAAATTTTCATTCATTTTGCAACAATTTGACTGCCAAATTTTTTTAGGGCACCAGCCTAAGTAATAGTTCAAAATATTATCGTTATTCCACAAATGCAAGATTATGGTTTTTATTCTTTTACTGCTTATAGGTGCTTAGTAGGTAGGTTTAAGTCACATTCCATGAAAATATCCAGAGAAGTATTGAAGTTATGACAAAAAATATATTTTTCCTTAGAATTTCAACACCCTATAACTCGAAAGTTAAGAGGTTTAAAACATATGTTCGTATAAACTCTTCTTTTCAGGAAGAGCTGAGAAATGATATCCTTTATATTTGGTAATCAATTAAATTACACCCTGTATAGTCTATTTCAAGAATAACGTATACACTAATGCCTCGTTCATAGACCAAACTTTTACTTTCATCTTTTACTATAAAAAAATTCAACATTTACAATCAATGTTCATACACGTTAGTTTTACTTTAACATTTTTTGTAGAAACGCCTCTTTTGATTAGCATTGTGTGAAGTTTCTTAAAGTAAAAGTTTGGTCAATAAACCAGGCATAAATTTGCATACACAATGGCAATATTTCACGGTAATTTACTCCAGCTCATTCTTGAAATAGACTAAAACAGCATCTTTGCCCACTATAATAAATAAGTCAATTATATTCCGGGTTGAACTGTGGGTTTTTCTAGGTTTCCCTACATTTGAAATGAAAAATGCTCTACCGAGAAAATCAGTAAGACGCCCCAGAGCGCTTCAGTACCCAAAATGATTAGCCGACCCTTGCCCACACAAGACTCTGCCTTCTACAAAGGTAAAACATGAATTTAAAAAAATTAAAATATATTTGATTGATTTACTGTAAAATTCTACTCCATCATTGGAAACTTATTGTTTAATTCTGGATTTTTCAGAACTCATAAGTTTCAGCAGGAGGTTTCAATAAAGTTAATTATATAGATTATAGACAATGGAAGTCCGAACCATTACCACTCAACAAGGAACGTAGTCAACCACATAAAAGAAATGGTCAACTAGGCATTCCGGATACTTGTCAAATGAATCAATATGGCTGCATTTGCCCCCAGGAACTTTCGTTTGTTTTTTTCAAAAGACCTAGTGATTTTCATGGTAAAATTGTTGCACTCTCAATGCTCAATGTTTATCTATTCCTCGCTGAGCTTTTGAATGATGGATGATAACAATACACCAATTTTTCACTGGTTTTGTCGATGAAATGTCACAAAACCAGACTAACTAATTGGTTTGCCCCCCAGACATCACGTGATCTGGAATGCCTGATTGCATATTTAGAATTTAGAGAAATACACCGACAATACACGCCCTAACTGTATACCTGAGATATGAAGTCAACATTCTATGTGTTCAGGTTTTTTGCAAAAAAAACATCTCTGAAAGGCGTCCAGATTAGAAACATATCGAATAAGGCGCATAATTTGGATAAATAAGGAATTTTGTTATTTTCACTCTGACTGTTATAATTCGATTAATATTCCATATTTTTAAAATAACATCTCAGCTTCTCAGCCCCACTTTGGCCAAGACTTCAACTAAATTGTACTACCTACTTTATCATCAATTTGTACTCTTGACCAGAGGGCGTATTGCTTCTTCTGAAATCATAATATTACAATTTTTTGCGCTCATGATATTGCATAAAATGATTTTTCCTTCGTCCAGCGAACCTGGAAAAACAGAAAAACACATTCTTCAAGGTAGGTATTTCCTACGCTTTTTGAAGATGTACATTTTAAGTATCTAAATGTTAATGAAATGTTCATAGTAATCGACTGTGGGTCACTGCGCGTTGCTTTGACCCACTTCTCGGAAGAAAGTTTTGGAGTCATTCATAATTCAATACCATTTTCTTCATCACTATTTATAATGTGATTCGGAATACAACCTCTTATTGGAATTTCTCAAAAATTTCGTAAGAGCTCGGGTTATTTTGTTCGCGTGTAAATTCCGAATATCAGAACTCGTGTGCCAATTCATACTGTATGAAAATTGTGCAATTTCCAGGAATTCTGAATAATTTATATCTGAATTTGGTTTGAAGTGAACCTTGTCTCGCCATCTATCTACCGAAAGAGAGAGTTGCAAAGTAGTCATTCAATTATTCAAAGAAAATTTTAGTCGTGAAACATTGCTGTTCTATTTTTAAATCATAGAGAGCGCTAGCAACTTGGATTTATTTATTTTTCGATAGATTGCGTCCACCACTTTAAGTTATGTAAGTTCTGTTACAAAATTTTTGTGGCGTCTACCGTATTGACGGGAGGCGTCGCTCAAAGAAGTATAAAACACGTGAATATTCTCATCACAAACGATAGTAACTCATCAAGATGAGTGGCCCACCAAATCGTTAGTACCTAATTGTCCATCCGGGAGGTGAATTGATATTAAAATTGCACCTCAACTGCCCCAATGATATGAAATGCTTTTTATTCAGACGAACAAACCCATTATTTTTGCTGTGGCTGTGGCTACTCTACTTTGGTAAGCTTGAAATTGGGAAGAAGAATAGATACAAATTTACAAATTCTGACACATGACGTGTTTCTGCATTCGTATGATATAAAAAATCAGTTTTTTACAAATTGTATATAAAAATGTCAATAGGACAGTCTGCGAGTTTTAATCTGTATTAAGAGAACTCTTATGTCTCACTCATTTCGTCTAATGGCGAAATTCTGAAGAAACTACAAACTATCCAAAACCAACTCATTTGTTGTGACGTGTAAGAGGTTATGTTGTACAGTATCTTTAAAGCGTAGCGGACTAGACGAAAAATGTTCGAAATAACAGACTCGCAAAGTTAGTTCTCTGTTTATAAAAGAAAACTATTCACTTAACATCTTTGTTGATTTCAGAAATCGGAGTGGGACTTTCAGCCTTTGGAATATTCTTCATTTTCCTAGGAGTTTTGTTGTTATTCGATAGGAGCCTATTGGCACTAGGAAATGCAAGTATTTTTCATGCTTTCCGTATTATTATGAGTGTAACTGCCCTCTGTTTCAATATCTCCATCAAGTTGATAGTTATATTGACTGTTTAAAGGCATTATTTTTGTTTCAGATCTTATTCATAGCAGGCTTAGCTGCTGTTATTGGCAGGGAAAGAACTTTCCGATTTTTCTTTCAACGACACAAAGTGAAAGGATCGCTTGCCTTTTTTGGGGGAATAGCATTAGTTCTTTTTAGATGGCCTCTGGTAGGAATGATAGTTGAATCGTATGGATTCATATTACTATTTAGGTAAGCAATCATGACATAAAATGGTATCAATCAACAAATGCATGTACTGTTATTGAGGTCCATTATATTTGCATTAATTGTTGTATTTGTTTCAGTGGATTTTTCCCGGTTGCCATAAACTTTTTGAGGAGGGTGCCAGTTTTGGGCATGATTTTAAACTTACCACTTATAAGTAGTGTAAGTATGATTAAAATTGTTCATTTCTGATTCAATGAAATGTTTGAAGAAATTGTGACATTGGTGAAGGTTCATTTGAACTACAACAAACCGAGATGATATGAAAAGGAAGCACAGCTTTTTGTTACCATTTGGATTATGTTCACTGGGTACAAACACGTAGGTCCGCACCAGAATTCTTCAAATTCAGTTGCTGTAGTTCAAAGAGCTTCGACCGAAAAATCTTATACCCCACAAAAATAATTATCTTTTTTTAGGTAGTTGACAGACTGGCTGGTAACTCAAACCGAACCTCAGTGTGAATAGTGTCAATTTGATTCATCACATCTACATATCTGGTGTTGTGCTATTTATTCATTGTAAATTTCTCATTTACAAAATATATTCCATTAATGTAAGATATTAAGTGAAGGTGTTTTTATATCATTGTAAAGTCGGATGAAAATAGTACCGATCTAACAATAAATCACATTCATTCATAAATTGGAAGTGTTTTCATTTGTAACATTGTAACCCAGAAAACTACAGAGAATTTAATTACAGCTCTTTTATATGATTGGTTAATTTGATATCGAAGATAAAGCAATTTTGTCAAGTCATTCAGGTGACTTTTCAAAAGGAAGCAACGTGGAAGTTTCCATTTTTTTCACAAAAAAAATCCATTCAGGGTTAAATCAGTTCTAGTTTTAGTGACGAAACGAACGAAATATTTGGGTAATTCGATTAAACCGGTTTGTTCAATCAACTATAATAGCTCTGTAAGGACGAATTTGGATACAGTTCAAATTCACCCAATAGGAGTCGTATCAGGATAATGTACTTCCCCATTGGTCTATTTGGAATTTTCTCACGTTTTCATTGGATAGAGCAATCCAGCAAGGTTATCAATTATGTATGTTCAGCTTAAGCTCCAGGTGGCGGTTAGGAAGAAGAATTTGACAGAATTCGCTGCATTTTCTATCAAATCCGCACCAAATTTAAACTGTACCTATAAAACTGCCCCCAAATTATATTCCACGAATTCGATTGTCGAGTCGCTCAGACTGTTGCTGTACCATGCGCTGTACCGAAAATATACGCATATTCTAAGCTATTCGATAATTCGTGAAATAGAATCAGGGCTCTCTGGCCCCAACGTTGGTATATGGGAGGAAGGTTACGAAATGTCATCATACCGATCCCTCCATATTGCCGGGGCGTCAATGAGGTTAAGGTGAAATTCCACTATATACTAAATATGCGAGTGGATTTCAGTTCCTGGTATCTCTTCGTATTTGTGTTTGACAGATAATTCAACTCAATCTCGATATACGTGAGAATTGAAAACGAAAGCAAATGAAAAATTGATGAATGTGTATGGTTGGTAAAGATCCGAAAGGAATACCTTTGTTAAAAAAACTGGGACTGTTCCTAGTGCAGCAAGAAGTAGTTTGCCAGAGTATGATAATAAATGGTATATGAAATGGAAATTATTTGGGTTTACCAGTCGTTCAAGGATCTTTTTCCGAGGCTAAGAAAATGTTTGAGCTTTGTATTATACTCTGAACGTTATCTGTCTCCTATTGTATAGTGTTAAATTTATATAGGATTTCTTTGGATATATTTCTCATTTAAATTTCTTCACATATTTCAATTCATTTTTTTTTCAAGTATTTCCATTCGAATGAAGCTGTTTAGCCTATTATAACAAGTTTGATATGAGTAAATTTACTATATAGCTACATTATATAGCTTACATTATGAAAGTTAATACCACTGTTATTTTCTAGTGATATCTTCTCAAAAAACATTCAATTTAATATGAAGCTAGCGTAGCGGTTAGTGCTTGTGTTATGGTCAAAAGGATCTAAGATCAATTTTCCAATGAGTTTTTTCTTTGGAAAATTGTTCTGGCGGATCGAATCAGAAGTCTGTCATGTTTTATAATAGACATAATTACTATATATAAAAAAACTGATGTAATTATTCAAAATTAACATCGGATTATGCAGCAGTTTTGAGCAATAAGAGATAGAAATTACCCAACTTTATTATGACTAGTGCTCAAACGTTCCCATTGAAAATTGAAGGTTGAACTTGTCATTATTCAAAACTGCTGCATAAATCATGTGTTGGTTGTCAGTTTGTGATATATTTAATATATGCTGACACTGCACAAACATAATCATTTATTTTGAAAAGTAAGGCTCTACTGGAGCCTTAGCATTCGCCAAGTGTTCAAACACCCCGTTATACAGCACTTGTTTCCCAGCATAATAACTGATCAAAAACTTTTTTATACAACACAACTGAAACGAACAAGACTCCAAGAAAAAACTCCAACAACTTATCCTGATAGAAACACTTTAAAGCTAGTAAAATATTACTGTAAGAAACTCCTTACACTAATGAAAATTGAACAAACGACTTAAAATACTTTCCTAAACGCCACATAGACAAAACAGAATACACAACGCAACGCAGGTATGCTTTGGGCTTTGACAACGCAACAAATCTTTTACTTCTACAACAAAGTAACAAAGACACCAAGAGACAGAAACAATCAGTAATCAGCCACATAAAACATATATGTTTGTGTATTCTGTGACGATTTCTCTGCACTTTTTCTGTTTATCTTTGGTTCTATGGGGTTATGCCACCTATAGAGATTTTTAATTTACCCAATTTACCCCAGAATTGCCAACTTCGATTTCCCCAAACCCTGCCCCTAGCCTCAAGTACCCCTTCGCCTATAAACTCGTGGCATTTCGTAACGTTCCTATATATGAACGTTGTCTGGCCCTTAGGCAAGTTCTTAGATTCATCGGTGAACTGATCAATCCATCAAAATCTTTTTTTATTATTTGATGGATGACAAATGTCACGTTCTTACATTTGTGAATAGTTCCACAGATGCCACACACCAATATATCGAGGTTTATAGTTGATTGATTTCGTTGAGGTAATGACAAATGAAATTTGAAAAATGCCGGATTCAGTGTAGATGTTTTTCGTGTGGTCTATCGAATACAAAATGGAAATGATAGAAGTTTGAACTATCAATTGGGCTTGATGAGCATAAGTAATAATTTTAGTTATATTTCAAAATAATATCGCACTGCCACTTTGAGCAAGACCAAATACATTGTATTGTTTATATAGATATGGTTAGGGCCGATTTTTCAATCTCCTGCTAAGAAAATTGACTTTCAACCAAGTCCTCGACAGCCAACCGAAGTGCTTGGCCGAGACATTCGATTGGCTGTTGAAGATTCAACTGACAGTCAAGTTCTTTAACAGTCGTTAGTCAACCATATCAAAATATCATTTGAAGGGATGGATACTACAAGTAGATGGCACTAGTGATTTCGTTTCCAAGTCATGTATTTTCTTTCGTTTTTATTACGAACGTCAGTAGCCTGATTCACCAATTTTTGAACACTTATACGTAATATCAAAAGATTGCAATCACTTCAGAAACAGAAGTGGACCATTTGGTCATTGTCGAATATCATCCATTTTTGAAGATTATAAGTTTCATTTTTCCATAAATTTCTCTATTTTGAAGCTTCACTATCTTTTTTTCAACATTTCAGTCAAACAAAGTGACAGACATAATTCTGCTCCTATTTTCCCATTCAGAGTAGGAAACCTTGTCGTGCATTGTTATGTAAACGAAAATATAGCAGATGGCCCAACAAAAACGCTTCAAATCCTTTTTACACAGGCAATGGCTGCGTCTAACAGCTAACAGTGCTCAAAGCTGCTGCACAGAATTTGACAGTTTTCCATAGTGAATTGTCAAATTTTGTGAAGCGGCTTTAAGCGCTGTAAGCTGTTAGACGCAGCCATCGCTATCTGCCTAGCAACAACAACGTTCATCGAACAAGTGGTTCAAGAATTGAGATTGAGAATTGACTGATTCAAAATGGTGGTGGAATTGGTGGAATTCTAATTAAACGTAAATGTGCTACAAATTTACAAACGACTCTATATTATTTTCTCTAGTAGATTGCGCAAAATCAAGTACCAAAGACCGAAGGATTGGTGACTCTCAACGACTATACACAGGATTGCTTAGTCCTATTTTCATATATTGGATAGTTTATATTCTCAATGACGTCGCTCTGATGCTGGATATTTGAGTCACAGACCCTTTACTGTGTTTGAGTCAGAAGAAATCAACGAATTCGTTCATTCTTTTGTAGTATTTATGGCCAGAGGTAGAAACCAGCTTTATATCCAGTTCAAGTGAACTCGGTTCAGCTGCTGGGCATTAGCCAATCCAATCGTTTATTGGTGTTTGACAACTGATGAACCCGGTTCATTTGAAGCACAGTTCACTTGCATTTGCATACATTTCTGAGATTTGTAAAAACTCAATTGGTGCTCAAGCAAAAAAATCCCTTTGAAGTTTAAACTCAGTTTTTGTTTTTGGTAAATTTGGTCCTAAGTAAATGAGTAAATGTTAATAATATTCTCATACATCTGAGATGAATTCAACAATGGTATCGAGATGTTTACAATACTTCTTGATTGGTACAGCTTATATTAATTTCATCTTTGCTAGACGACGCGACGAGCAGTCATTTGGAACTAAGTTTGAAACCTACAGGCGCTACTAGATGTGGGACGAACTCCCGTGCCAAAGTTGGATTGGGTGAGTATTTTTTCAAAAAGTACAATGTAATTCACCACGAATCTTTAGGTCAGTCACAGCCTTCTATAGTAGACTCTCTCTACCGGCTGCGGATTAATACAATATAACTAGTTTTCTAGTTGGCGCGAATTTTCAAACATTGTTTGCGCAACAGGTTTCATGCTACCTTCATTTGTTTCAATAAAAAATAGTTCCGAATTCAACTACAGGAACCGGTATGAAATAAAAACATTCTTGATGAAATTTCTCCTTGTTGTTGGTTCACATTAGTTTTGTTAACCTACAATATAGGAATATTCAAAAGATACTAGAAACTTCATTGGATGTCGATGAAGATGGAACTTTTTCTTATCGCGGAGGCTTGTTTCTGAACCACAAGAAGCGCGCGCAAGTCAGCGCGTTATTCAATTGTTTCTTGAACATTTACGCGCTTTTTTGTTTCTATTCGCCCATTTTATTTCACCAGTTGATTCTCCAGCTTATTTTAGAAAAATGTCTGTTAAACAACAAACTCAACTAGATTTGGTAAGTATGAACCTGTACAAAATGTTATAGAGAAGCTCATAGTATTTATTTGTGTGAGATAAACCTACTTTATTTCTCAAATGGCTGAATAAACTATCTCATTTATATGTACTGAAATTCCAGAAATTCATATGATACCTATTCCATGAAAAAAATTCATTTCCAGACGGGTGATCTGGTCGCAAAGAGTGTGAAATCATTTATCCTATCGAAGCGCTACACTAACATACTGGTGAAATGTTCCCTTTTCAATATAATCTATCAAAGATTGGAAGTGGAAGAATCCGAGTTGAAGACAAGAAAGTATAAAAACATTCCCTTCGCCGTTCTGAAAAATTCTAAGACGGCCAAACATCCTTTAGTGCAGTCTTATTTGTCTTGGTTGGACGGTATAAAAGATGCTATGGATAAAAACTATGTAAGACCCTTCGATGAGTTTGATAAGCTTTACTAGTTATTTTGTTTCTAGTTGAAAGAAATTTTCCTCTTCATGAAGAACGCTGCAGGGGAAACAGTGGAAGTGTACAATTTCAAGTTGAAATACAATACTGACCCGAGTAAGGAGAACAAGAGAAATTTGATTCACGTCCAAGACGACACCATGGCCCTATTACAGGTTCTTCGCGATCTGGGGAAACACAAGAAACTTCAGAATATAAAGTTGGTGATAGAATTCACATACTTCGAAGGTTGGTTAAATATCACCTATCGGTACACTTCATATCTTGACGTGGTTTTTCATTTCAGAAACTCCTGCTGAATACGAGCCTCCAGGGTTTGTACCAGCGAACCAGCCAAACTGTGCCAAAGTATCGGTTTGTGAGAAATTTCTTGGCCAGGTGCTCACAGGGTTCCACAAAGTGACTTGTCGGGCCCACGGATTGAAGGTAAGTGGTAATTATTATAGAATGAATTAATAGCTCTGTATCATTCCAGGATGCTGATCGAGCTTTCACTCCTTTGCCAAGTTCTTTGCCTGGAGACGAAAGAGCAAGCGATCATTCAATTATGAGTGATGAGAGTACAAAGATCGACAAGTTGGGTAAGTACTTATAAGTCTCGAACGAATTGATGTAGGATGTACCTACATTTTCATATGAAATTTTTACTTGAAAAGATCAACCTTATAATAACTGAAAATGTTCTGTTCTCTGTACTGTACTTTTTCCAAACACAGAATTTGGACTTTATTGTTCCTGAACCTGGAAACCGATTTTCACTTCTCTACTGTCTTGATGTAATTTTTTTATAGAAAATATAGACTTTTTCGAGTTATTTTTTGGCGTTAACACCATCGTCACCACATTTTTTCTCTATTCAACCCATGTTACGTATGAAAAAAGAGTTTTATCTACACCCGTACTCTAAAAATACACTTATATGCCCAAAACCCGTTTTATAAAGAAATCCATTAGGATACAGATTTTCAACCAATAAAAACCCATTATTTTTCTATCAAGAATGATGTGCAAGCTTTGCATTTTGATCTTTGTCAAGTCAAAAATCAGGAGGTATTGAATTTTTGAAGAATTTAGTCAATTTTCGATAATCGTATGGAAATGTCTTATAGCAGTGATATAGAAGAATTACCAGCGACTCCTCCACAGATGTCTTAGAGAAGAAAAAAATACAATCAGAAGGGTTCTATTTTCATTTGACAAATGCAACATATATGTTTTTATTTTCGACCAAACATAATGAGCTCTCGTGGCCGAGTGGTCAATGGCGCTGGAAGTGATCAGAAACGTCCGGGTTCAATTCCTGACCTCGCCACAGATTTTTTTTTCACCTTCGGCTCGTTTCGTATCCCGGTTTATGCTCATGTATTTATAACCATCATTACACGATCGTTGCATAATATACTATTATTGTATCAAATAATGCTGAAGTTATTTATTATTATATTATTGTGAAAGTTGTGACTTAGTATGTATAAAGTAGAAGTAGTATTTGTGAAGGAACATCATTGTTGGTTGCATACTTGCAGATACCAAAATATTAATACATTTTGCAAATATCATTATACAGGGTGATCCTGCGTACCTTTGCCGAATAAATTATATGTTCAGCAGTCATTGAAAATCGACCTAAGAACATGGGGAAATAATTCTTTGGTCGCTATGAGCATCTTTTTTTTAATAATTGTGGAACTTACTTAATACGGTCTCCTCTGCAAGAAATTCTCACCTATAACATTTTCTGCGGTGTTTCCTCTATTTTCGGAGATACAGGTCAATTTTTTGTGAAACTTCACAATATTGCACATCAACTTACTATTGTTTGGATTGAGGTGGCCTTTACTTGATGGAATAGTTATTACGCTATAAGGTACCTTGTGTCTACCTTATAGCGTAATTACTATTGTTTGAACACACAAAATTTGTCCTTTCTATCAAAACATCACAGAAGTCCTACTTGTTTGTAACATTTTTCAGCAGACAAAACCATTATTGTTTCAAATTACATTTACCCTGCTCCTTCTAAAGTCAACCTGAATATGTTCAGTTCTCAACAACAACAATATGACGGCGGTATCGCCGGCAACATTGTAAATAAATCGCATTATTGGGCTATGACAAGAAAACTAATTTTTTGAAGCAATATTGTTTTTTCTGCTTGAAAATGTCGAAAACGAGTAAATTAGAGCTTGTGTGGTGTTTCGATGAAAAGAGGGACAAATTTTGTGTGTTCAAACAACAGAACGTTGAAGTGAATATTTCCATCGTATGTTAAAAATCCCATATGAAGCGGGACATTTTCGATCAATTACAGCGATAAATTCCCGGCGGGACATTTTCGGGCTAGTAAATACCCGGTAGGTATCGAAAAATACCCGCTCGGTCCGTGTGTCTATAGTGACGATTGTTAAAATGTACATTTGTCATCTTGACAGGCATAAATACTGAATTTTAAACGTCGTTGTTTTAACTCCGGAAATGTTTTACCGAATTACACTCGTGTATCAAAATAAACCTGATAATTTTCCATTCAAGCATGTTGTCAGTAAAAAAACTGCATTCGGTTATTTTCATATTTTGCTAAAAGAGCCCTCCTCCTTCGGAGTTGGTCTCTTTCGACAAAATATGGAAATAAACTCATGCAGTTTTTAGACAACATGCTTTCATGGAAAATTATCGGTAATTTTGAAGCACTTGTGTAATTACTCCCAATAAATTGTGAAGTTTTACTGCAAAATGTACCTTTATGTCTGAAAATAGAGGATACCGCCGAAACTTACTATTGTTTTGTTCTCAGGAGAACGAATCTGTGAGGTTGATATCCAAGAAAAAAATGATGAACCGAAGAAAAAGCCTCGAGAACCAAAATTCAACACCAGTAACATCACGATATCAGGTAAGTAGTTTGTTTTCGCTTTGAATTTAAACAACAGCAACATTCATTTCTTTTTCGATGAATTCTAATAGTGTGTTATAATACTATTATTATTCCTCCACACCCCTCACTTTTTTTAAAAAGCTAATTTACCAAGTGTGACACATCATTCTAATGGTCTCACTTGGTAGAATATTCTGGAATTTCTGGAATCCCATTAAAGATCATTGAATCATCTTTACATCACATAATTTTAATTCTTGCAAGAAATTTCATTTGCCAAAGACTCATATATCGGTGTCTATGTGAAATTTTGATGTTCCATATGGCAATACAAAGAATTAATTGGCGTGAAAATTTGTTTTTATAGCATTTTCGATTTCACGAGAAGTTACATTAATTTCGGAATTTCAAATGGAGCACCCAGTATATTTCAGCAATTCCTCGCATACAAAAAATCCTAATTTGGTGAAAAATACTGCAAAACCCTTTTTTAATGCTTCTGCTTTTTAAATCAAGCACAAATATTCGACAAGAGATTTTCTTTCGATGACAACTCATTTTTTTTTTCATATGGCACCATCATGTTATTATTCAGAAATATTTCTGTTTCTTCTACATTTTGATACTGTATTATAATTTATATGCAGTATCAATTCATAGTGGTAATGTATACTGCGGCCATTATACTGAATATTTCCCTTATATATAAAATGTCCCATAAGAGCAATGCAATTATAGAAAACTTACAGCGGTAATTGCATTGTATCGAACACTTATAGAGGTAATTGTATTGTATCATGTCACCATAACAACACATTTGAAACCGTATCGCTAGACGTCAGTAAACAACACAAGTAAATGTCAGATAGACTTCAAAAATAGAAAAACATTTCGCGTTTTGGTGAGCACTCCATACAATCTATAGAGGAAAGTATTAATGAACAAAAAATAACATTTCCTTGAGAATGTCTTTATTCGTGAAATATTCCAATGAATTACATTCGTCCATAAAAATGACCAGATAATTTTGCATTCAAGCGTGATATCTTATACAAATTGCATTCGGTTATTTTCATATTTTGTAAATTTCTTGCAGAATTATCGGTGATTTTTATGCACTCTTGCAATTATAACCGATAATTGCCGTCATTCTTTCACGAATGAATAGTTTGATAAACGTGTATATGCACTCGCAGTTTAACAAAACGCCTATTCCTGACACGATATTATATCGTTATCACACATCTCAGTACCAAACGGATAGATACTCAATTTTCCCTTAAAAACCACTGATCTCTTCAATAACTAGCACAATTGGGAAGTTCATCATCCAGATACGTCTCTATCGGAAAATATTTGAACTATTTCATCACATTATCACATAAAACAAAAACAAACTTCTGAATGTGAAATTATGGTACATTTCTCTTACACATTCACACACTGATTAGTCTACACATTTGTTTCACACAGAACTTTGCCAAAATTCGAAAACCACAAGGTACAATACAAAATACAACGTAAACAATAGTAAACATATGTTTTCGAGCAGACATCAGCGCCCTCATCGGTAGAAATTCTTCCCAATAGTTTCCCAAAATTGCACGTTACCGTTATATTAGCCATTTCCCAAGTCAGGATTCAGCACTCGTCGCTCATCAAATCCAGTATATTTTCTTTGTCGAAAATGTCGTTGATATTTTAGAAGAAAAACCGAAGGTTGCTTTTTTGCATAACGGAAATTTGTGATTAGCACGCCGAACGCATGCAAATGACTTCTACAAATAATGACAATATTGTTATTTCAGGAAGCATCATGAAGTTCGTTTGTGTGCAAATCCTACTTGAAACACAAAATGTGTGAAATTAATCTTACAAATAATTATTTCTTGTTTATTCAATGGAATTATTCCAAAATGGTTGTGAATGTGAATAGTATACAAACCTAGGCAGAAGTCTATAGATCTTTCAAAAAATTTCTCGCCCTGGCCTTTGGCCTCGGTAAGCAATATATTTTCTCGGGAGCCATGATTCATTTTCTCCCTCCGTATGTGATGAACTATTGAATATACGTTTGAAACCTGAAAAATGATCATTTCTCCAGAACCTGGCGATCCGGAGGCCTCGTTGATAAGCAACGACGAAGACGTGGTGCCGATCTCCGCCATCAGCTACCTGAACTGCTTCTGCCAGCTCTGCATATCTTCCGACGGCATCGAAATCATACGGTGCTCGCAGTGCGACAGGCAGTACCACCTGCCCTGTTGCGGCTACATGAACATCACCGATACGGACGTCGGCACCTTCCAATGCTCCCGATGCAGCCACACCGATAACCTGCTGGCCGAATTCAGAGCCAAGGATAGGGCGCTCTTCGTCCGGATGAGGTGAGTAACGATTGCGCATCAAGGGTCGTTCCTTACCGGCACAAGTTCCTCACCACGCGTGGGTATCCCTTTCAAGTCCCAAGTCGGGTTGAGACGCGTTTCTCCTGGATGTTCTGTTTATGTCGCATTCAGGTCGCAAAAGGATTTCGTTCACCTCTATGTTACTTTCGTTCTTTACCACACATGGGTATCCCTTTTATGTCCCAGGTCGGGTTGAGACGCGTTTCTCCTGGATGTTCTGTTTATGTCGCATTCAGGTCGCAAAAGGATTTCGTTTGCCTCTATGTTACTTTCGTCTTTACCACACATGGGTATCCCTTTTATGTCCCAGGTCGGGTTGAGACGCGTTTCTCCTGGATGTTCTGTTTATGTCGCATTCAGGTCGCAAAAGGATTTCGTTCGACTCTATGTTACTTTTGACTGATTCTTGAAGAGACAGTACATTTTGATGAAGTTTTCACGGTTAATAATAATATTAGTCGCCTCTGTCTGACACAATTTCAGCACGGATACGTTGTAGATACGTCTCCTTTGCGTCTTTGAGTCTTTGAATGTACTGCCTGTCTGTTGGAGCTAGAATTCTCGTAGAATAATTTTTTGCAATGTTTTAATTAGGTTTTATTCAGATCACAAAAAGATTTCATCTTAACGAGACAACATACCAGACTTCTGAATCCACTTAAGACGTGAAACTTCGATACACATTCCTCCTAAAACTCAGAATTCTTAGTGACTTTGTTTTGACAACAAGGATAGTGTTCTTTTTGTTAGAATGATGTGGGCATGGGATTGTTCAGATTATCTGTACTCGTACAATCCATCTTGGCAAAGAACTAATGACGAATTTGCCCAGCAATCTCTGTGAAGTATGAAAAAAGACCTATTGTATTTGTTCACTGTGTTGAGATTTATTCCTAGTAGATGTTTTTTCTTTCGTCATGGTCTGCACTACCAAGTTTTTTCGCAATTTTCTGCGATGTTCTATTCACGTCTCATTCAGATCACAAAAATATTTTCTTTTATACTTTTCGATGTTACTTTTCACATATACTTGTAATATTATGTCATATTTACAAGCCTTCTGAATCCACCAGAGACATGAAACTCCCATTTATACTTAATACACTCAGTGACTCATTTGAAGACAGGACAAAATATAAAAAAAACGAAAAGTCAGATTTCAGACAGTACTCCAGTGAAGGAAGTAATTTTTTTAATAAAATGAAGGACTAATTCGAGACCACTCAGATCAACTTAAATTTTTTTGGAATTTCCGAGTAAACAAGTTTGGTTACTGGGCAAAGCTCCAAAACGCTGTAAAACTTGGCCAAACTGTTTTCTGGCCCAAAATTAATGAATATTTAATATCTCGGCAATATTGAATGAATTTTCGTGAAAATAGGCACCGGGGGGTTTTTTGGGTCACTGATCAAGATTTTAATGTCAGAAATTTCTGAAACACCCTGTAAACCGTAAAAACTACCCTTTTTTAGGGTTGTTTTTTTAGAGGCGGGATTTGAAATTTGACAGCAGAATTTAATTGGCATCATACATACAGTACTGCACGAAAAATGTTCATAAAACTTTTAAATAGAGGGTCCCAATGGATTGACTATATAGAAATTTTATGTGATTGATGGAAAAAGAAAGGTTTTTTGGCCATAACTTTTTTTTGGCTAATGATAACGAGATGTACCAGGAACCATTTTAAAGCTAAGGTTATCTCCGAAATTTCATGTCAAATGCAACATTTGAATTGGATGGGCCAATTTTTTTTATTTCGCCCGACAAAAAAGAGCATTTACCGTTATAAACATAAAATAGCCAATTTCAAACGGACAAATTTGCTTACAGATGAAAAATTATTACAAAAAATTGAAATAAAACTATCCTGGATTGAATGCTGAAAAATTTGGCTGTTTAAAATAAATAATGTTCATGCTGCTGGTCAAAAACTGAAAATCATCTTTCGAACAATCTGTTCAGGCCAGTTTCAAATTACCTACACAGTAGGTTTCGGCTGGCACCTCTCAGAAAACAACTACTCCCCTGGCTAATACCACGAAGGGCATTGAATTATATCCGACCGGTGCCAGTGCAGGTTTCTTCACAGAAGTAAATCCTGCATTTGCTTTCGTCGATACAAATGAAGGAATTGATTTCCAATTATAGGGACACACTTGCAGACCGGTTTCGGGCAGAAACCGGTCTGCAAGTGTGTCCGAAACCTACTGTGTAGGTAATTTGAGACTGGCCTGAACAGATTGTTCGAAAGATGATTTGATTTAACGCCACTCTTCAAGTATGCCCACTGATTATGTCAAAAAAACTGAAAATGTTTTAAACACGATTTTACCCAACTTTAGCAGGCCAAAACAGAAACAATAATTACCCGATAGGGCCAAAAATGGCTGGACATATTAAGGACGAAGTGTTCTGACTTTTCACCAAAGGATTTTTTTTTTCTAAGCACCTTAGCCTAGTAGTATTTTGCCCATAACTTTTTTCTTCTTATTTTAAACGGTTCTGGTTGGTCCCAAAATTTTCCCGATTTTATCATCTTACAAAATGATACGCATCTTTTTTTTCGTAAAAGTTATATTTTTCGAGATATTTACGCCAGAACGATCCGGTTTCTTCATTTTTCGTTAAGCAACCATTTTTGCCATGTCATCTCTCCTTTAATATTAACCGTTCAAAAATAAAGCAAAAACCACTTTATTTGTCAACTAAAATACTTCAAATGAGTAATATATATATTTTTTTGTAATACTAACAGATTTTCAGAAAATTAAAAAAAACTTTAAAAACTTTTAAATTTTTTTGCAAAAATCACACT
Source organism: Zygogramma bicolorata (assembly GCA_032362365.1). Classification (NCBI taxonomy): domain Eukaryota; kingdom Metazoa; phylum Arthropoda; class Insecta; order Coleoptera; family Chrysomelidae; genus Zygogramma; species Zygogramma bicolorata. Next base: position 750,702 of record JAVJAQ010003051.1, on the reverse strand, counting down.
TTTCCTTGCACTATTACTCGAAAGGGGTGCATTTTTATGAAAAATTGCAATCAATGTTTTAATGTTGAAAAATGATAATTTATAGATTGGTTTCATTATTTTTTTTTAACCCGCCCCCCCCCCCCAATGAGTTCCACCCCCCGCGCTTTTTCCCAGTAACGGAAGTTGTTTACTCGGATACTGGGCACCTTTCTTAACAAAATTCATGTTACTCCAAGTATCTCCAATTGGTCTCGAATTAGTTCAGCCAGTTTTTACTTCCTTTACTGGAGTACAGGTTTTTGTGGTAATTGAAATTATTTTGAAAAATGAAAAACTGACTAGGGAAAATATTGAATTAAATAAATATAATGTAGGCGGATTTACAACAGCAACAGTGCGATCGTGAAACAGTCATACAGTGAGGAGGTAAAAAGTCTCCCACCCCTTTTATATTTTGAAAAAGAATAGATGGAAATGAAGGTGTCATGATTCTTTGTTTGAGAAGCCTTCAGCATTTGTTTACTCTTTAGAATCGAAATGGACGTTCCCGAGTGGTTTGTTACCTACTAAAAATAGTTTAACAATCAGTTTTGATTTATTTCGAAGCTGCCCCTAGAAATGAATGGAGATGATTACGGGAAACTCATCCGACAGAGTACGCTGAGTGTTTGTCACATTGGTTATTAGCTGTCAAAGTTTCTTTCGTAAATTATTGATTTATTACAAATTTTATTATTTGAATTGCTTGCAATTTAAGATGTATTCTACCTGGCGTATCCCTCAGTTGAAGGAGGAGTTGAAGAGAAGAGGTGCTACCCTGCGAGGGAAGAAAGCTGATCTAGTGGAAAGGTTAATGATTTTGCATATTCGAACAACTCTCTCATTATAAAGACAGTTTTTTGCATCCAATTTGATCCCAAGGAATATATTAATGAAAAAAAAACACATTTTGTGTTTTTTTTCACTCATAATCAATGAACATTACTCTAACCTCAAAAATGTGCAAATTTTAAAGTTCAATTTTGTTTTCAGATTAGAGGCTTATGATAGAAATTTTAATTTCGAGAATATCCCTCAAGAGAGACCAGCACGGGGGCTCTGATAAATAGAAAAGTATATTAGAATCGAAAAGTGACGTCAAATTGGACATCTCGGTAATGTAAGTATAGGACCGAGATGTCGAATTTGACGTCACATTTCATTTCTAATATACGTTTCTATTTATCAGAGTCCCCGTGCAGAACTCCAGATGAAATTACCGGAAAGAAATATGTTTCGAGACGTGAATAGTAATGAATGATCAGTACATTTGAACTTCATTATTCTCAAAGATTTTTCCCACTTTCTTCTCATAACAGTATCTTTAGGAAACTTGTAAACTCCCATTTCTTTGCATCCAAAAGAAGCACAACGACCCATTTTTCTGAATAATAACGAAAAATCACAAATCTACTCATATAACTAATGTATCTTTTGATGACAAACACTTTGCGCCCTCTATATAAAACAAATTGACAGTTTGCTTCCTCATTGGAATGATTTTTAATTGAATTACTATTGGAAATTATGCTTTTTATTTCGAATTGAAAATCATCAAAAATAAAAACTCAGGACGGACCCAAGTTCAATTTTCGAAAATGAAACATTGTTGGATATAGAACTGATAGAACAATTAATCGAGCTATCACAAGACTTTTTCCATTTGGGAAAAAAGTGGATAGCGGTCTTTGAAAATGGTGCATTGAATCGATAATTTCGTCCGACCATGATATCTAGTCCAGCAGTTCAAAAATTAAGAAGGTAGAGGAGAGATTTTTCGTCCGCACTGTATAATCAAATGCGCATGGATTTAACGCGATTTGTTCCATTTTTCCCATGAACGCATCTTGAATATGTCACAGCCTGCGAATATTTAGTTTTTTGTAGTAAGCACATCGTCCGTTTCAGATTGGTGTTTTATTTTCTGAAAAAGAAGAATGAAATTCCGCAACACCTCGTAGATTCACTCGGAGAGTCCGAGAAGGAGAAGGTTCTGGAAAAATTGAGGCAATTCAAGGTCTACGATCACGAAACAAAGTAAGTCGACGCCAATTAGATTTATTCTCCTTGTTTTGATCGATATATCCCAAAAATAAAAAATTCAATCTGTCAGTGGAAGGTTGAAATTTTGTAAAAAGTTATAAAATTGAAATCTGAACGACTTGAACAACTTGAATTCGACTGGTCCAGAATAGCTTCTGACAAAAGAAAAGATTGGATTTTTGGAATTTGTTTTTTCAACTCTCGAGCGAAAACTTCGTGCCATTTCAAACTTAAATTATATCATTTTAATAACAAAAATATCACAGTTTCCTGAACACACACAGTAGCTGAATGATAATTGTTCGGATGTCCATTGTCCATATTATTAATTCCATTGAAACCTGTTGCTAAAAACGAAAGGATAAAAATACAAATCAAGTGAGAAAATCAAATCGAAATCAAATTTTTTTGGTCAATAATGAAATTGAGGATCAATTATTGATCAAAGAAAATAATTTTGTTAAAAAATCGAGATATCGAATATGAAATATGAGTCAAAAACACTTCATATAGAGAAATAAATGAAATAATATTGTGACAAGAAAGTTACGGTATCGAATGTGAAATACTAGTCAAAAAAAGTAAATAAAGAAATAAATGAAATATTATGAAAATTGTTGAAACCAAGTTTCAAGTTCAATCGTCTTCACATTTTTCAGTCATCACTCGAAGACGATTGTGGATACCAGCAATCGAAACGTCGTGAGTACACTCAACTTGAAACTTAGTTTCAACATTTTTTCATAATATTTCATTTGATTTCTTTACTCAATTTTATTATTAGTATTTCACATTCGTCATTAGTTCACGTCGACAAACTCATGGTCACAATAATATACATTTTGTCAGAAGATTTTGCATCCCATTTACAAAGATTCGTGAGTATAAATATATAAACATAACTAAGTGTCTGGATAAAAACTATTAATTCACAAAAATTGAATAAAACAAGTACAAATTCAGTAACTTGATGTGGAGTTGTATTGATAATTAGCTGGTAAAGCTGGTAAATTAATAGATGTGACTTATAATCGACCTAAGACTTACCGCGGTCTATTAGAATGGGGACATTCTTGATTGTTTTTATCGACGAGGCACCATCAAACTGCCATTAATCACATTTAAAATCGATTTGGTATATTTCTTCGCAATTTATTGTCCACTGATATAATTTATTCAAACCTGATTAAGCAATTGATATATATCCTCAAGTACTGTTTTCGAAAACATCTCGCCGGGACTCTATGGCTCTGAATTGATGATGATTTAGCAGTAGGAATATCATAATAATCAATATCAAACGAGAGGGAGCAGTTTTTTTATGCGATATACGGGGATTGTCATTTAATTACGACGGCGTATTAGGGTCACTGTAAAAATAAAAAATATCTCCATTGACAGATTTTATATCTGTCAATGGCGTATTGACAGATTAAAATCTGTCGATGGCCTATTGAGAAATTGAAATCTGCATCGACAGATTAAAACCTGTCATTGACAGATTAAAATTTGACATTTACCGATTTTAATCTGGCATCGACAGATTATAATTTGTCATTTACATATTTCAATCTGTCACTTACAGATTTTGCTCTGGCATTGACAGATTGAAATTTGTCATTTACAGATTTTGATCTGGCATTTACAGATTATAATCTGTCATTGACAGATTGAAATTTGTCATTTACAGATTTTACTCTGGCATTGACAGATTATAATCTGTCATTGACAGGTTTTAATCTGTCAATGACAGATTTCAATCTGTCAATGACAGATTTTAATCTGTCAATACGCCATTGACAGATTATAATCTGTCATCGACAGATTTCAATCTGGCATTGACAGATCAAAATCTGTCAATGGAGATATTTTTTATTTTTGCAGTGACCATAAAACGCCGTCGTATTAAGTACTTACTTGAATTTCAAATAGCATTTGGGGTTAAATAAAATTGGTATGATAAGTGATACAAATAACTTAAGCATGTTTATCTACACCCGTACTCTAATAAAACACTTATACGCCCACAACCCATTTTATAATGAAATCCATTACGATACAGATTTTTCATTACGATACAGATTTTCAACCAATAGAAACCCATTATTTTTCAATCAAGCATGATGTGCATGCTCTGCATTTGACATTTGCCAAGTCAAAATCGATATAGGTATTGAATTTTTGAAGAATATAGCCAAACTTCGATAATCATAACAAAATGTCTGATATCAGCGATATGGGAGAATCACCTTCGACACCTTCACCGACAGAAATACAGTTAGAATGATTAAATTTTTCATTTGACAAATGCATGATTTATTATTTATATTTTCATCAGATCTTTCGACCTCTCCGTGGCCGAGCCGTCTGTGGCGCTGACAATGATTATTCTAGCTGGAGGAGACATTGGTTCGAATCCGGTCTCGGGTGATCTTTTTTTTCTATGATTTTAGATCTTCTTTTCATATCTCATCGTTTTATTTCCCGAAGTAATACTATTAATTACAATTCTGTGGAATTTTTCAAAGAAATTCGTTAAATTAGTAATATTGTGTGCAATATAAATATAATATTTGTAGTTCTTCACTATTTATCGGGTGTAGATAAAATAGCGTATGCAACTCTCATGTAATGGTTATTAATGCACTCGCATAAACCATACGAAACTCACCTTCGGCTCGTTTCGTATCCCGGTTTATGCTCATATATTAATAACCATCATTACACGATCGTTGCATAATATACTATTATTTGACCAAATCGGGACATTTTTTTAATTTCACACAATAAATTAAGCTAACAGAACACAGTAATTTGCAAGACACATACTTGCAGATTTGAATATATATCAACGAAATGTCAATTTATTCAGAGCATATTCGCTCGAAATCGCCTTTTTAGATAATTTTACTTTTATCTAATGAGAAAGTTCTATAATATATCCATATATCCATGATGAGCTCGAAGGATATTTTCACAAGCTTATCTGGGGTCGTGAATGAAATGTTATCCCGATGAATAGGTTTTTTGCAAACTCCTCTCTTTTTCTGTAGTAGTTATCCAATAAATGGTATCTGTTTGATTCAAATTTCGAGTGATGATATACAATTTGAGCATATAAAGTGACTCTCATGTGATTCACCGCCCGTCGCGTCATGTAGGCAGGGGAATAGCTGGTATGCAGACTCTATATCCCTTTTTGTGAATGACTTGAACGTAATGATTCATACATATCGAGATAAAGCGTTTGCCAAATATTTGATATTACTTTTTGTATAGAAGTTTTGTATCATTTTGGACTTGAAAAAAAGGCAGAAATCATCAATCTCGTGTGATTCTCATTTCCCTAAGTGCCTGAATGGATTGCCGCAAGAAAAATCAAATAAAAATATTTTTATCCAATAAATATGGCCACTTGTCTCATTACCCTCGATTCATTCCATACAATAGGTTTTCAGTTGATAAATATTCATAGGTGTATTTGTTAATTATTGAGAAGAAATCATTAAACATTTTAAAAATTAGAAAAAAATAGAGGACGAGGTAAAAACAAATAATGAGAATAGCATAATGAAAAAATAGAATTAATTTTAAAAAATATATGAAACAATGAAAATACTTCACCTTGGCGACGTTTCGGAAGCTGGTCTGCCTCCTTTTTCAGACTAGCTTCCGAAACGTCGCATTTTTCAATGAATTTGTCCTTTACGCGAATAGAGTTCATTCCGTAGTAAGATAGGTTTCTCTACACATTGCTGTACAGATTATTGTGTTCTAAGGTATTTGAATTTATTTCCGACCCCCCTCCTGGGAGGAGAAATTTTGAGGGTTGTCGATATATCCGAAGATCTTGAATGAAAAATATTGATTTTTTCATTTTTATCTCTATAAAAAGTTGTATCGATCGGTTCTAAGCACGACCTCCCCCCCTTTCTCTCACTAACCGTGGAATTTTTTTTGGCAGATTTCGATAAACAGAAAATGTACCCGTATGTGAAAAATTCTCAAAATTTCAGAAAAAAAATCGAAGGGAGTCGTGCATGAAATTGAGGTGGAAAACTAAAAAAATCATTTTTTTTTAAATACGAAAAAATATGGAAAAATCAAATGTTTCTCTTGTCAATATATGCTGTAAGAATGAAAAAAAAGGGGAATCAACACGCTTGAAATAATTCTCTTAAATTTTTTTTCATTCAAAAAATATTTAATAGAGAGTTTTTTCTCGTGTGAACCCCAAGTAAAAGAGCACAGGGTTTTACCAATGTAATGTTATGCTTGATTTTTGCAGGAATGTCGACCTGGTCAATTTGGAGCATGCCCTCCCAATGTTCTTCAATACTCCAGATTCACAATATTTGATGTAATAAGGAACAATATTTATTTTTAAACCTCGAGATTTAATGACTAGTGAGTAGTGTTGAGTTTTTGTTACTATGATTATCAATATTTATCTGTGTTTGTTGCGTTTAGTATTAGTGTAGAGAATTGTTCAAATAAAATACGTAAAAACTTTTTCATTTGTGTATAATAAATTCTAAAGTTGTCACAACTATGGTTTGTTTCGTTGTTTCATTTATAATAAAAACACCCTGAGGTATGGCGTTGGGAGTTAGTAACAAGGCCCACTTGCTGAAGGACTTCGAACGAAGTCGATGGCGTTGGGTATGAAAAATACCATGAATAATAATTAATACTACTACTAAAAAAATCAATAAAAATTCAAACTTGAAAAAACATGAGAAAGTTAGCACAGTCGAAAAATATTTGAGAATGGCAAGAAATTATAAAAAAAACTATCGTCTATGAAATTAACTTTATTAATAAATTCTGTTGGAATTCGAATATTGAGATAAAATTCAATGGGACATAGATATGAAAGAGGTGAAAATAAGCATTACAATGAATATTTCCCTCATATATAAAATGTCCCATAAGACAGTGCCGGTTTAACAGGGGTTTTTTAGGTGCAATAGCACCGGGCGGTAAACTTTTTGAGGGCGGTACACGCGCGTACCGCTCTCTGACAAAAATTTCAAAAATAAACAATTGGGCATAAAATAAAAAAATCTGTTGCGAAACTGCACCCTACGATGCGTGTGCGCGCCCGCCACCACGGCCGCTACGACTTCGGTTGCATTGCATGTATGCGCCACAAAAACAACAGTGATAGTAATGATCTAATAAAATCTACATCTACTTTCTTGAGTAGGACATGTATGCTAGAACTCCTGAGTAGTCCATTTGTGTAACTGAAAATTCGATTTAAGAACACAAACACGGCAAGCAAAAAGCATTTCCTTAATTTTTGTACTAAATGCCTCATGTAATATTTATTAGTTAGTATTTAATTTAATAATAATAATTATTATTGGATAGAATAAAAAACGGACGAGGAAGGGCCGAAATTATCTGGACATTACTGGCGTAAAAAAACTGGACAGACAGGAAAGACACAATAAAATTTTGAAAAGTATCCCCAAAATGACAACATTCTTTACACGAGATGAAAATCAAGCACACAACAGTCGAAATGAGCCCAAACCTGTACCTAGTGGTAGTAGTGATGAAAACGTTTGTTTAAAGCGAGAATTTATTGTGGAGGCTTTACTATCTCTGAGTCATCAGAGTCGACTGTTTTAGATAAAGAAAAGGACAATAACGATAACGCAGTAGCAGAAGAACCAAATTGTGAAAATGTTTATGAAGAAGTGCAAGAAGATAACAGTAATTTTACAAACGGTAATGACGTTCGACAAACATAGTATTATAAAAACGAAATAATAAATGAAGTAGAGTTGATAATGTTTATTTATTTATTTGCAGATCCAAAAACACGGGCTTTACCTAATTTTAAAGATCCCGCACTTTGGAAGCATGATTATAATTATACAGAAAATTTAGAAAATTGGACCGAACAAAATCTTGCAGAAATGGACTTTTTAATAATATCCCTTGTTTAAATCAGAGAATAAAGATTTTTTTGTTTTGTTTATAATTATTCGTTTTTTATTTTATATAGGTATGTACCATGTACCTATACCAAGTTTCTTGCTCATGACTCACAACGTAAGCAAATTTGTGGTAATATCAATATAAAATACCGTTGAAAGGCCCAAAAAAAGGGCGTGGCACCAAAAAATGTTTAACCTACGGCAGTATGCATCCGGCGGCGTCTTAAGCGGGCTCTTTTTTGGGGCGTTTTGTCTGTGGCAACACCGGGCGACGAACTACCTTAAACCGGCACTGCCATAAGATCAATGCAATTATCGAAAACTTACAGCGGTAATTGCATTGTATCAAGTCACCATAACAACACATTTGAAACCGTATCGCTAGACGTCAGTAAACAACACAAATAAATGTCAGATAGACCTCAAAAATAGAAAAACATTTCGCGTTTAGGTGAGCACTCCATACAATCTATAGAGGAAAGTATAAATGAACAAAAAATAAGATTTCCTTGAGAATTTCTTTATTCGTGAAATATTCCAATGAATTACATTCGTGCATAAAATGATCAGATAATTTTGCATTCAAGCGTGATATCTTAGAAATTGCATTCGGTTATTTTCATATATTGTAAAAGAACCCTCGTCCTTCGGACTCGGGCACTTTCGCCAAAATATGAACTCTTGCAATTTTTAGAAAATCACGCTTTCTTGCAAAATTATCGGTAATTTTCATGCACTCGTGCAATTATAACAGAAAATTGCAAAAAATTGTGGAATGAAAACTATTGTCTATGAAATTATCTGTATTGATGAATTAAATGAAGAAAATAAACGAAAAATTTCAAATTCGCATCACAGGTGACTATATGTAGGAAAACACACACTTAATATGGCGCTATTTTGGAGAAAATGTGTCAGTAATAAAGCATTCTCGAAACTCAGAGGTTTAATAAGGTTGCATCATATTTACCGAAATATTAATTGAAATTTTCTTGTGTAGCTGGAAATTTTCGTATTTAGATTTTTTTGGAAAAAAAAAATAATGATATAATGCAACTCATGCAGAAATTTCAAACAAAAACAGATTTGAATGAGTCAAATTCCAAATGGAGCTATTAATAAAAAAATCCTACATGATGCACACTTTACTGGTCACAAGTATCACAAAACACTTCTTTGGGTTATTGAATTTCACAATGAGCAATCCGTTTCAACACCTGAATATAAAACATGAAAAATACATTTTATATGATTTATATGCTTTACTTGAAAGTAGAAATCTTCAAATTTCAATATTGGATGATTTAAAGTAGGCAACTTCACATTCAAATATCTTGATCATATTCAATAATGACAAATTAGAAACCTACCTCTGAGACTCAATTATAAAACAGAGACAATTTTTCAAACGTACTGTGTTTGGAGTGAAATTATGAGCCGCAAAATACGGGATATCCTTCATTTGATAAAAAGCACCATATTTTATCATTTCTGACATTAAATTCTTCAGAAATGGTGGGCGAATCGAAAAACCCGACTTTTTATTTTCAACCCATCCCTTTTGGGGTGAAAACAAAATTTTCGTAATAGGTGACCACGTTAATAAGATGAGCATCCAACTCTAACATTTCTGATATCAAGTTCATTACAAATAGTATGCGTCTCGAGAAAACCAAACTTTTCATTCTGAACCTACTTGTGGAAACAGGAAAACTCTTATACTTGTAATATGTTGAAGCACCCAATTTAATAATTTTTTACATGGAATTCGTCAGAAACTTCAAGCGTAAAAAACGAACTTTTCATCCTTCATCTACCTAGTTTGGAGTGAAATCGTGAGCTATAAAATAGAGCACACACTGTAATTGATGGAAAACACTCATTGTCATCATTTCTGAAATCCCATCTATCGAAACCGACGAACAGAAGAATATAATTTTTCGATTGATTCTTTCGTAGTGTTTTTATGTTCTCAACCTACCATAATTTAAAAAATTTTGTGTCAAATTTGAAAATCTTTTCTCTCGGAAGTTCGCCTATTCTTTCCTGGACATCTATTGGAATGAATCATGCAAATATTCAGTTTTAGTTCATTTTATGAATGAAATTGTTCGACAACCCCCGCAAAGGATAACATTTCTCTCTCGAGAATCAGATTGAAGCAGAGTAAAGTTCATGTAGGTACGAATTTTTTTAAATTCGTCCGAATGAAAGAGGATGTAACTAAAAAATGGCCAATGAAATTCCAGTGTTCGATCTCCATCTGACTTTATTCGCAATTTCCTTCCGATTTTTTTTAATATGCAGCTTCACACGAAAGGGAAGCACTGTAATGTTCAAAGAACACCGCGTGAATCAAGGAACAGAAGATACGAATGGGATGTAAGCCTCAGAAAAAAACCTCTTTCGGAAAGGAGTTCCAAAGCTCAGCTGTTCTATTGAAAAAAGATCCCTGAGCAAGAGAGGTTCGACAAGTCTCTAAATTCACAACGAAGGGATGGGAATTCTTTACTCGTCGAGTCATCCGTGTAGATATTGCCAAGGGTGGAACGATTGATAACAATTCAGAAGAGCACCGACCGTTAAAATATCTATAGAAGAGAGACAAGTCTCCGACCCTTCTACCATGTTTTCCAACGAGAGATTATCACTGACCGTAATTTCTAGCATCGAGATACTTGACTTTGTAGAAATAGTTACTCCTGACATCTGAATACTAGATGATGATGAATCGGCTTTCCCTGAGAAGGGACATGCCTGGATTTTCCTAGTATTAAATTCCACCAAGTCCATGTTACCCTATTCTGTTATTTTTACCAATTCTTCGTACCTACATGAGGCTTTCGGCCTCGGTTAGCAATATTTATGCAATGTACAATAGTAATGAGGTTTTCAAAATCTTGAAATACCCCTTCATTTCGTTCCAGCTCGACAATCTCCAGTGTTGAATATTTCCCTCATATATAAAATATCCCATAAGATCAATGCAATTATCGAAAACTTACAGCGGATATTTCCATCGTATGTTGAAAATCAATTACAGCGATAAATTCCCGGCGGGACATTTTCGGGCTGATAAATACCCGGTAGGTATCGAAAAATACCCGCTCGGTCCGTGTATCTATAGTAACAATAGTTAAAATGTACATTTGTCATCTTGACAGGCATAAATACTGAATTTTAAACGTCGTTGTTTCAATTCCGGAAATATCCTACCGAATAACACTCGTGCATCAAAATAAACCTGATAATTTTCCATTCAAGCATGTTGTCAGTAAAAAAATTTCATTCGGTTATTTTCATATGTTGCTGAAAGACTCCTTCGGAGTCGGGCTCTCTCGACAAAATATGAAAATAAACTCATGCAGATTTTAGACAACATGCTTTCATGGAGAATTATCGGTAATTTTGCAGCACTTGTGTAATTACTCCCGGTAATTGCATTGTATCAAGTCACCATAACAACACATTTGAAACCGTATCGCTAGACGTCAGTAAACAATACAAATAAATGTCAGATAGACTTCAAAAATAGAAAAACATTTTGCGTTTAGGTGAGTACTCCATACAATGTATAGAGGAAAGTATAAATGAACAAAAAATAACATTTCCTTGAGAATTTCTTTATTCGTGAAATATTCCAATGAATTACATTCGTGCATAAAAATGACCAGACAGTTTTGCATTCAAGCGTGATATATTATACAAATTGCATTCGGTTATTTTCATATTTTTTAAAAGAGACCTCGTCCTTCGGACTCGGGCACTTTCGCCAAAATATGAAAATAAACTTGCAATTTTTAGATATCACGCTTTCTTGCAAAATTATCGGTAATTTTTATGCACTCGTGCAATTATAACCGAATATATCTTCAAATCCTGTAATATCGTGAAGAGTTATGTGGGGTAATGCGTATTGCGTTTCAATAAAAGACGCACATTATCGATCCAAAAGGACCGCTGAAACGCAATAAAAGTCAATTTCGTCGAAGTGCTGCTCTTGTCTTTGCGTTTCATCGATTCTACCCCTGATTCATCGCGATAAGGGATGAGGGCGCGGAAAGTAATGGGGAAATTTCGGGCCCGAAAAAAGCGTGTCATCAGACACGTCGCGAGTTTCGAAGGCATTCCCGCTATTCGGGTCAACTAGCCAACTGTCGCTGCGACCAGTGGCGGTTACGGGGTTTGGGCTCAGGGAAGGGAAAAAAAAAAAACAATTCGTAATTGTGTCCCAAGCAGAAGAAACTGTTCAAGAACACTGCTGCAAAAGAGAATTCGGAGAAAAATTATTTCATTTTAGAAAATAGAGTTTATTTTCAAGAGTTTATTTTCATATTTTGACGAAAGTGCCCGAGTCCGAAGGACGAGGGCTCTTTTAAAAAATATGAAAACAACCGAATGCAATTTGTATAAGATATCACGCTTGAATGCAGAATTATCTGGTCATTTTTATTCACGAATGTAATTCATTGGAATATTCCAGGAATAAAGAGATTCTCAAGGAAATGTTATTTTTTGTTCATTTATACTTTCCTCTATAGATTGTATGGAGCACTCACCAAAACGCGAAATGTTTTTCTATTTTTGAAGTCTATCTGACATTTATTTGTGTTGTTTACTGACGTCTAGCGATACGGTTTCAAATGTGTTGTTATGGTGACTTGATACAATGCAATTACCGCTGTAAGTTTTCGATACAATGCAATTATTGCTGTGAGTTTTCGATAATTGCATTGCTCTTATGGGACATTTTATATATGAAGGGAATATTCATGAAAGTATGCTTTTTCCTCAAGTCCATTTATTTCAGCTTATTTCATAATCAGTTGACGTATTGCATACTGTTGTGAGGAAATTCTTGTCATGTTCATTCGTTCTATAGAAAAGAGCTATCAGAATAATGATTGGAACTGAATAAAGAGAACATTGCCGTGCACTTTCAAGAAAGAGAAAATGATGCATTTTCCCACAATTTTCATTTATTCATCTCCTCTGCAAATCCATGAACAGAAAGACCAACACTATACTCAGGGTATGGGACAAGAGTATCCCAACAGATCACGTGACTTTCTCAAAATATCTAGCCATAGACTTGTTATGTCAGACAGGAATTCGATAAATCTGAAACTAGGTAATAAATTACCTCCACAAGTGAAAAACTTGGGTCCTCGTATTTTCAAGTCAAAAATGAAATCAGTCATGTTGTTTTTATTCAATTGACGAATTTTTGGATGTGTGCACGTCGCATTTCAAATTGACTTGGATTCTTCTTAACAATTTGAATGTTTTTTTCTGTGATTTTATCCATTTAATATACTTTCATTACTGTATTTACTAACTCGACTTGCTACAAATAAAATTACAATAAAATATCTACTATAGAATAGTAGCAACAAATCCATGGCTAAACTTTTCACACTCTTTTATGGGAGATTAGCTATTTTCTTAATTGAATTTTTCTTCATATTTCCCAATCAAGTCTATCATTTCTCAAAAGCTAACATAGGATTTCTAAATTTGGTTATGAACTTCAATACAACCTTTGTTTTGTATTCCAATATGTAAGTAGTTTCTGACCAAATTTAAAAATGCCTCAGTTAGAATTCAAGATGTTGAGGAATGAAGAAAAATTAAATTTTAAAAATATCTTATCCGCATAGAAAATATTGTGTGAAGTTTGGCCATGAATTATTGGTACTTACATGATATTATTCAATTTAATACAATTTAATACCTGATTTTCTGACGATTTCTTCAAAAATGTCTATTTAGATCTCTCTTGAACTTATTTCTGGAACAAAAAGCAATTGCAAAAAAGTTGTAATTATATTTTTCATGGTATAGGATACGACCTGATGAATTTTTTGATGGAACTCCAGACACTTATAGAATATGTCATGAGCCTTCAGAATAACTAAGTCATTTCGTGCAGAAAGCACTTTTTTATGTTCAAAAAAAACGATGGGAAAGATAAGAGTCCATTCGTTGAGCGCCCGGTACATAGAAATAATTCCACCTTCCTTATCACTTTTAACCGTTTCTCAGAAAAAAACTCAAAAGAAATCCCGATACGACCGCGACGTGCAGATATTATTTCGCGTTTATGCAATCCATAAAAAATGGCAATTGTTGGCCTTAGACCTTATAAAATACCTGAAATGGCTGTCACGTCACTTTTCCATGAAGAAAGAATTCAAATCAGTATTAAAGTGAGATATATTGTGAGGGATAGATTCTTGGTTGGGAAATGACGTCATCGTTATGCTTATTGCCATGCGCACCGAAATATACGAAGCGAAGTATTTAGCCCTCCGCTAACGCCATAGTTCAAAAAAAGCACTACTCGATATTGCCTAAATTCAATAGTCCAAAGATAAATAAACCGGATAGGTACAGCGTTTCTCCTTGAAAAAACTGTTCAAATTCGTCGCTTTACATTTTCAAGTCAGAAATAAGACGTTACCGGTATCATACTAGCCCAAGCTTCACACGGATAAAAAATAGTTATTGTGGGTAATCCGTAAGAGATATACCTACCACCGCGGACTTATTTGAAGACCTCTTCATGGTGTACAATACTGTAGTACATTATTTTGATCTATCACGTAGGGTTCAGCTAGCGTTTGCAATGTAAAAGCAAAAAAATGTGTTCATTCACATCACATTAGAAACCTCTGAAATTATCAGTGTTTTTCCACTATGCTATGCATGTATTATACATATAAATCTTCCTCTTGAATCACTATCTAAAAATAAAAAACGCATCAGAATCCGTTGTGTAATTTTAAAGATCTAGGCATACATATAGGAACAACGGGAAGCAACGTTGTTTTATACTATGATTATCAACCATAGCATTGCACTATTTTTTAGCCTCTGCTTCCTGTCTTAGGCCCAGCCTATGTATTTTTTGATGTCTGAAGACGGAATCAAGCAACCCAACTTGAGTTACTAATAACTTAACAATCTCAAGTGACAGATAAAACATGAGAAATCCCAAATCAAGTTCATTAAGTACTTGTATGAATACCCTAATCCAATCCTGATGATTTATGTTTTCTAAGTTGATAAGTTAAGTTACTCATAAGTTAAGTTGCCTTCCTTGAATGCGCATTAAGCCTAGTAGGTACGCGTTCCCTTTGATACAACGTCCAAATTGTATTGGATTTTTTTTTTCCAGTTTCATATTGAAAAACAATGAAAAGTTAAGTTATATATACTGGACGCTTGACGAATGGAAACGTATGTTTCCGGTCGTTTTTTTATGCCAAAAATAGGCGGGATGTGCCCTTCTTCCAAAGTTTGAAGGGCCATAGCTCTACCCACAGCTGTTTCCACTCAAATTGACGTGGTTTTTGTGAAAGAACAAGACGAATTCTGTAACTTTGCGAAGTTTCAGCAGAAAAGTCAGCAGATTCAACAGCTTATTGAACGAAACTCCTGTATGGTGTATAGTTAATGTTTGGTAAAATTCGAAAGTCAGAATCTTCAGGGGGTGAGCGCGCCCCCTCTCTACCCGCCACTGTCCGCGGCCTATTTCCCACGCGATCGATACACGGCGGCGCGTTTCTTTCGGCACACCCTGTACACACATTCTTCTGGCGAGCAGCGAGCGTTTCCCGCCAGACGTCTGCGGATGCCGAAAGGGCGTTGCTCTTCATCCACCGCCGAGCGCCCAGAATCTTCTTTCTCGCCGGCGTTGTTGCAATACACCTCGGATTTCGTCCATTTTTAGAATTAAATAGCCGCCGAGCGCAAGGTCACTGCCCGCCGATCGCAGAACCTAGGAGGCACCTTGCCGGGCCGCTCCGTCTTAATCATTTTGTTTATTTCTTACGGATTTGTTTGTTTCGTTGTAATATCGAGCATCGACGGGTAGTGGGATTGGGACAAGCAGGACGCTTTTGTTTTGATTCGGTCGCTTTCAGTCGCGGCGCGGTCTTCGGTGCAGGTCGAAGAGGTATCGCATATCTATCCAGATATATTTCACGACTTTGGGCGCCCATATCATAGGCAGAGAGGGGCTCGACCCCTTCATGAAGTTCATAGTGGAGAGTTGAAAATCATTTGTGTTCGAACTTTGTTAAACCGATTTACACAAGGAAATCATAAATGAGAATTATTTAGAACTCAGTATCATGAAAAGGTGTAGGCCTAGATGTTTCCCCCAGTCTGAAAATGTTTGAATGGGTGCCCTTGTTCACGACCTAGAAGGAGTTCCCGCATATGTTTTCGGTGATAGGAATGCAGGTATCAGGATTCAATTGAAATTCTCCTGAATGCAAAGTTTTGGCCATATTTTCTCAGTGAATTCATGAAAGGAATATAAATGACGCTATGATTGGGATGTTTATGTTGCAACAATTACATATATGTACCTCTGACATTGCAATAGTTGAAACACACAGTAGGGGAAAGTGGGCACCCTTCGTACACGGGGCACGTTCATACAACACCGCCACTGGTCAAATATCGCTCGCAATCGCGAGTATCTAGGGTACAATACATAGTTCTAACAGTCCACGATCAGTCGACGTCATTTCACTTCAGTCGCCCACCGGCCAGTGAAGTGAGAGCATTGAATGTGTTTCAGCGGTGCATGAGTAACTTCGATTGTATACTTTACAAGTCCCATAAATTTTAAAATTAATTTGTGATCAAGACGAAATATTTTTTTTGGGTAAGCGAATACTGTCTTTGATATGGTATAACATCAAATTTGCATGTATTTATAACAAGTTTTTCTGTAGAAAATTAGAAAACAATCGGTGCGTTTTGGGGCAGATTCATACACATTCATAAGGGGTAGATTCGTACGTGTATGAATCTACCCCTTTTATGTCAATACATTTCCTAATATTTTTTACAGAACCATGGTTCGAAAATATGAAAAGAAGGGTACAAGAAATACTGAAGTGGATGAAGAGTCAGTGTCCTTAGCCGTACATGAAGTAATGGAAGGCCAGTTGTCTTACAGGAAAGCAGCAGATAAATATAATATTAAGGCATCAACCCTACAAAGTCGTATAAAAAAAATTAGAAGTAAACTTGATGTAGATGAAAATACACAGCGCACCTTCAATTCTAAATATACATCAACACAAGTATTTTCAAAAGAAGAGGAATCTCTTTTGAATGAATATATTGTGATATGCTCAAAAAAGCATTATGGGTTAACATTAACACAAGTCAGGAAATTGGCTTACGAGTTTGCCACAGCCAACAATATTGCACATCCATCAAGTTGGGATCAGAATGAGATGACGGGGAAAGATTGGGTGCATGGTTTTCGGAAACGCAATGAAAATTTAAGTTCAAGAAAGCCAGAGAACACGAGTGCTGCCAGGTCCTTTGGTTTTAATAAAAAAGCTGTGAACGAATTCTACAAAAATCTAGAATCACTTTACAATAGACATAAATTTTCTTCAGATAGGATTTTCAATTTTGATGAGTCCGGAATATCGACCGTACTAAATACACCTAAAATTTTGGCAGAAAAAACGCAGAAACAAGTGGGCCAATTAGTTTCTGCCGAGAGAGGAGAACTTTACATTTGGAGCTATCATATCAGCAAGTGGAAACACAATCCCTCCTCTATTTGTGTTTCCTCGCGTTCATTTTAAGGGCGCTCCAGAAGCCAATATGGAAGGAGCTCCTGAGGGCAGTATGGGAGTGGCTAATAAAAGTGGTTGGATCAATTCGGATATCTTTGTAGAAGTTCTGAAACATCTACAAAAATTCACGAGTTCATCTACAAAAAACCCTATTTTGTTACTTTGTGGCAACCACGAAAGTCACGTTTCATTTTCAGCTATCAACTATGCCTGTGAAAACGGAATAAACTACCTTTCATTTCCGCCACACACATCCCACCGTTTGCAACCATTGGACGTGGGTGTATTTGGTCCATCTAAATCAAAATTAAAAACCGCGTTTAACGATTGGCATGTGAATAATCCTGGTAAAACTCTTAATATATACAATATTCCAAAACTAGCAAAAATAGCTTATTCTGAATCATTCACAGCTAAAAATATCTTGAGTGGATTCAGTAAGCCTGGGATCTGGCCATTCAATACACTGGCGTTTAGTGATGAGGAATTTGCCCCAGTTCAAGTCTATCAGTCTGCTGAATCTACTTCAAATACCAAAGATATTTCTCTCACTGTGGATCAAACCACTGATATTTCCATTCAAGATGTCCCTCAAACACCAATAAATCGCCTAGAAACCTCAAAGGAGCCAACACTTCAATTAATAGAAACTCCACTTGCACCACAACTAGCCAAAGCCTCTACCTCTAAGTTAATAACTCCAGAAATGGTTCGTCCATATCCTAAAATTGAAAAGAAGATGCAAACAAAGAAGGGAAGGCAGCCAGGAAAGTCTCGCATATACACAGACACACCTGAAAAAGACAGAATAGAGGAAATGGAAAAAATTAAAACGATGAAGAAAATGGAAAAAGAAAGGAGGTTCAAAGCTAAGGAAAAAAAACGCGCTTTATCTTTTTTAAATGACACAGACATTGAAACATCAAAACTGAGTCATAAAAAAACAAAAACGGTCTCTGAGAGTAGCGATTCCGATGTTAGTATTAGTTTGCGAGAGAGTTCCACATCAAGTGTGGATGTTCTTGATGAGATGGAAACCGAAGTAAGGATTGAAGTAGTTCCAGAAAATATTAGTGATTCAAAATTCATTTTAGTGAAATTCGAAAAAAAGAAAAATGTTTTATATTATGTAGGACAGGTTCAAAGTCACTTCAGTGAGACGGAATACAAAGTTTCATTCTTAAGAAAAAAATCATCTTCATGGACATTTGTTTTCCCAACTGTAACGGACGAAGGAATGGTTGACATTGCAGATATTGTATCAATACTACCAGATCCAATTTCATCTACTACTGCGAGAACCTCTAATCTTTCAAATTTTTTGGTAGATTTGACCTCATTCAATGTACAATGAATACTAATTATTATTATAATCATTTCTGATCTCATTGGAATGTAAATTTAAGTTTTATAGAAGTGCAATATGTTTTCTTTGTTATAATCATTATAGATATTTTTTTATTAATATTATTTTGGGTTTTTTTGGTAAAGAATTTGTTCTTGAAACATTTGTACGAACCTACCCCATAGTGTACTAAGGTACCCCATATAATGTACGAAAGCGCCCCATTCAAGGGGTACATTCATACATTCCCCCACTTTTTTTTAAATTACCTAGAAGAAGTTGTATTGTGTTTCATCAATTTTTTTTTGTCAATTGTACAAAGTTAAATGTATGTGCCATAAATTGAATTAAAAAAAAGAACAAATATATGATTTATCTCAAGTCGGCATGGATGGGAACAAAAACTGTACGAAGGGTGCCAACCTTCCCCTATACATCGTAGCGATGTGGAAGAATTAAGGCCGCCCTATTACTTTATTCTTGCCACATATGTGTTGGATGAGTATGAATTATTTTGTACAAATATAACATATTTTGTTATTATTTTTACACCAAACAATCAGTAGAAACGTATAGTAATTCATATAAAGATGGGATTGGAACCTTTGTTGTAAAAGTTGAAACTTTCATTCAGAGATCAATATCTCTAACACCAAACTGATATTTTTGCAATCGACGCTCGTTTCGCTAAAAAGGTCAGCATCCTTAGGAGAAGAAAATTCATACTAAATCTAAAGACTACCTAGTGTTAGAAGGTTATATACCTGAAGTATTTTGGTCCGATATAGACTTTGCCTATGTTACTATTGATTACTATAATTGATTTCTCTATAAAAAACCAGTGTGTATTTGTGTAACAAATATGGTGGCTACATTTCATCATCAACTAGTTCTGAAAATTCATCAAAAATAATTTGACTGTCAGAGACAATATGAAAGAACCCTGAAAATATCACTTGAATAAAAAATCAACAGATAAATCTGAATAAAATCAATGTCCTACACAAATTCGTTTATGGGACTACATTGATGACATCTAACAATCAGCTTTAAGTGACCTAAAACACTTTTCAATTGACATCGTTCAAAATTGAACATTGAAGCAATTTTTCACCCGCCTGTCTTATCGGGCCGTGGTTCATAAGTGTTCAACGTTGAATTGTTTTATCCGCCTCATTGATATAGAAGACTACCTTTAAGATAATAATATCAGCTTTTTTCATACACAAATATATTGAATATTGCAGTCATTCAAAACAGTGACATTAAAAGATGCAGTACAATCGAAGACGATGAAACCCACTAAAACTGAAGTTGTTAGTGGATTTCATTGCCTCGAATTACTGAAACATCAAGATGCCCAGCTTGATGCAGGTGGACTTTAATTTGGAGTTCAGGGCATAGAGATTTACGAAAAGGAATCGAAGGAAGTCTTTTTTTAACATCGTTTGGAAGCAGAACTATTCTAATATTTCTCTTGAGAAACATATTTCGAGGTATTTCATATAATCTTCTGAAATATCCACTTTCATTCAATTCGTAAAAATAACCTGGAATATCGCATTTTTCTGCTTTTCTGCCCCTATAAGTAACATATATCTCCAAACAGTTTTCAGGTTTTGTATTTGAAACGTTGTTAATGTCGTGACAAAAGTGAATAATTATTGAAATAATGACTGCTTTTGAGAAAAGTCATATTTATTTCCTTGATTCTTTATTCTACAATGGTGATTTTGATGGTCAATATCGCCTAGTCACGACGTTAACAATGTTCCAAATATTAATCCTGAATTAACTCTTTTTAGATGTATGTTTTGGGTATTGGATATTTTTTTAAAATTATTTTTGATGTCACATACATATCCAAATGGAACAAATGATTCACCCTGGAATAAATGCTTCTCAATGCATATACACCATCAAGACAGTAGTGATTGGCTGTGGACGAAATTGTTTATCTTAATCAATGACGATTTGCGTTTCATAACGCATTACATTCCGTCCTGCGTCGAAGCCCGTCAACTACGTCTCGTTATTGAATACTACGATTTGCACATGCGCACCGATTGTTTACAAGTTACGCTCGGCCGCCTCGTCAGAAACGCCATTCGAAAAGAGAGAAAAGTCCCCGACTCGAACGCATCGGAAAGAGACCAACCGACGAGAGCATTTTAGCAGCCAACATTTAGTGCAACCGCAGCAGAGAGCAGACGTCTACAATCCACAATACGGAAACACGGCCACATGAGTGAGCTCCGCATCGCATCCACAGTCGAAATTCTTTGCTAATCGTTGACAATTCGCAGCAAGTGTTCGCGATCGTGACACAGTGTCGCAAGTGCTGGACCGGATAGCGCGAAGTGCGTCGTAAAAGACCCAGAAACGTTCGTTCGTTTGGGGGTGTCTGAACGTGTTTTTCCGAATCCACACCTTTCGTTGACCTATAAAATATACGCGATCGGGTAATGCGCACGAAGAAAGTCGGCCGTATGCCCTTGGCGTAGTGAGCATGTTGCATAGTGTAATAATAATCGCGAGTAAATAAATACATGTGACAATGTCCGTTAAAAGTCTAGGCAGCAACCGCGGTGGAGGCGAGGTGCTTAGAGCTGGCCTCTTGAAAAAACTGAAAACCTCCCGCAAAAAGTGGTTCGTCCTGAGGGCCGAGACCCCCGAGTCCTCCGCCAGGTTGGAGTACTACGACTCCGAGAAGAAATTCAACATCGGCCAGCCGCCGAAAAGGAGTATCCCTCTGAAGACGTGCTTCAACATCAACAAGCGCATCGACACCAAACACAAGCATGTCATCGCCCTCTACACCAAGGACGATTGTTTTTGCGTCGTTCTCGAGTCGGAAGAGGAGCTCGATGGGTGGCTGAAGGCCCTGCTGTCCCTCCAGCACGGCGAAGAGGCAGTCGACGGAGAAGTTCCAAGACCCACGTTCGGTGAGTACTTCGGTGCATGCTGGAAGTCACGCGTCATCGCGTGCGGAATGCGGGCCATGAGGGGAGATCGAAACACCGTCTGTGCAACGGGAATTCAGACGGGTTTCGACCTCATCTCTGCTCAGAAGAGTGTTTTGACGGTCAGCCCGCGTTTGTTTTCACGGAGTCGTTCCGTGTTGTTACGCCATATGCTAAAGTTTCTCGTTTGTCTTGGGAATGTCAACGCCGCCTTTCAACACGGATGTGGTGTCGAAATCAAGATGCATGTTTTTAAGAGTCTGTCGAAACAACACCTACCTAGGTATATCGAATCATTTACAACAGTAACTGACAATTATTGGGACTTGTTGTTATTTTATTCTTGCTATGCATTTCGTGTGATGCCAATGTCCAATATGATGAAATTCGCTGCTCATATAGCTTCAAATTGAAAATAACTTAGAACGTATTACAAATTACGGTACTTCAAACTTCAAAGTATAGAAAAGTATAAAAAAATCACGTGTCAGTTATTATTGCATTTTGTTGTATGACACCGAATAGCAATATTACATAAACATTACCTTGAGATATTCTTCCATCAATCGTTAGAACCAACACTTTTGAAACAAAATGCTGACACATCTCATTGTTAAAAACATTGCCAATATTATAGGCAAGTATCTCTCGTCCTTGATTCAACGCTGTTTATCACTTCACCTGAAACTTATGCATTTTATGATTACCTACACGTGTTTCCATATTAAATGAAAGAACGGGCAAGTTTTCAGTATGCACGGCCCCCAACAGTGACTTATGGCAAAGCCTCGAAATATGCATAATAATAATTATAAATCAAGTTTTATATTCTCAATTTCGTTTTTATGTTAGCAACAAGCATATTTTTATAGGTGACTCAGGCTATTAATGAATATCCTAAGGATATTGTGGACATTCTGATGTTTGATAAAGACAAATTTTGAAACAATCTCAATTTGTTAATTATTTGTGACAGATACGAACATATACCTATTAATTTTTGTATGGATATAAATAATCACCTATAGGTAGGTTATCGAGGGAAAAGTTGGGTGATACATCTGAGAAATCATGAAACAAAATTCTCGTGAATTTGATTTTATCATCCACTCTACACTAAAACAGTAGATCTTGTTTTATTATCTTCGTCTTCGTGAGTTACAAAAATATTCGAAAATGAGATCATTTTAAAATCTCGAAAAATAGCGATCGGATTCGAATTTATCAAATGTCAAAATATGCTGCACCCAATTTATTTGTGAAAGCGAGTATTTACTTACTGACTGAAAACATAATTCAAAATTTCTAAGGTACTTATTTTATTATTCTAGGTATTATCTTGTGTATAAACCTCGGAATGACCCCACCTGCATTGACAACTTGATTTTATCGAAAATATACCCTATTTATTTTATTTAGTAGGTACTACTACTGCCATTCTTATTCATGAAACCCTCCGATAAGATCATCTCTTTATTCTAGTACCAAACTTATTCTTAGAAGCGTTTGTGTCCAGAAAGGTTGTTGTTGTTATTGAATAACTTTTCGAAAGTTATAAAACATGTAGGTACCTGAGTTAAAAGTAGGTACCTAGTGTCTACATAACAAGTTCATTCTTTTCAGGAATTAAATGATTCAATTTGGTTGCTATATTCAATGATAAGATTGTACGTATTTACTTCAGAATGTTCTAGTTACGGTAACCTATTTCAGACATACTGTGAAATATTAAAAAACGAGTGTTTTTTGATTGTCGAAAAATGCAAAATAAGAAGGTGAAACATGTCATTTTTCTGAGCTTAACTTCCGAACGAAGGGAGACCACGGCGTTTGGACTACGTAAGCGCTGCTTAAACTTTTTCATAACTAGGTGCTGTTCGATGAACGAACAATCTTTTTTTTTTGCTAATAATTACAATTATTCTAACAACAGTTGAAAGTTGACAGGAGATTTTGACCTAAATGTGTTTCAACTCGGCTTCTAAGCGTCCCAACATAATTGGTAGCAAACCAAAGAATAATAATAATTATAAACGCCTGCCTAAAGTAGAGTATGCTCAATTGAATTCACGGCAGAAATGAGGAGTGTTTCAACTTCCGTAAATTTATAACAAAAATTTTCAAATGAGGGATTTCTATTGAATTTCTGCGGACTTCTTGGCGGACTTCAATTCTTTTTTTACAAATATCTGGATTTTCAAATTTCGGTTTATATTTTCTTGAGAAATTTCATGATTCCACCAATTATTTCAAAATTGCATCTGGTATTCCAAGATTTCACATAGGATTTCATCGAGGATTTCATCAAAAATTTGGAGATTTATGCTGAGATTTCTAAGACTGGATATGGATTCCATTAGCGAATGCAAATTTCAGATTTTAGGATTCATTGAACATGAATTTAAACGTTTCTAATTGGATTCGTGGATTTTGTTAAAGACTTCAGAGATTGCGGTTTTAGAATGTCGGGTTGTAAGATTTCTAGTCATCGTGAAATTAGTTATGTATGCCAATCAACATTCTTCAAATTGGGCTATCATTTCCATTCTTTATGGCTATCGTGAGTGAACACTTCAGGAGTGGAGATAGTTATTTGTTTTACTTTGCTGCCGAGTTGAATACCTATACAATTTTTTCTCCGATTTTTTTGCAAATTATTAGGTACAATTCTCACATATTTTCATTTTTCCTGTGTTGAGTGATAAATTAAAACACAATTTGATGTATGTGTTCTTGGTAATAATAGGTTTGTTCTAGCAACACATTTGACCGTTTGGAAATTGGTCTGAAGCAGTCAGAGGCATGCGCAAGATGAATATTGAGCGAAATTCATTTTGCCCATGCCTCTGACTGCTTCAGACCAATTTCCAAACGGTCAAATGTGTTGCCAGAACAAACCTTACAGTTTGGCAACATTATGGACAGTGACAGCGACTTAGTAGTACTTACTCCTCCAGACACGTATCAATCAGAAAATTATTACTTTTGCTGCCAAGACAGGAAAAGTTGTACTTTTGTTGATTAATATGTGTCTGGAAAATTAATGTTTGCTCACAATCGGAGAAAAAACATGTTCTTTTTGCGAAAAATTACAATTTTAACAACAAAAGTTGACAGATTTCGACATAAACAGAACAGAAATGAGGGGTGTTCCTTTCAACTTCTGTAAAATTTATGAACCTGATAAGTCTCCAAGCAGGATGGGGCAAAATCTGATTTTTATTAAAAAAATAAAAAACCATTGATTTTTAAAAAAATCACGATTTATTTGATTTTTTCGATTTTTTAAATTTGAATACCTATAAAATTTGAACATTTGATTCTTTGAAATTATTGTTGATTATTTTAATGTATAAGTCTAAAAATTGTAATACAATTTGCGGCTCAAAACCTTGTGACAACGCATTTGTCGCGCTTCTTGCGAGAAAATTCTTGTCGCGATTTGTTTTCCTTCTGTCCTATACACTCGCTATACAGTGCCGAGTGAGGCACGAACAAGAACGCATTTGTTGAGATTGCAGATACGTTATCTGGTTCTGAATGAAAAATGAAAGAATTGATTTGAATCATGCATTTAATTTTAAAAAGCAAGCGATTTAAATCATGATTTTAATCAGCCCAACCCTGTCTCCAAGTGAGGGATTTTAAATATTCCAAAAATGAACAATTTGTTCAGGCCAGCCTCAACTCACCTACACTGTAGGTTGACGGACTAACACCTATTAGAAAGCAACTACTCCCCTGGCTAATACCACGAAGGGCATTGGATTTCTGTGGACTTCAGAATTTCAGTATTTGAATTCCAGGTTAGATTTCTTCACGAATTCCAAGATTTCACATAGGATTTCATTAAGGATTTGGAGAAATCTGCCGAGATTTCAGGATTTGAGGCTTGGATTGTTGTGAGATTGAATATGAGAAGGCAGGATTTGAGATTTAAGGATTCATTGAACATGAATTCAAAGATTTCTAATTGGATTTGTGGATCTCATCAGAGATTTTAGAGATTGTCATTTGAGAATTTCAGGTTGGATTTTCGGAATTTCCTGAGGGTTTGTAAGATTTCTAGTCATATCTAGTGAAATATGAAATTGGCTACTATTTTCATTCTTTATGGCTGTCCTCTGTGAACACTTCGGGACTGGAAATATTAATTTTCCTCCACCGAACGATCGTCCCCTATAGCGAACGACCCAATAAAAAAAGGTCGTATCGTCGTCCTGTGGGTGTTCGCGAAACAATTCTATAAAGGAACCGGATAGTTTCACGGAATGGTAATTGATTCCGAATCGACTGCCTTGCCGATAGAGTAAACATCCTGCATTTTAAATGTCGTTACCGGCAGTTTCAATATTCATTTACCGCTTCGAAACAATTCCGAACAAATTGTTCTGGGAAAAACAATCGCCATCGCCGGCGGTGGAAACGGAGGAATGACTGTGCGTAAATTCCCGAAGAGGATAATGGACCTGCCGAGCAGTGGCGGCGCGCTATCCTTCGAAACGGGGTCTCGCTGGAAAATAATTTGATTTTTTTGGGAAATTGTTTGTTGGAGATGGGAATCGATCCAATTTAATGGAAATTTTGTTGTCGACGTTTCGAAAAATATAGAGGTCATCATCAGGGTCCCGATTCATGAATTCTATTACCAAACAACCTTTTGAAATGTGTTATAGAATGAATGTCCAGGTATGATTCATCAAAATTCTATGACTGAGAATAGAGATCGTTTTTGATAGATCCACTCACATGTATCAATTGTTTAAATTGATATTTCGATCGATATTGGAGATTGTTTGGATATAAGTACCTACAACACAACATTTTGGTTATCGAGAAGTGTTTGTTTCACAGTAAGTACTTAGCGTACTTACTACACAAAAAGATAGTGAGTGACACTCGGAGTGACATGTCCTACTGAAATAAAGCAAACACAACTTTGAGGCAGAGGGGGGAAGTTATTGAAAAATGTTTCGTATACAAGTTTTAGTTTCGAAAATCAATACTTTAAAGCAAACCATAGTTGAAAACGAAGTTGAAAATAAAGAAACATAGGGTAAAACTATTTTTATTAGAACTATTATTATGCAACATGTTTTCTTTTTGTTCTCTTCTGACTAAAACAAACACGATTACTTCTACTATAACATGAGAAATTGTTTGAAGAGATGACTTCTCAAATGGAAAAATGGCTGCACTACTTCCAAAAGTAATTTTTATGAGGTTGGAGCATACTTAGATGAAATTGATATTTTTACGAAATTATTGAAAATTTCCTTTCAAGGCAATACATACCTAAGAGTGAAAAAAATGCGATTGAATTGAACTGAAAACTAAAAGCTTCAAAGACTATCTTCATCTCGATCTTCAGAGATTTCTTATACCGAAAACCATTTCTGAGCCGATACTATCTTTTATAATTCCTATTTTTGAATTAAATCCAAAGATTTATAAACCAAAGATGATCACTCGATTTCCAATTTAATTTTTCAGGTTAATAATTTCTGAAATGAGATAATGAATTATGATATGGGCACAGCATTTAGCCTCATAAATCTAAACAACATATAATTGACTTTTTACAATTTCGGCCGATTTTTTTCTTCCGGCATCGGTAATAATCTCTCATGGGAAAACCATGTGTGATCGATCGCTAAAGGTACTTCCCAGAAACTCGGATTTCTATTTCGTACGAAGAAATACTTCACTTCTCGTCACCTTCTAATGATCTACAAGGCTCAGATACGACCTGTCATGGAATACAGTTCTCATGTGTGGAGTTCGGCACCAAAACATTCATTGAGGCTTCTCGATTAAATTCAGAGAAAGGCAATCCGTCTTGTTGGTGATTCTTCGCTCACAGACTCGCTCACTTCATTGGAATATCGTAGAAGGGTCGGAGACTTGACTCTCTTCTCTAGATATTTTCACGATCGGTGCTCTTCTGAATTATTATCAATCGTTCCACCCTTGGCAGTATCTACACGGATGACCCGACGAGTACAGAATTCCCACCCCTTTGTTGTGAATTTGGAAACCTGTCGAACCTCTCTTGCTCAGGGATCTTTTTTCGATAGAACAGGCGAGCTTTGGAACTCCTTGCCGAGAGAGATTTTCCTGAGGCTTACAAACTTCGGAAATTCAAAGTGATTGTTAATTCGTATCTCCTGTCCCTTTATTCACGCGGTGTTCTTTGAACATTACAGGGCTTCCCTTTCGTGTGAATCTACATAAAAAAAAATACCACGGGATTACATTCCCTACTCCGGATCAATTGTTTCTCAGCGTGCGTCATCCTCGTTCGGAAAATTCGCACGTGTCTCGTTCGCAGATTAGCAGCTCGTTACATGAAACCGTGATTATGCCATGTTTCGCAATAGTTGTTGTCGCTGCTACCTGTTTGATAAGGCGGACGTCAAACTTGTTTTTATCGCCGAATATTATTGTTCGCGCCCGACTATAGTTTCGCCGCGATGGCGACAAATGGAAAATGTACAAGTCATCGACGTAAAGACGTCGTCAGTTCACGTTTTGCGTAGATATTTGATGTGCGCCGTTTGTTTGAACGATATGATAGTCCGCTGTAATTAGGATAATCACATGCATACGTTTGTGGCGATGCTGAAACGGTTTTTTTTCTACAATTGTCAGAAAATAGTTGACATTTTTTTGGTGCTATGGATGCGTGAACCACTTTTTTTTTACAATCAGAAATAGTATATTGTTTACCAGGTAGGAAGAGCTTAACATTCCTGGACGTCTGAAGATTGCTAATTCGAGGAATGTGGTTTTTCCTACAAGGTAAACATACTATTTTTCCTCGAATCGTTTAAAATTAGACAAATATTAATTGATTTTGAAAAAATCGCGAATAAATTCATTCACAAATAAATGGTGCTTTGAAATTCGTGATAAAATTACTATGGAAACTGTTTCAAATCATTCATATATGACAAAGTGAGAGCTGGGGGTTAAGGAAACTTAAGCCTCGCCACCAAGTCAAGAAGTCTTGAGAATGGCTCTAAAGTGGCAGCCGAAACGTCAAAGAAGAAAAATTCCAGAAGCGGTTCAACCGGAAGTTCCAGAGAGCATATATATATATATATATATATACCGGGTGTCCCATATTTTATGTGACAGGCAATATCTGGTTTGTTGAAGGAGATACACAAAAATGTTTCATACAAAAGTTTTAGGAGTTCATGAGAGCTTTATTTTGATATAATTTTTAAAAAAACAGGGTGTTTGGTGTAGGTGCTACAGACCAAAATTCCATTTTTTAAAATAGAACGCCCTGTATATCATTACATATTCAGATGCTACGTTGAATTCTGATATCATTTCATGTTTGGTTTTTGAAATTCGGTTACGGCGTTGTTGAGTTATTGCACTTTTCCTTATATAAAGTTTCAAAAAACTTATTTACTCGTACACGAATCCAGTCTATATCTTTTATTAAATTGAACTAGACTACTACTGAATACAAACCATTATTCTCACCTCTACGATACGATATCGATATCAGTTGAATATAATATTGAAATTCTTGAGAATTTAACTAACTTGAGGGTGAATTGCTTTATATTGCACAATTTCATCAAGTAGCTTATGCTTGTTGATGCCATAGTAACAAATTTTGTTGAATTGTATCTACTTGTCAGTTCGATTCAGTGATTCTTTGCAAAACAGTAACTGTGTTCTTTGTGCGAAAACTCCAGTATGCCTTCCGCGTTTAGTCCAAGTGATTGCATTGATATGTTATTAATTTTTGGGGAATGTCAGAAAAACTGCCGTCAAGCACAACGTCTATAATACCAAGAACGTTTTCCAGACAGACCCATTCCGTCACGAATGACTTTTTCGAGAGTTGAAGAAAAATTGCGAACTGGGTCATTTCCTTCTACTATAAAGCATCGTCATCATACGATATCTGCTAGAACTAAAGATTTAGAGATCAATGTGTTGGCTTATATTATTATTCATCCACATGTTTCTATCCGTACTCTTGCAGAAGAAGTCGGTGTGAGTAGATCTACTGTACAGAGAATTCTGAAAGAAAATAAATACCACCCATTCAAAATTCAGTTGGTACAAGGTTTGAAACCCACGGACTTTGAACGACGACTTGAATTCATTGCTTGTATTCAGGTAATATTACATGAAAATCCTAACATATTCAGTCAAATTTTGTGGAGCGATGAATCGCGATTCCACAATAATGGAGTTGTGAATCGACATAACAGTCACTATTGGTCTCAACAAAATCCCCACTGGGCCCGCGAAAGTAATTTTCAAACTACTTGGGGTATTAATGTATGGTGTGGATTGTTCAATGGCCGCATCATAGGACCTTACTTTTTCAATGAAAATCTCAATGGATTGAGATATTTACATTTTCTAGAAACTGATTTGATCCAGTTGATAGAAGATATTCCCATAGCAGAACGACAAGGAATTTGGTGGCAACAAGATGGTGCTCCTCCTCACAAATCACAGGTTGTCACTGAATATCTGGATAGAACGTACCCAAATAGATGGATTGGTAATAAGGGTCCAGTTCGGTGGCCGGCTCGTTCCCCAGATTTATCACCGCTTGATTTTTTCCTATGGGGTTATTTAAAAAATATTGTTTACACTACTCCCCCTTTGAAAGTGGATGATCTGAAAATGAAAATTCGACTAGCGTGCAGTGATATTACGCCTGATATTATAAGAGCGACTTGTACGAGAGAAGTGATTCGACGTTTCGAAGCCTGTATAATATCTAATGGGCATCACTTTGAACTGGTTGAGCGATCGTTATACCTATAATACGAGGGGTTAACAACTCTTTCAGTAGGTGTACAATCTCAGATTGCCAGTATTTCAGTACAGTCTTATTCAGATTCAGTACTTGTTTCATTATTTCAATATCACTGAAAATATTCAAGTACGAGATTCAGTATTTAAATCTTCGCAAAATATTTTCAATACCAGATTCCCCACTTCCAGTACCATTTCAGTATTTCAATCACAGATTCAGTATATTCGGTATTCCATCAGTTATTCCAGTATATGATTCAGTATTAGATTCAGAGTCTTCAACAATTTCAGTATACTTGAGTAACTGACAAATTGAAGCGAAATTTTCGCGGCAAATTTTTTACGTTAACAACTGAGGGGGATAAATTGAAAATGCCTGTCCCGACAGGTTAGTGCTTCCAGAGTGTTTGTTTAGGCATTTAGTGAAGTTCGTCGTGAAGTTTACATCAAGATAGAAACAATGGCAGAATCAATAGATGACTTAAATGAAAAAAGGTGAGCTTGATTCGCGGTTTGATTATTGTTTAATGTATTAGTAAAAAAACTGTTTGGGGTGAGGTGTAAAACATTGGGCATGTCAGCAGTTTCATTGAAATTTCAAATGAGGGCTGTGACTTTCTGGTAGAAATGGTTCCAGTCTCATTTGAGTATTATAGCAGAGGAGCCAGGGCCGGTTTGAGTTCACGATTGTCACGAATTTAAAATGATACTCTTTATAGATATTTCATTTTGTATGAAAGATACTAGAGTCGGGTTAACTGAACAAATAGGGCAAAATTTCATAAAAAATGGATAACCTAAATAAAGGAACAATTACATCTCTGTTGGAAAAATTCTTAACCATCTCAGTATTCATTTCAACTGTTTAATGTCACTTTCTTAGCGATGTTCTCTCGTCAGTCTTAAAGGTTCAGTTCCATTACCATTCGTTTTGTAACTTTTCACAATTTGTGCATATGCAAAAGCAAATAACACTTTCACTTCGAATAATATGATTCAAAAATGAAAATGATTTACTAAAAATAAGATGTTCATATGAGAGTGTGAACCGCTCGTTGTAATACTCTTCCATCCTTGATATCTCGCTCTGATATTCATTGAATTTTTTTAGCTATACTTTTTTTCCTACTCGTTTGAACATTTTTCCAGCTATTCCCATCTTTCGTGTCCGTGAGTTTACAATTACCACATTTTTAATATTCTAAGGATATGGGACATATGAAATATTGAAAGCTTGGTCAATTCAGGTAATTTTATACTAATTTTTACAGATAAAACGCTGATAATACAGAGGAGTTTTTTGATTGCGAAGATAATTTCGATGGGAGTGATTCGGAATCTTGCCATAAGTGAAATCACTTCAGTTTAGTTTCATCATCTGGTTTTATTGGTTTCTTATTCTTCAGATGACGTTGATCATGATTTTGCCACAGAAGAGTTACAGGAAGAGGTTATTGATGAAGATTCATCAACAATTAGGGAATTGAAAAACCTGAATCACGATTTGATCGACTATTCCAGAGAGGGAAAGGTTTCTGATGGGTTCGTGGAAAAAAATACGAGAAGAAAAAAAAATACGATAAAGAAAAGTACATTGTGTTGGCTGCTGACCCAGAAAAATCCACGTATGAGTACTGATCGACTAATACGTGTAAGAGGTTCGAAAATAACAAAACCCGCAGTGCCATGTACGAGTACATCTTCGAATACTACATCTGGAAGAAAAAGGAAACCATCACCTGTTTCCACAGATGATGAATCACTCCCATCCCCGCTTTGTGATGTCAGTGATGATTGTGAAACCTTCTCTGATTCCGAAAGAGGAGAAAATATCACAAAAACAGAAGTAAAACTGTTTTGTGAACAATATTATGCCATTGCCTACCATGACAATTGGTACATTGGCAGAATATTGATAATAGAAGAGAAAGTCCAAATGAAGTTCTTGAAATTTGATTTGGATAGATATATCTGGCCGTCTAAATTGTTCTAAAATTGTTCGTTTTCGTTAACCAGCTGACGAACGTCAACCCTCAGAAGTCGAAACTTGTGCGAGCTATGGATCAACGAGGCCTTACCTTTTAACGTGCGATTACCCAGCACGGTGGCCCGGCGAGGATTCGAACCCCGGCCTTCCGCTTGATAGGCAGATATGCTAACCACGACACTACCAAGACTGAAAATGATATTCAGTTTGTAGCCAAAGAATTCATTTTTGAAGGACCCATTACTCTTAAAGGTTTTTATCCATTCGAAATTGGTAGGGTTTAACCAACAATATCAATAAAAAATATAAGATATTGAAGAAATCTTAATTTTGACTGATTTATTTTTTGACGGATGTGAAGTTATCCACATCCACAACATACACTGAGAAAAATATATCGATATTTTTTCAAACTCTTCTAGAAATTTGATATACGCCACGGCAATCAATGTGATGCTTCTTTCGATGAGCTAAGTTGAAAATCTGATGATTATGGGTTATTCAGATTATCTGAACGGGATGTGAATGGGGTAGTAATGGGGTTCGGTAACTTTGAAATGTCTATTTCGAAAAGTTGATATTGTACGCCTTTCATTTTCGGATATGTTTTTCCTTGAGGTCAACAGCATAAAAAAAATACCATGTCGGAGTTTTCCAGGCCGTCAAATGGGGTGGAAATGGGGTTGAAAATTTACGAAAAAATCTATTTCGTCAACTTGACATTGTACGCGTTTCATTTTCGGATATTGTTATTCCTTGTGGTCGAGTACATAAGAAAATTACCATGACGGCCTGGGGTCTGTTTCAAGAACGTACAAGTCTTGTTACTACAAGAGAAACACAAAGAAAAATAATGATGAATACTTGTTTTTTACTCGTTTTTACCTGTACCTGCATTGTCTTTCACTTGTGACTAAAAGACTTGTAATTTTATGAAAAAGGCCCCTGGAAAACTCCGACATGGTATTTTTTTTATGTGCTCGGCCACAAGGAATATAATATCCGGAAATGAAAGTGGTACAATGTCAAATTCACGAAATAGAAGTTTTAGTAGTTTTTCAACACCACTTCCACCCCCTTAGACGGCCTGGAAAACTCCGACATGGTATTTTTCTTATGTGCTCGACCACAAGGAATAACACATTCGAAAATGAAACGCGTACAATATCAACTTTTCGAAATAGAGATTTCAAAGTTACCGAACCCCATTACTACCCCATTCACATCCCGTTCAGATAATCTGAATAACCCATAATCATCAGATTTTTAACTCAGCTCATCGAAAGAAACATCACATTGATTGCCGTGGCGCATATCAAATTTCTAGAAGAGTTTGAAAAAAATTCGATATATTTTTCTCATTGTATGTTGTGGATGTTGATAACTTCACACCCATTATTTTTTATGTGATATCATTCTAGTCCGAGATATCCATATCTATCTACGTAGCACAGTTTTTTACCCTGAACAGAGAATAATCAGTTAAGTTTTCAGAAATTTATATTGTTTTCTAGTCCATTTCATTTGTTTGTAAGCAATACGTTTTTGTTGAGATTCATTTTTAACATAGTTTGGCGAATAAAGTTCCTCAAAAGTACATATTGTTTATATATCTCGCTATTTTTCATTCTGCACCACATTATTTCATGTCTTCATTCCTTTCAATCTACGCTTTCAGCATTCAAGTATTGTTTCAGTATTCAATTATTGTTTCAATATACTTATGTGTCAGTGTTTTCAGTATCTGTTTCAGTATGGAAATTATTTTCATTCTGTGATTTCAGTATTCATATCAACTCCATTACTTCAGTACCTGTTTCAGTATTTCAGTACTCGTTTCAGTACATCATTATATCTTTCAGTATCTCCCAGTATATTCCGTATTTGATATTTCAGTATGGTGTACAAATTTTACAAGAGTTGTTAACCCCTCGCTATACTTGTAAATGAACATCGACTTCAGAATGAATTATTTTGACCGAAGGAACTTGTAATATGAGTACAAGTAATATAATACAAGAGTAATATGATTGCACAACGTTACACAAAATGGTGCAATTCTTGATTTTGCAGTCTTCAAATTCGTGCGTGTAGTTGAGATGTTTTTTTCAGTATCATCACACTCGCAAAACTTCACGCGGGTTACGATTCCACTAGATTACATCGGTGCCTTTGCTATTCAAGAAGGCGACAATAATACTGAATATTTCCCTCATATAAAATGTCCCATAAGAGCAATGTAATTATCGAAAACTTACAGCGGTATTTGCATTGTATCGAAAACTTACAGCGGTAATTGCATTGTATCAAGTCACCATAACAACACATTTGAAACCGTATCGCTAGACGTCAGTAAACAACACAAATAAATGTCAGATAGACTTCAAAAATAGAAAAACATTTCGCGTTTAGGTGAGTACTCCATACAATCTATAGAGGAAAGTATAAATGAACAAAAAATAACATTTCCTTGAGAATTTCTTTATTCGTGAAATATTCCAATGAATTACATTCGTGCATAAAAATGACCAGATAATTTTGCATTTAAGCGTAATATCTCATACAAATTGCATTCGGTTATTTTCATATTTTGTAAAAGAGCCCCCGTCCTTCGGACTCGGGCACTTTCGCCAAAATATGAAAATAAACTTGCAATTTTTA
This sequence comes from Zygogramma bicolorata, assembly GCA_032362365.1. NCBI lineage: Eukaryota > Metazoa > Arthropoda > Insecta > Coleoptera > Chrysomelidae > Zygogramma > Zygogramma bicolorata. Next base: position 715,315 of record JAVJAQ010003051.1, on the reverse strand, counting down.
GATATCACGCTTTCTTGCAAAATTATCGGTAATTTTCATGCACTCGAGCAATTATAACCGATAATTAAACGACGTTTCAAATATCACCTCCGAGCTGAAATTTTTGAGAAATATCCGTATATATCTAATAGGGGCAGATCAGCAGAGGAGTGGATTATTTTTTGCATTTTATGCTCATCATCATGACACGCGTGACACAAAAATTTCACTTCAAAATGGACGTTATCGAGGTGCCGATATCCTTGACATTTTTCGTATATCGTTGCAAAGTCGCCTTGTTATTTCGAGTGTTTTACGTCTAATTTGAGTAGCCTACTATGTTTAAACAATAATTATTTTAACTGGCATATCGCGAAATGATACGCGTCACTCTCTGTGAGACGGTGATTTGTTGGCCGTCCGATAATTATTATTATTGTAGGCCTCTGTTAATTGGAGTGACGCATGGTTTGGGATGAATGGGTGAATTCCGTGCTAAATATAGCGCAATTCGGTATAACGCGTAAAAATAACGCCACTTGACGGAAGACCGTCACTAAAATACCGAAACGATGACTAAATATTCTAAAAGAGGTTTATCACACAATTCTCTTTATTTTCGAAAGTTTTTTGGTGTCATCGTAGGGTGCCATGTCTTAACGGAGGCATACTTGATTCGAACCCCCGATTTGTGTTTCGATTTCATGGAGATTTTGGAGATTTCTGCCAAGATTTCAGAAATTATAATTGGATTCGAAGTTTTCTCATTATATTTGTGGATTTCATTAGGGATTTGGAAGTTACATCTGGGATTTCAAAATTTCACCTATAAGAGATTCCTGCTAAAATTTCGGAATTTATAATGGATTTTAAGTTTTCTAATTATTGTATTTGTGAATGTCGAAATTTTAATTTCAGGACTTGAACTTGGATTTCAAATTCACTAATTGTATTTTTAAATTTCATTGGGAATTTCGAAATTCCATCTAGGATTTCTAGGTATCTTCAAGAATTTTGAGATTTCTGCTAGAATTTCAGTATTTATAGTGGATTTCAAGTTTTTTAATTGCATTTTTTGTGGATTTTACTGAAAATTACAAAATTTCGGATTTCAGGATATAAACTTGGATTTCAAATATTCTCTTTGTATTTGTTCAAATATTTGTGGATTTCAAAATTTCATTTTGGCTTTTGAAACTTCAACTAGGTTTTTTAGATTCCATAAAAAATCTAGATTTTTGCTGTATTCAAGCTGTCATTAGATATTTCAAAATTTGGGGTTTCAGGGCTTAAACATCGATTTAAAATTTCCTAATAGTATTTTCGAAATTCATTGAAAATTTCAAAATCCCACCTGGAATTTCGAGTTTTCTGCTGAAATTTTAGAAGTTATGGTGGGTTCCAAGTTTTCTGATTGTATTTCTGGATGTCATTGAAAATTACAAAATTGGGGATTTCAGGACTCAGACTTGCGATATTTGTGGATTTCAAAAATTTCATTTGGGATTTCGAAACTTCTACTAGGATTTTTAGATTTTATCAAGAATTTCGAGATTTCTGCTATATTTGTGGACCTCATTCAAGCTGTCATTAGATATTTCAAAATCTGGGATTTCGGGACTTATGGATTTCAAATTTTCTAACCGTATTTTTGAATTCCATTGGGAATTTCAAAATTCCATCTGGGTATTCAAAGTTCCACCTAGGATTTCTAGGTTTCTTCAAGAGTTTAGAGATTTCTGCTAAAATTTCGGAACTTTTGGTGGATTTCAAGTTTTCCAATTGTATTTGTGAAATTCATTAAAAATCACCTATAAAATTTAGGATTTCAGGACCTGAACTTGGATTTTAATCATCTATTTGTAATTGTCGAAGTGGCTTTCGAAACTTCAACTAGGTTTTTTTCATATTTCAAAAAAATTCGAGATTTTGCTGTACACCAAAAGTGTTTCTGATGTATAATTTTGGCATTATTTGAAGAATTATCTGAATCAAGAGAACCCTTTACTGTATGTTCAATATATTCCTGCTTCTTCTGGTCACCATAAATGAGTCACTGACATTTAATTCCGTTTTATAGTATAGTATTCGTTGTAGAAAAAAGTGTGTTGTAGCAAAAGTATATTGTGTACGTAACACGAGCAGAAATGCAATTTCTCACTAGTTTGAATTGCACAATTCGTAATCAATGTTTTTCAAGGTATGGATACCCTTGATTCCCATTATTCTGCTGTAGAATAATTTGCTAGTGAAAGACTCTGATCCTGTCAGAATGTCGCTGTTGTGACCTACTACACCCGTTCCGTAGGAACCGGATGTTTCCTTCGGAAAAGCCGCGTCGATCGATGAATAGCGCCTCGTAGTATGATCGTGTTTTGCCTCCTCTCGCCGAATCGGGCTGTACGATATTCCGAAGCTTGACATATGGGTCCCGTGACCTCGCTAACAGATGACGTTTTCATACCTTCTAGGCAAAACAAACTCGACTTGTTTGTTATTTTTATGCTGAATAATTTCACGCGTTTTCAATGACGAATTTTCGCTAATGACTCGTCCGAAATTTCCTACGACGAGTTGCGCGAGTGCGGTTTCATACGGGGTGTTCAAAAAGTTGGTATACGGGGTCGGTCGAAAAGTACAGTTTTTTTTCACTAAGGGGAAATCTTGTAGGTCAGTTCACGCCGTGAGAGACAATGCGAAGGGGAAAGGATCCAATCTGGGTTATGACATTCAAATAGGTTGATTGAAAATAGGATTTTCAGTAAATTCTTTTGGATTAAAAAATTTGTGAATTGATGCGAATTTTTTTAGTACATCTTGATATCATTACTATTGTACCGTTCTCAAATTTCAAAAAATTTCGAAACATGGACAGTTTTGGGTTTTCAGAAAATTGAGTGATTCTGCCTAGATTCCTAGGCTTCTAGAAGAACACCATAAGAGGTAACTTTTGAAAAGTGGAGTATGATAACACCGTAGCATTACTGTTGTGTGTTAACATAATAAAAACAAACATTAGTAGAATTACTTATTTCACTACAGTATACAATGCAATTCGCGATAGAAATTAAGATCACAGCGCTAGCGCGGAGAAACGCGGAACTATCCATGGTTAGATTGTCATGTTTACAGTTGCATGTGTATATAAAGAGCTTCGATGTTCTCGTGTTCCATTTGTTCGTGAAATTTTCAATTTCTCTGATTTTCGTGTGAGAATCGACAGTTGAATACTTAAAGAACATTTCATTGAGCAAATTCGAAGGTTTTTCATTATCAAAACATTGTAAAATTCCGAGGGGTAAACCGCGGTGGAATTCTGGTGTACGAGGCTTTGGAATTCCGTGGAATTCCGAAAAATTCCTTGGAATTCCCTAGGATTTTGTGGAATTCCGTAGAATTCCTTCGAATATATGTAATCAATCTATTCTCTTCAAGTTCCGTTTTCGAATTTTTTCTGTTACAAACGTTTCTGAAAGTAACGATATTGAAAAAAAACAATTGTAATTTTGAGTAAAACCTACCTATAGATTGGAAACACGACGCAACGTGAAAAATACATTTGTTTGTCACGGTTTTTTATATCTCTAATATTTCACCGCGTGTTGAAATTCCCTCTTTGCTATACGTTTATCACGTGACCCATTCACAGCCAACACAACTTAAAAAGGAGAGACAATGCATATCAGTGTAGACGAACGGCCAGGTAGAAAGTACGACAGTAGACGATTCCTGTACGACGATGTACGAAGACCCATCGGTTACTGTCGATTATTTCCTGCAGTAAGCAAAAAGCAAAGACAACGAAATATATCTTTGGCCTCTCTCTACGTCAAAGAGTGACTCCTGTCGTGGACTTGGTTGTCTATGCAATTGGTACGGTGTTGACGAAGGAGGAAGTCTATTCAGTATAGAAATCAAGGATAATAAATTCTACAGTGTCGAATATTATAGGGCCACTATAATACTTTTAAGTTCGAAAGTGGAAAACTAACTATTGCAGATACCCGAGCAGATACCCTTCAATTAGAGAAATTGAAATATTTTATCTCCCACTCAGTCGATAGCCCACTATCTCTAAGCGATGATGAATCATCGAATGACCCTTCAGTCTCAAAAGATTTCGACATTAAGAACGAGAATGCGGACAAATCGGATTTGGTCATCATAGAAAATGAGAAATATTCTATATTTTATGACAATACTTGGTATATTGGTCGTAACATCGAAGAATGTGGAGATAAGTTTGTGATAAAATTTATCAAAGAATGTTCGGGGGATTTTCATTGGCCCAAAAAAAAATGATATTGATACTGTTGAAAGGCAGCATATTTTTTACGGGCCTATCGATATGATTGGCTGTGAGCCAATGAAAATCTCTCAATCTGATAAAATACACATTGAGAAAAAATATAAACTTCTGAAATCGAAGTCTAACAACCTTTCATGAATTTTTTGTTTTTTTATGATTTATCTAATTTGAAAGTTATTTATCCATTTCATTTTTTCTGAAATATTTGATTTTTCTGTGATTGATGAGTTAATCAAATTTTTTTGTAACATGTGTTCAAAGTTATTTTAAAGTTAAAGTATAATTAAATAAATTTGCAATATTATTTTGATTACCACGTGCATGAGTTTATTTATCTGTTTAATTTTTATAAAAATAAAAAAATGTTGTGATTATTAAGTAGAATTATTTCAGCAATTAAGTACTGAGAAGGTTGGTAATACAATAACTCATCCTATTGTCGTATTCGCAGTTCAGAATAATTCAGTAGATTCCACAGAATTCCGTGGAATTCCTTAAAATTCCGTGGAATTCGTGGAATTCCGTAGAATTCCTTGAAATTCTTTGGAATTCCGTGGAATTCTTTAGAATTCCGTGGGAATTCCATGGAATTCCCAACAAACTAAAATTCCAGTGTACGCAATTTGTCTTGCGGTTTACCCCTCGTAAAATTCCGTAGAGATTGTATCAAAGATTAATTGGTTTATATCCAGAACTAGAAAAGAGCAAAAAGTAAATATATAAGCAAAACTTTCAATTATTTCACTGGAATATTTCCAAACTTCTTGAAAATCTCCACAATCACTATTGAAGCTCAAACACAAAAATCATAAAAATCCAAAATGTCTAATTGTTGCATCATCTGCGAGAAGGACATCTTTCGTAGGTAGCATGTTAAAATATGAATCGTTATGAAGATTAAAAAGATAAGGGGGCCCAGAACCGAGCCTTGAGGAACACCGTGATTCACGGTCTCACTATTCCATAGGTCACCATTTATGACGCATGGAGATCGTTCACTGAGGTAAGACTCAAAAAAGTCAGAGCCGAGTCTCTGATGCCATAGCAGTGAAGTTTTTTCCGAAAAAATGACGTGCGAGACACAGTCGAAGGCCTTCGAAAGATCACACAACTCAAGTTGTGAGTCTTTACCTTTCTCGAAGCCCTCGACGTCCGATACTAATTGGAGCAGAGCTTACACCTATGGAGAATCTCCCAGTCAAATCTCGATCATCGTATTCTCCACGCGAATCAATGTACCGGAGATGTTTTCAAATAAAAAAAAGGTGCATGGGGTTTGGTAATGAGTTTATAATGTGCTAATATGTGCTCTCAATTGTAGCAAAATAGACATTGAATCGATCCACAGAGATATTGGTTTCTAGTGACTTTTTCTGTACATGGCTCAACAGCTCTACTTTAGCATGATGGCTGTAACATTTTGAAGTCCTTTGAGATTGTTATTGAGGTTATCCGTACGATAAACACAAAATATTTCTAGTCGTTTTTTTTCCGTCGCTTGAAAAAATATGTTTTTTGTTTTCGTTTCACCGAACACCTGAACGTTTTTTTCGGAGATCTAAACAACTTGCTCCTCATTGCACGATAATCAGGAATTTGTTTATGCATTCAGCCGGATGCATCAACTGATAATCTTTCGAACGCTTTGACGTTGATATCGAATCCGAAATATCTAATGGAAACCGTTCATTTCGTAAACATCCACTCGTAACAGAACGATATAATTTTTTTTAAATCGATATCTGCTTCGGAATAAACAATCCGGCTGTTTTAGAATTTGTAGTGGTTTCGATAATATGTATCGAAATGTTTACACAAAAAACGAATTTACAATAATATATATCGTGTCTACGCCTTTCGAATTATACAGATTACGCCTCGCGCTATCAACTTGTTTTCGAGAGCGAGTTTACTTTGTTTATCGTTCGGGAAAAATACGAAAAAAGAAAAAACAAAATCATCGTTCTGGATCGTGCATCGCCTCCTAACAAACTGGTAATTAGATCGATAGACGAGTTATATTCGGACGGAAATTTGTTTATTTGTTCGGTGCTGATAGGCACAGAATATTGTATGGAACAGTCAACAATCGTGAAAGAAAATTCTGGATTTTGAAATAACCATTTATGTAACCGGTTATTTTTTTTTTTTTTCAATTCTCTTTCAGATCATACAAAATACAAATTCGTTCAGAGCAGTTACAACTCACCTACACAGTACGTTGATGGACTGTCAACTGTCAAACGACAACTACTCCCCTGGCTGATATCAAGGAGGGCGTTGAATATGCAACAGGTGTCAGTGCAGAGTTCTTCACAAACGAAACTAACACATATGCTCAAATTATTGGCACACTCACAGTACAAATTGAGCAAGAAAAAGTGATTTCTATGTAACTCAGTGCCCGTCGTGGCATATAGGCAGGGGAGTAGCTGTTTTGAATGGACTTTTTCTTCCTCCATATGAATGAATAAAAAATCTAGAACGATGACAGAAAATGATTTTATCCAAACACAATCGGATAATTCAATGAAAATAGATACATTTATGATGACAGCGTCTCTTGCATCAAATCTCGATTTTATGTACGCAGAGATCAAATGAGTGAAAGCTGCGAGGCGAAAATTATATTATATGACGTATTTTTGAGTCCCTAATATAGACTGGTATCCATTAATGCCTACAGCAGAGATGTACATTATAAATTTATATTCCGATAAGTTTGTAAATTGCTAAATAGCTAATACAACAGTTACTTCTGACTAATTTACACTGAGCTGTATATAAATATAATCGAAGGGGAAACAACTAGCTAAAATCTGTACAAGATTTAAAATCTTTCAGAGACTTAAAGACTTGAACGCATGACTTGAAGACTTGAAGGCATGACTTAAAGACTTAAACGCATGACTTAAAGACTTAAAAGCATGACTTAAAGACTAAAAACGATGACTTAAATGACCTCAAATTTTTAGGTGTAGAAGATTTAAAGAAGATGTTTCCCCCTCGAATATAACACGCTTACTTCGAAATGATCTTCACAACAATATTAGGTTTGTTCTGGTTCGAAGATCCAGAACTGTTTCAAACCTGCGCAGGACATGATGCGTATAAGCAAAAAATCCCAGACAGTCCAGGACAGTCTCGAACACTTGGTTGAACCAGAACGCTCTTTTTGAGTGACCACTGCGCCATCTTTCGTATACAGGGAGCTTTTATTTGACAAGTGGGCAGCTTGGAAATTAATGGTTTCAACACAGTAGGTTTGAGTTTTGAAGTTTTGAGTTGGCTGTCATTGAAAAGTATTTTGGGATTTTGGGAGTTCACTAAGTTCACTGTTTGTTCGTCATTCGTAATCGCAGTTTGAATCGTTCTTTACTTTTTTTTATATTTTTATTATTTTTCTTTAACATTTTTGGTACCATGTCAGGTAAACATTGAGTGAAAAAGTGCATGGTCCCGATATAATTAAAAAATAAATATTTCTCAGAAGAATACAGTTGTCAGAGTTTATGATATAAGATGAAAAAAATGACGATAGGGATGAAGATAACTTTTTTAGCAGGGAGAGAATCCTAATACTTTTTGATTTGTATAAATCATACAAACCAAAAGTAGGTAGAGGAGAAATTTAAGAGTATGAAAAAAATGTGGGAAAAATTATCCATGGAGTTATCCAATAGATGCCATATCACCATTCACCCTTCGAAATGTGAAAACAAATTTAAAGTATTAATTGGAGCGATTCTATAAAAAAGTGGCTGACAACAATAATAACTTTAACAAGAAGAAACTAAGGCCTATGCCACAGCTTACAGCTTAATAAACTATAAGCAGACACGCAGACACCTACCCTATCTGCCTACCTGCGACTTGAACTTGACTGCGCATGCGCATCGAGAACAGTTTTCATCAGTTCTCGCTCAAGAGCAAAAACAAGTCGTGATAGTTCAGGACTGTCCGAGATCATTTTGAATGCGAAACCAGAACAGAGGATTCATCAATCCGAACTTGTCCTCGACAAACCAGAACGCTCTTTATTAACTGCGCATGATCCTGACGTCCGAGAACCACAATTTTTCAGAACCAGAACAAACCTTTTGTAACGCTATTTCCTTGGTTTCGTTCACTAAAACTCTAAACAACACTAAACTACTTTTATTACAACTCTTTATCACAATACAATTCAATCACTTGAACTGCTCAGCCAAACGTTCCAACGCTCTGTTCTAAAACTCTATACACTTCGACTTCTGCACTCAACAATACCAAAGTTCTCTTTACTAGAAACTCTGGAAAACTCTCTCATAAAACTCCGAATCTTCTTCGTATTTTTACTTATCGAATTTTCTACGCGACCCGGAATTTCCAGGAAGATCGCGTTACTTCTTCGACCCCTCATATTATTTTGCGTTTAACAGCGACAGGGCCGGCTCTAGGAGACTTCGTAACAATATAAACACGATTTTGGAGATACATTATCCCTTTTCATTATCTTACACTATTGTTTTCGTAATTTCGCACCACGTGAAATATGAAAACACACTGTATCGGGTGAATTTCTTGAGTGTTCGTGCATTTCGATACCATACATATTTTCATGCTATTCATTTTCGTTATACAATTCAAACAAAAACACGAGTTTTCCTCTCTTTTCTGTGCCTAAACTGTTTCTAATATCTGATTGTACAACTAGCGAAATGCGTGAAATTGTTGGGCAACGTCAATTTATAGGTTGAGAAGGAAAACAATTATGGCGCGCCATAAATAAAAACCTATGCTTTATACAAAAAAAAGTTTCAAATAAAAGTTGCAGAGAATTTCATTATCTACAAAAACGATCCCTACTGTTTTTATCGTACGATGCACGGTTCACGAGATATTCGATAAAACGTGTTTTCCAAGATGGCGGCTGAAGCTCAACCCCCCCCCCCGTCCCGCCAACTTGAATTTACATTCAGGGGTCACCCCCGAACATTTTCCAACAAGAATATCAATTCTGTAGAAGATTGCAGAAAAAAAGTACCTGGCTCTTGGCCTACACCCTGTTGTTAACAAACACGGGAAACGTCACTTGACATCATATGAAGCACGCGCTAAATGGTCGATCAGTAAGGAGAGTTGTTCACGAATCATCAAATAACATAAAAAATAGGACATCACAGTCTAAGCGAATCGCTTCGATTTTGTGCTCACATAAGTTCCGCCCCTGGATTCCGATTTGTTTGTTTTCATTCGCGTGGCCCAAAAATCGAGCATTCTTTCACAATTCAAACAATCGGCTATATATAACTGTTTTTTTTTCAAATGCCTCCGATGAAAATAGAACGGCAGAAACGTCGCGTCGCGGACCCGTCACTCGACACATCCTCTGCCTGGTCGCATCAATTATATCCGAATAAACATCGGGTTTATTTCATTCTCGAAATAAACACGCTCACGCTCGCTAGACACAAACAAATACCTCGATTAACCTATTTGATGGATATTTTAGAGGATGGGAGCGGAATGTTGTGACAAGTCGCGAGAGAAATGGCTTTTTCTAATTTAGGCTTGATTGGTGTCGGTTGTCGCGGCCGGAAAACTTATAGTCTAAGAGCTGGCTGCAAAAAACCTGGCCTATCAAGTAACCGGATGAAACATGTTTCAAGTAATTCTACTCACTGTATCTATAGAAAAAATCATTCAGTGCCAGGGCATATATGGTGCATAAATTGCTATGTTTTTTCTAAGGTACATTTTTTGGACATGAACTGTACCACAGAACACCCTATCTACACAGAAGCGCAACTTGAAGGCGGTCCCTTTGATCTTTTGGTCAATTTTTCGTAACCTTGATTCAAAGCTTGGCTTGTATAATGTCATTTCTTGGCGGTAAATTCAAACTGTCGGTTGATATACAGTTCAAGTGATACACCTTTGTAAACTTTCTAGCATTTCTGCTTCTGAACGAGATTGGGGCAGTTTTAATTCCATTTGAAGATACGACCCTAGGAAGGTCTTAATTATTTTGAACTTACATTTCCCCTATCAAATTCGTCTAAATGCTTCGTTGATCAGCAATCTACATTCCCTTATTCTCAACAAATATAAACGGAGAATTTGGATAATTACCAAAATAATTTCAGTGAATAGGCTTACTGTTTTTTGCACCTTAAAAAAAAAAGTAGATAGAAAAGTGGAGTAGGCAGCTATTTGATGTTAAAATAGTTTTAGAGTCATCAACTGAATTTTGCAGGAACGAACGTTTAAAACTACTCTGATCATGCTTTCATCCGATATTAATAGAATTTATCAGTAGTAATAACCCGAGGACATTGATAATTGTTCGAAAATTTTATAACACCCTAACAACACAAATGTGAGGTTGACAATATACAAGCCAAGCATTCGATTCGGTCGGAACGCTTCAGTTGCGCTTCTGTGTAGATAGGGTGTTCTGTGACTGTACCAATCGAGTAACCGCTTGAAACTAATTTTAAAATTTGGTTTTAGGTGAATAAAAATTAATTATATACAAGTGCCTCTTTAAATCTGGTGCTAACCCCATGGCACGACACTTTTTTAATTTATGGAAATTTGATTCCAAAGAGATTTGTTGGTTTCATTCACTCGACCCAAGTAAAGAAAATCAATGGGTTATTCTGGAAATGAACGATGACTTCCGCTCATTGCTCAGGAAACATTGAATAAAAAAACAGCTCATAACTCGCAGGAAGCATTTCGTTGAAATAAATTCAAGTCATGCTTCACTGTATTCAAAATTTCGAAAACGCATCATGTCAGTTGCTTCTGAGTTTTGAAAATGAATTCCAGCAAAGATGACCTGCCGAAAGATCTCTCTGGAGAGGCAAAATTGATTATTGCATCTTCCTGATAATTCGAGTGGGAAAGAATGAGAAATTTGAAGGCGCGAGGAATTTTAAAAATACGAGTTTATATAATAATAATAATACTCCTGTCTTTCTCAAATGCAAACGCACTATCCAAACAAACCAGTTCTATTCGATAATTCCCAGAACGCGGCGGCTGACATTTTGCTTTCTCGCTAAAATCGCCACGTTTTAATTTTAACTCGGCCGCTTTATACCTATCGATAACGTCATCGGTCGACTTATCTTGTTTTGTCTATGAATTTTTGCGATTGTCATTTGAATGTCTGAATAATAGGCGGCCGCGAACGGATCCGGTCGAGTTTTGCAGTGTTCTGTGGAAAAATGCTGATTCGTGCATACCATTAGCTAACATTCGTTCGCAGGCTTTTTAAAACGAGATCGTCGTACCTGCTGAGCTTCACCAGAGTACAGAGTTGAAAAAAATTGATTTGAAATTGACGTAACATTCAGTTGGAACATACAACAAATCAAAATAACGAAACACGTACATTTTTATCACTCTATGGATGTCACTGACTTCACGACTATTGATGTTTGGATTTATTCACAAAATATTGGCAAGGAAAGGAAAATCAATGACAGTTGATGTGATTTATAGGTTATACTGTTACGATATTTTCTTGGGTTCATTCATCAAAACTCCAAACAACACTTCAATACTTTTATTACAACTCTTTATCACAATAGTATGAATCTAGACTATCTGCTGACGTGATTAAGTGTATCCCCTTTTATAATTGCGTACGCTTATGGAGAATTTTCGAGAGAGGTGTATCGAATTCTCCACGCGAACCGCGATTTCCCAAAAAATGACGTTCTCTCTTCGACCTCTCATATTATTATGCGTTTACGAGCGACAGGGCTGGCGCTAGGAGATTTCGTAACAATACTGTTAGGACTATCAGCCATGTCGTTTTACAAGTTGTATGTTATGTTCTTTGCAGCATGAGCAAAATTACTGACGACATGCTAGTAGATAGTTTTCATTTGGATCATCATATTCAGTTTGTAAACGATACATATACCATATTTGGGCGAGTATTTGGGATATCATTAGGTTCAATGTTGTTTTTCTACTTACCTTTTTGAGCAATGTCCACTTTTTGAAGTAAATGTTGGATTCTACAAGAAGAATATCCATTGACTGAGATGTTGTATGTGAACATTTGAAGGTTGTTTTATCATTGAATATGTTTTTGCGTATTGTGGTTATCGTTCTAATATATTGTATCGCAATAATGTTTATTTGAGTTTGAATTGAAGATAACCTGATCGAACCTGCGATTTCAGTCTTTGATTTTTATCAACCTCATTTGATGGTTGATTTCAATCAATCGATTCAAGTCGTATCAACTCTGCTGGAGTATACCAAGCGGCAACGAAATTATTGTACAAAGCGTCATTGGCTAGATAGTGTTGATTTTTTTAACAACAAAACTCTGTATCATATCTATTTTTGTCCGATCGAAGCGTACCCAAGTCAAGAATTTCAAATGATACAATCAGAATTTCTTTGGAAAAGCCCAGCATTAATACTATTTTTCGAATGGGAAAATGGCATAATCGTTTCCATATTTTCGCACAATTCATGATATAAAAATGTTGGTGAAACATAAATTTTCCTACAACAAACATGCTGTGTCATGGAATGTAAATATCTGTTAAATAAGTAATTGTTAATAAGTGAGGTCAACGAACTATGTTCGCTTTCAATAACTTATTGACTGAAAAATCAGAGGTTCTGATTCGACATCATAGATCATGGGAGCAGATTATTTTTTCAATTGTTTTTTGTTGAATTTTATGGATATTCTGTGATAATTACGAAATGTTCCATTTCATTCAGATTTTGGGAGGGGTAATTCTGTTTTTTTCTGATAGGTGAGGAGAATGATTATAATCCTATTCTAGATACTTGAATTATGATTTTTCAACAATAAATCAGTCTTATAAACATTCACAACTCTAATTTCTATATTCGATTAAAGTTTGACGACAACACGAAACTGTTCTAATTAATATTGTTTGATGATCTTTGAGATGTGTTCTTGAATACCTACGTAATGAAAATTAGATTGAATATTTCCATCGTATGTTGAATATCCCATATGAAGCGGGACATTTTCGGGCTGGTAAATACCCGGTAGGTATCGAAAAATATCCGCTCGGTCCGTGTATGTATAGTAACGATTGTTAAAATGTACATTTGTCATCTTGACAGCCATAAATACTGAATTTTAAACGTCGTTGTTTTAACTCCGGAAATAATCTACCGAATAACACTCGTGCATCAAAATAAACCTGATAATTTTCCATTCAAGCATGTTGTCAGTAAAAAAACTGCATTCGGTTATTTTCATATTTTGCTAAAAGAGCCCTCCTCCTTCGGAGTCGGGCTCTTTCGACAAAATATGAAAATAAACTCATGCAGTTTTTAGACAACATGCTTCCATGGAAAATTATCGGTAATTTTGAAGCACTTGTGTTATTACTCCCGAATAAGTTTGTATTCAAATGTCATTGCCGTAGTTACATTAATATACTGACAAATGAACTGAAAACTAATATTGAAATGAATGCCTTGTTATAAAAGATATGAAAATTTCTTAACTCTAATGAATATAGGAACGACAAACATTTCCGAAAGTGAACCAATGAATAGTGATTCCTTTGGTTCTCCATGAAGGATCATTTGGAAACATCAATCAATCGTTGATCGTGATGTTTTTGAATTAGTTGGACACACGGGTGATACTGCAATTAATTATCTCCTCATCAACAAAGACTGATTTTTTTATGATAGAAATCCCGGTGCACGTTGCTGTTACATGGTTGGAATGAAGGAAAATAATTTTGCGCTTGTCAGAAAATTAGCTGTGTGACCCTTCACAATCAGTGATTACATATCCTACTGTGTTCCTTTGGAAGGAATTGTATATACTGTGTTTCGTTGTGGGTTCTCTATCAAAGTCGGGGCAGTTGAGGTGTTAGAATCAGGTGATAATTTCGCTATTTATCGAGGGGTTGACCACTGAGGAAAAATGTGTACACTGGAATTTAATCCTGATATATGCTTAGTGTTACCAATCTTAGATTCTTAAAATTTGCCGCGCCTTTACTGGTGTTGCCTTGGTCTAATCTACTTCAAATTTTACATTGAAATCCTTCCACAGAATTGATAGAAGACATGTTTCGTATTTTATTGAAATTTATCGTCTAACGGAGTTGAAAAGAAGTAGACAATTATTTTAGGGGTTAATCAAGGCACAGCCTAAACCACTGACTGTATAGTTCTGAAACTTGGAGTGACGTAGGTATCCGATAAGAAATATTTTCCAGAAATTCCACTTCTAAGAAGGTGAAATACGGGTTCAAAGTTTATATGGGACAACGTGATTCATAGGTCCAATCTATTTCAAATTCTGCATAAAAAAATTAATCTCCTAACGGGGTAGAAAGTTATTTTAGGGGTTAATCAACGCACGACCTATACCACTGATCGTAGAGGTCTGAAACTTAGAGGGTGTATCCTTTATATGATGTAGGCATCAATGGGATAAAAAACGGGATCATAGTTTGTATGGGACAACGTACTTCAATTTACTCCAAAGTTTGCAAAAATATTCTTCAACAGATTTGATGGAAGACATGTTTCATATTCTATTAAAATTCATTGTCTATCGGATTAAAAAGGATTCAACATTTTCGACTTCTTTCAAAAGCTCTTTCGCGCCTAGAACTCAGAGCTATTATGAACCCAATAAAACTAAGTACTAAGAACTACACAATATAATAGCTTCACAAAAATGATTAACCTCTAACGAAGTGGGCAAGGGGTCAGCTAGTATTATATATTAATTCTTATAATTTTTTGATAGTCAAAATTTGAGTTATACGAGAAGTTGCTGACTTATTGGACTTCTATCCAAAAAGAACTGTTTTTTAATAGACGTAGCAATTTTTTGGGGTAGATTGAAAATCTGCCCTTCTACACCTTCATAGATTCCAATATACCTATCTTATTTCAGATTGTGGTAGGTCAAAAACCCAGAAAACTACGGAACAAACATCGGCTACTGTGTTTTTGTGAAAAATCGAGTTGTTAACCAAAAAAAAAAAATGCTGGAAACGCGAAATTTGGGTACTAGGCCTTCTTCGTCCTGTGCACCAACGATCGCATTCCTCGACCAAACAAAAGAGCGACGAGTCTTCGCGCAGAAAATGCCGTCGACGCACCGACCGCGAGAAGCATCTTTGGAATGCGGATCAACGCTCGGCGGCTTTTAACTTTTACGTGCGCCGTAAAAGAAGAAGAAGAAGAACGATCCGCTCTCGACTGCTATCCTCATCCTCTGCGTGTTGTCGTACGATTTCGGATGCGACGTCTCTCTTTCTCTCTGTTGCGCCGCGAGTGAACGACCCGCTTTCTTCATTCAAGAACGCGAAGAAGACGAAGACGACTACCACGCGGCCATCTTCCGTCTCTCTCTCTCTATGTTCTGCTCGGCGATTAGTGGAATTCGCGGTATGCGCGAATAGAGGGGCGGCGTTTTTGTGATCAATGGTTGGTTTCGGTGACCCTTTTATCTCTGATTGCCGAAAATTTCTTGGCTGACGTTAGTCCATTGAAATGTTACATGAGCTTTGCATTTTTCAGAGGACGCAATTTTATTTTTGAGACATGTGGGGGTCAATAGAAGCTTAACCCCACGTTTGTGGGGTTAAGCTTCCCCCGGCCGCCATCTTGGAAAAAGGGGTGTGAACACATTTTTCGCGATATCTCGGAAACTATGTATTTAAAAAAAAAAAAAAACTAAGTTAAACATTTCGTATTGACCGGATTCTCATGAGCATTGACGAACCCGGTAAACTTTGGAGCGCTGTTATAGCGTTTCAAATGAATGAAATTAAACAAATATCTAGAGAAAAATTTTCCTCTAAAGACCATCTACAAGATTGGTCTGAGGTGATTTCTTTGTAAAATATATAAAAAAAAGTTATAGAGCAAAATTGAGGATTTTCTCTCTTTTTTGCTTATTACTTCTTTAATTTTCAATACAGGGGAGAAAGTTATATAAACAAGTTCACTGTTTTTCTGCTTCATATCAATGATTTGCTCGAAAAAACATATTTTTCAGTACTTAGTTTTGGGAACGGCAAGTACTTTTTATAGTAGTTTCTCTTCGAGTCCCCATATCAGCTCGAGAAACAAAAAGTCAAAGAAACATTCACGTCAATAAAATTAACGATGACTTGGTAAATTTAATAGAATGGGGTAACATGAACTTGGTGGAATTTAACGCTAGGAAAAGCCAGGAATGTCTCTTCTCAAGGAAAGCCGATCTATCATCATCTAGTATTCAGATGTCAGGAGTAACTATTCCTACAAAGTCAAGTATCTCGATGCTAGAAATCACGATCAGTAATAATCTCTCATGGGAAAACCATGTGAGATCGATCACTGAAGGAGCTTTCCAGAAACTTGGATTTCTATCGTGCGAAGAAATACTTCACTTCTCGTCAGCTTCTAATGATCTACAAGGCTCAGATACGACCTGTCTTGGAATATAGTTCTCATGTATGGAGTTTGGCACCAAAACATTCATTGAAGCTTCTCGATTCTATTCAGAGAAAGGCAATCCGTTTTGTTGGTGATTCTTCGCTCACAGACTCGCTCACTTTATTGAAACATCGTAGGACAGTCGGAGACTTGTCTCTCTTCTATAGATATTTTCACGGTCGGTGCTCTTCTGAATTGTTATCAATCATTCCACCCTTGGCAATATCAACACGGATGACTCGACGAGTACAGAATTCCCACCCTTTGTTGTGAATTTGGAGACCTGTTGAACCTCTCTTGCTCAGGTATCTTTTTTCAATAGAACAGCTAAGCTTCTGAACTCCTTGCCGAAAGAGGTTTTTCCTGAGGCTTGGAAACTTCAAGAATTCAAAATGAGTGTCAATTCGTACCTCGTGTCCTTTGATTAACGTGGTGTTTGTTGAACATGGGTTCCCTTTCGTGTGAATCTGCATATAAAAAAAACACTTCTTGATCGGAATCGCATCAACTTCACACAGTCCTTTAATGGTCTAACATGACGTAACCTTGTTTGGTTTGTGCTTGCGCAGTATCAGACCTAGTACACATTTTGTACTACACTCAACACATTATTTTCAGTTGAGTTTTTTCAATTATCAGAGCTCTTTCTGCAAGATAGGACAGATTTTAGTTGAAAATGTTATTTTTTTTTGGTGACAGTAAAACTGAGTTCTGCTAACGCCCGATATTTTGAAATTAATATTGTGCTAGGTTAGCTTGTAGGTAGCCATTCATTTGTTTTTAATATTATTTCGGTCCATGGCAACGCGATTATTTTTGTGGATAAACATAAACAATTTCTCGTCCACCCTGCGTATCAGATTCAGAAACAAATATTTACCTCTCCTTCGCTTGATGCGTCCCGAATATTTTTCTTCGGCATCGAGAAATAAAATGTTTTCGAAACGTTCGTTATCAACAACGACGTCTCGTGTTGACATTAGAGGAGGCGGACCGAATCCGAGAAAAACAAAATTATTTTTCGTTCGAGAGCGACACACGAGACGGCAACGTGTTTTGTTTTTACGGTCGGTGCGAGAAAAATACGTTTCTTACGTAAATCTCCGTTGCACTCGCGACAACAATAGGCCGGTCGAATTAGACGAAAAAGCGGATTTTCCGCAATTATATGTAATATACAAAAATCAACTGTATTCGCGATAGAAAATAAGCGATACTCCCTCTACCGACTTTTACGAGTACATTCAATGGTTAGATCGCCATACCTTTGTATATAGACTATATTATATAAAGGCCATACTCTAGTTTGCATGTTGTTATATGGGCTGTTGTGTGTGTGACTTTTCAGTCATTTTGGATTTTTATCATTTTTGTGTGTGTGTGTCTGAGCTTTCATTACGATTGTGGAGATTTTCAAGGAGTTCGGAAATATTCCAATGAAATAATTGGGAGGTTTGCTGCTTTTCATTTATTGTGAGCGTATATTTACTTTTTGTTGTTTTCTGGTTCTGAATATAAACGAGTTAATCTTTGATCAAATCTCTACGGTATGGCTGATAATGTATAATTCAGTGTATAATTCATAATCCTAATTAGGGTTTGTTCGGTAGTTTTCTGGTTATTGTAACCTACCACAATCTGAAAAAATGAGAATTGATATTTGAATCTCTACTATAGTGTAGAAGGGCAGATGACTCATCGGAAATGAGTAAGCCTCTGAAGAAGCTGGCCACTCGCGCTAGCGAAACGTTAAGAAGAAATTCCAAAGAACGACGGCCTTCAAGCCCGAAGAAAAGTAGTTATACTGATTCAAATAATAATTCTTATTTTTTCAGATTGTTGTAGGTTACAATACCCAGAAAACTACGGAACTAATATCGGTCCACCACAAAATAATGACGTTCAACCAGCCGAAAACTGCCACTTCTGATACTTTATTATTGCTTGACTGCATTGAATAAATTGAGAGATGTAATTTTCAATTAATTCATCTGGCCATTAATCATTAAATTATGCAATATTCGTTCAGTAAGCCCAACTTGACAGCAGAAACTCATAAATCCAAGTCTCATCTAGAAACAACTTTCGAATTTTACAATGTTTTTATAATAAAAATAGTTTTTAGTAATAGCCTGTTTTGACGATGCAATTTGTTGCTGCAACCTTATCGCTACGAGAAATTTCATCTTAGTATCTGTCAGTTTGCATTGCCAATTTAAAAAAAAGCACTAAACGTTACCAAGAAAAATACATTATCACATCTGATATATAATTTTATCCATTTCTAATAATTGTAATTGTGATAAATTCACCTTATTACTTGATTCTTTAAGTTTCGAAAAATAATTCTAATATTCAAAAGTAAGTATCATGATGCCACCACATATTTGTGGTTTGCAGCTACAAAATCACCATAGAAATAACAAAGTCGTTGCAACCTTATCGCTGCGAAAAATGTCATCTAAGTATCTGTCAGTTTGCATTGCCAATTTGAAAAAAAGCACTGAACGTTACCAAGAAAAATACTCACATTATCACATCTGATATACGATTTTATCCATTTCTAATAATTGTAATTGTGATAAATTCATCTTATTACTTGATTCCTTAAGTTTCGAAAAATAATTCTAATATTCAAAAGTAAGTATCATGATGCCACCACATATTCGTGGTTTGCAGCTACAAAATCACCATAGAAATAACAAAGTCGCTGAAACCTTATCGCTGCGAGAAATGTCATCTAAGTATCTGTCAGTTTGCATTGTCAGTTTTAAAAAATAACACTGAATGTTACCAAGAAGAACACCTACATTATCATAACTGATATATAATTTAATTCATTTCTAATAATTGTAATTGTGATAAATTCACCTTATTACTTTACTTGATTCCTTTAGTTTCGAAAAATAATTGAAATATTCAAAAGTACCATACTTCACAATGATGCCACCACATATTTGTGGTTTGCAGCTACAAAATCACCATAGAAATAACAAAGTTGCTGCAACCTTATCGTTGCGAGAAATGTCATCTAAGTATCTCTCATGTTGCATTGCCAATATTGAAAAGTAGCACTGAATGTTACCAAGATAAACGCCTACATTATCGCAACTGATATATGATTTTATTCATTTCTAATAATTGTAATTGTGATAAATTCACCTCATTACTTTACTTGATTCCTTAAGTTTTGAAAAATAATTCTGATATTCAAAAGTATCATGATGCCAACACATATTTGTGGTTTGCAGCAACAAATTTACCAGTGAATTAACAAAGTGGCTGCAACCTTATCGCTGCGAGAAATGTCATCTAAGTATCTGTCAGTTTGCATTGTCAGTTTAAAAAAAAAAGCACTGAACGTTACCAAGAAAAATACTCATATTATCACATCTGATATATGATTTTATTCATTTCTAATAATTATAATTGTGATAAATTCACCTCATTACTTTACTCGATTCCTTAAGTTTCGAAAAATAATTCTAATATTCAAAAGTAAGTATCATGATGCCACCACATATTTGTGGTTTGCAGCCAGAAATTTACCATGGAATTAACAAAGTGGCTGCAACCTTATCGTTGCGAGAAATGTCATCCAAGTATCTGTCAGTTTGCATTGCCAATTTTTAAAAAAAGCACTGAATGTAACCGTGAAAAATACCTGCATTATCACAACTGATATATGATTTTATTCATTTCTGATAATTGTAATTGTGATAAATTCACCTTATTACTTCACTTGATTCCTCAAGTTTCAAAAAATAATTGAATTCAAAAGTACCATTTGTTACAATGATGCCACCACATATTTGTGGTTTACAGCTACAAATTTACTATAAAAATAAGTCGCTGCAACCTTATCACATCAAAAAAGTTACATGCCATTTTCTTTACTTTCCCCGACTTTCCACCCCCTTAGGGGTACAATTTGAGAAAAATCTTTCGTATCGGACGCCTAAATGATATCAAAACCAACCACCCTAGCTTTCGCTAACAAGGTTTTTTATAGGAATACATTGGCCAGAGTCGACAAGTTATAAAAACTCGTTCTAGGGAACATCATTTAAACCTAAAATACTGTTACGATTTTTTTGGTTTGTTTATCAAGTGCATGAACCTGGACATGCACATATTTTTCTCCTGAAAGGCGAATAAAAAGAAGTCTAATGAAGTGGTAGGTATCGAAGGGTACGACCGTTATAATAATAATAATTCATTTCAGCCAAGGGCAGCACAGGTAAAACATACCGAGCACGAGGACGTTTTATATAAAGGCAGGTTTGGTAAACAAATAAGCAGCATTCAGTGAATAACTCATAATTTGATGGATATAGCTGATGCACAATGCTTAAGAGAAATATGGGATACTTATATTTATAGTGCATGATTGATAATGATTGTGAAATATCTTTTATAACTTATGCACATCAAAATGTGAAAAGTGGGACAGTGGATACAATATGTTCAACTTTTATGGATTGTGCTTCAAAGTTATGAATCATCCAGTAAGTTGTAAGTACTCATTTGTTCATCAAAGTGAACAAATTGATAAAACATATACCTTTAATACAATGTCAGGGCATAATTCGATTTCCGTTTGGATTGATGTTCACTCATTGACTTTTTATCCTTTTATTTTGGTTAAAAAATCAGTTTTTCGCATGCCAACCAAAAAATAATGATAATAACGATTTCCTCCCATTTTATGACTCCCCTACAAATTTTCTCGCTTGTTGTTACTAATTCGACCGGACTGAAATTTTTCAGTGTGCCGTCGTCGATGATGCGTTCTTGGTTTTTTTTTTCCTTTCCTGTCGACTCTTTTTCGCGGTAATTACGTTGTTTACAAGCGACGGGCGGCCGGTAAACAAGTCGGCATTGAGTCAGTAGGTGCTCATTAGAAGAATATTGTTTTTGTTTTGCGTGCACCCGACATGCAAACGTCAATGACGGGAAGCCCTATTGACTGGGAAATGTACCTAATGAAGCGGCTGGAGGTTCTTTGAACGAATTGTTTTTCGTAAAAGAAACGTGGAAGTCGGTAAGCGCCTTTTTGTCATTAGTAGTAGAAGTATAGGTACGTTATTTATGGTATTTTATATTTGGTAATACTTCGGTCGCTCTGAGCACCTTTTTGTTGAATTTTTTTGTGGAACGTACGTAATTCGGTCTCCTCTACAGAAAATCTTTATGAAATTTTCGGCGGTCTCGTATATTTTTGGAGATACAGGTCCATTTTGTTGTAAGACTTCATAGTTTTTCACATCAAATTTCTGTTGCTTGGACACACAAAATTCGTCCTGATAAAATACCACACACTCCCTTATTTACCCGATTCCAACAGTTTCAAGCAGAAAAAACATTATTTCTTCAAAAAATGCATCCCTTCTCAAACCATAACCAATTTGTTGTGATGCCACAGTGAGATGACAATCGAAAGTGATGTATTTGAAGTGTTGCCGGTCTCATTGTTATTGTTGAGAACTGAACGTATTAATGTTTACTTTTGGAGAAAGTTGGATATTTTGAAAAAATAATGGTTTTTTCTGCCCAAAAATGTTAAAAACGAGTGAATAAGAGAGTGAGTAACGTTTGATCAGAAGAACAAATTTTGTGTGTTCAAACAACAGGAATTTGATGTGGAAAATTGTGAAGTTTTACAACAAAATGGACCTGTATCTCCAGAAATATACGAGACCGCCGAAAATTTCATATAGATTTTCTGTAGAGGAGATCGAATTACGTAAGTTCCACAAAAAAAATTAAAAAAAAAGGTGCTCATAGCGACCTAAGTATTACCTTATATTTTTACCAAGCGCCATTGACTTCGACCGAAGCCCTTCAGGAATTAAACCTTGTTACTAACTGCCTACGCCGTACCTCAGGGCCAGTATGGTTACTTGCGGACTCGTCAACCAATAAACTTGGTAGTTATTTCCCAACACGACAGAGGAAAATTCTCAGAAATCACCTGCCCCATCGGGAAATCGAACCCAGGACATCTATCATGAGCCTGCGTCAACTCCTCTCTTTATTATTATAACTTCTCTCGAAAAAAAAAAACGCACACGTATGAGTAGGGTACAATTTTTGTTTATATCTACGATGGCATCTCTGATCTCAAGCCACTAATAAGCAAATATTGGATAAATTTTGAAAAGACTCTCTATGGTTAGCGGATAAACCAAGTTGGCAATATAACCCCCTATATGTTCAAATTGAAGCAGAGTTAAACTTGACGTATTTCCATTCTCCTAAACTATTTACTTTATTTTCACCACTACCAACACTGATATATCCGAGGTGTTAACGACTCTTTTAGTAGATGCACATATTCAAATTGTCAGTATTTCACTACGGTCATATTCAGAACCTATATATCTATCGGCAAACTATAATTGATTATGAATTCTGTCATTAACACACGACCCTTGACGTGAAAACCAAAGACATTACAACTAACGGACTGGCCCTAAGAGAGAGAAGACTGCAAAATGAGCAAAATAGAATACTTCAAGTATAACCTCTGAGCGCATTAGGCATTACAGATACTTGTCAACATCTTGTCATATGACGAGATTGACCAATATGGCGGGATCTGCCCCCCAGAAACTTTGGTTTGTTTTTTTGGAGAAAGTGTGATTTCCATGCCTAATTCCTTCCTCAATGTAGCAGAGAAATAGAGGTTATGAAGGATAGAGTAATTTAAGTTCTAAATTGTCATTATGTCCTTCACAATATCAGTTCAATGTGCATATCCTTGCTCTCTCTATTGTATTACGCCGAGGGGAAAACATCTTCTTTCAATCTTGTACACCTAAAATTTTTAAGTCATTTAAGTCAATGTTTTAAGTCTTTAAGTCATGCGTTTAAGTCTTTAAGTCATGCCTTTTAAGTCTTTAGGTCATGCGTTTTGGTGTTTAGGTCTTTGAAAGATTTCAAATCTTGTACAGATTTTAGCTAGTTGCTCGTATTCCGCATTATCCTATGTGAAATATTGTCATGATAGCCAGTCCTTCACTTGTAATGTCTTTGGTGAGAACTTAGCGAAAATGAATGGAATAGCCAACACAGAAAAAATGAATGCGTCAATTGTCGTTATTGTAACACCGACGAACTCAACTCGAATCACAGAAAACAGGATCGTCATTAGACAAATAATTAGCTGCCATTTCCAAACCTCAACTCGGGAATTCACACGCCAAGAACTTCTTACACATCAGTAATTTCTATATTTCCCCATCGATTCGATACTCGTCGAATGCGTTTTCCTCTATTGCTACATGACCCAAATATCACGAATTTTTCTACGAATCGCACATACCGGGTATCCGGTAATTACCCCCCTCGATGGCCCGCCGTCCCCATCGAATTCCTAGCATACTTCGACCGTTAGTCTTCTGTTATTCCTCCGTCTCTATCTCGCAACAGCACGGCGGGAAGAGAAAGTTCGCCAACAAACGACGAACGCCCGCCTTGAGAGAACGTTTCGCGATCTATCGACAGATCGGATCCGAGACGCGGGGCCGGAGGGGGGGCGGTGGGGGAGCGGGGGCGGCCGATTGCATGGGAATAGGGGCAAGGACGACCGTCCCGGAAAGGACGTTGCAAACTCGGTGCATTGTTTTGTTTGCCGGCTTCACGCCGTCCAACGAGATTGCTTTTTCGTAACGATAATCGATACGGAAATGATTATCGTGTCGATGATGATGCGTTAGAAGGATATTTGATGACGGTTCAGTTAAAATTGAGGAGAGCATAAACAGAATGTCAAAATTCCATCCGAGAATATTGAACGGTTTTGGTTTAATATGTTTGTGCTAATTGGGGAAGTTAGCCTACTCCTTCTTGGAATACAACATGTGTAGGAATAAATCATAGAAATATTTGGTTTTTTTTCATTTTATGAATTAAGTTGTGCAAAAACCCCTGCAAAGGATAACATTTATCTCTGGAGAATCAGCTTAAAGCAGAGTCAAGGTCATGTAGGTACGAAATTTGCTGAATTTGTCTTGATAAAAAAGTGCAGTTGTGCAGTTTCACAACAAAATGGACCTGTATCTTCGAAAATATACGAGACCGCTGGAAATTTCATTTGGATTTTTTGTAGAGGAGACCCAATTACGTAAGCTTCCCAAAAAAAATCAAAGAAAGGTGCTCATAGCGACCAAAGTATTACTACAATGATTTATGGATTTAGAATCAAGATAAGGAAGGCATTTACTTTGATAATTTTTTGAAGCTTTTGAAAGGGAGAAATAACTTTTCTGTCCAATTCCCAATTATGTGTTCTGCGTAAATAACACATGACGCTTGACTTGGAAAGTCAATTTTATTGAATGTCATTCCTAAGATGATCGAAAATAGTCCAGATGTACCATTCCACTGCGATATAACTGAAAACAATCAATCTCTTTATCTGAAACCTCTCTCTACAGAAGATCTATTAGATTTGTCTCGTAAGCTCAAGAATAAGCAGAGCAGTGGAGATGATGGAATCCCAACATATCTTGTAAAAGAAAATATTCCACATATAAAGGAAGTACTCACTTATTTCATCAATAATTATTTGAAATTTGGTATATTTCCTGAACGACTTAAGTTGTCTCTAGTGAAACCAATACATAAAAATGTAGATATTGAACTCATGGAGAACTATCGACCTATCAGTCAGCCTCCTAGTTTCTCAAAGTTATTCGAATTAGCATACTCTACACAACTAATGAACTTTTTTAATGAATGTCAAATCTTTAGCAAATATCAACATGGATATATTCAAGGAAGATCTACAACATCCGCAATTTTTAAATTTTCTCAAAGAATATTGAACTTCATGGAAAATAAATATTTATCTTTGGGAATGTTCTTAGATCTTTCTAAAGCATTTGATTGCCTAGCCTAGACAAACCACTCTTGTTGGATAAGATGGAAGAGTACGGTATCAGAGGGAACGCTCTGAGATGGGCTAGTTCATATCTTACTGGCAGGACTCAGAGAGTTTCAATCAAAAATGGAGGAGAAACTTACAAATCGCAGATACTTCCATCAAAAATTGGAATACAACAAGGGAGCATTCTTGGGCCGATATTGATCATAATATTCACGAATGATCTGTGTACAATGAATATCGGTATTGACAAGTTTATAACTAATTACGCAGATGATACCAATCTATTGAAGGGTGGAGAAAACTTTCCTGAAATAATCCATAATGCCAATGATCTCTTTCAGAAAACAAAGCAGTGGTTTCACAGAAATAAATTAATTCTTAATGAGTCAAAAACCAACGTAGTACTGTTTCACCCGATACAGCTAAGGTTAGAGTGTACGTCAATAAAAATAGATGGAATAGATGGGAACTTAACCCCAATGGCAAAGTTTCTAGGTCTTCATTCAAATCTCAACTGGTCAGAACACATAGAAAAACTAAGAGTAGAAGTTAATAATGTACTCTATGCTATAAGATCACTCAACAAATATCTTCACTTCAATGAAAATAATATATTACTCCAATTTGGAATCGAGGGCAAAGTACGGAATCTTGTTTTGGGGAATCAGTCACGATGTCCAGAAAATATTTGTAATTCAAAAAAGAACTTTACGAGTCATATTAAACATGTCATATAGAGATTCATGTAGAGGGATGTTTAGATCAAATAACATATTGACAAAATATGCTATCTATATATACGAGTGCTTATTATATCTTTTCAAAAATAGAGAATTGTTCATTGATCATATTCCACATCAGTATCAAACAAGAACCAAAAACATTATGTACCCAAATCGTAGACTGTCAATTACAGAAAACAGCCCGCACTATATGTGCATAAAGTTTTTCAATAGGTTGTCTGACCGACTCAAGACTATCAATAGTATGAACAAATTTAAAAAAGAGATTAAAAAATTACTCATAGAAATAGAACCATATAACTTGAATATCTGAATAGCAGTATTGAAAATTGAAGTATTCATTAATATGTGACGTCCATTCCACTCTGTGTTCTCTTTGCTATTGTCGTACTGTGAACATATTTTTGGCATAAAGATTATTATTATTATTAAAGTATTAATGCTTGCCCCCTGATAATGATAATTTTTCTTTGAGAAATTATAATTCAAATTAGTGTGGGAGGGTCGAAAGTGTCGAAATCCTCAACAACTTCCTAGGCTCCTAGTCTTCTTGATAAACGTAGCTCATTTGCCAATCAGAAAAATGGCGGAAGTGTCTTTTATCTTCGTATCATTGTGAATGAACATTCCAAACGGGAAAACCATGTGTGATATCAAAATTCATTCGTTAGATTTCTACTGTTGGTATAGGTAAATTGAAGTTCCCCGAATCATTCTAGACGCCGGTTTCAACCGGTAAATTGCGCAACTTCTCTCCCGAACATCAAACAGATTATCGCAACATGTTATTAAAATTGTCATTATTATTAACACATAATTCAGAATAACCTTCGCGAATGTTTTTATTGGCGTGTACTGTTATGTTTTGAATTCATTTATGCAGTCATCGATATTTCTCGATCGAAATCCCAGCGAACAACGTGTGAAAGTACAATTTTCACGGCATATCGCGTTCAAGATCGCAACAGCTGCGCGCGCATCAATTCTGCGGAATGGTCGTCTAGGTATCCATTATCTGTATTCAACTTTAGATCCCTCATAGTGAACATTTTCCTTCAATAAATGCCATAAATAGGCAACAAACAAGTGTGTAGATGTTTAGTTATTCATTGGAAACATCTGCAGGGTTGAATAAATTTAGCTCAATATCCGGCGAGATGTTAGCCAAGGAAATAGTTGTCTTACATGTAAAATCACGGATTACCGAAAAAGTGAGTGAGTCATCTCGTATTTAGAAATGCCACGCGTACATATCAAAAAATCCAACCGGATTTCGTCGTGGTTTTACTGTGTTGCAACACGATACGTTAAAGGATACTGCGTGGAGACATTACACGTTTCGTACCCTTTTTTAGTTGTGCCCGACGGATCCAGTGACCCCGATTGTAATGACTAATTTGCCGAAATTCTCATTGCGAGGAACCGGCGCCCGCGTCATGAACGAACAGGGGTGGATTCAGTTATTTTGTGAGCCCCCTCTCGATCGTGATTGGGGAAAATGTCACTGACCACTGGAAGGCAAACTGGAACTGTGATGAGAGGTTATCTGTGAGGCTTAGAATTCAACCTGAAAATTCATACATATATAAGTTTGTCCTGGAGAGTCCAAAGGTGAGACCCACTTGGTTTGGGAAAGCCCTTCATGCAGGGATATTTTCAGAAGTTTCTTGGGTTTTCGGGCACTTTCCGGCGCCTATAGTCTTCACTGCACCCTTCCTTAGAAGGTTATCAGATACCGGTCACGAATGAATTGAAACTCATGAAGAACGTAATTGAAAAAACACTTGTGGCTTTCACCAGGCAGTTTGAAAAATGTCTACACGTTTTTCTCTATATATTAAAGCGTGCTATGGTGATCACTCAAGAAGCTGATGATTTTGCAAAGGTGCCTCGGAAGCCAACACCGCTTTACCTGAACTGAAACACATGGACAAGATCTTCCGTCACTAGAAACGAGTTAAGACGTTACTAGAATGAAGTACCACTACATATAGGCAAGCGCCGAAAATAATCAAACAGCTTGCCTTGATAGGAAAAAAGCTGTGGTTGGTGATGACAGTAGAATGTTCCTTACTGAAGAAACAAGCCCCAAGAAATCGACCAACTTCATCATTCATCTCAGTTATTAGGGTCTGTTATAGATTTAGGGCCATGTACTAAACATCTAACTACTTTCCGAAAATTTGTGAAAACTCATGTAACTGTTACACTACTTTTGATCGGGTTTGAAGGCCGTCGTTTTTTGGAAATTCTTCCTGACGTTTCGCTGGCGCGAGAGGCTAGCTTCTTCAGAGGCTCATAAATCTTGAGTTTGACTCCGATGACTGTCACAGTCATCAAAAAACGACGGCCTTCAAATCCGATCAAGAGTAGTGATGCTGAAAACTGAGCTTGGAGCTTGGTTTCAACATTTGTTCGTATGACTTCATATTTCTTGATTTAATTTTTCTTTGACTGCTATGTCAACCTTCCTCTTTGGACTGCCTGATTGCCTTATTTTATCAGTATTTCTTTTTTTTCCTTAGCAACAGGTTTCAATAGAGTCAAACACATTCAAGAAAACGTACTCTAGTTGTGTTTTAGTTCAGACTGAAGACGGTTCTAGATCGGATCGATGTAGTTGCACAGTTTTGAGCTGGAAATATAAAGGCGAGCTGTTTTCTTATACATCATTGTGCGACCAATCGGAACTGTTCTAGAATCAATTTGAGTTGGAATCAAAACGATAGTGGCCGAATCGATAGTTTACCATTGAGCCATAATAAGAATTTACCAATTTCTCAAGGTGGATTTATGCAACTGTAATTTTCATTTTTATTTTTACTTCCACTTTTACTGGAATTTTTACTAAGGAATTATGATGTTTCCAGCACTTCCTCTAGAAACAAAGCATGTTTCTTTCATTGCTGTGTCTGAGTTCTAGTTTTTCGTCATTTGTTCTGTGCTCTGCGCTTGCGCAGAAACAAATCACACTCTATGGAGAGTTGTATTTTCCAAACACAAAACGAAAGTTGAAGCTTGAAACAGTCCACTGGAAATCGTAAGTCTGACTCGAATTTGCACCCCCTGAACCGCTCCTGTATGGGCCCCCCGCGTTACACGCATCGGAACGTTACATCATCGTTTTGGAAAGTAATTCAGAGGAAAAAAACATGTTTTTGATGTTGGATGCAAATTGTTTTCATAGGAATTGCCGACGCTTTTGAATAAACATATTATTGTCGGATGTATTCAGTCGAATTCGCTGGAAAAAATATGTCTATTTATAGGTTATCGTCAATGCCGATGACAACAGCGTTTTGGGTTGCCGAAGGAGGGTTGCCTGTCTATACGGGTGTGGTGGCAGATATATGATATATGGCACGCTATTTTGGTGATGAGAAAGAGGGTTCATTGACCGCGATAGTAGATGATTATTTTTGAGGGGTTATGAAGTTTTTTTGTGAAGAAGTTTTACCAAAAACTCAGATTGATTATTTTCTTAGATGCAAAAAAAGATGGAGAAGTTGAAGCCTTGCAACCCATATTGGAATTTCAAATTAAGATCGCAGCGCCAAACTCCAACTAAAGCCCACTTTGACAACTACTATTGCCATATACGGTTAGGACTTTGACGTTGTTTGAAAATCCCAAATCGTAAAATTTTTAAGCGTTTTCTTCACCTCCATAAAGTTAGCGAGGCCACTTGCAGTAAAATCATTGTAACATTTTTTTTTAAATGTCGTATAATTGTCGAGAATTTGTCGTGGAAAGAAAATAATTGTCGCGCTTATACTTTTTTTTCTAAGGGGTGGCTTTGCTAACTGAATATTAAGTTAGCACAGCCATCTTGATAAAATTCCTAATGAATCTCGAAACTATTATCGGGGGTTATATCTCGAGTGCACCAAGTTTAATCGGTTAAAATGTGTGCTGCACTTCCATGATTCTCGAAATTTTGCTTAGCAAATGACTTGAGTGTATGATAATTTGATAAAATCCCGAGACCGCAGGTCGAGGGATTTTATTTTGAATTATTATACACGAAAGCATTTGCTTGAAAGCAAAATTTTGAAAATCATGGAAATGCACGCATTTTGGTCGATTGAACTTGGTGAAGGAGGGATATATGTTAAGATTATTTCCAGAAAACATGTTAACTCAGGAAACATAAAAATCGAACACAGGAACAATATAGTACCAGAGATAGTACCTGAAAAGTGATCCAAACGACCGGTTTATTTCGAACATTTTAATCGGTTAAAAGGTCTAGTGCATTTTATCGCTGTAAAACTCTGTAAAAGCAGTCTAGACTTCAACTATTTCATCGTTTATTCGCATTGAGGGAAATAATCGTAGATAATTGTCGAGTAATTGTCGTAGTTCATTCCATATGAAAAACCACCAAAAAAGTTATTTATTTTCTGGAAACCACGCCTTTGTCATGTTTTAACTTGCATATTTCCCACGTTTTATATCATGTGGCAACACCGCTGGGATTCTCACTGTTTTTTCAATATTCTTTCATAAAATCGCAAAAGGAACCGGAACTATGCAATTGTCGAAAAGGCAGTATAGATATGTCATCAGTATTTTCGTTGAAAAAGCGCCTGAGGAGAGAACAAATTGTAACTATGGATTTTTTCACGAATTCCTTTCGAAAAACAATTTTTTCCAATTCCCAAAGTATTGATCAAATGTCGTATGATATTCGACAATTGTTAATGAAAAAAAAAACAATTGTCGCGCATATAGTTTTTTTTCTAAGGGGTGGCTGTGATAACTTAATATTGAGCAAAGCCACCCCTTAGAAAAAAAAAACTATATGCGCGACAATTGATTTTTTTTTTCATTAACAATTGTCGATTATCATACGACATTTGATCAATACTTTGGGAAAAAAATAGTTTTTCGATAGGGTTTCATGATAAAATCGATAGTTCAAGACAATAACAATTTCTTCTCATCTCAGACACTTTTTCAACGAAAATAGTGATAACATATCGATACTGACTTTTCGACAATTGCATAGTCCGGTTCCTTTCGCGATTTTATGAAAGAATGTTGAAGAATGTGGTCTCGGTAGTGTAGTGGTTAGCATATCTGCCTATCAAGCGGAAGGCCGGGGTTCGAATCCTCGCCGAGCCACCGTGCTGGGTAATCGCACGTTAAAAGGTAAGGCCTCGTTGATCCATTGCTCGCACAAGTTTCGACTTCTGAGGGTTGACGTTCGTCAGCTGGTTAACGGAAACGAACAATTTTTAGAACAATTTAGAAAACGGTGAAAATCCTAGCGGTGTTGCCACATGGTAGAAAACGTAGGAAATATGCGAGGTAAAACATGACAAGGGCGTGATATCCGGGAAATAAAAAACTTTTTTGGTGTTTTTTCATATGGAATGAACTACGACAATTACTCGACAATTATCTACGATAATAGTTTCGAGATTTGAATTTCATTAGGAATTTTAGCAACGTGGCTGTGCTAACTTCGTATTAAGTTTGCAAAGCCACCCCTTAGAAAAAAAGTATAAGCGCGACAATTATTTTCTTTCCACGACAAATTCTCGACAATTATACGACATTAAAAAAATGTTACGATGATTTTACTGCAAGTGGCCATGCTAACTTCATGGATGTTTTTTTTCTCTTTTTATGTGAACGTCAACCATGAATTGCGCTTGATAAACAATAATAATTTTATTCATATTCCAAAATTTCCGACAAAATTTCGAAATGATATTGCAGCGCCACTTTGTCCAAGACTTCAACCGATAAGCACCACTTTGACAATACTTTGATATTGTTTAGAATTTCTTACCCGAGAACTTATCGCTTGTCTTGAAATCCCAATAGAGATTTACAGCGACAAAACGGTCCTTCCGAACAGCGATAAAAGTGACAGCTGACAGCCATGAAATTTAAATTCAAGTGTCATCATTCTCATAATTCTCCTTTGAAATCCTAATATTTGCTTCTAGTAACATAATTTGTAAATCATGTGAACAAGTTATGGTGGAATTATGAACTAGTTATTACACTATGTTCAGAATTTAATGGTCTTTTTTATAGTTGAGTATATCTGAAATTATAGTATGACGGAGCACTAATGAATTTGATTAGACTGCCATTTGATGTTTCAATTAAAGTTCATTTTATCACTGTATTTGTAGCATTTTCATATTCACTCATTATCGTACAATGTTTATATGAACTATTGTCTGTTTGAATAACTTTCATACGAGGGTTTGGGATTTTGAAAACCTCAAAATAGAATAAATAATGTTAAGTTCATGAATATAGCAAATAATTCACTACTTTCACCATTCATTGCGTTCCAAAATGAATACAATACGAGTATAATGTTAGTTCTTGTCAGAAAACTAGATATCTACGGAAATGCAGTGCATGCTTTGTTAAAATAATAAGGCTTACGTTCTGTGTGTAGAAAGATACAGTGAAAAATGAAAATGGAGACCTTTGACTCTATTTGTAATGATAATTATTAGTGTCATCGGGAAAATGCCATATTAAGAAGTTATTCAAGTTGAAAAAATCAGTCGTTATACCAATTGTAAAAAGGCCCATGTGTTGACACTGTTTCATGCATATCCCACCTTTATATCTATATAAGAGGTGGATTCAATTTTGTTTACAGACACATAGATGGATGGTTATGGACATGATCAATTTTTTTGGGTTCTGTCAGCCTTTCCAGAGGCCTAGTTTTACTTTTCGAAAATGTTTCATATCGTCAACCTCAACAGAAATAAACGGCTGTGGCTGAAATTAATTCTTTTTAAAGATAATGCATCTTTCACAAGACATTAATTGGAAAAAATCATATTACTTTATATAACTTAATCTTTCGGATATGGATGAAACAGAATTGCCTGGATTATTTCGAATTTAGTGAATTCATAAAATAAAATATATTCACCCTCAATATCTGCTCTGTAGATGACAAATAGTTAATCTTATTGTAACTCTCTGAGGAATATTCAAATTTTGTAACTGCTACATTCAGTGCCGGCGATGGTAAAAGTAGAATGTAACCATGGTAATAATGATAACAAAATCAGATCCTTCAGAAAAAAAATTGTTTTCTCAAAACCAACAGCTTGTTGATTTCCAGAAATGCCATTTCATCAATTGAAAATGGTTATTGAAATTTCATTCACAATATATACGATCTCGACAAGATTTCAATAAAATGATTTTATTATATTTTAATGATAAAATATTTCTTAGGAATATATAGATTCCTTCATTAAAAATTATTATTCCATGAATGAAGCAATGGTTTTGAACAACAAATTATTATGATTCAAAAGAACCTTTTTTTTATCAGTGAATTATTTTTTATATGATTTTAAAATTATTCCACAATTTCATCATTACTATCGGGTCATGAAAAAATTCATTCAGATATAATTATTGTGCTATAGATTAACGACCGAATTTTATTTTAATGAAGTTGGTTTTATGATACGGAAAAAATTAATTGAGGGTGAAATTTATTAAGCCAGTTCACTAGACCGTTGCATTGTCAGTACGAGTTAGCCTATTTGGGCTAACGTTAATTGGTAAAAAATCGTAAAAATAATATATCGATCATCATTAACATGTTTTCGTTAATTTTAATGGTGTGTGGAGTCGATTATTAGGCAAATATTTGGCCTCGTATTGTTATTGACGCTGTTGCTCGACAGCCCGAGACATTTCGAATTGGTTTGTTTCTATATTTTTCGCATCTTATTTATACGTACAGACACCGTCAAACCTTGACCTAGTATATATCATCTCTAGCCAAACAGCAAATAGATCGTAAAAAAGTTGAGGACAAACGGCGACGGCTCAATTTGACTGAGAATGTTTTTTTGAACGTTCACTATGGGCGAGAGAGATAAGAAACTTATCAGACGGGAGAACGCCGTATTTATAATAGCTTTGTTCGCGGATCACATTCGGAACCGATTATGAACCAGGCCAGAACTAATGCAGGATTGTCGTAGAGCGCATGCCCGATTATGAACTTGTTCAGGATTTTATTTTACCGCGAACGAATTTACCGATTTTCAACTGTCAACAGGGTCATCTGTTTTATTGTCTCGTGCAAGGGGTAAGTCTTCTAACCGTTCTAACTTCTTACCTGACCTAAAGTTCGTGTATTTTGGCCACTAAGAAAATTAGTGATACTCAAAGAGGAAATATCAAACAGTTATGTTTTGGATTTATTAATTATACTTATATTTTTGGACGTAATGGCCGAATGCTTGGTCTTTTCAAGAAACTCGGAGGAGGAGAGTCATGAATGGACACACCAAAATACTTCAATATTCTTAGAACTGTATAAAAAATTCCGGGAGCAGGTGGGTTCAATGAGAATGAAAAACTTAAAGAAAATTGACAAAGAAATGAAACGCATTACCAAAACTGAAATAATTGGAGCAAACTGCGAAAACAGATGGAAAGTACTTGAAAGGAATTATAAGAAGTTCATTGACAACTCCAAACTTACAGCCAGGGACAGGACTGTTTGAATACGCCGAAATCATGGAAATTATTCTATGATAAAAAAATATTAATCCTGTCCTACTGTTATCATCAGATACGATAAATAGTCCATCAGAGACAACAGCAGCTGATAAGGAGAACGATATTGAAATGGGCACTGAACCAAATGTGTAACAGAGAATGGAAATGCTAGCTCACACTGTCCCAAGTTCGAAGAGAAAGGCTGTGAAAAAAAAAACAAAGAAAAACTAAAAGACAAATGTGTGTTACTAAAAGAAATTAGGAGTGATAGGAAGGAGTATAATTGCAGAAGAAGCTTTCAAATGATTCGTTATGATTCGTTAGAAAAAGACAATGTTTTATTGAAAAAGTACTTCCCTCGATAATGACTTCTGAACTGGTATTAATATGTATGATGTTTTTTCGGAATATTTATTTTGTTTCATTAGTCTAGTATTCTATTTCGTTTGGCTGTTATTCTTCTTGAAGTTTATTATTATTTGATATTTGTACTACGTATGTCATTTTGTGAATGATGTTAAATAAATGTATATTCAACATTCTAATATTCCTCTGTGTCGAATTGAAAGAATGAAATTCAGATATGTACCCATAGAATTGTAAATAACATTCTCCTTGTCTTTAGGAATTATTAGAGGTCTCTTTGAGATATGAACACTCTTAATGAGCCTATAGAATGTAGGTAAATAGTCAAATAAAACAAATATGTCAGTTGGTGTTTTTGAAAAAAAAATATAAAAAATTTGTTCTTGAAGTGTTTATTGAAGTAGTTCAAGAATTTCAATACCATCTCAGTCATTCCTATCTGCTTGACCATCTCCATTCAAAACAATGTTATGTTCAGGAGATATTGCCTATTCACCTATATCAAGAACAACTTCTAATGATAAATTATGTGGAACAGCTCATGCTCAAGTTCTAGCAACTTTTCCATATCCTCATCACTAGACGATAAATGGTCCCACATGGTAGATAGAAACGAATAACCACTAATAGACAAACTTCATACTATGGAATAGTAACTTTATAATCAAGCTGTAAAGATAGATTATAGTTTTGATTTCTGTTTACTGCTTCAAAACATCGAGAACCGAACTTTCCGTCCTAATCAAAATCCTAGGATCGCTAAAACCGATTCTGAATGAGTAATGAAAAGATTCGATGTGATCCGCGAACACGGAACGGTTACCAAAAATTCGGGACTATGTGATCCGCGAACGCTGTTTTTCAGACTGCGCGTGCGAATAGTCCCTGAACTAGTTCGGAATCATACCCGCGAACAAAACTATTCTAAACTTTTCAGACGATACTCGACGGTCTTTTCGCTAACTTGCTCGTCTTGGGTATCAGGTTTGTTTGAGAGGTGAATGCTTACCGTCAGTGAAGAAAAAATATGCGTGAAATTCTTACCGTCGTGATTTACAAAATTTCAGTGAAGAAAAAATATGCGTGAGATTCTTGGTCATTTGATTCATTTTTCCATTTTAAATCTTCAATTATCAAGTAACAATAAACAAGTAGCGATTGACAATAATTATCAAGTAGAAAGTAATGAAAAAAAAGGCATTCATGCACCTAGATTTAACAATGATCAAAGCTTGTGGAAGGGGATCAACTCTAACCTTTCATAAACTTTTGAGTAATATTTTTTATTCATTTTTATATACCCTACCTGTTTTGGAGAGTTGAAGAAAATTCTACCAGAATCGTATCTACAGTTTCAATTTCAACACGCTCACATTCCACGAACAGAAAAACAATCGAGAAAAACAAATTATAAGAAAAATTTAGTTATTATCATATAATCCGTCATAACCCGAACATTAGAGACACATATTTTACAATAAAAGTAAGACAGTTTAAAGTTGGCCAACTCTTACTTGTTACTTGTTAATTGATAGTTGATTATTTGGTTTGCTACTTCTTCTATTTCTTTATTTAACGTCGGCCTATTTCCGCTACCAAGGCCAATCACCGACGCCGGTGAGCACACTTCCCCCAACCGGAAATTTTGCCGAACCCTCTGGTATTCCAACCAGAGATAGGGATCTTTAAGGAGCCCAACATCCATGGACTCGGGACCGACGGCTTTACGTCCCCTCCGAAGGACAGCATATCCTCAATATATCTCGTGCTCATTGATATATTGTCTACGAGCTATGATATGCTATTCCGCTGCAGCTGTACGGGCTTTCGACACGGTATTTCCCTGCATGGTCACCCATCCAAGTACTAGCGCGCTCGGCGTTGCTTAACTTCAGATATCGAATGACTGTCAGTCAACCTGAAGAGCTGGGCCATGCCCTTTACTTGCTTCTTGTTAATTGTTCCTTGATAATTGAAGCTGCACAAATTCACCTTAATACTGAGGCTTTTGGATATTCTAATCCAATACGTACCCACCACTAGAAAATTCAACTCTTATATTATATCAGAACAAAGGGCGTTTGCTTTCGAAGTGGCTGCGTTGACAATCTAATCAAAATCAAAATACTTTAGAAGCTGGAGAAACATAAAATGTCAGCAAACACTGTTGTTTGTTTTGCTTGTTTCATCCATAGACTGTCGATTCTTTCACAGAAATCGGGAAATAATTTTTTCTATATGAATTATCTTCTCTCCTGCCTGTATATAGCTCACCGGGTGTTGAATAATACATGATACACTTTTTATTGCTCAATTTTCATACCAAGCTTACGGAACTTGAATCGAATATACAACATTCATGGGATATTTGTGCACAAGAGAAAATTGAGAGCAATTTGATGTGAAATGTCAGGATAAATCAGTTTGCTCTCGAGCCCGTAAAAGCTTGTTTATGCTCGGAGGGAATTGGCACGTCAGATTCATATATGTGGGTATGTTATGGAAATTTCTCAGAAAAATATGTATTTTTGACTGAACTTGTTTTTGTTAATGTTCTACATTACTCTACAAGAATGCATGGCATAGATGCATCCTGAACATTGCGAAAGGCTACGATTCTGATTTTATTTATTTCTTTGAATACAACTTTCGGAAAACAAATCGGATGTTAGTTTCCAAAATCACCAAACCTATGTTATTTGATGCAAAATTTGGACAACCTTTTCCGAAAAAGTAGTCAGATACTACTAGTCAGATACTTATATTGATTATGAAATGTAGGTATTTGAAATTTGAAAGCGTTCGCAAGTTTCGAAAACTCAATATTCAATTCTATTCACGTTGTATTTCCCACGTTTTTATCGGGGGTTATATCCTGAGTTTAAACAGTTAAAATTTGTGGTGCACTTCCATGATTTTTGAAATTTTGTTTGGCAAATGACTTGAGTGTACCTGACATTATACCGAGGGGGAAACATCTTCTTTCAATCTGGTACACCTAAAAATTTTAAGTCATTTAAGTCATCGTTTTAACTCTTTAAGTCATGCGTTTGAGTCTTTAAGTCATGCGTTTAAGTCTTTCAAGTCTTTCAAAGATTTTAAATCTTGTACAGATTTTAGCTAGTTGTTTCCCCCTCGCATTATACACCCCGAGCACAGAATGAAAAACAAAGGATCAACATTCAAGTGTCTCTACTGTATGGCTATTCGCGATAGAAAATAAGATCGCAGCGCTAGCGCGGAGAAACGAGGAACTGTCCATTGTTAGGTTGTCTTGTTCACATTAGCATGTGTATATATGGAGCTTCGATGTTCTCGTGTTCCTTTGGTTCGTGAAAATTTCAATTTCTCATTAATTTCTGTGTGAAAAGTAACTGAA
Organism: Zygogramma bicolorata; assembly: GCA_032362365.1. Classification (NCBI taxonomy): domain Eukaryota; kingdom Metazoa; phylum Arthropoda; class Insecta; order Coleoptera; family Chrysomelidae; genus Zygogramma; species Zygogramma bicolorata. The sequence goes on along the minus strand of JAVJAQ010003051.1, from coordinate 676,673 downwards.
TTAACAGTTGAATACTTGAGATTTCATTAAACAAATTCGAAGGTTTTTCATTATCAAAACATTGATTGATTGATTGACTCGAGGTTGTTTCCAGTTGAGACTTGGATTTATGAGTTTCTGCTATCAAGTCGGGCTTACTGAACGAATATTGCATAATTTGATGATTAATGCACACCTGAAATAATTAAAAATAACATCTCTCAGCTGGAAAAATTTACTTCGATCACTTATATATACAATTTATTCAATATATTCAATCAATAATGAAGTATAAGAAGTGGCAGTTTTCAGCTGGTTGATGTGATTCTCCCTAATTAGAATTATGCATTACAAAGTAAATTATACATTATCACCCATACCGTAGAGACTGCAAACTAGTGTATGGCGATCTAACTAAGGTGGCTGTATACTGGTGTTTTGACTCCATATAAAAGATTGTCAGCCAGACCCAGTTGTAACCCCCGGGATGAGCTGGCAAATGCACCAGTTACGGGAGCAGCGCCAAAAAACGAACGAAGAAGAAGAAATCAGACGACCGATCTGGCCTACTTGAATTGATGACGTAGACCGTAGTAATAACTCAAAAAAATCGTCACTCCCGCAGTTGAGATGACAGTCATGTGCACGTCCTGTGTTGCCAAGTGGCTATGTCGTTGCGAATTCTGGTCTACTCATGTTCTAAAAAATTAGTTGAAATTTTCATTTGAGCAATATAATATTGTGATCTCATTTCAAAAGCTCGGTTTAGAAGAAGTATCACAATTCAGCCGAATATTATTCACGTTAATGCGTGTGAGCGAATAGGAGTTAGAATTGTGATCAAATTTTATGTATATTTGAAGTGAGAAAATGCCATTTTTCCTGGAGAGTGAAATAGTTATTATTTTTCATAATCTTCTGGGTTGAACTGAACATATCTAAAACACATATCACTGCATTCATAGAATATTCAGAACGCGTGCACACTCTAGAATGTTGTTGCCAGCAAACTTCTCTTGTGTTTAATGGTTATTGAATATATTAGAACGTGAGTTTATTCTTGGGGGTAGGTCGTTGAAGATGAAGTTTGTTTTCATCAAACGTCAGATTGATTTCGCGTTCTATTCTCTGTTCTAACCAAAAGTGATCTGTATTGGCAACAAAGTGTTCCATGGATCAACTGATCTCGATATTTTTTGCAATTTCAACCACAAGCGCATCCATGAAGCGTAACTTTGAACAACTACACCCTGTCTACAGGTTTGTCTGAAACAATATCGCAACACTGAAAGTACCAGTATATAGCCATCTTAGATCTAACCATTGAGTGTTCTCGCAAAAGTCGACAGGAGGCGTATCACTTATTTTCTATCGCGAATGTTATACTGGGAATTGGGCTCACGATTATTCACGTATAAGTCGATGCACCGGGGTTTTTATGCACCTCGTACTGCAATGAACGAAAGACGCCAAATTCGAGATGATTTACGTAACGAACAGTTGAAATCGCACGGCACTCGTGATGCAGTCCTTATATCAGCGAGGTGATTGGCATATTACCTCACTGTTTCGTTTCGAAAACAAGCCTTCACTTGTCATCCGGAATGGTACATCGGGATTCCGTCTCGAGACATAGTCCGCATACCGTGCATGTAACTCGCACCACGAATACCGGGCCGCTTCCAAAGGTATTTGGTCGATTGCCAGCGCATAAGTCTTATTTTTACCGGATTTAGATTCATGGTCATTGTCATCGTCCATTAAGATGGCGGCGACTCCGCGGAATGCCCGCCCGGCGTATCTCTATTTTTAGGCGTATGTAGCGAACGAATCAATGGGCCGAAGTGAGGAGGGGCGTGGGATTTTTTTTTAAATTTTTGCCCGACATAAACAATGGTTTATGTCTACGATGTTATTAATCTGAAAAACTCGTCCTTCAACGACTTACAGCCGATTTCTCCGACTTTTTGTTATGGGAGCATCAAGCTAATGGGTCATTATAGGTCAGTTAACACACTGCAGCGATTGTTCTGAAGTTTTTCATGAAATTGTTCGTCCGTTAACCAGCTGACGAATGTCAACCCCTCAAAATTCTGAACTTGTGCGAGCAATGGATTAACCTCCCCACAATTCAACGTGTTAATCCCTGCACCCAACACGGTGGCTCGGCGGGGAATCGAACCCCAGTCTTCTGGTTGAAAGGCGGACGTGCTAACCTCTACTCTACCGAGAACCACCATAGTTTAAGAGATTATTAAACATTTATTCATAAATGACTTATATGAAGTTTAGAGACCAATTAAATCAAAGAGTCCCTTTGTTAATGATCTCATAACAAAAAGTCAGTGCAACGGCTGTTAGTATAGTGAGTATTAAGAACGGCAAGCAAATCCTACCGATGAAGACAATTGATTGTTTTCCAGTTTTGTCTGGGATCGGTAGTGCGTAAGTTTCTTGATGGTTGTCAACCATTGCACAAGCCTAATCTCAATATATATTGTTACGATATTTCATTGAGTTCGTTTATTGAAACTCCAAACAACAGTAAACTACTTTTATTACAACTCTTTATCACAATACAATACAATCACTTAAATTGCTCAGCTAAACTATCTAAAGGCTCTGTACTAGAAACTCTGAATTACTCTCCGATAAAAACTCTATACACTTCCACTTCTGCACTTAGCAATACCAAATCTTTCTCTTCCTGAAACTATGAAGAACTCTATCCGCGATGAAGTATCTCCTTTTATACTTGCGTACGCCTATGGAGGATCTTCCTGAGAGGTCTCGATGATGTTTATCGAATTCTCCACGCGAATCAAGAGTTCCTGGACTCTGACCCCTCGTATTATTTTGCGTTTACGAGCGACAGGGCCGGCGCTAGGAGATTTCGCAACAACACTCGAACACTTCGTAGCGAAGAATTTTGAGATGAGAGCTTAGTTTTTCAGTCCCTCTAAAGTCTCTCTTTCATCAATAATTCAATATAAAGTGTATAAGGATCATGAGTATTTCAATTTGTGGTCAATTGTTCGAAGCAATCTTTCTCAAACTAAAAGTACCTAGAAACTAATAGATATCGACCAATCCGCAGCAGTTAAGCAGTCAATCGAAGTATTAGACAGTTTCAGATTTTGAGATTTTGGACAGTTTTCAACTAAGAATTCAGACACATTATATTTCAACACCGCTTCTATGTATCTGTTTCTATCCAGCTAATCAGTCTCGTGGATAAACTAGCAAGGAAGCTCTACTAAAATCGTTCATCAATAACTTGCTCTACCTGTTCGGTTTATCATGTATCATTTTTTCACGTTGACGCTGAAGACAGAATAATTCATAAGAACGCTGTAAAGCAATGAGAACGTACTTAATTGGGATATCAAGAGGAGCAATACGAACTTGATTAAAACTTTCAGTCAATCCCAAAGTGGCGCTGCGAATGGTTTGATATTTCGCAATCAATGAAATTGAAATTTAAATTTGTATAAAGCACAATTTAAGACTGGCATGCATATCAGAAGTCAAATTCACAAATCAATAATCATCGCCTACATTGTTAAGGTATATTTTTTTTATATGCAGATTCACACGAAAGGGAAGCCCTGTAATGTTCAAAGAACACCGGGTGAATCAAGGAACAGAAGATACGAATTAACATTCACTATGAATTCTTGAAGTTTGTAAGCCTCAGGAAAAACCTCTCTCAGCAAGGAGTTCCAAAGCTCAGCTGTTCTATTGAAAAAAAGATCCCTGAGCAAGAGAGGTTCGACAGGTTTCCGAATTCACAACAAAGGGGTGGGAATTCCGTACTCGAGTCATCCGTGTTGATATTGCCAAGGGTGAAACGATTGATAACAAATCAGAAGAGCTCCGACCGTGAAAATATCTATAGAAGAGAGACAAGTCTCCGACCCTTCTACGATGTTCCAATGAAGTGAGCGAGTCTGTGAGCTAAGAATCACCAACAAGACGAATTGCCTTTCTCTGAATAGAATCGAGAAGCCTCAATGAATGTTTCGGTGCCGAATTCCACACATGAGAACCATATTCCAAGACAGGTCGTATCTGAGCCTTGTAGATCATAAAAAACTAACAGGAAGTATGTCTTTGCACGAAATAGAAAGTCAAGTTTTTGGGATGCACCTTTAGCGATCGATCTCACATGGTTTTTCCATGATAGATTATCACTGATCGTAATTCCTAGCATCGAGATACTTTGTAGCAGGGTTGGGCTGATTAAAATCAAGTGATTAAAATCATGATTTAAATCGCTTGATTTTTGAAATCAAAATCATGATTTAAATCAATTTTTGTTTTTTTTTTATTCAGAACCAGATAACAACATAATATAAAAGTTTTCTCGAAGATCAAAAGGAGTATCTGCTGTTAGCAAAAACAACAAAAAAGAAGTACATAATTCCAAATTCTTAAACTAAACGTAACACCGAAATTTTATTACTGTATATTTTCAGTCGATCCATCTTCGTTACACAAGTTTTCCTCCTTTTTCTATGCCTAATCTGTTTCTAATATCCGAGTGTACAACTAGCGAAATGCGTGAAATTGTTGGACAACTTCAATTTATAGGCTGAGAAGGAAAACAAGCCTCGACAGGAATATTCTTGCAAAAAGCACAACAAACGCGTTCGTGTTCGTGCCTCACTCGGCACTGTATAGCGAGTGTATAGGACAGAAGGAAAACAAATCGCGACAAGAATTTTCTTGCAAGAAGCGCGACAAAGGCGTTGTCACAAGTTTTTGAGCCGTAAATTGTATTAAAATTTTTAGACTTATACATTAAAATAATCAACAATAATATCAAAGAATCAAAATGTTCAAATTTTATATTCAAATTTAAAAAATCAAATAAATCGTGATTTTTGTAAAAAATCAGTGATTTTTGATTTTTTTAATAAAAATCAGATTTTGCTCCACCCTGCTTTGTAGGAACAGTTACTCCTGTCCAAGTGGTGGAAATTAGTTTTCGTTTCCGCAAAAGTGGCGCTGCGATCTCGTTTGAGCTCTCAGTATATTCCAATAACGTCAATGGAATGAAAACTCTCCAACTAATTATAGATGAATAGACGAATTGCGTGGAATAATTACACTTATTTCGTCATGAAGTTGGACATCCCAGCGAAAAAAACCCCGGTATCGAGTTCCACTTTCCGCGCATCGTGTTTTTAAACTTTTGTGAACTTTCGAGTGCGGTGAAGTACCAGCCAGATAAGAAAGAAACCCGGTAAATTTATGGGCATATCATTACCGAGCGGCCATGTGTGTCATGTGTGTGTGGTACCTGCCTGTTTATCAGACCTCCAAAAGTGACGAGGTTGAGGAGTACACACGCACGATAATAATTCGTTTATCGTCGTCATAGTCTGAGAGCCGGCGACAAGTTTTATTGATTGTTTTGTTTTATGATTTCCGTTGTTGGGGAGAATATATTAGTTGGAAATTATGTGGCCCTTTAACGAACTTTTTTTTGAGTGATTCGTTTCGCAAGGGCGCAATTATAGTTAAATTTTATTGTCGTTGCACTTTATTACAAGCGGAAGATTCCCATTTCAACTTTGAACGTTCGGGGCTAATTTATACATGAAATTAATCCTTATTTCATTTGATAACGAAGTTGATTTTAGACGTCTTTGTAGGAGCATTCGAAATTCGAAGGACTACATCTGTTTCAGTCTTAAAAATGATACTCATGAACTATATGATCATCCATGATCCATATCCATCTAATTCTTTTAAGTAGAAGAGCGGAACTAACTGTCTTCCAAGTGTTTAGGACCAGAACAGAGATGTATAAATTGGCCCTAACTGTCAATCAATGATTTGTGACTAAAATGAATGATTTACTTGTCTACGTTTCGGCTCCCATTTCGGAGCCATTTTCAAGACTTAGTGACCTTGCGTCTAGGTCTGAGTTTTCTTACTAGCTGGCTATCATCACTGGAGATCGAGGATTGAAGGTTGGTTATATATATATATATATATATATATATATATATATATATATATATCAGAATTGGCCCCTACTTATCTTTTGGATAATATATCCTAACAATATACCGAGCAATATACCTTTCTATCCGTCTGAATCCTAGTTATGAAAATAAACAGATATAATGAAATATTGTTAAAACATCATTTTTTTGTAGTGAATCAATGTTTGTTCCGTAGTTTCCTGGGTTTGTAACCTAACATAATCTCAAAAAATGAGAATTAATATTACATTTTAATGACTAATTGGACTTGTTCTATTCAGAAAGAACTGTTTTTAAATAGACGCAGCAACTTCTCGAAGTAGATTAAAAATCTGCCCTTCTACACTTGTATAGATTCCAATGATAGTTCTCATATTTTCAGAATGTGGTAGGTAACAAGCCCAGAAGACTACGGAACATAGTGAAATAGTTAATACATTGAGCAACTTAGCAATTGTCTCTGATCTAGATCTGTCAAAGGCAGAGTTTGAATAAAGCAGGTTTACTTCAGAAGGGCTGTGATTGAGGGTGATTTCCGTAGCATCCTTCTTTCATGGCGTTAAAATCGAGATTGCAATAATTACCACTTTGACTATTGTTATTTGAGGTTAGGACTTTGACCTTGATTAAAAATCCCAAATCGTGAAATTATGTGACCGACTATTACAGTTTTCAGTGTTTTCTACTTCTTATGTGAACGTCAAGAGTGAATTGTGCTTGATAAACATAAGTAATAATTTTGATCATATTTCAAAATTATCGTAGCGCCATTTTGAACAAGACTTCAACTAATAAGCACCACTTTGGCAATACTTTGATATTGTTTGAAACTTTCCACCAGAGGGCTCATTTTGAAATCCCAATTGGATATAGTTTTAATGGTGGTTGTCCAAAATTTTGTACAAGTTGAGACAGGATTTCAGTAGTAATTAACATTTAATAAAATAGACAGTAATGGGCAAACTGAGTTGCGGAGCAGTGTGTTGAAGGTTCCTACAAAAATATCAGGCCTATTCAATACACTAGAAAGTGACTCTGAGGTGTGCAAAAGTTAATCTAGAAATATTTAGAAATATTGAACTATGAGCTTGGAAGTTTTGGGGGCATAGCCCAGCTCTTCAGGTTTACTGACAGTCATTTGATATCTGAAGTTAAGCAACGCCGAGCGCGGTTAGAACTTGGATGGGTGACCATGCAGGGAAATACCGTGTCGAAAGCCCGTACAGCTGCAGCGAAATAGCATATCATAGCTCGCAGACAATATATCAATGAACACAAGATATATTGAGGATATGCCGTCCTTCAGAGGGGACGTAAAGCCGTCGGTCCCGAGTCCATGGATGTTGGGCTCGTTAAAGATCCCTATCTCTGGTTGGAGTACCAGATGCAAAATTTCCGGTTTGGGGAAGTGTGCTCACCTGCGTCGGTGATTGGCCTTAGTAGCGGAAATAGACCGACGTTAAATGAAGAAATAGAAGAAGAAGAGCTGGAAGTTGTCTTAACCAAATCAGGATGTCTAGTTGAGAGAGAAACGCAATGGCTGAAGAAAAATGCGAAATTAATGAAAGTAGTACCAACTGGTGTCTTTTGGTCTTGACAAGAAGAAAGAAATGGTCAAGAATTGAAGATTTGGGCCGATAGAAAACAAGGTCGAATTGTTTATATATATATATATATAAACAATTCGACCTTGTTTTCTATCGGCCCAAATCTTCAATTCTTGACCAATTCTTTCTTCTTGTCATGATCTTCAATTCTTGACCATTTCTTTCTTCTTTTCATATGTATATATATATATATATATATATATATATATATATATATATATATGATGCGTTGTTTTTTCGGGTTTCATTCCGTGTTCTGTGGTTTTGATTCTCTGAAGGATAATTCTCACAACGTTTCGGCAAAGTCTCATTCGCCATCTTCTAGGTGATGTCTAGAGTTTCGATCTCCGAGCTCGACTCAATGGTGAAAGTCTTTTTTTACTCGATACCAAAAAATGTCGAGTGTTATATAATGAAAATGGTATTAAAAAGATTTATCAGTTCGCACCTCGAACCCAAACAACCTTGTTTTGGCTCATAGAAAATTAACGAGTGAGCTAAATCGGTAGGTGGAAAGTTTGTGGAACTTTCTCACGACACAACATATTTCACAGAATTGCCCTTCGACTATAATCCATTGTTTATTGACGATAAATACCTGAATGGAATATTATCTGCGCTCGTTTTCCACAAACACACTCGACGCCGTCATATCTCTCTGGCGTGTGTGCATGTGACACAATAATAAAAATAGAAAAACAGTTTGTGAACGGATGTGATTCATCTCTGGTAAACATGCAGAAGGATCGTGACACCGACTGCGACACTATAATAGGCCTAAATGGGTCTTCGCGCATTCCGGCCCATGTACGGCGTTAATTTCCGCTCGGGAATACGACGGTAATTCCTGAATGAATGGACGACTCGTCTGAAGATGGTAGTCCGAGACGTCGTGACAAAAAACTGCATCAGTTTCGCGAAGGTTGATAACCTTATATTGTGTAGTATCGAGCTAAGTTGCTAGGCCAGGTAGTGAAACACCTGGCGGCAGCCCATGCTTACCGTCTAACCCTGTATATGAAGATGAAATCCCAACCATGAAGGTTGAATTTTCAATGCTACTGAATAACTAGCGAGAATACTGTTTGAACGTCATTATTTTGTGGTGGTTCAATATTTGTTCCGTCGTTTTCTGGGTTTTCTAACCTACCACAATCTGAGAGAATAAGAATTAATATTGAAATCTATACAAGTGTGGCAGGGCAGATTTTCAATCTACCCCGAAAAGTTGCTGCGTTTATTGAAAAACAGTTCTTTTTGGATAGAACAAGTCATCAGTTAGCAATTTCGTAAACTAAATGATTCCAAAAAATTAAGAATAATTATATAAATATGAAAATATCGTTAACGTTTCGGAAACTAAATCCGCTTCCGTTCTCAGAACTTATACACAAATTCCTGTTCAAATGCAAATTTCTCTTGTAGTCAATCTTCGTAATTGACATTTGTCAAATATGTCAAATTTGACATAACATTTTGTCCCTCAGGAGGGGCAGCCATCCGCGATCCATATCAAGCGAACTTATAGATATGCATTCTCCACCAGACAGCATGATGAAAGAAGATTCCTTCAATTTCTGTTTCCTGCCATTGCTCTCTTCCGTAATAATTTCAGTCTCGTTCCAATCTACTGTGTGATCTCCATTGGCAGTAAGATTGTGTTCTGATAATTTGGAACCACCTATCTGTCTGTTCCTGATGTACATCTCGTGTTCACTCTTTCGCACTTCCAATGGTCGAGACGTTTCACCGATATATTTTTGACCGCACGAACAAGGAATTTGATAAATAACAATTTTTTGTGTTTTCCGTTGTGTTATTTGGTTTGGTATGTGTCAGTATTGACCCCAAAGTATTTGTTGTTTTGAATGTTGTTTTAACATTATACCTGTTGCCGATCCGTTTTATCTTTTCAGACAAACGAGGGATATTAGGTATAATGTTTGATACAGGTTGTGTATTCTGTGTAGGTTTCATGTCTTTATTGCGGACTGTGTTCGGATTTTCAATTTCTGTAAAAGTTTTTTCTGGATATCCACTTTCTTTCAATACTGATTTTATGAAGTTTATCTCATCATTGATTTCTTCTCGTGAGTTACATACAATTATTCTGTCATAATAGTATATTATGCAACGATCGTGTAATGATGGTTATTAATACATGAGCATAAACCGGGATACGAAACGAGCCGAAGGTGAGTTTCGTATAGTTTATGCGAGTGTGTTAATAACCTTTACATGAGAGTTGCATACGTTATTTTATCTACTCCCAATAAATAATGAAGAACTAAAAATATTATATTTTTAGGTATTTATATTGAACGCAATAGTAGTAGGTAATCAATCGAATTTCTTTGAAAAATTCTACAAAATTATAATTAATGGTATAACCACGGAAAATACAACAATGAGAAATGAAAAGAAGAAAAAATGAAAAAAAAATTCTGCCGACGTCAGGATTTGAACCCCGACGTAACTGATCACTGCCCGCGCCTTTGACCACTCGGACATGAGAGCTCATAAAATTTGTTTGAAAATAAAAACATATGTGTTGCATTTGTCAAATGAAAAATATAATCCTTCCGATTGTATTTTTTTCTTGTCTAAGACATCTTTAGAGGGTCACTGGTAATTCTTCTATATCACTGCTATAAGACATTTCCATACGATTATCGAAAATTGACTAAATTCTTCAAAACTTCAATACCTACTGATTTTGACTTGACAAACGTCAAAATGCAAAGCTTGCACATCATGCTTGATTGAAAAATAATAGGTTTCTATTGGTTGAAAATCTGTATCGTAATGAAAATCGGTATCGTAATGGATTTCATTATAAAACGGGTTGTGGGCATATAAGTGTATCATTAGAGTACGGGTGTAGATAAAAGCATTTTACTATACCTTTCTTGGAACGTGTGTGGTGGTTTGAAGTTTGAAGTGTAGTGAAGATATCTGTTGGTATGTGTTTTCTTTCGATATACACTTGTATCTACATGGCGTGTCGATTTCTTTATCATAACATCTAGACATGGAAGTTCATTGTTATTTTCTGTTTCTAATGTGAATTTTATTGTTGGTTCTTATTAGTATTTTTTCAGATTGTGATAGGTTAAATACCCAGAAAACTACGTAACCAACTATCGAGAGTATCGTATAGTGTTATCAATAATACTTGTTACGAGAGCATAATATTTTTGTTGTGACCCACTTCCTAGACTGGAACGTCACAAAACCGTGTTAAGTGTTGATTCTCATGGGCCAGATTAAAATGTTAATTTTTAATGGGTTTGTTTACTTTGTTAATCCATTCGCTGGTAATTCAACTAGCAATTATTTCTCCGAAATCTTGTAATTGTCCGTTAACCGGAATACGTGACAAGTGGATCAAGGCGAGAAATGACAACGACAATACCGGAAAAGAAAATTTTAGTTTCTCTACGGGTATTTTTTCCATGTTGACGTACCAATTTGTTGATATTTAGCGTCGATATACTAATAGTTGTGAAATCAGAAACATACATTGTCGGATGGAAAGATGAGGGAGATGTCCTAAGCCATATGGTGTGCGACAGGAATTGAAATCATGAAAATCTGAGATGAATCACCCATTAACACAAATCGAGTTATTTGAACCGAAAGTTATGGAAAATTACTTGTTAACTGAGGATAGGATATTAATTAACCGGGAAGTGTCTATATTGATGCTCTTTAATGAAAATATTCTTTTGTCGTGAGCTTTTGCAGCAGAATGGTTCTACGAAGAGTCAACGTGTGTTATGTCGGGCGATCCTGTAGGCGTCTCTTCAAAGCATTGCCATGAAGGTAAATTCAACAACCCTGATTCGAAAAATACGTGGTGGTGTCTTTCAATTTCGTTTTCGGAGATTACAAGGGCATTTTTTGGATTATTATTAGTTCCAAGTTCCAAGTAATCACAAAGTTGAAATTGACTTCATTGCCGAAGATTTTATCCTCTATTGATGAAATATGTGTTCAAAGGTTATACAAAACTTGATTTGATGACTATTAATGGTAATAAATGGAAATAAGGAATGATTATAATGAGATATTGAAAGAGTGATTTTCAAACTCATATACAAGGCATGTGTGAATTGAAAATATTTTGTAACATGCGTAAATAAAAAATAACATGTCGATTTTCGACTATAATAAAATTGATGTTCATCTGTTGTTGATTCTAGAATTCGTATGTATTATCTGAAACAATCTTTCAATATCATAAATTTTTTAGATTTTGCTTATAGATTTTTTATTGATCACACACATGGATGTTGAGACATCGAAAGTGTTTTGATCGTAATATTATATTTTCAACCTAGATTACCTACTATTTTAATAATGAATCAGTTTCTAGAAGGTATTTGGTATCATATTCATTGAATTTTGGTTGCAATTTCTTGTTTGGGATGTCTTAGTCCAAGATCCCAGAGCAATCAGACATAACTTATTTTCACACGGATGAAACCTGAAGTTTTCAGTAGCGTCTCGTGTGCCTTGAATACCTACGCGCTTTGTGGAATTTGCCGAGTGACACCTGGGCAGGTACCAGGTGAGAAAGGTAACTAAAAATAAGAATTATTTTACTTAAATTCACATGGCTGATTTTTATATATGTCATGTAGAATATTATTTTAAAGTAATATCATAAGTGTCAGACACTTTTGATGGACCAGAGCTTTTATCAGACGCTTTTAAGCTACCCAAAAAATAAATGAACTTTACTTATTTTCACATGTCTGATTTTTTAATATGTTATTGAAGTATTTATTTAAAAGTTATATTCAATCAGTAAGACACTTTAGAGTGACCAAACATCCCCTAAGACAAAAATTATTCAGCCAGAAGTATGAGGGCGAGAGTACTATGCATGCGCTTCAGAGTGAATGAGACGTCCATAATAACTCGGTTTCCCTTCTCAAACTCACCATCTGTTTCAATCTACTGTGTATGTGCTGTTTGTGTGTAATATAACTTATAGTATACAGTATAGATCAGTGTTGTTTTTTAAGGCACAATTGTGCCAAAAGGGGCACTATGGTAAGCACTTTGAGAAATTGGTCGAAAACGGGCACAATTTTGAGATTCCGTATTTTCGTGGTTCCGTGGTCATTTTCACTTGTCTAAATTCTCACTTTTCATTTCATTTTCCTCAACAATCCTGTTTCCTGTTAGTATGAAATATAAAAATTATGATTTCTATGCAATATATACATGATTTCTCAACGGTCAGATTGGTAAACATTAAAAAATGGAGCTTCATGTAGTATTTGATATGCAATTTATGGAATTCCGCAGGTTTCTGGGGCCAAAATTGCCTCCTTTGGGGCTTTGGACAAACCGTCTACTTTTTGCGAGGACAAACGCTAACTCGAATGTGACTCAAGTGGCAATTTTTCATATTTATAATATATTATTGAATATATTTATATTTTTACTATGCAGAAAAACTCAAAGTCGTCTCCACAATTAAATATTTGAAAGGTGTTCAGTACGGTGATTCAGTACATGTTTCGAACCTACATAGGTTCATCATCAGCTGAATTTACATTTAATTCTACAATAAAGGAAGAATAATATAATAATAGTTGATAAATGAAGTATAAAATTTACTTACATGGAGATGAAAAAAAATAGCAAATTCACATGGTGAAGTTCAAAAGGACATAAAAAATTTGGTAGTGACAATTATGATTAATTTGATATTAGGGGAATTTGGGACATCCCTAACACCATAAATACATTAAAGATTGGGGGGCTTGGAGCCCTTATGCCCAATATGCAATATTAGAAAAATAACCTAACACAACCAAATTTTTTATGTCCTTTTGAACTTCACCATGTGAATTTGCTACTTTTTTCATCTCCATGTAAGTAAATTTTATACTTCATTTATCAACTATTATTATATTACTCTTCCTTTATTGTAGAATTCAATGTAAATTCAGCTGATGATGAACCTATGTAGGTTCGAAACATGTACTGAATCACCGTACTGAACACCTTTCAAATATTTAATTGTGGAGACGACTTTGAGTTTTTCTGCATCGTAAAAATATAAATATATTCAATAATATATTATAAATATGAAAAATTGCCACTTGAGTCACATTCGAGTTAGCGTTTGTCCTCGCAAAAAGTAGACGGTTTGTCCAAAGCCCCAAAGGAGGCAATTTTGGCCCCAGAAACCTGCGGAATTCCATAAATTGCATATCAAATACTACATGAAGTTCCATTTTTTAATGTTTACCAATCTGAACGTTGAGAAATCATGTATATATTGCATAGAAATCATAATTTTTAAATTTCATACTAACAGGAAACAGGATTGTTGAGGAAAATGTAATGAAAAGTGAGAATTTAGACAAGTGAAAATGACCACGGAACCACGAAAATAAGGAATCTTAAAATTGTGCCCGTTTTCGACCAATTTCTCAAAGTGCTTAACATAGTGCCCCTTTTGGCACAATTGTGCCTTGAAAAACAACACTGACTATACTGTATACTATAAGTTATATTACACACAAACAGCACATACACAGTAGATTGAAACAGATGGTGAGTTTGAGAAGGGAAACCGAGTTATTATGGACGTCTCATTCACTCTGAAGCGCATGCATAGTACTCTCGCCCTCATACTTCTGGCTGAATAATTTTTGTCTTAGGGGATGTTTGGTCACTCTAAAGTGTCTTATTGATTGAATATAACTTTCAAATAAATACTTCAATAACATATTAAAAAATCAGACATGTGAAAATAAGTAAAGTTCATTTATTTTTTGGGTAGCTCAAAAGCGTCTGATAAAAGCTCTGGTCCATCAAAAGTGTCTGACACTTATGATATTACTTTAAAATAATATTCTACATGACATATATAAAAATCAGCCATGTGAATTTAAGTAAAATAATTCTTATTTTTAGTTACCTTTCTCACCTGGTACCTGCCCAGGTGTCACTCGGCAAGTTCCACAAAGCGCGTAGGTATTCAAGGCACACGAGACGCTACTGAAAACTTCAGGTTTCATCCGTGTGAAAATAAGTTATGTCTGATTGCTCTGGGATCTTACTCTATCTGATTTTGAGGTTTCTGATGAAATAATAGTGATAATCAATATCACCTAAAAGACTGAGAAATTTTTTTAATTCGAATATGAATGGAAGATAACAATAATTTTTCTGTGAATTCTTTCTATGAGGTTTTATGAACATGGGGTCGTCGGAAATATGAGTTGTTTCATCATAATGACTTTGTGTCAGTCGCTAGGAGTGAAATTACACCGTATACTTGAAATGGAGAAGCATTGCAATTATGCCAGGGAAATACACTAGTTTCTTGGCTATAACTGTTACGAGTATTGAAAAACGTTTATCATCTACTGAGAGATTATTCAACCGTATAATGTTTTTGATGGTGTCTGGCTACTGTTGATGACTGATAATCTACTTGAAATACAGAAGCTGTTAGAATACTGTCATGCTAAAAAATTATACTAGTTCTTTGGCTACACTGCGACGAGTATTGTGAAACGTTTATCAGCTACTAAAGTGTTGTTCAAACGTATGAAGTTTTTGATGGTGCTTGACTGATGTCGATGGCTGACATTCTACTTCAAATGCAGGAAGCTGTTACAATTATGTCGTGTTAGAGAATAACACTAGTTTCTTGGCTGAAACTGCGACGAGTATTGTAAAATGTTTATAATCTACTGAGAGGTTGTTCAACCGTATGAAGTTTTTTATGTTGCTTGGCTAATGTCGATGACTGACATTCTACTTCAAATGCAGTAGCTGTTAGAATTGTGCCATGCAAAAAAATTATACGAGTTCCTTGGATACAACAGCGACGAGTATTGTTAAACGTTTATCAGCTACCAAAAGGTTGTTCAACCATATGAAGTTTTTGATGGTACTTGGCTAATTTCGATGACTGACATTCTACTTCAAATGCAGAAGCTGTTACAAATATGTCGTGGTAGGCAATTATACTAGTTTCTTGGCTGAAACTGCGACGAGTATTAAAAAAAGTTTATCAGCTACTAAAAGGTTGTTCAACCGTATGAATTTTTTGATGGGGCTTAACTAATGTCGATGACTGACATTCTACTTTAAATGCAGAAGCTTTTACGATTATATCATGCTCGAGAATTATACTAGCTCCTTTGCTACATTTGCAACGAGTATTGTAAAACGTTTATCAGCTACTAAAAGGTTGTTCAACCGTATGAAATTTTTGCTGGTGCTTGGCTAATTTCGATGACTGACATTCTACTTCAAATGCAGAAGCTGTTAGAATTGTGTCATGCAAAAGAATTATACTAGTTCCTTGGCTACAACTGCGACAAGTATCGTTAAACATTTATCAGCTACCAAAAGGTTGTTCAACCATATAAAGTTTTTGGTGGTGCTTGGCTAATTTCGATGACTGACATTCTACTTCGAATGCAGAAGCTGTTACGAATATGTCGTGGTAGGCAATTATACTAGTTTCTTGGCTGAAACTGCGCCGAGTATTATAAAACGTTTATCAGCTACTAAAAGGTTGTTCAACCGTATGAATTTTTTGATGGGGCTTAACTAATGTCGATGACTGACATTCTACTTCAAATGCAGAAGCTGTTTCATGCAAAAGAATTATACTAGCTCCTTTGCTACATTTGCAACGAGTATTGTAAAACGTTTATCAGCTACTAAAATGTTGTTGTTGTTTGAAGTTTTTGATGGTGCTTGACTAATGTCGATGACCGACATTCTACTCCTAATGAAGAAGCTGTTACAATTATGTCATGCTAAACTATAAAATACTTGTTTCTTGGCTACATTGCGACGAGTATAGTAAAACGTTTATCAGCTACTAAAAGGTTGTTCAACCGTATGAAATTTTTGCTGGTGCTTGGCTAATTTGGATGACTTGGAATGCAGAAGCTGTTACAATTATGTCATGGTAGAGAATTATACTAGTTTCTTGAATGAAACTGCGACAGGTATTGTAAAACGTTTAGAGGTTGTTCGACCTTTAAAATGTCGATGACTGAAAATCGTTATGGTAATTCGACGTTCTTGTTTCTGTGATATTATAATCGCTTTACCGACTGGCGCCAAAAAATCGGTGCATCGCCTACCGCAGAGTGTTTTTGTTGACGTTGCCTTTCGGCGATACGAAACGCTGAAAACACAACGCGATACGTGGGACATCTGGGTGGTACCGGGAAGTACCGCCGCCGATGATAGGTCGATCGACTTTTGTTTATTCTCCCGAGAGTGATCGCCCTCGTCGAACGTTTTTCTAGGAAATGTTTTTCGGGGCGCGATTCCGCGAAGGAGCGCGGCAAACTCACAACTCTCTTGTTGCGAGGGATCAACGGCCATTGATTGCTGCTGCCAGACGAATTTTCGAGAGGCGGTGGTCGAAACGCAGGTATTCGCGCTCTCCGAAAGATGAATGATCTCGCCGGTATTCGGATGTCGAATTGGACGCTCGAAAGTTCACTTTTGAATGAGTTGCTGCTCTCTTTCACGCATGAGTGAAAGGTTCAGTAACTCGAAAATTATGGCGTATGGCTAGTGAGATCATTCGATTACTGGTTGCCTTACAGTTTTTACCGCTACTGTATGATCTGGATGGTTGACCGTCTTGGACAGACCTTCATTCCTTATCCTAGCCCAGGCAAGGAATCGCACGTTAAAAGGTAAGACCTCGTTAATCCTCAGCTCGCACTATTTTTGACTCTGAGAGTATCTCGTTAACCATACGACGTCGAAGTCGAAACCTGGGTAACCTGAGGATTAACACGGTCTCACCTTTTAACGTTTAACGTGCGACTCTTAATACGGAAGAGGATATTGAGCGAAAGTCTGTCCGAACCCGGTCACCCATCCACATCATAGCTGTTCGGGGCGTTGCTTGGTCCAAGATATTATTAGGACATAATTGGTTTTCTTGATTTTCTCAAACTGCCATTTTTTCACTTGGAATTTTCATCCACTGACTTCTAATGATACAGTATTGATTTGTATGACTTCAAAAACCTCGATACAGATTGTGTAGAGGGATTTATCATCTTACATTTACATTCGAAAATAACCTTTTTTCTACTCATTTTCTGCTGGGCCCGTTTTTCAAGAACAGATTATGGAACATAGAAAGACAAGCATACTAATGTGTAAATGAAATTCTAAAATATATTTTGAAAGGGTGGATACACACTGTTAATGGAAAAAATGTATCAAAATGGATCTTCAAAGTATTCTCCAAAGGTATAATATGCTTTATCAATTATAAGGTTCTTTACTGACTTTTTAAACTCGATGATGGCAAGTATTTGAAGAAAATTATAAATTTTGGAGTTATTGTTGATAAATGAATCTTCAATAAGAGTTGTGGAAAGAAGATGGGAGTTTAAAATCATTATTTTGGCGGGTATGGTAATATGCTGAATGAGAGTCGAAACCTATCAATGTTAACTTAATATTAGTTTTCAACAAAAAATGTCATTTTTTC
The DNA here is from genome assembly GCA_032362365.1 of Zygogramma bicolorata. Classification (NCBI taxonomy): domain Eukaryota; kingdom Metazoa; phylum Arthropoda; class Insecta; order Coleoptera; family Chrysomelidae; genus Zygogramma; species Zygogramma bicolorata. Next base: position 658,572 of record JAVJAQ010003051.1, on the reverse strand, counting down.
CAATCACAGCTTGAATTGTTTTTTTAAAAAACTATCAAACCAATTCCGATTGTCTTCTCGATTCTTCTTTTGTTTCCGATTGTCTTCTCGATTCTCCTTTTGTTTCCGATTGTCTTCTCGATTCTTCTTTTGTATTTTTTTGAAGGTCTTGAATTTGAAATGTAGTGTGATTGTAGGTATGATTATTTTTCATTACGTTTTGACAGCTGTTAGGCGAAGGCTCATTCAGAATACACTTGTATCCTAAATTAATATCGGCCGCTCCTGGACGATTTATTGTAAAGTGAAGGGACAATCAACGCGATAAATTTGATCTCATGACTACATTCAATGGTCCAAAAGCGAAATTCAATGAATTATTGCTCCAAATTCTCTGTAAAATTCAAATAAAAATCATATTTTCAGGTAATTTATTGTTCAACAGTTTTTGGATTTGTATTGAATCTAGTTATATCCATGAATTGACAAAAATAAGACGATACTTCCGTTGAAGAAGTAACGTTACAATTTTAGCAAACACTCTGTTGACATGTGTGAATCTCATACTCAGGGTTGGGCTGATTAAAATCATGATTTAAATCGCTTGATTTATATAATTAAATTCATGATTTAAATCAATTTTTGTTTTTTTTTTCATTCAGAACCAGATAACAACATAATATAAAGGTTTTCTCGAAGATCAAAAGGAGTATCTGCTTTTAGCAAAAACAACAAAAAAGAAGTACATACCTAATTCCAAATTCTTAAACTAAACGTAACACCTATATTTTGTTACTGCATATTTTCAGTCTATTCATTTTCGTTATACAATTTGAACAAAAACACGAGTTTTTTTTTCTTTTTCTATGCCTAAACTGTTTCTAATATCCGAGTGTACAACTAGCGAAATGCGTGAAATTGCTGGGCAACGTCAATTTATAGGCTGATAAGGAAAACAAGCCTCGACAGGAATATTCTTGCAAAAAGCACAACAAACGCGTTCGTGCCTCACTCGGCACTGTATAGCGAGTGTATACGACAGAAGGAAAACAAATCGCGACAAGAATTTTCTTGCAAGAAGCGCGAAAAATGCGTTGTCACAAGTTTTTGAGCCGCAAATTGTATTGAAATTTTCAGACTTATACATTACAATAATCAACAATAATTTCAAAGAATCAAAATGTTCAAATTTTATATTTGAATTTGAAAAATCAAAAAATCAAAAAAATCAAATAAATCTTAATTTTTAAAAAAATCAATGATTTTTGATTTTTTCAATAAAATCAGATTTTGCCCCACCCTGCCATGAAATGACAAAAATAAGACAAAACTTCCGTTGAAGAAGTACCGTTACAATTTTAGCAAACACTCTGTCGACATGTGTGAATCTCGTACTCGTTCACAAAAAGAAGAAAGAATCTGTCTTCCTATTAGTGAATGACTCAAACATCAATGAATAATTCACGCAAGAAATCCTAAGCCCAAATTCTCGATATCTCGCACTCAAAATTTTGAAGACCCTTTACGTAATTCATCAATTTAGTGCTAATTTGAAGTACATGCGATAAGAAATGTGAAAAGGCTTTCTACTCCAGAGCAAAACGAATGAATCTCTATCGATTCCCCCTCTAGCTCTAACTGGGTCGCCCTGTAAGACCGGCCTCCTGCGAAACCGTCTGAAAAATAAAAAAAGACGGCCGACCGCCGCTTCCCAGACATATCCGGGCCGACACAATATGAATATAAATTCGTGTTGTGTCGTTTCCGTATGGTTAATTTGGGCGCGAACGTTGACAAATGCCCCCTCGAGACGAGGTAGACGTCTAGATCGGGTCACGTCGTCGCAGGGGGGTGGGGGGCGAGACGGGAGGCGAAGGGGTCGGTGTTGCCAAGTACGCGGGAATCTGCGTATTTTCAGGAATCATACCCATATGCGAGGGGTCTCTCACTGACGTAAAAAGTGTACACCTATTTCCTTTTTCCCTGTATTTCCTATATTATATCCTTATTTCTCATGTATTTCCTTATTTCTCAAATTATTTCTTAAATATTTCCTAAGTCTCCTAAATATTTTTTATATTTCCTTCATTTTCTAAATCTTTCTTAATATATATAAATCTCGTGTCACAATGTTTGACCTCAATGGACTCCTAAACCACTCAACCGATTATAATAAAATTCGCACACCATGTGCAGTTCGATCCAACTTGAGAGATAGGATGGTTTAAATCTCAAATTATAGTCGCAATTTTAATTTATTGCTAATTATTCGTCTGTTATTATTTGACAGTCACAATTATCTGTTAACTCCAAATGATTCTAACAGATGTCGATACCTTTCGACTGGGTTGAGTAAGTAATCAATAGATGGCGCTGCTGAGCCCATCAGTTGGCAGAACAAATTGAATCAAGATGTCGATACCTTTCGACTGGGTTGAGTAAGTAATCAATAGATGGCGCTGCTGAGCCCATCAGTTGGCAGAACAAATTGAATCAAGAAATCCAGCTCAAAGAATCAGGACAGCAGAAGGTCATGCACAACTACAAATGGTTTAGATTTGGAAAATCCATGTTTTTCTCATGGGCAACTATATGTTGCGTGTTCACGTGTTGGGAAACCGTCGAATCTATTTGTGTTAGCTAAAGACAGGTTAACCAAAAACATTGTGCACCGATTGGTGTTAAATTAAATTGAAATTGATAGTATTTATAATTCAAAAAAATAGATATTGATGTTTAAAAGTTTAAGACTGTCTGCCTTGCCTACCTCATTCATGAGTTTAAGCGTCACATGTTATTTACTGTATTATACTGTAATATACTTATATTTGTTATAAAATTAAATGGAAATAATAAATCTGATAAATTTTTATTTTGTACCTATTGATTTCTGCTTAATATCAAGTGTAAGAACATTTTTATTAATTGTGTTCAACGTACTTCCCCTTCAAATCTCAATCCAGTGAATTTGTATACCAACATCAACATTTTCGTCTTTGTTGTACTAAAGGGTTATAGTAGTAGAAAGTCAAATAAGGAGATCACCATATTTTTTTGCAAATACCATCTGTGTGAAAAAGCATATAGTGGACTCCGTGACTGATGTTCTCTTATTGTTCCTCTTAGATTGTTTACTATAATGTAATATAACAAAAACTTTAGCCACAGCAACGCGTGGCCGGGTCAGCTAGTATTTTCTATATTTCCTAAATAGTTCGCAAATTGTGTACACTTATTTCCTATAGTGAGAGACCCCTCGCCCACATGCATTTTTTTCTACTTCTAAACATTCGGTGGAAAAAGTGATACGAGGCCTTCAGCCTCGGTAATCAAGATTTTACTCTCCAGAGAAATAATTCCCTTTCCGCCTTGCTATGTGATTTAGGTAATTTTCTGACGCTGTGGTATCTTTTTAACTCTACCTGAACTCATACATAGAGAAGAATAGATTTAAATTTATTGTTTGTTTTATTCAAGATTGCGCATTTCATGAATCTGGTAACTTCACATTTTCTGCATGCCCGACGGCAGTTTTGTAGGCATTTGAGAACACTCGCCTGAAAGAACTTTTATTCCATGATTACAAATTATTGTTTTTCTACAAGTAACAACCATTGTTACTAGTGCTGGAAAAATCACACAAATATAACTTCTACCCAAGTAATTTGGGTAAGGTCATTCAAGGTGAAGTTTGTTTTTATCGTATCCAGGGAGTAGAAATCAAAAATCATTGATTTTTTTTTTAAATCACGATTTATTTGATTTTTTAATTTTAATATAAAATTTGAACATTTTGATTCTTTGAAATTATTTTTGATTATTTTAATAAGTCTAAAAATTTTGATACAATTTGCGGCTCAAAAACTTGTGACAACGCATTTGTCGCGCTTCTTGCAAGAAAATTCTTGTCGCGATTTGTTTTCCTTCTGTCCTATACACTCGCTATACAGTGCCGAGTGAGGCACGAACACGAACGCATTTGTTGTGCTTTTTTCAAGAATATTCCTGTCTTCCTGTCGAGGCTTGTTTTTCTTCTCAACCTAAAAATTGACGTTGCCCAACAATTTCACGCATTTCGCTAGTTGTACACACTCGGATATTAGAAACAGATTAGGCATAAAAAAAGGAGGAAAACTCGTGTTTTTGTTTAAATTGTATAACGAAAAAGAATGGACTGAAAATATACAGTAATAAAATTTAGGTGTTACGTTTAGTTTAAAAATTTGTAATTATGTACTTCTTTTTTGTTGTTTTTGCTAAAAGCAGATACTCCTTTTGATCTTCGAGAAAACTTTTATATTATGTTGTTATCTGGTTCTGAATAAAAAAAAAATTGATTCAAATCATAATTTAAATTTAAAAAATCAAGCGATTTGATCATGATTGTAATCGTGATTTTAATCACTTGATTTTAATCAGTCCAACTCTGATCGTATCTCCAGAATAATCTTCTTATATTATCAATTGACATCAATTTTGATTCTGGGATTTCCAAAGCTATCTTCTATTTTCAAAATATGTATTGAAACTATCATTCATTTTCTTCTTCTTCTAATTCACCTAGCTGCTTGATTTATTGTGGATATTGTTACGAGATCTCCTACCACCGCCTCTGTCGTAAACGCAAAATGAGGGGTCGAAGAGAGAACGTCATCCTTCAAGGAGTCCCGTTTCGTGTGAAGAATTAGATAGACATCATCGAGACCACTCTGGAAGATTCTCCATAGGCGTACGCAAGTATAAAAAGGAAGACACTCCATCGCAACGGCGGAGAGTTTATCAGAGTTTCTAGGAGGGAGAGTTTTACAGAATTCCTAGTAGAGAAGTGTAAAAGTCGAAGAGTAGAGAGAGTTTTATTTAGTACAGAGCGTTGGATAATTTAAGTGATTATATTGTACTGTGTTGTGATAAAGAGTTGATAAAAGTAAATTGGTGTTGTTTGGAGTTTTGATAAACAAATCCAAGGATATATCGTAACAATATGTATATCAGATTCGGCACTATTAACACCACAAACAATGCAAAATGTCTCATTATAAAAGTAACTAGAGGTAAAAACTTCACTCAACAATACCAATAATAACGATAAAAATGTGGGTATCACAACGTGCAATGAAACGAACAAAAAACTAAATGGAATAGAATCGAATATTGAGTTTAGTGGAAGTTACAAACGCATTCAAACTTCACCTTGAATTGTGCTTGATCAACAGTAGTAATAATTTTAATCATATTCCAAAATTTCAAAATAATATCGCAGCGCCATTTCGACCAAGACTTCAACTAATAAACACCACTTTGACGCTGTATGAAACTTCTCACTAGAGGGCGTATCGCTTATCTTGAAATTCCATTAGTGATTTGAGAAAAATCATCGTCTGCATAAGCCAGGAGATCCCTGAATCTTGAACACGAGCTTCACTCAGAAAGAATATTAAAGGAAGGGGACTATTGTGTAGCGAAACCCGTAATCAGTTCGTAGCCATTTATTTCGTGTGATGATCCTTAAAACAGTTTTGTCGTGTTGGCAACACTGCGGGGGGGCAAAGTCGCACGAGGCCGCTGCTCAAGCGACGCCGACGTCTGGATGCGTCGCGGCGATTGGCCTTGACGCTAGGCGTCGGGCGCGGCCCTTTCTCCACTCGAATTATAAGAGTTCTGGAGAATAAAATGACTGAGTTATAGAAAAAAAATTTCGTTAAGCATTGGAATAACTTTTTTGTCTAGTAACTCTAGGGTTTCTGGTTGTTATCGGGCAGCTTATTTTGGGGAGCAGATAAATTAATACTTCCCTGTTCAACATAGCTTGAGTCTTTGTTTATCTAGTAGATTTCGTCTTTCCATGCGGCAAACACTAAAATTCATATTTTTGTTCCATGGGATCGGAATATTCGAATTGCATTGTATATGTAAGTCCTGCCGAGTGTCTCTGATAAGACCTTCAACAGGTCGAAACATCTGTCTTCACGGAGAAAAAGAGATGGTTAATCTGACAAAAAATCGTTTCGGTTGAACAAATAAAATGATCAGAATTCCACAATCAAATAGTTACTTGTAGGAAATGGAAATTTCAACTAAATATTTTGATTGAATTGAGTTGAACAAGTTTTTCAAATCATCCACGAGCTCTATGACAATCTGAGGGCCTTGGCTTCGTGAACAGTGATATGGGATATCCTGTTTCTTATGAAACAAAAATCAGAAACGTGAATAGCAAATAGTATTTGATGGTTTTAGAAAGGTCCATTTACTGGATTCGACTAAAACAATCCAGCAATCACCCCAAGAGATACAACTAGGTAACAGAATATTTTATAAAAGTAACGATTCAAAATTTTGGATTCAGCCATTTCAATACTCGAGATGGATGTTTCCTAGTTGTTTCTTGTTCCGTGCCCATTGTTGATATGATAATATATTTCCTAAAATTTTTATTGAAACCAAGTAAGCAATAAAGAAAATATTTCTGATGGAAGAATTCTCTTATATGTTGTTTCAATTGTGGGTTGTGATTTACAGATACGAACGTATATCTTGTTTGGTTTACTAACATATAGACGATTCATTTTTTCAAAACAAGTGCTTCTTTTTCATTCAAGAAAGTTCTTTCAAATTTAGAATTCTTCAGTTTTTTAACAAAAAAGTCATGATAAAATGGTTGAAGTTCCCTCAAAAGAATCATTTTTACCTTGTGGCATTGTATTTGTGAATGTGATGGTTTTGTTCATTGATATTCTGATATATTAACATAATGCGGTTTTTCTGTTGTAAAGAATATTGTATCGGATGTTTTCAAATTTGAATAAAATTTTGTGAGTCGAAGTATATTGGTTAGATCTTCCTGATTTTGAAACAGGTGTGTCAATAGGAGACCTTTACTAGGGCCCTAAGAAACTAAAAATGTTTTATTTTTTCTTGTTCCCAATTCAGAATAAACGGTTGAATCAGAAAGTGCGTTGAAACTCAGAATAAAAGGCTGTTTTGCAACTTTTTCGAAAAACAACCCTCCATTGCGAAAATTGGACCATGTAAAACTCTTGAAAAAACATATCTTTGGCATCGAAAACACATTGGAAATAGTTACAGGTCATTTCTGAGTACTGATCGTTCCACGGTTGACGTTTTATTTACGCATTATTTCCGAATCATGTCCTTTGTGTTCTCGCAAACAAATATTCACCATAAAGTGGAATGAAATGTTATCGAATTGTGACATTCGTTGAAATGTTGTTTCACTGTTTATTCCCAGCCTAATCGACAAACCGAAATTCCCGGTATACCATAAACGCCGACTGCTCGAAAACAAGTTTGTTTTGTTTGATGTCAGTGCATTCCTTCGAAACGATAATTACTGATTTTATCTGCTCATTGTATTCTCTTTTATCCGGAATAATATCGGTCGATTTTATTGCATGAAATTCTCTCGTTGACGGTCCTTTTTCTTATCGTTTCAGAGCACGTGTGGCAGGTGGTGGTGTTGAATAGAGGGCTGGGAACCGGCAGGATAGGCAACTACCGTTTATGCCTCACCGACAAGACACTAAGTCTCATCAAAAAGGACGACAGCAACACCGTCATCAACCTAAACCTGTCGAACATCAGGAGTTGCGGCAGTTTGAAGAATTACTTCTTCCTAGAGGTGAGTTGTTTCGGAAAGGATGACCTTTTCCTAAATCAATTATTGACTACCCCTCGTATTTGATTTTCCTAGTCTCTTTACTTCATTGTGCACACAGGCATCTACACGTTTCTCCACGCCTTTAGCAAAAAACAAGTTGCATTTGATGTTGGTTAATTTGTATAACAGTAACTTTCTCAAGTCACAATCTGCGAAATTACGAGGGTAGGTCAAAAAAAAGACAAATTTCTGAACGCTTCGTTTGATGGATCACTCTTGAGTCTTGCTTATCGTTTCAGGTTGGTAGGTCCAGCTTACTGGGGGCGGGAGAACTATGGATGGAGTCTGAAGACACGAACATCGCTCAAAACATCCATACGACGATATTCCAGTAAGTATTCATTGAAAGCTTTTTGGGCATTGGGGAAAATACCCAACTCCATTGAAATTTTGTCCAAACCATGATGGAAATGTATCTCTTTTATATTTTATCTATTGTTGGGTTATCTCAAACGGTAATTAAAAAATTATGAATACCATAGAGAGTATTGTCTGTCAATTGAAATCATCATAAGTATTCATGTGTCTCACTTCTATACTATGATTTTGACAATTACTTCGCCAACAAAAATGATGCGGTTTAAATAATATTGTTTTTGTAATGAAATTCGCTTGAAATCCAGTCTACCGCAAGGAAAACTCAAAGATATTCGAATTTATTTTTTATTGCCAATTTCTATTTCATAAGTGTTCTGAATAAAAGTCGTATATCGCGAATCATTACTAATCATAATTAATTTGGTTTAGCTACATTTTATTTGCGCAACACCATCTGTGGACAGTTTCTAAACAATAACAACAATATCTACCATATCTGCTGATAAATAATAAATAAGCGTGTCATCCCTAAACAAATGCAAACTGCATGTCATTAATAAAGTTTCCGCTCTAAGCTAAAAATGCCAATGCATAATTGATTGGGGTACCATACGGAGTGTTTTATTAATAATTCACAGAAATAATAATATCAACAATTAGAAATTGAAAAAGGGTTATAATCAGTTCAGTTTTGCATCCAAGTCACTGGTTACGAGGGTAAGACGAAGATTGCTCTGAAAAAATGATGTTCTAAAATTGTTCGTTTCCGTTAACCAGCTGACGAACGTCGGCCCTCTGAAGTCGGAACTTTTGCGAGCAATGGATCAACGAGGCCTTACGTTTTAACGTACGATTACCCAGCACGGTGGCCCGGTCTTCCGCTTGAAAGGCGAATGTGCTGACCTCTACACTACCGAGAACCACAAGATAAAATGAAAAATTTCAAATTACACACATAAAAAAAAATAATTTCATTTGTCTTAATAATCACAATATGGAATATTGAGGTATTTGAATGTAACCGGTTTCAATACTATCAAAGTCACTTCTCACCTGGCTTCTGAGTTTCAATAATTGGTGTAATCTTAACTAGTATTTATAATAGAAATCACAATGACCAATAGATGAAAATAAAACGTAGTTATTACTTTGGATCTCCATCAAAACACTTTGAGGACATTCTCATATATTAACTTTAGCGTTTCATGTTATGTCAGCAAGTGCCGCCAAGCTTTCTGTTCAAAATTCTGCAAAAATGAGTCAAGTCGAACCCCCAATTTGTTGATATTTCATTCAAAACTACTTATGTAACAGTGAAATTTGAGAATATTGATCCTAGCTTCACGTTCCTGCCTCTCGAAAAGATCGATGACAAAAAAAAGGTAAAGCTGGATATTTTTTCTCATTTCAAGTTTGTAATTTCCACCAAAGCATTATTATTTTTTTGAAAGCACTTTCTTTAGGAACTACGCATGCGTGTTAATAATAAACGTGATTGGATAAAAGGGGATGCTTAGCTTTTATCATTGGTGGCTTAAAGAGTTCTAGTTTTTTCGTCATCAGTTCTGTAATTTGTAAATGCGCGAAAGTAAATCACACTTTCTCTTGGAGAGTTGATTTTGCTGAGGTTGAAGTTGAAGTGAAAATTACTGTCACATTATTCCATCTCAACTGACCGACTAGTTTGTGGTGGGACAGCAAATCCGAACATAATTTTTTTTTCTGGAAATCTGTAATTGGAAAAAGTAAGCGAAGATACACTGATTTGCATAGAATCTGTCTGAAGTTTGTAAACCTCAGGAGAAACTTCTTTCGGAAAGGAGTTCCAAAGCTCAGCTGTTCTATTAATCCCTGAGTAAGAGAGGTTCGATATATCTCCAAATTCACAACAAAGGGGTGGGAATTATGTACTCGTCGGGTCATCCGTGTAGACATTGCCAAGGGTGGAATGATTGATAACAATTCAGAAGAGCACCGACCGTGAAAATATCTATAGAAGAGAGGCAAAATTCCGACCCTTCTATGATGTTCCAATGAAGTGAGCGAGTCTGTGAGCGAAGAATCACCGTAGAGTTCTAGCCCCGGACCAGCCTCGATAAACGTAATTCTCCGAAGTCATCGCCTTGATCGAATACGGCAATTTCGTCAGACGGGTTCTAAAAAAGCGATCCGTGGCGTCTGATATCTCAGATGATAACCCGATAAAAACGGCAAGACAAATACCTCCCGAAAACGCATTTCGCCTATGTACACACACGGTGGCGCCATTCACTCACACACATATTAATGTTACATCAAAAGGTCTCGTGATACGCTTGTTGATTATTTTTTTCGTAAACAATTTCGTGGAAACGTATTATTGTAAAAACGATAAAAAGATGATAAGGAGTCGCGCTCTCTGTTTATTTACATACGGCGACTGTTTACCTCGAACGCGTTATCTGGAACCGGGATCGAATTGGACACTCGTTGTCTGAGACGGTACCGGGGTCACGCGATAAATAGTTTGGGACCACTCTAGAGCATACCGCACGAATTCGATCAATACGTGTTCCTTGAAACGAGTTTTAATGGCTCGTCATGTTTGACCAACATTCACTTTTTCTAACAATAGATTCATACACATAATTTCGATTTGATTGTCCTTCATCCGTATAGATTTCTGTATCTCCAAAGATGTACAGGCCGGAGTTTCAGAACTATAGCAGTCGCAATGGGAATATGCTGAATCTTCTCTTTCTTTTTTCAGTGCAATGTCAACTAACAGCAAGCACGATGAGATGCGAGGCAGATCTTGTTCAGCTACAGAGTGCTCCAAACCGAATAACGCCTACAGAAAACAGGTCGTTTCTGGTTTACCCAAGACACCTTATTTCTCTCAAAGTAAGTAATCTGCCGTGCGCTTGAAATGTAGAAGTATATGTAAACTATTTCGGGTATGTTTAAGATGAAAATGCACAGCTGAACTTTGCAATGATGTTTGATTTTTTTCAAACCACCTGAAGTTGATTTTAGCACTTCAGCATTCTCATCTTCGACATAGCGGAAATTTTTTCTCTAACCAGTTTTGATATATTTGCACTCGTCTTTCATCTATCTTTCTCGAGCAGTATTTCTACTAATCTCTCATCCACATTAACTCAGTCAACTTTCATGTTTTCTCTTGGGTGACATTTCATTTCTACTAAAACTGTATAAAAACTCATGCATATAGTCCTGAGATTGAACCACTCGAGCCAATTGAATGGTTTATGTGGGAATTCTGGAAATTAAAAACTGCAGTACTATTTTGTAGTACATTGGATGGAACTGAAAAATTGCAAAGCAGGCCATTCCTTCAAATGCTGCTTTCGTGTCAGATTGTATCGATCTGTAAAATTACGTGAAATCTCTTCAAATATACTTCTACTTGAAATAAACAACCGGGTAGAACTAACAAACTAATCGCTTTTAACATACAGTGATGGGCAAATGTTTATACTTCATACCGACAGCTTTCATTATTCTCGTCTGAAGGATACAATGTATTTCTCAAAGTTCTGGATCTAGTCCTCGGATTACCTGTGAATGAGATTCAGGATTACCCAAACAGTATTTTCAACATTCATTCATGCGCATCATTTGAAAAATTCGTTTAATTTTGGAATGGAATCCTTCACGTTTATATATAGTCATCGAGTAAATGAGTGCATACACTCTAATATTCATGAGAATGACTTGAACGACGTGAAAAAATTACTACCATGAATATTTGGAAAATAGCGCCAAAGGATCCTTCCCGCCCTGTGGTCGTTTTTCATTTGTCATTTGAAAAGCCTCTCAAGAACCAATGTCAAATATATCTGGAGAAGATTCGGAGATCTCTATAAAGTACAAAGCATATTCCACAGAAAAAGGTTATACGAAAGGGTTATAGGACCCATAAAAAGTTATGAAGCAGCCGAAAACCGATCAACTTTTGTACGACCTGCGAATGTGGGCTCAAGTATATTCCTGCCAAATATATTCGGTGGCTAGATTCAGAGTTTTGATTTTGAAGTACGCTGAGGTTCAGCAAATATCCGTTAGAGTTTTCAAAGAAAAATTTCGGTACGGCCACTGAGTTCGCTACTCAGTTATGTCGAGCTATATCGGTGATTGTGATTTTTTGTCGCAGCGATAGGCAGTACGTCTTGCGCAGGGACCATAATCAGCCATCAGCGCACTCAATCATTGCCCCTCACAGACAACCCGACTACCACATACGCACCCCCTGCTACAGATTACATCCCCATACACCCTTCTTCACGAGCCACCATCAACACCATCAATAAGCGGTCCAACCAATCGTCGAAGTGTATGTATTCCTTTCGCTCACTTTCGTTCTCGTCTTCGTCTTTTCGCTGTTGATGTGCGATTGTTTTGTCGTTTTCGTTCGTCGGCCGTCGTCGCTTAGTTTCTCTCGGTAATCTTGTGAAAGACGGTCGAGTAGATTTTGACAGAAAGAGGCCCCGAGACCGAACCTTTGGGAACTTCGTAACATCCCATACGTCATGTATTGCAGCCTGAGTGAGGTTTCATATCATGATAACGGAAAACTGTCAGTGGTTTTTGAAAGAGTCGGCTTGAATACTGAGAAAAATTGAGCGTGTATAGGTCGAACGATACTTTTAAAATAGCTTTTAATGTTTCCTTTCGAGCATTGAGGAAACAATTGTTTGCCGTGTGTGAAGAAGGTCATGAAAAAATCTAACTTACAATTTTCTGCATACTCATCACTCATTTGTTTGCTAGATTTCGATTAAATTAACTCGTATTGTTTAGTCAGGAAGAATAATATTGTCTTGCTGAAGTGAAGATTGCTGTCTATGTAGTATGAAATGCTTATCATCGATCTTGCATTTGAAACAAATGTTCATTTAATTTTGTAGACCACATTTTGGAAAACGTGAGTTCAGGTTTTTTCGTCGACTTCCCTTAGGAGCTGGTAGAAATGTTGTTTGTCTTGTGTGTGTTTGATACCTATTGTGGTTTTCAATCAATGTCATTGTATAACAATTGACCCATTTAGTAATAGTCCATGAATGAGAAGAGGTAGTTAATGTTGGAGAAAGATGCACATTTTATTCTTCAAACAATATGGTTTGAAGTATCAGAAGAACTTGTATATAATATAATTATTTCTGATTGAATTTTCTATCGATTGATCTATCAGTAGAATAATTCTTAGTAACCAAGTGCATATAAAGATTATGTTAAAGCTGGTTTATTGCGTAATACCAGAATTTGATGAAAGAATTTTTGAATCTTGTTTGTTATTATATCATTTCGAAAAAATGCTGGAAGGAAGTGTAATGAGGTATAAAGGTGAATGAACGCATGCATTTTTTTTTCAGAGCTTTATATTAAAACAAAAATCATTTTAATTTTTTTATAATCCATATAAATAACAGAGAAAAAATCACTGGTTCGTATTCAGTATATCACTTCAAAGAACGTTCTTGACGTGTTCGGATAAATTTGAAAATACTATATTTTGATAAGTGTATATCGTTTAAAGAAGGTTACTTTATCACATGAAAGGAAGAAACGGTATATTTTGAACAAATACTCCTTGAGATTTCACCGAACCAGTAAGTAAATACATAAGTCACTTGAAAAATATACAAACATTATTTCAAATAAAAATATGCTAGAGAACATAATAGTAAAATTTTTTTTAAAATATTCAGATTTTTACTGTTTCGTTTCTCTTCGAAGATTATTAAAAATTCTAAGACCTTTGTGGAAAATACTATTTTGTTGAAAATTTGTCCTGTTTTTATTTAAATGTTTTCACAACTTCTAGTAGAATAGCTGTGAATATCATTGACGAAAGTAATACCGTTTGAAAAATAAGTTGGATATAAATTATTGAGAACTTTGTACATTATTATCATTGTATTCATTATTATAGTTTGTTCGAAACTGATAATTCGAGTTTTCTCTAGCATCTGTTCAATCTAATTCGTCCAAATAAATTGATTTTCATACCTAGTTTCTTTGCTACATATTGCCATATAAGTACTAGGAGAAAGCTATGCCCTCAACTCATAGAGGGGGTAATCATTCCATAGTATGATTAATCTACTACTCAATTCCTAATCCCACTTCCGACTTCTCTCATGATTAATAACATTTATGGAAAAACTATAGAAAATTTTCAATAACTCCATATATAAGGATGATCTACTACTCAAGTCCTAACCTTACTTTCGCCTTGCAGGTCGAGAACGTTGCGACAGCATGCCTTCGCGTCCGAGAACCACCAGCGAGGGTACGCACGTGGTACCCGGCTTGCGCCCTTACTTGACCCCGCACCGCTCCCACGGCAGGGACATATCGCACAGCCCGCCATCAGGCAGCCCCATAAGCCCGCCGAGCGTCGGGTGCTCAACCGATTCCACCGGATCGTCGTACAGCTTGACGGACGAGACGGACATGTGTATGTTGAACGAGTGCCCGGAGTCGATCAGATACAGCGGACCGTTGACTCCCGACGAGGCCATCGCCGAGGAGGATTGCCTCGAGAGTCCTTGCGGTAAGTGTACGGGTATTGGCCACTTTCGAATGACAATTGTCAATTGATAGATAATTCTAAAGAAGTGCGGCAACATCGAATGTGCTGCCAACCAAACGCCAAAGAATAACAAGCGGAAAATTTTATAGTCAGTGCAGATGTTCAAATGCATTTTCATCATTATATTAGTGCCAATGTCGATGACGTGAAAAAGTTCTTTAATCTATACACGATATTCTGTAAATGATAATTTTCATTCCCATATACGTACACAAGGAAACTCATGAAGTTGAATTTGAAAAGGGGTTGGATACCTGAAGATCATTGGTCTGGAGTCTGGGGTGTCGAACAATGATCTGTTTTGAGAACCGTAAGGAATGGTTTGTTGACCAGTTATGTAAAAACCGTTCGGTTATTGACGTGGTGAATTGAAAAATTTCATGAATGAAACCTTTCATTGCTAGATGGCGCTGCGCTTTCTGAAGTAACACCCCGCTTTTCTTTTAGGCATGTACGACAGCTACGTCCCGATGGCTCCTCCTAGCTCAGACGACGGCTACGTGGATATGTCGCCTCGAAGCCGTCTAAACACCCACTCGCCCTCCGTAAGCGTTAGCAGCGTGGTATCCGGCACCCCATCGACCGATATCCGCTTCTCCGACTACCCCCTCGACAAAGTCTCTTCTTACTTGGTCTCCGAAGACGACGACGCCAGACCGGCGAGAGCCTACTCCGTCGGTTCTCGCCCGGAAGAATGCCGGGGAAAGCGCCACGTAGAGTTGGCCGGCACTCCGGAGGATGCCAGAGTCAGATCTTTCAGTATGGGGTCGAAGACAAAGAAAGGGCACAGCAGGGTATTGCCGCATCACCATCACGCAGGCGGAAAGTCTATCAGCGCTCCGATACTGTCCAACTCGAGGAGCCACAACTCGATCGACCCCATGGATAATTTGATGGAGATGGACTTCTCCAAAGGTTCGAACAACGCGTTGAACAACAACTCTTCCAAGACGCCGAGTGGATACGTCGAGATGAAGCCCGGAGTGGAGATCTTCCCCAGGAGGCAACAGAACCCTCCGTCGCCCTACATGGACATGTCAGCAGGGTCGGCGCCCTACATGGACATGAGCGGTGGATCCCCGAAGAGCGCAGAATGTTCGACCTTCGTCGACATCAACCGCCAGTACAAGATGCCGATGAACAACAACTATGTCGACATGGACCACGGAAGGAACAAGGCGAAGCTGCACGCCGACTACTTGGACATGTCGGCCAACAACCAGCGGAGGTCGGACCGCGGCTCGTTCAGCTCTCACCTGTCTTCGTCGTCGTCGCCGAAGAACAGCGACTATATGCCACTCAGCTTCTTCCAGCAGGAGCAGCAGCCGAAGACGCCGGACGGGTACGTCGAGATGACGCTCGGCAAGAAGCACCAGAGGCAGAGCAGCTTGGACAGCAACCAGATCAACGCCGTCAATGAGGACTACCTCAACATGTCGGTGGGGTCGAAGAAGAAGCCCGCTAAGAAGGAAAAAGCTGCGTCGCAGCCGATTTCCATTCACCCCGCGAAGAACTCCTCTAGTCCAATTTCTATTTCGTCGCTGTTGGGGAGGAAGTCTTCGACGGGGACTCCCCCGAAAATGCATCTGCCGTTGTCGCCGTGGAGTGCAACTCCGTACTGTAGCCTGCCCAGGCAGAGGACTAGGAAGGATTCGAGAGACAGCTCGAGCTCTAGTGTCACTACGCCCAGCAGTTCCAGTACGATATTCCCGATGAGCTTGAACAGCCCCAGTTCTCCAATGAAACCAGCCAAGAACGAGGCGGCGACTTCCGCTTTGAAGATTCCCGCTATCCTGAACGCCATCTACAAGAACAACAACAAGGTCAATGTAGGCAGCGACTATGCTCCCATGGACTTCGAGGTCAATAAGAAGTCTCAGACTTCCGGCGCTGAGTTCGACGTCAGGAAGCAAGGCAAGGAGAACAATCCTTCCGACTACGTTAACTACTCCCCTGCCGAAAGGAGCATCGTCGATGATCCTATGAGCGACTACGCCATGATGCAGCCTAGAGCTACGGAACCTGCTAGGGTGCCACCTCTGAGGCCGGTGTCCGGAAGTTTCGAGTCGGGGGCTTCGCCTCTGATGGGGAATTTGTCGCTGATGGGCGTCAAGGAGAGCCAGTCGATGTGTTTTCGGCCCATCAAGGAGGACGTTAAGGCTTCACCGTTGAGTGATGAAGCTGCTGCTAGATTGGGTGAGTAGTTCTTTCAATAAAGAGTTCTGAGTACTGTTTTTGAAGGACAGCTCAGTCCTATGCACCTAGGCTACTTGTGCAGTTTATAGTTTTGGTCTTGTCTTTAAACACGCACGTCTCCTTTAAACCAACAGAGTTGTTAGCAGTTTCATTACGGGATTTGAATAGTCGCTGATATATTGGGGAACCGAAACAGCGACCTTCTTTCTTTATTATTTTCAAAATAACATTTCATTCACTGCAATAAATCCTTATAACACCGCATAGCGAATTATATAACTAAAAATACAAATGCGAGTTTCACAAACCTCTTTGGGCGCCAGAAAAATTGTATGGCATCCAGTTCGTCCTTCATATTTCCAAAGAAATGAAATCAGTGGGTGCAAGGAGGATAGGTGATCACTTCAAAATGCAGTTGTTTCAAAATTCTTCACATCTGAACATAATATTTTTTGACTATTATTTTTCTTGAAAATCCAATTCTACTTGTGAAATGTGAATCACACAAAAGCTTCTCAACCTCTGTACCGCAAACTACTAGGTTTTCAAAAATATTTCATTTTGATCCTGCTAGAAAAACCGTATTGCCGAACCTCATCTAATAGTTGTCCATCCGTGTCAAGGGGGAGTCCCATTTTTATAGGGTCCTCTGATATGTTTTCGGTTCCCAAAATGAACATCTAATTTATCATTGAGATTTATTCTGCTGATGACCTGAAATCTCATCTGTAATTGGTTTCTCGTCATAAGCGTTACGCCCTCTGGTGTCTGTCGTTATAACATAGCTATGGGCCGTTAGTATCATTTTTCAGTGTACTATTGTTTTTGTTTTTGAGGGCTACCCAACGCTTAAAAATCAATTTGAATGTTGAAAACAAGCTTGTAAATAAAAGAAGGACATGGATTAAGATGCTGAAAGTTTGCAAAAACGTGTCAATTCATATGAAGATGGCCCATAGCTGGGTTTAAATTTGTACCACGTTTGCTGTCTGTTTGTTGTCTTAAGCTGAGAAGCCAATAGTTGCTGCTTCTCCCCCGATGTGATATTTTCGAAAAAAAAAAACATTATTTCTTATTCATTTCTGTACATATGATCAACTTATTTGTTTCGTTGGTAGAATATGACAATCGTGCTTGTTTTCAATTTGATTTGAATCTTTTCAGAGAATCCAGCGATTGACCATTCGTCACCGGCCGCAGAAACCTCCGAACCCCGTTCGTCGGGTGAGTGCGTCTCCCCCGCTGCCAAAATATCTCGCCCGAACTCTGTCGAAGGCGACAAAGCCACCAAAGCATCCAAGGGGGCCGTGTCTCGGCCCAGTTCTACATCCAGCGAGCTGTGGTCGAGTTCCTCGACGCTGGTCAGTTCTCGACCGGAGTCCGTCAATTCGGATCGCCCTCAGAGCGACACCAAGACGGAAAAGCTGCATTACGCGAGTTTGGACTTGGCGCAGGCGCAGGAAGAAGAGGAGAGCTGCAGCCCCAAGTCGAGCGTAGATTCGATGGCGCCCGAGTCCACTTTCGTCTACGCCGAAATCGACTTCATGAAAAGCGAGGGTTTGAAATTGAAGCCGAGCAACAGCCAAAGTTTACTGAGCAATGCAAAGGTTAAGAATTAATTTTAATTGATTTTAGACCGCCGAGAAACTTTTTACCGGTACCTGTGATCGGAAATGATAGGAAAAGTTCTCTGTTTTCGTTGGCAGTCCCTAGGACTCGTCGATTGTATGTAGTTTTATGTGTTGAGTGACTTGGAGTTTCGGCATATTCGCTGTGAAAATCATGATGATTTCTAACAGTATTTCATCGAGTTTGCTCAAGTTACCCAATTGGTGCTAGATATTCTGGGAGGGGGGGGTAGAGTGGCGTAGGAGTGGCTTTATATTACTACTCATTTAGAGATAAAAGTCCATTGAGACTAGGCTGCTATTACAGTTGGCTTCGGGCATACTCTGTAAGAATTCTGATTTGCTACCATTGCCCCGAGTTACAAGATAAACTCTCCAGAGGTATGCGGGGTTCGGTAACTTTCGAGTATGGCAGCGAATATGTTGAATGAAAACTTTTTGTTATTCAACTTACTTTTTTGTAAATTTGTATATATTGTTAAGTATATTTTAAATAGACGTTAGCATTGAATGAACAGTCACCTCCTGTCCCAGTGGTAGGTCGAACGGAGTGCAGCTATTTTTTGTAAATATTGTACATACTTTTTTGTTTCGTATGGTAGTAGCAGAAGTTTTCTTTTTCTTTTGTAAATATACGAGTCAATATCCTATAAGTAGACGTTTTATATTTATTGTTGTAATATTTAACGAATAATAATCACAGATTAATGGCTTTTCTCTTGTAGGTAGAAGTAATATCGTATACGGGGTGAGTAATAAAAACGGCTCCGATTCTTTGAAAGCTGACGCTTAATTTTCAACTGTTCCTGTTATCCTTTCATTTGTCGAGAGCTGTTCTTTGCGCCCCCACTATCATTTTCAATATAGGTAATTTAAGTTATTATTGAAAGATAAAGGCCTCTTCTGTGTTTATTTTAGCCAATAATAACGAAAATGTGCATTTTGTCTCACCATTTTAACGGAATAGACTGAAGTAGGAAAATTTTGTCTTTACTCGAACAGCATTAGGATTGTTGAAAAATAACATCTTTCTGCGCCCGACTGAATCGCTGGTCTCCATGCGCAGATGAGATGTACAGGGTATCGGCAAATTCACTCTGACTCTGCCAAAAGTCTGGCTCTTTTATTCAGAATTCAACATTTCGAAAACATATATCGGTTGAAATTTGCTGGCACCCTGTATCTAGAGTATTTGATAGTAAAGTTTTTACCTTATTGTCCTTGTTGAACATATCATGGCGCACGATTGGACTTCATTGATTTTTTAATTTTACAACTGAATTCGATGTGAGTTAGACTTTTCATTGAAAATCGTGTCGATTGCTCTGAAAAATACTGTTTCGTAAATGCTATTGAAACCTAGACACGATTATTTATTTCTTATCTATTGGATTACGTGTTGATACACATTTTTAGGGATGTTTTTAAATGTTGTTGTGAGGTTATATAGGCAAATTTTTGATGTTATTGTTGATGGAGATTCGGTTTGGATTGCTACAAGTTTTCGTAATTATTAGAGTAGGAAGAGCTGCCTATAAATTTCTTACAAAAAAATAAAGTGCGAATCCAGCAGGCAGTTACACCAATTTTTTTAAAGCAATTGTTAATAGAAAACTTTTGAAAAGCAACTTTCGGCTACCGCCGATTCATCTGAAGGAATGGGAGTAGAATAAACTTATCCTCATGATATTTGAATGGAGTATTTGGTGAATTATTTTTTTAATGATAGTTCTTTCGAGCAAATGAGAAGTTCCGACCAATCATCACCATTTTTTTTCCAACCTCCCCCTCCCAATCATCACCATTGACTGCAATAAGGAGGTGGGAGATGATCGCTATGGCGAAGAATCGGCTATTGATTACTACTGATTTAGAGTGAAATGTCTCGTGAGGATAGATTTGTAGTAAATGAATTGAAATCGTAATAATAATAGTAAATAATAAACAAAAATATATTAATTTTTCTTCGTTATAGGAATGTATCTTATCGAAACCTGAAACAATCTACAACCGTTTCTTCAGCAACAACCGAGTATTTTGTAAGCATAGTCGGTTTGAAATTGAAAGTGGAAATTTTCGAATCCCAGATTAGATAATTGATAACCGAAGCGGGTCTTCTGGAGATTTTGTATTGCTTTGTTGTAAGGTCGAGTTGGATATAGTCGAACGAGTTGAGATGAGGTTTTAGTCAATGTTATTTTCATGTACCACTATGTATACCCACTTGGATTCTTGTAAACCATCTGACGCTTCATTGTTTTTTTATTGTAACGATTATCAAGAATTACAAATAATAAATAAAACGAGCACGAAAGCTTTGTATTATTTCAATTTTCCTGGGTATTTGCACACATGTTGTGGGAACACATGTATGAAGCTGCGGAGTGTATTCCAAACAATTCCTATGATGAATCCTGCGAACCAAATGTGATATTTGACTTTTACGATATAACTTAGAAAGAAGGATGAAAAAGCACATCTTGTGTTACAGAAAATAAATGGTTGTCCTACACCAAATTACCCTTGAGGTTGTAATATCAATTGTGTTGAATAAACTCGGATTATGCCAGTGCAAAGGACAAGGTTTGATAGGGTAGTTCAATCTTATAATTGATATTCCCTTGCGACCAAATCTATAATTTCAAGCTGGTCGACTGATTTCTGCAGAGCTCAACTTGGCATTGAAAGTCCCATGAACCGATATTTGTTGTCCACATTTGTATGCACTGAAACAATCAAATTGAAAAATTCCATGCTGAAGTCCTTTCTCATGCAATTCTGATGGAAGCTTGAGGCATGATACATGATCTTATTGAATTATACAATCCAAAAATTGATGGGCTTTTGAATAGTATTCAATAATAGCAATATATATCATACAAGACGATAAATCTTTTTATCGTTGAGTATAATGTATTTTTTATCACACACGTTTCTTGAGAAAAATAATTCATAAATACCTTTAGTTATTGATCTCACATAGTTTTCCCATAAGAGAATATAACTGATCGTAATTCTTAGCATCAGACGAAAAATATCTCATGAAAATCTCTATCAACTATCTGGGCCATCAACGTCCCAGAGGGTAAGTATGTCAGGTTGTAATGCTGAGCATGTTTAAGTGAACTCAATATAAGTATTCGCACCCTGTATGCGAGTTTCATTCAAACATATGGGAATTCATTTGAGAATTCCTCTCACGAAACACCCAATGAAAGAAGTCTCTGTTTCAGTCTAGACGAGATATGAGATTTCAAGTGTAAACTTTTTGATAGACAAAACATCGCCTTCGCGTGTGATCAGCCCGACGAATGGTTCCATTCATCCAACGTGGGCGAGCGTGCATGAAAAGAAATGCAATTTTTGCATGATCGACAAAAATGATGGGCTGGCTCGAATTGGGTGTGAACGAAGAAAGTCGCTTTTTGAGTTGAACGGAAGTCGCGCTAGAAAGAAGATCGAGAGATCTCCGCGAGCGGAAATCGCGCGTTGAGCGCAGGGGGGATTCGTAGTCCCTCCTTAAATTATGGGGGCGCGTCTCAAGTCACGAGGGCAGAAGTTAATTACAATCAGGAAAAATAAGAATATTAGTAATTCGTGTGCATAAGTGTCGTTTGGCTTTGAATATATTCGTATTTGGAAACCAAGAAAAAAATACAAGGTAGACAGAAGACCAACTGGTATGTCAATTTTTGCTGTGTGTTAACGTAAATGACCATTTCATTCACTTTTGGGAAGAGAATCCATCATTTATTTTATGTATGTTGTTTGAATCACAAGTTGCGAAATCTTTCTGACATCGAGTATTTATTGAGATGGGCCGTAGGGCGGCCTATAATATACATTTAGCCAGTAGGGCAAATTTACAAGCATTTATAGACTACATCAGATTTTTTGTAATCTGAGTACACATTTTTCTGTTTTTGGAATTTTCATTATTCTTATGCATAACAAAGACCATTGCCGGTCTCAGTTCATTTTTCAATATTTTGATTAAATTGAATAGTACGGTAAATGTCATTTTTTTTGTTATAAATTGTTTTCACTGCATATTTCTTATGTTATATATATTTTTTTAATCTATTTTGTAAGTTCCTATTTTCATTTCGTTGCTAATATACTGCTTAAAATTATCAGAGAATTTCATTTCCAACAAGTCGCCTTATTTCAGAGTACAGAGTTAGAAAGACAAAAAAACCCTAGGTTTCTCACTTAAGACCTTTTCTTCGTGCAAAGGGCCGAATTCGTGCCTCTTTCAGAAATTGCCTTAACATCCAAAATTTGACGTGGAGAAATCTACGTCCGGTGACAGTCGCTGCCATTAACGAAAATAATACCCTTTCAGCAATTACCACACTAGTAACAGAGCGGAGGGATTGTAAATTGTAAAGTTGTCTATTCTGTAAACATATACTGATACAGATAGGTTGAAATAGAGGTACAGTGTTAGAAAGAAAATATTGAGAGATTATTGTGGGTACCTAGAAGGGCAATAAAAGTAAAAACAACAATTACAAACCCTACCGTTCGTTACAAGGTAAAAACCCTGAAAAGTATCACAAGTTGTAAATAAAAAAGTAGTATGACGAATCCTACTTAAAAAATTGGATTTACTCTGACAGGAAGTTCGGGCGAGCCTTCTCCACAATGTGTGGAGCCATCTGTTTTGAAAGGTCAAAACCAAATCGCAAATTTTTTATTTTCCATTAAGGGGGTACAGCCTTTGAAAAAAATCGAGAACCCCTGCTATAGTGAATAGAATGATGTCATAAAGGCGGAGATGGCTAGTTGGTTTAGTCGAATATCTGAGGTCAAGTAACGCTCAACCGAACAGCAATGATGTGGATGGGCAACCAATCTTGGGCAGACTTTCATTCCTTATCCCCTCCCGCACTAGGAATCATACGTTGAACGGAAATACGTCGTTAATCTTCAGCTCGCACTAATTATTTTTCTAAGGTTGTCGAAAAAAAAAACCATTGTTTACTATTAACTGTTCAAATTAAAGGAATTGAATTGTAAACGTCATTTCATCTACTCGAGATCATGGCATCACAAATAATTTGATAGTTCTTGAGTTCCAATAAAGTGTTACTGGACTAAACCTTCACATATTTAGTGCTTCTGGGTTCAAATAAGTTGCATCTCATTTCAAGAATAAGCTATAATGAGTTATGTTGAGATATTGACGTTGTACATGCGAATTTACCTTATTCCTGAAATAGACTCTAATAGTTTGAAGCACTCCCTCATCTCTCATTCGGAGCACAAAAAAATTTTCAACTATTTTGCTGTTACATACATCTTGAGTTAGACTCTGACGACTGGGTATAGCCTATTTATATGGTTTCAGGTAAATTGGAGTGCTTATCACTTTACCTGGATTCGGAGAATTTTCATCAATATTAATTGCTGTAATTTATACGGATTCGGATAAGTATCATCAGCATTGATTGCCGCACTACCTGCCGTCATGATATTTGTTATTCTTGAACTTCTCAAAATGGGATTCCATATTCGGTTGGAGTTCACAGCTTCTTTTCTCTCTATTGCCTCCCATACCAGTCGGCTATGGTATCCCTGGTTGGCGGAGCTGTTTTCAAACGGAATCCTGTGCTTTTCCTCACTGAGTGAGTGTTCCTCCACAGCCGACTTGTCAGTTTGCCCTAGTCTCCAGTTTCTTTCATGCTCTTTTAACCTTGTTCCCATGGATCTTTTGGTGGTACCGATGTATACCTTCCCACAGGTGCATTGTATGCGATATACTCCTGCTGCTGACTGCTGATAGAGGGTCTCTTTTGTATTTAGCCGACTTGAGGCTCAATTGTATCTTTTTGGTGGGTTTGAAAACTGTTTTATTGTTGTATTTTCTCAAGTGTTTTCCAATTATGTCTGTGACCCTCGGGATATATGGCAGAAGCTTGTGCAACTATCTGAGCGTCCTTCCTGTTTTGAACCGTGAAACTCTTCAGTTTCATGGCCCTGTTGATCTCAGGTACACTGTATCCATCCGATCTCAAGGTCACTTGAAGATGTTTCAGTTCTTTCTCTAGATGCTCTGGTTCACATATTCTTCGAGCACGTTCCGTTAGAGTAGATATGACTCCTCTCTTTGGCTAGGATGGTGGTTCGATAGTACGTGCAGGTACCTATACGTGTGAGTAGGTTTTCGGTATACTTTGTGGGTTAGTCCAGCACCACATTGTTCGATCAGTACATCTAGGAATGCTATCCACTGGTCCTGTTCAGTCTCCATGGTGAACTTATTGATGCTGGGGTGTTGAGCGTTCAAGTGGTCTAGGAAAAAGTTTAGAGCATTCCTTCCATCTTTCCATATGACGAAGGTGTCCTCCACGTAACGTAACTACAAGGTCGGCCTTAAATCAAAAGTGTCGATCGCTTTCTCTTCAAAACGTTCCATGAAGAAGTTGGATGTTACTTGGCTTAGTGGATTTCCCATCGCCACGGCATCTATTTGCTCATAGAAGTTTCCCCTCAATTGAAATATCACTCGGAAACAAGTAGGCTAGCTCCCTCAGAGAGTCTTCACCTTGTAAAAAAAGTATTGCTGAAACTGCACCTAGAGCTTAGCAACCGAATAAAACCTCAAGAATGGCGAGTAAAAACCACAAAGTGGAGTTTGAAAAACTACACAAGCCTGGAAGTTCAGCCGCCCCACGCTTAGACTTGTACATAGTGAACAGACCGGGTTCTCACTGAAGACAAAATGTTAGTGTTAGCACGAGTCGGTAATTTCGCACCAGGTACCAAACGAGGAAATTATCGCCAATACGGAAGCGGCAATAAAGTATCTACAGGATGAGGAAGCGGAAGTAATCAGAATTGTGACAGCGAATATTCTGACCAAGGCACGACCCCCAAAATGCAATATCCCAAGTCCCAAGAAGAGAGATTGCAGCCTTAAGAAGCTTGAACTCTGATGAGGGTATCACGATTCTTCCAACAGACAAGGGGAATACCAAGGTTCTTCTAAAAACAGAAGAATATACAATATCAAAACTGAAGAACTTCTAGACCCTTCGAACCACCGCAAACTCAGAGAGGACCTAACCCAATATCAAGGTTGAGGAATGTCAACAAACTCATTGAATCTTCCCCACAGACGGAAACCATACAGGTACATAAACCCAATATGCCACTGAGACCAATAGTCAGTGCCTCAGGCTCGCCTACCTATCATTTGGAAAAACATCTGGCCTCGCTCCTCCAGCCTCATGTAGAAAGATCAAACTCCTACGTTAAAGATTCGACAGACTTCGTTGGTGAGATTAAAGGCTTAACTTTGGAGCCGGCAGATATTATGGTCAGCTTCTATGTCGTGTCCTTGTTTATACCAACGTCCCACTGGAAGACTATCTGATGGAGCTAGCCTACTCGTTTCTGAGTGATGTCGTCGGACTATTTATAGCATGTCTCACGGGGAGTTTCTTTCAGTGCAGGGGAAACTTCTATGAGCAACTGGATGGCGTGGCGGTGGGAAGTTCGCTTAGCCTAGTAATATCCAACTTCTTCATGGAATGTTTTCAAGAGAAAGCAATCGACGCCTTTGAATTAAAGCCGACCTTGTGGCTACGTTACGTTGATGACACCTTCGTCATATGGAAACATGGCGCTCGAAATATTTTCCTAGACCACTTGAAAGCTCAACAACCCAATATTAATTGGGGAGCCCAAGCGGGGATTTCGGGAGTGACTAAAGCGCGGCAGATTAATATACAGGGGGATACCTTGTACCCGGTTAAGTACTTCCACCATATATGAGCCCATATATACCCTGAAACGAGTATATTCCACTAATCTGACAATTCGAGAGAGACCTAAAGAAGGAGGAGGGCTACAAAGTTGTAAAAAAAAACGTCATCTCGACATTCTCGAGCGTGGCTAATTTTATTTTTATTTTGAAGGGAATAATTCAAGAATTGCAAAAAAATATAATCTGACGTATTCCACAAGCCGAAATAATAAAAATTCATCGATAAAGTTCAATGCGTGCTGCTACACGCGATGCCTATATTCCTCTCATCACGTTTCTTTTTCTCTCTCATTCTTTCTTTATCTATTGCACTCTCACTCCGTCCACTCTGGTTTCTTTTGCCATGATGCCATAACAGTTGATCACACAGTCTCGTTGGTGGTATGATATTGTTTACAGCGAATATCCAACGTTTCAAAATTTTAATAATTCAATTGCTTAAAATTATTATCTTATAAATACAAGTATTCTACTAAAAAAACATGCACTTTTTTATTTGCATGCTATTTCCTGAGATTTTCAATTAAGTTCAATGATTAAAAAAAAATGGCAGAATGGGCGAATCCCTCCAGATAATCGTCAGATTATGAGACTGCAACGTCTAGGGCGTAATGATGAACCATATATATATCTTAATCTGACGCGCTTGTGTATTTCAAAATGACGAATTTTTTTTCATATTCTGATATACATTATATAACATTTTTTTCATTTTATCATCTAAGCTTCGCAACTCAATAGGTCTCTATGACGCTCGAGTAAATCCCGATTTAGCATCGAGTTATGAATTTATACTGTGGAATTATTTATTTTGTTAAAAAGTGACGTTACCTTCTTTTCTATTTTATATATGTGTGTAATGAAAATAATTCTGAATATATTTATTGAACGAATATGTTGCGAGATAAATATATACATTTGTTGCATATATTGGAATATTTCTAAAAAACTCTACAAAAATCTAACGTAATATAACAGCCTCATATTATACTCTAATTATAGTTCTTCTGAGCAGAAAAATGAATGGACGGTCCAATATCAGCACTAAATATTGGTTTTTCGGGAGCCGAAACAACAGCGATTTTCCTAAAACAAAAACAATATGACATCAAATTATTCTGGTATGTTTTATGTCTAGTATATGAAAATATTCGAAACCGAAATATAATAAATTCTAAGCAGGGCTCAACAATCACTTAGCAACACCCATTCGAGGCGCTCCCATCATTTTTGAAATATGAAAACTTTCCCAACAAACAATATTTTTATTGTTGGTGAAAGGTATTTTTGGTAAAATTCCGTTAATCAGGCTTCGCCTCTATAATAAAAAAAATTGGTGGAACTTACGTATTTTGGCCTCCTAAATAAAAAATTCAAATGGAATTGTTGGGGCTCTCAACTCGTTTCGGAGATACGGCCCCCCCAAAGACAGGAAATCGGGATTTTACGCCTATGTTTGTTTCTCAGCCAATTCCGCTCGAAATTCCTCCTTCTTTCTATCAGCACAATACACACATTCTATATCACCTTCTTCATCAGAATTATACGCATTTTTCATTTTTCAAATTCTACTGTTTTACTAACCTCAAATTCCTATGACGATTTACATTTTAGAGTTTTGTAGTGAAAAATGCTTATAATTCGGTTACAAAGTGATGAAGAAGGTGTTATAATGTGTATATTGTGCTGATAGAAAGAATGAGGAATTTATAACGGAATTGGCTGAGAAACAAACATAGGCGTAAAAGTATACTCAACTACTTTTCTTCGGGCTTGAAGGCTGTCGTTCTTCGGAATTTCTTCCTAACGTTTCGCTAGCGCGAGTGGCCAGCTTCTTCGAAGCTTACTCATTTCCGATGACTAAACGTTTCGATTTCTTTAGGCGTATTTATATTGATGCAGGTAATCTGGAGTGTTAATTACTTCTGTTGGGTTCGGGAAATATTCATCATATTATTAGTTGGCGCTCTACCTGCCGTGATTTCATTAGTTACTCTTGATTTCCTCAGAATGGGATTCCAAATTCTGTTTAGACTCAACGCTTCTTCTTTTCTGTTGAAATTGTCCGTATGTTTTCGGATCTCTATCGCCTCCCGTACCAGTCAGCTATAGTAACCTTGGTTGGGGGCGTAAAACCCAGATTTCTTGTCTTTGGGGGGCCGTATCTCCGAAACGAGTTGAGAGCACCAACAATTTCGTTTGAATTTTTTGTTCAGAAGGCCGAAATACGTAAGTTCCAAAAATAAATTAATTTTCGAGGCGGAACCCGATTAACGGAATTTTACCGTATTTTTAATAATCGAAATATAAAACTCATTCAAAAGTGAGCAGATGAAAGGTAATGAAAATACAGTGAAATGATAATAAAGAACTAATATCAATGTGGCTCAATTATAATTGTTATTATTCCATGTACTCACTCGACTGGTTTTCTGAAGCTCACGGCAAACAGCTGTTCATCCATTATTTTCTTCAAATTGTGAACCGAATACCGATTGTATTGGCCCCAAATGCTATTCATATACTTGCTGCTGTAATTCATTGGATCGGTCTGACCTGAAAAGAGATAAATATATAAATGAATCAGACAAATAAACGACATTTTGCTCGATCATCGTTTGTATTCAAAACCGACTTAGATTACACCACTTACGTTGAAAGTCTTTCAGTTTTTCTTCGTTCTGTCTAATTTTTCTCGCAGCAAATGCGGCTTGTGGTACCGACGCCATGATATCTTTCAGGAAGCAATCTGAAAAACATTAATTGTAAAAGTAATTGGATTGAAAGGTAAAATCAACCTCTAGAATTCAGTCTGATTTTTGACTATTAACGTGGTATCTGATTTTTCTGGTATTAAAATTGTTGTGAATATCAGTAATTGTACTCTCATATATGTTGAAACTCTTTAATAATGATAATTTCAAATTTTAATAGAGTTTATTGTACTAGAACTATTGAGTACTACTTTACAGCCGTATACGTGTCCATATATGGAACAATCGGAAATGAAGAAAAAAACTAAGAAGTCACATCTTGTAGACCATAGAAAAAAACTCAAAAATTGTTTTCTACTGCTTTATTATTAGTTACGATAAATTGCTCCTGAACAATTGGTATAAATTACAGCTTGATATATATGAATCAACGTAAACATTTATCAGATTGTAGGGATTGATAGTTCTTTTTATATTTCAATACTCACTCAGACAGTACAGATCGAAAACTTTGTTGAGGACTGTAGCCAACTTCACTCCAAGATGATGATCTGAAAATGGATATTGTTTCGTGAAAATGTACGGAGAAGTTATATAAATAAGTAAAAATTGAAAACAAGTTTATAAACAGCGTAAATGTAGCAATCATCTGATATTTTGGTGGTCTTTCTGTGAAGAATTGCATTATATCTGTTTTGACAATGTAACTAAGAGTCACTAATGATAAAATCTAATTGACGAAATTATTCTAGGTATTATCGTGTTGAGTAAACATGCAGCAAAAATTCAATGTGAACGTTTGACACTGCCTCACTACCATTTGGAACGGCCAACCCACGTAGCGATCAATCAAATATACACTTCATTATCCGAAGAAAAATACATCTTATAGGCAAAGTCTTTGTCAGTGTTTCCTGGAAAGTTGTAACGAAGTGCGCGATTTTTCGTAAAATTTTATTTTGACAGACAAAGCTTTTGTGAGCAGTGCCGGCCTTTTCAACAGCTACAACTCAACTCTCATTAGAGGGCACAACAAAATTCTTATTCTATTGTGGAGCAGAGAATTCAAGGAAAATTTAGTGTGCGGCCAAGTGTTTTCAGTGGTAGAATTATTGGCCCGATCATTCATATTGGCACTGTCACATCTCAGAGGTATTTAGAAATTTTAAGGCAAAATATTGAACACCTTGTTAATGAATTGCCACTAATGGAGCTCAGAAAAACATCTTTTTAACAAGACGGGGCTTCGCCCACAACACTGCAACTGTCAGGAATTTTTTGGCTGCAAATTTATTGGTAATAATTGGATAGGCAACCAACGACCCAACTGTTGGCTGGCCAGGTCACCGGACCTAACGCCTATGGATTCTACCACTGGGAAAGATTGAGAGATCTAATTTTTTAATTGCCGACCAATTCAAGATACGAATTGGAAGCGGCAGTGATGCAAAGTGTTGCTTCTCTCACTCCTATTGAAGTAATTAATTCGGCAAAAAACTTCTAGAAGGGGTGTCGCCTGGTTGAAATTTCGAATACCTTCTCTGACGAAATATATTTTATTGTTTGTTCTTTATCATTATTATTATTGTTGGAGTTTCATTTATTAGTAGTAAATATAGTAATTGTCATTAGTTTTATTGAAACTATGCGTTTTAATCACTTTCAATTCTCAACAATAATTGGTAGCTACTACTGAACAATTTCTTTGTTTTATCGCCACGTCGTCCAAAGCCTACTTGATCAAAGTGTGCATTCCAGAGTCTACATGAAAAAAACCTAAAAGCTCTGTGTTTTAAAGATGACTCTAGCAAAACATCAAGTGTGCTACATTTTTGGGAAGGTTATTTTACTCTTCATTGAAATATACAGGGTGTCTCATTGAAAAAAAATAATTTTGATATCTCATATGAGAAAATAAGTTTTTTACACCATTGAATTGTATGGAATTGAATTGCTTCGGGAATGTTTTTATAGAAACAAGATATTTTTGACAGAAAAAAAGTACAGTAACTTTTCGAAAATGCACACTTTCGAAAAACATGCTGTAACTCAGAAACGATGATAGATATCGATATGCGGTTTTCACCATTGACAAAATGCTTGAGGCTTTCGCGGGCGATGTTTTCGGTTATAATTGCAGGAGTGCATAAAAATTACCGATACTTTTGCAAGAAAGCGTGATATCTAAAAATTGCAAGTTTATTTTCATATTTTGGCGAAAGTGACTCCGAACGACGAGGGCTCTTTTACAAAATATGAAAGTAACCGAATGCAATTTGTATAATATCACGCTTGAATGCAAAATTATCTGGTCATTTTTATGCACGAATGTAATTCATTGGAATATTTCACGAATAAAGAAATTCTCAAGGAAATGTTATTTTTTGTTCATTCATACTTTTCTCTAAAGATTGTATGGAGCACTCACCAAAACGCGAAATGTTTTTCTATTCTTGAAGTCTATCTGACATTTATTTGTGTTGTTTATCTGACGTCTAGCGATACGGTTTCAAATGTGTTGTTATGGTGACTTGATACAATACAATTACCGCTGTTAGTTTTCTATAATTGCATTGCTCTTATGGGACATTTTATATATGAGGGAAATATTCGGAATGAATACTTCTGTACGGGTTTGGAGCCCGTCGTTTTTTGGATTTTTTTTCTGGCGTTTCGCTGGCGCGAGTGGCTAGCTTCTTCAGAGTCTTATACATCTTGAGTTTGACTTCTATGACTGGGTATTAAGTCTTCGTAAAGCATATTTATATGGATTCAGGTAGTTTGGAGTGCTAATTACTTCAACTGGATTCGGAAATTTTCGTTAATTATCGTAATTACTTTATCTGGTTTCGGAGAAGTGTCATCAGCATCAATTGCCGCACTACCCTCAGGCATGTTGATTGTTATTTTTGATCTCAAAATGGGATTCCATATTCGGTTAAGATTCACAGCTTCTTCTTTTCTGTTGAAATTATCCGTGTGTTTCGCGTTTTCAAACAGAATCCTGTGGTTTCCCTCACTGAGTGCGTTTTCCGCTTCAGCCCACTTGTCAGTTTGCCCTAGTCTGCAGTTTCTTCCATGCTCTTCTAGCCTAATTCCCATAGATCTTTTGGTGGTACCGACCTTCCCACAGATGCACGGTATGCGATAAACCCCTGCTGCTGATAGTGGGTCTCTATTTTCTTAGCCGACCTGAGGCTTCATGTTGTATCTTCTTGGTTGGTTCGAAAACCGTTTTAATGTGTTGTATGCCCCCAAGAGTTTTCCAATTCTGTCTGAGGCCCTCGGGATATATGGTAGATAAGCACGTGTATAACTATCTGAGTGTCTTCCCTGTTTTGAACCGTGGAACTCTTCAGTTTCATGGCCCTGTTGATCTCGGGTACACTGTACCCATTCGATCTCAGGGTCACTTGTAAATGTTCCAGTTCTTTCTCCAGATGCTCTGGCCCACATATTCTTAGAGTAGATATGACTCCTCTCTTTTGGCTAGGATGGTGGTTCGTTGATGATGATTCAATGACTCCAGTCATCGGAGTCAAACTCAAGATCTATGAGCCCCTGAAGAAGCTAGCACCCCGCGCCAGCGAAACGTCAGGAAGAAATTCCAGAAAACGACGGCCTTCAAACCCTAACATACTGAATTTGGTTCGTATTGGGCAAATGATGTTTCTTTGCTTGTAATCCGGAAAGCAGTTTTGCGTATGTATCGGCCAGCCCTTTTTTAAGAACAAGAATCATAGCTCAGAGAACGAATGATAAGTTGAAAAAGGTTCGATCCCCACCAACGAATTTCTTGTTTTCAATCAATTATACGCAGATGAGATGCGTGTTTTAGGATATAATAACATCGAACACCACTGAAGGCATAACCGACCACACCTCGAAATATTGTCAGTCATCACCCGAAGACGATTGTGGATACCAGCAATCGAAACGTCGTGAGTACACTCAACTTGGAACTTGGTTTCAAAATGTATTCATAATATTTCATTCATCTTTATTTACATTTTTTGACTAGTACTTATTCACATTCGATACCTCCATTTTCTTGTCACACTATTATTTCATTTATTTCTTTATTTAATTTTTTTTACTCATATTTCATATTCGATATCTAGATTTTTTATAACAACATTATTTTCTTTGATCAATCAATCCATAATTTCATTATTGACCAAAAAATCCATTTCAACCTTTCGTTTGGGATTCGATTTTCTCACTCAATTTGTATTTTTTATCCTTTCGTTCTTAGCAACAGGTTTCAATAGAGTTAAAAATATAAACAATGGAAGTTCGAACCATTACCATTCAGCAAGGAACATTGTCAACCACAATCAAGTAAACCACTGAAGGTGATTTAACACTTTTTCAATTCAAACTTTGATATTTTTTAAATACCAGTCGATCAATCATCAGCAACATATAAAACTTCTCGTCCTAACGACTCAATGTTTTATGATATTATTTGCTGCCACTCAAGGGCGCCGTTTCTTAAGGGCAAGGGGGGCGCCCCCCCCTGGATTTTAGATTTTTCAGTCCATACACCGCGTGAAATACGATATCGACTTGATTTTGCAATTTTTTCTAAACCACACTCTAAGTATTGTTCAAACGGATTTTCATGTCAATTAAATGCAATACTTTGATTTGAAAAAATGTGCCCCTCACTAACATTTTTTGTAATATCCCCCCCCCCTAACATTTTTTGTAACGGCGCCCATGCTCTGCCATAGTAATTACTGCTAAATACAAAAGTTTTCATCAAAAATGAAAAATTATCGATACAGTTTTGAGGTGTTGTGATCTACAAAAATATCTTTACATATTTATTTAAATATTTCCTGAAACTAATAGTTACCTATAAGTTCAAGGACGATTGATCTCAATTATTAGCATATTGAATTCTAAATCTAGCAATCAAATTTGGGCGACCCCCAATTTTATATTTTATTTCAGGATATCCTTTCTAGATAATTCGTTGTTTGGGGCAATAAAGCGATTTAAAAAACTGAAAATTTTTTAAGAGATCAATTATATTATCACCAAACTGATATTCAATACCAGTTTCATTATTGCATTCAACGCGTATCAATTTTCTTCTCCTGAAGACGGTGACCTTGTTAGCGAAACGCGGGTCGTGTACAAATTATATCGGTTTTGTGTTAGGGTAATTGATCTCTTCAACAAAAAGGTTCTCTCTTCCAGACGACAGAAACATGTACGTCTTTAAATGTTAGCAATAGTCCAAAACGTTTGGCTCACGTGCATTTTCCTCTTTCAGAAAAGGTAACTATTTCATTATCTAACAAAATGATTAAGGCTTTCGCGGCCTTATCTATCGGAATAATTGATGAGAGATGAGTAAGCCTCTGAAGAAGCTAGCCACTCGCGCTAGCGAAACGTTAGGAAGAAATTCCAAAGAACGACGACCTTCAAACCCGCTTGTTTGTTTAATGTACTCACCAGAAGAATAACCTCCAAGAATATATCGCAATTCCTTATTCTCACGTGGAAAAATCATGCAGATTCCGTATGGCACAAAACTGGTCAAACAAAGAATGCTGGGGGTCAAAATCTGAGCGAGAAATGATTGTAAAGCTTGCCCGTTTGTAGCAAACTGCTAGCGAGTAAGAGATATGCAGCGCAGTGCCTTGGAAACACAAGAAAATTGGGTTATTATTCTCGGGGTCAAATGTCGGAGATTGGAGTTTATCATTGTAGTTGATAAACGGTTATCAATCAATATGGAAACAATATTGACAGACTTCTTGAACAATTGGATATATTTCGAAAATTTATGTCTGGGGATGATGCGACGTATATCAATGTTGAGTGTATAAAGAAACTTTATCTCAACAGATTTTATTGTTTGTTAAGAATGGGTCTGATGAAGATCTAAAAATTTTGTGAGATTTCCTGAAATTCAATATTGTTAGGGAATTTTAAGATATTTGAAGTGAAAATTTCAGAAGGAAAAACGGTTAAAAAAATTGAAAGATCAGTTGAGGCAATGGTATAGTTATATTTAGGTTCACTTTAGATATAAGTCGCTGTAAATGCCCATTGACAACGATAACGTACTGTGTAAGAGCAAGGAGAGATACAAATTTGTATGAATTTACTATGCAGAGACTGTGTAATTGTGGAATGATGAGATGATGTATCAGAGAAGCGGTGATTATGAAAATATCTGTGGAAGCTAGATGAGTCGCAGAATTTTCCACAGAGCTTCAAAGAAGTGAGCAAGTTTATGAGTAAAACATCACAGTTGTGAACAAGACTTGAATTTAAAAATAATGCGATAAAATTTTCGGAAATTACCAAACTTCTGGAACTCCACATAGATCAGAATCTTTCATGGCAACTCATAATGAAAAATTACGCAAGAAAATTTCACCTTTACTTGGAGTCCTATTCAGAATAAGAAACGAAATTTCATTCAAATATTCGAGATTAATATATTTCTGTTTGGTATATTCTAATCTACAATATCTCACATCTATATGGGCAACAGCAACCGCTTCAATATTGAATCCGCTGAAATATTTACAAAATAAAATCATTAAATGTATTTATAAATTTCCTTACAGGGAGCCTACTGCGAATCTTCAAACCACATAATCTTCTTGATAGTAATTCTATATACCACTTGAAAACATGTACTTTTATTCATTGTGTGAAACATAAGATGAAACACTCTGCAATACTTTTCAATGAAATCAATACTACACATTCTCACGGCACTAGACAGGCTCAACAACTTGTGGTACATTCAATACATACCAGATTCGAGGAAAAATCAATTTTTCATTAGCGAACAAACCTCTACAACAAAATACTAAATTCAATTAAAACTATTAAAAATATCAAAAAGTTCAAACACAATCTCAAAAAATATGTTTCATCATCAAAATGATATATTTTAGAATTCAATTATATTGATCATTGATCAATTCAACAGTCTCTTTTCCATATATTTCTGCTACATAATCATATTTTGTTCTATTTCACTTTTTATATGTTCAATATCCCCTATTTATAAACTGTGAATGTTTCTTGGGATGAATAGTTGTTATTATTATTATTAAGACGATTTGCTGCTATTATTGTATTCGAGCAGATCGCGCCAATATATTCTGGTACTTTTCAATAGATCAACAGAGCTAGCTGTCAGGATAAAATAGTAGTTTGTACAAGAGTGGATATGGCCAATATCCATTCGAGTCGTACAGTTGATTTTTTCTTCGACCAGGTAAATATTTCAGAACTTTCAAGTATCAATTTAAGATATAGAGTATTCTTCCGTTATTAATGAAGAACTCTGAGGAAAAAAACTTCACCAAATTCAATATTGAACGATACAAATCAAATTATAGGAATGTCAAATTAAAAAAGTACAAAAACGGCTGTTTTGGTAAGACTCAAACCCAGGACTATGAAGTGGATTGTCTCGTATGCTCTAACCAACTAGACCACTTGAACTACATAATTTCAGTTTTAATTATTGGTGTGAAGAGTAGATGTAGGTCCTTCAATCCCAAAATGGTTGAGGCTTTCGCGGCCGAGGTTTTCAATATTACAACTTTTATTCGGGTTTTTTAATAATAATAATAACTTAAATGATCCCAAGAAACATACATGTTTATACAGGGAGTTGAAAAAAAAGACAAAAAAATACATATATATGAACAAATTAAGAAACAAATGAAATAAAGTATTATATCAGTTGCATATACATATATAAAGGAAAGGATGGGTATAAAATAGTAGAAATGAATCAGTTGAATCAGGTATTATCGATACATTATAAAAAATAATTATGTGGATAATTAGTCATTATTATTGATAGCTGTGAAATATCTTTTGATCTCTATTTTGAATTTCGCAACAGAATTGATATTTTTTATGTCTGTCGGTAGGCTATTATAAATTTTTATTCCAGAAAAGTACAACGACTTTTTTCCAAAATAGCTTTTCATTTGTATGGTTTTCAAATTATTTAACTGTCTGGTTAGATGATTATGGCTATCAGAACATATTATGTAGGAAAGATTTGAATATTTATATTTATTATTAGTTGAATGGATAAAAACACAAATTCTTGACTTGAACAAAGAATCTATATTTAACAGGTTCCTCGGTTTGTATAGTTTACTTGTTGGCTCTAGAAATGGTAATTTATAAATACATTTGAAGGTTTTATTTTGTAAAGATTTTAAAGGTTTCAATACATATTTTGCTGCAGTTCCCCAAACAGATATCAAATAATGTAATTTTGAATAAATGAGACTGAAGTAAATAATTTTTAGATATTTAATTGACAGAAAAGACCGTATTCTATATACAACTCCAATGATTGGAGATATTTTCTTCCTAAGATTTTGTATTTGTGTTGTTCATGATAAAGTTGGATCGATGTATAATCCCAAGAATTTTGAGTTTTCTGAACTTTCAATTGTACAGTTGCCGGAAATAAGAGGTGGCATTTTATTGGGTAGTCTCCTTTTGGATATATACATGTAACTCGATTTTTGGGGATTCAAAGTCAATTTATGCATATTCAGCCACAATATTATGTCACTGAGGTCCTTTTCCATTTCATTTTTCAATTCATTAGTATTTTTAGAGAAATAAAATAAGGTGGTGTCATCAGCAAATAATTTTAGATCTCCATGTAAATTCAGTTCTGATATTGAATTCATGTAAACAAGGAAAAGAATAGGTCCAAGGACTGATCCTTGTGGTACGCCACATGAAACATTCCTTAGTCCAGATCTAGATTTCCCTATGTACACAAATTGCTTTCTTCCACCTAAATAGTTGCAAAACCAATTATAAGTTGTACCTCTAATGCCAATTTGATATAGTTTGTTTAGTAATATTCTACGATTAACTGTGTTAAATGCTTTGCACAGATCCAATGATAGAGACCACATTTATAATTGGAATCCAATTTCAGCTGAATGGTAGTAAGATCTTTGAAGGCCGTTGTTCTTTGGAATTTCTTCCTGACGTTTCGCTAGCGCGAGTGGCTAGCTTCTTCAGAGGCTCACTCATCTTGACTATTATTCCTTCAATCCCACGAAAAAAAACATCAATTGTGACAATTCAAACTTGACTCAATCAACTAGGAAATATATTATATATAAGAACGCTTATTTATGCCTGAATGAAACTTGGATTTCGTGTTTGCAGGTGGACAAATCAGAATTGTGACGTTTCTACATAATTCTCAGTGGTACCCAAGTATTTTCAGCTCTGCGTGATTGGTGGAATTCATATCCTACCTTTTGTGGATATGAAATGACTGGAATCGCCTACTTATCCGTTCAGTCAACTATGAAGAAATGAGCATATTTACGGGTGGGAAAAAGCTATTTGTATAACAAGGTAGCAAAGTGCTATTATTCTTCCCGAGATGCAGTTTGCTTTAGTAATCATTCAAGGGAGGAAAGGTACTTCACTCCCATGTTATACATTTGATTTTTGCCTCCCTGGAATAACAAGTCATAAAAATAAAAGTGGGCAAAACAAAACAAAAAAAAAGTTCTTGATGCCGGATTCGAACCAACACCTACATTTGGCTTCATATTCTTTGTTCAACCATCCTTTGCCATTACGTCATACATTGTCCAACTTTATCTCTCATTCATGAAATAGATGAGACGGAATTATGACGTCATTAACGTATGTCTTATTTAAGATGCCTAGAAATCCGAATTTTATTTGTTACTTTTGACAGTTCAGTTGTCAGAGTTTGATTTGTTCAGTATTTTTGGTCATTTTCGCCTTTTTCAATTAATTTTTCATTGTCAAAATGCCTTCCCGGTATAATGAGAAAGAGCAAAGCTTAATTTTTAAGTTGATTGACTACTTCTCAAGAGAAAGAGAT
Source organism: Zygogramma bicolorata (assembly GCA_032362365.1). Classification (NCBI taxonomy): domain Eukaryota; kingdom Metazoa; phylum Arthropoda; class Insecta; order Coleoptera; family Chrysomelidae; genus Zygogramma; species Zygogramma bicolorata. The sequence goes on along the minus strand of JAVJAQ010003051.1, from coordinate 619,792 downwards.
GCTGGAGTGCCGCTTTTACCGTCAAATGCAGTCTACAACGTATGAATGAAATTTAAACAAATCAGTTAAAAAAACCGAGATTTCAAGTTGAAACGAAACTACAATTTACTCATACAAAACACACCTTAACATGCATCATTATAGCCTGTTTCGACGATGCGAGTTTGTCGCTGCAACTCCAGAAAATTGCATGTTTTCATGCAAGTTTTTTGTGTTGCATGAACCTCTTTTGGTGCGATAAGTTGCAGCGACTTAGTTATTTCTATTGTGAATTTGTTGCCGCAAACCACAAATATGTGGTGGCATCATTGTGAAGAATATTGATTTTGAACATTTCAATTATTTTTCGAGACTTGAGGAATCAAGTTGAGTAATGAGGTGATTTAATCTCAGTATAAATTATTAGAAATGAATGAAATTATAATATATCAGTTGTGATAATGTAGACGTTCATCTTGGTACCATTCAGTGCTATTTTTTAATATTGGCAATGCAAACTGACAGCTAGATGACATATCTCGCAGCGACAAGTCGCCGCGAGAAGTTGCAGCGACAAAATTGCATCGTCGAAACGGGGTGTTATATGTCATTGATTATAATTTGGGGTTGAGTGTAAAATAACATTCAACTAATACAAGACAAACTTAAAACAGCAGAATACGTCACAGATTATGACGTAACGGCAAAGGATGGTTGAACAAAGTATACCTATCATGAAGAATGACTGTTCCATCAACACTTTGCACTAAGAAGACTTGCAGGAAATATTTAAAATTGTGGAATCATGAATATAGCATATTGCTGTAGCTCTATTATAACATTTGACGTTTAACTTTATTTTTTCAATATATTCCCTTATTTCTTTAAGCCTGTTTCGACGATGCAAGTTTGTCGCTGCAACTCCAGAAAATTGCATGTGTTCATGCAAGTTTTTCGTGTTGCATGAATCTCTTTTGGTGCGATTAGTTGCAGTGACTTAGTTATTTCTATGGTGAATTTGTTGCCGCAAACCACAAATAGGTGGTGGCATCATTGTGAAGAATATTGATTTTGATCATTTCAATTATTTTTCGAGACTTGAGGAATCAAGTTGAGTAATGAAGTGATTTAATCACAATATCAATTATTAGAAATGAATGAAATTATATATCAGTTGTGATAATGTAGACGTTCATCTTGGTAACATTCAGTGCTATTTTTTAATATTGGCAATGCAAACTGACAGCTAGATGACCTATCTCGCAGCGACAAGTCGCCGCGAGAAGTTGCAGCGACAAAATTGCATCGTCGAAACTTACTGTACTTACTGATTTTCACCATTTTACAAAATACAGGGTGTTTTATAAATGAACGGTAAAATTTATACTTATAATATCTTCAACTTTTTTTGTAAATCACGATTTGATATACATGAAATTACATTTCCAATGATATATCACAATCATACTTGTAATCCACAATCTACTAGTATCATTGAGATTTTATAGAAAACTACTTCTTGTATTCCCTTCGTAACAGAGCATTTGCATGAAAGTACACTATGGAAGATTGAAAAATATCATGTGAGTAGCAATAAGTCATGGCCCCCATTGTACCCTCCTGTATCTTCGTGGTTGTTTTATATGGATTTCATATTCATTACTATGATTTGATGTCATGAGTTTACAATTTAGCAAGTATCAGACCATCTATGAAACTTCGTATATCCAATTTTGATATTTCAAATGTAATCTATAACGTTTTTGTAGAAATTACGATTCAGTATAGAATAATAAGCTTTGTAATGATATTAATCACAATCTTACTTGTAATCCACAATCTGCTAATATTATCGAGATTTTATAGAAAACTACTTCTTGTATTTCCCTCGTAATAGAGAATTTTCATGAAATCATACTATGGAAAATGAAAAATATCATGTGCGTAACAATTATTAACAAAATTTATTACGCAGACTAGCTAATTCCAAATGTTTCTTCATTTTTCAACATCGTCATTTATTCCATTTATATATTGGAGTTTCTGACCAAATTAAAAAATCCCTATGTTCACATAAAATAAATGAATGGTTTGATGTTGAAAAATAAATAATCAAATTGTGAAAATAGCTAGTGTGCATGTAATAAATATCTTGTGAAGTTTGGCTATCAATTAATTGTCATACATGATATTGTTCCATTTTTCGTAGCATACTTTCATGAAAATGCTCTGTTATGGAGAAGAAATAAACAGATTTTTTTTTTATAAAATTTCAATTATATCAGCAGATTGTGGATCAGAAGTATGATTGTGATATATCATTGTAAAAGTGAATCTATTTCGAATCATAATTCCCAGCAAAAATTTAAGATTCTATCAGAAATATTAAAATGGGATGGACGAAGATACAGGGGGTGAATTGGTTCCGCGTCACTTGGTATATTGTTTCCGGGACTTACATTCTTTGTGCCAACCTTTCTCGACTCAAAACAGACGCTTACTAGCCAGAGTAGTAGTATTTCTGACCGTTATACGTTTTTGTTACAAAAAATTGAAAATTTAACAAAAATTCAATTGAATTTCTGTTTTTCAAGTAACGAAGTAAGTTTGTACTAATCCACCACTTTTCAAAGTTGCTGAACACGCCCGAATTGAGAACAGTGCACCATTAGAAGTTTTGGATTTACGTGACGCTTAACAATTTTGTAGTATATATTTGCAATAAAATAAACTTCATGATAAAAAAAAAACAAAAAAAAAGTTTGTATTCTATGGGGTACTCTGATAGTGAAATTTCAAATTTTCAGAATTAGAAGTTTCTGATCACTTTTTGAAAAGATATCTACATCACATATTATTTCAAATCATATTGTTTCATTACAATTCTGTTATGTCGTTAATCAAAAAATTTATTACCAACCCACAAACTTGCGAGGACAACAAAGAAAAGTCGAAAAATATCATAAATAGTCTTTATTATAAATAAAGCTCATGAAAACGTCCTAGTCAATGACATCTCGATAATAAAAACGAAACATTTCAATCACATTTTGGTTTGATGATATTCATACCATTCACTTAAAGATGTATTTTAAACCCCTAAATGAAATGAAAGGCCTCAAGAAAGTGCAATACACTTCCAGATCCACTTAGTAAATTTTTAAGCGAATTTCATTTTCAACCCATAATTGCTAAATGTTGATATAACGTGTAGACTGTATAAAAAAAAAAGATAATTCTACATATCATGTCCAAATTTCGTATAATTAAAAATCAAGCATCAATTGTTTTTTTTATTTTATTTATTTATTTATACATATTCGTTCCACACTGTAAAGTATTATGGAATAAAGTGATTATTATTATTATTATCTCTTGAATTTGCACACCCTATTCGTTCAAAATTTTATTTCTTTCCCAAATATACTGTTGTTTTTATTTATTTTACAGCAAACCCCAATTACAAAAAAGAAAAAAAAATAATGAAACAAAAATTCTATACTTGATTTGTAAAACAGTAGTTACACAGAGAACATAAAATGATGAGAAATTTTTCATTTTATTTCCTTGAAGAATAAAAGTAATTTCGAAATTACCTCTAATAAAAAAATGAAATGAATGCATTCAAGAACAAGAATCCATCACAAATGGGTTGATTATGATTTTACTCGAGACCATGTATGAATAAAAAAAAAATTATATTAACCTGATTGCAACTAATCATAAGCATGACAGCTCTCGATACAGGTCAACATTGTCATAAAAAAGTAGCAATATTTGTTTATTTTGCCAACTCCTTTACAGATAATTTGCAGGATTCATATCCATTATGAAAAAAAGACCCTCTCCCCTGATGAACGGTGGTGACTCATGATTATGTTGTCTGTAAAATAAATTATTAAAATCCGAAAGAAACTCCTAAAATCCAACAAATAGAATAAAAATATTTCTCTGTAAATGAATTGACACCATTGGAATAATTTCGGAAGACCAGTGTTTTGAGGAAAAAGTATTTAATTACCTATTTATTTCAACCAACTTGTATTTAAAAAAAAAATCTGGAAAATTGAGAGGCTCAGGAGAAGTTTTTGTTTTTTTTTAGATAAATATTGAAGAAACGCTAATTCTAAGAGGAAAACAACACTACAAATTCAAGTTCAACAAACCTTGGATAAAACTGTTCATCAAGTATTATCAAAACTCAACACAATAATACCCACTGTTTAAACAGTATTTTGACATTCTTCTCAGAATATTTTGTGTCGACAAATTCTTGAAAACTGGCACAAACCTAGTTTTTTCAGATAGAACATTATATCTACTTTGCATTTTCCGGTATTTCTTGAATTCCAGGCACATTCCATATTGGATATAATAAGCCTAAAATGCATAATTTGAGAGCCAGAGACATTTTTTTTATTGAGGCAACACTAACAGAAAACAGTTAAAAATGCAACAGAATGATTTCCTCCAAAAATGTTGTATATATTCGCTTTCTGACATCATATTGATTGTAAATAAAAATACCGTCCCAAAGGTATGCTTAAGTGCCTTCCTGTTCATAATATAGAACGTACGCCTCGCCACTTACGAGAGATTACGAGGAAATCGGTAAGGGTGTCGGCAGTAAGCTGTGTAGTGGCCGCTGTACGTAGTGCCGCTACGGTTGGCAGGCGCGTAGAGGTTATAGCTACTTTGTCTGCTGCATAATTGCTCATGTCCAGACCTTCCACCGGAAAATCTATGGTGACACTAAAGATTCCTCTGAACCTTTCCGTTAGAAAAAAAATATTTGAGATGGATCACCAACATCTCGGGGAACTTGTGGATCGACAATGACTTCGTGCATTTCCGCCTTACTTTAGTCGATTTGTCATCCCCATCCAACGTCTCCTAGTAAAAAAATCCAAGCACTGAGATAATCTGTCTCGACCGGTTCTTTGTGGGATAGGTAGCGACAGGTTCCAAAACGGGTCAAAGGCTGCAGAAGATTGCACACAATATGTGAATTTTAACGTTGATTTTAATTGGCAGACGAAGTTGGATGACACAGAAATATTTCAGATTTCTAAGGAAATTTCAACAATTGACTCTTGGCGAGATCTTTCTCAAAACCATTACACAGACATTTCCCAAACGAGATGGAGAAGTGTGAACCATCCTGTAATTATCTTGTGCCATTTTCCCTCAGCTTGCCTCACCTCTTTCAAGTTTTGAAACTATCTGTTATAGGCAAATCACATTCCAAATAGATTGAACTCAATAATACCAATAAAATGGCAAAAATATGCTGAGTCTTCTAGTTGTAAAAAGAACAAGGTGCTGTCACTTATAATTGACAATATCCCACTAGGATTTCTTTTGTGGGTTGTATCTGTCATTCATGTCAGTTTCAACGTCAAGTGTCATGCGCTCTTTACACAACCTCATCATTATGTCTTGTCCTAACCTGAAATTATGAGTTGTGTGTCAACAACAACAACACGTGCCACTTGACGTAAAACTGACACATGACAGAGATGTAAACTCCAAAAAACTAAAAAATAGACCTTATGCGATACGGTTGATTCCTCTACTCGATTTTATATGTTTCTTCCCACGTGTCAATTCAACAGAGCTACCAACAGACAACCAAATTCTGAGTCGCTACCGTCCAACACCGCAGAACATCGTCACCCACCCCGAACAGCCAAACGCTCCTCCCCTCGCCGACAGCCCCTCCTCAATTGGCCTGCACCTCCTTCGGCTGCACGATGGCCTCAACTGTCGTTTGTCCTTCGACGCACTTCCACAGGCCGTACGTCTTGCCCACCGTCGTTTGCCATAACCTCAAAGTGCCGTCCTCCGAGCCAGAGCCGTACAGTTCGCCGTCCGGCGAGAATTTGATGCAATGTATGGGGCCGAAGTGGCCCTTGAACGACTCGATTTCGGTGCCTGTGAAAAAAATTAGTGTACAGATGGACACAAGAAAGTGATAAAAAATAATTCATTGGGTAGCCTCATAGATCTCCTGACTTCAATCCAATTGATTTTTGCTTTTGGTGCTGGAAAATTCCAGTGTATGCGCAATAGCAGACCGCTGAGAAAGTTAGGAAGAAGACTGGCGTTCAATTGACAATTGATAGAAGTGAAATCTGTTCAAAGGAACATTGCGAGCAGCTAATTGAATACTTTCAATACATTTACTTTTTAGTGATTTTTTTCAATGGTTCAATGGTTTTTGTTCGTTCATTTTCGAAATACATAGTGTGGCCGGTTTTTATAAATTCATGATTTGTTGAGAATTCAATTCCGACCAACTTAGTCTATGAACCAGGCATTAGCAATCAGAATATTGTTTACGAGGTAGGAAAAGCCTAACATTCCTGGACGACTATCCAAGAATTAGTAACACAGAGTGCAGGAACGTGCCTTTATTTACAACCATATATGTAATGCTGTCATTACTTACGTCATTGAAGTTTGGGAAGTGTCACATTACACACCTCTACTTCCCGCCCACTTTAGTCTATTATAGACTTTATCTGTCATTTATTGACTTTATCTAACATTTATTTATATTGGTGACAATTGTATACCCCGTAGTCATGGTAACAATATATCTACTTGATTATTCTGAGAAAACCGCGTTCTTGGTAATTTGTCGTTAAAAGTAATATTTTAGATATGTTCGGGATGAAACAGAGATTTATTGATTTTAATCGAAATATGATGGTTATAAATAAAATAGTATACAAACCTCGGTAGGAAGTTTCATTCCTGTCTCGAGATCATAGCTAACCTCGACGCTTTGCGTCTCGGTTAACTAAATGATCTCACGGCAGGAATGAATCACTTCCCACCTCGGTGTGTAATATACTATTTCCTACGAGGTGAACATACTATTTTTCCTCAAATCGTTTAAAATTCCACAGATATTCATTCATTTTGAAAAAATCGCAATTATTTTATTAACAAATTAATGATGCTTTGAAATTCGTAATAAAATTATTAAGGTTACTATGTATAGTGTTTTGCAAAACAATAGTGGATATGGTGGCAATATCGCACGAGGACGAAGTTCGAAGGAAATTGGAGGGTAAGAGGGGGGAGAAAAGGAGTGAGAAATGGGTAGCGAAGAGAAAGGAGGGAAAGAAAAAAAGGAGAGAGCAAAAACTAAAGGGGGAGAAAGAAGGAGGGAGGGAGAGTGAGAGAAAGAATGAGAGAGAAAAAGAGAGAGAAAAAGAGAGAGAGAAAAAGAGAGAGAGAAAGGGAGAGTGAGAGAAAGAATGAGAGAGAAAAAGAGAGAGAAAAAGAGAGAGAGAAAGGGAGAGTGGAAAAAAGAGGAGAGAGTGGGGAGGGTAGGGGAATGGAGAAATGGGCGGTGAAGAGAGAGATTGCGGGAAGGCGGATTTTAATTCACCGAACTCCGCATTTTTCCTATGGGATTCCGTCAAAGATATCAAGATTACAATAAAAAAATTGACAACTTTGAGAGAAAAGGAACCAATAGAGATAAATGAAAATAGGGAGAGACCAAGATGCATATATTTCTGGTGAAATGACTTCTATATCAGTACAATGTTAATGTTTTCGTCACAAATGCTAGACCTACGGCTCACATGATAATGATATCAAGGGAAATTCGAATTCTTGAAATTTCTTCACAGATGGCGTTAGGCGGCAACTCTAGACACATGACAATATGAAGTCTGACGAAATTTCTATTAGCGAATTCTCTAGAACTCGTGCAAGTGTATTACTTTCTTTTTTCAACATTCTACATAATAAAGGATGAAGATACACGAGTTCTGTCACAAATTACACGAGTTCTCTCAAAAATTGCACGAGTTCTTGCCTAAGAATTCGCTATATTTTTTATGTTTGTTTCTGTTTAGACGAAAACACAGATATGCATCTTGATACATATATTACAGATAGATGAATTTGCTTTATATTCTCAATATATGTTATGAGAAATTAATATCAAAATTCATAGAAATTCTTACTATTCGGTGCTGAAAATTTTCAGATAATTTGATGAGATTCTTCGTAATATCGGTATCGACGTGAGAGGAGTAGAGTTGAACTGCATGGAAAAAAAGGTGCGTCAATATAGAGTTTATTGAACATTGTAGTGTTTGATTCGAAATGAATTGGACCCTTCAGAGTCCAGATCAACCTGAGTAATTTCAATTCATCAGGAAGAGTGCTGTAGTGTAGGCTATTATGGCGCTGTACAAGGAGACCGTATTTGAAAACACTCTCCCGAAAGAACTTTTATTCTATGATTTAAAATATTTGTTACTGCTTCCTTCATCTAGGCATGTAACAACCATTGTCACTAATGCTGGAACTTGAAATAAATATGTTGAACTGGAAAGCACAAATATAACTTCTGCCAAAGTAAAAACTGATGAACTTTGTTTTTATCAGCGTCAAAATAATCTCGTTTTATGTTGACCAGTTGAAGTTGAGTACATGTGTATTTAAGGTTTTGTAACCATCGAAACTTGATATAGATAGATGATTGATTATTTCGTCCATAAATAATACAACAGCGTTTGATATCCATTATGAAACACTATTTAAAACAACACTTAAATTAATTCCTAAAGAAACAGAAAACAACAAAAGCAACGGCAGATAAACGACAAATAGCTAACTAACTACGGTAGAGAACTGAACAGGAAACAACAAATAGCTGGTTGAAAGGAACAGTGAAGTTGTGAGACTCTTCGAGCAAAATTTCTATCAACTTGAATGCAAATGTCAAAATATGACAGAATTCGATTCTTGCACCATCTATTGGAAATTGCAGTAAATTCCGTGGATAATATTGATCGTGTCTAGAGTTTTTGACGAAACAATATCGAATCGGAGATCGCACCAGGAATATACGCATCTTGTGAGAGACAGATTAAATAAAATATAGAAACAAGACAGAATAGTGAAAACTTACCGGTGGTGTAGTCGAACTTGTAGACCTTGAGGTCCTCGCCGGCCGCCACGAAGATGCTCTTGTCGGGGTGGAGCGACGCCGAATTGACGGTGGTGGGGACGGAGAACTCGCGGATCTTGGCTAGCGTGTGGGCGTCGAGGAAGGCGACGCGGCTGGCGTACGCGACGGTCAGCACCGAGCCGTCCTTCGATACCTCCAGGCTGTTGGGGCTCGACGCGAAATCGACCTTCTGCACTTCCTGGAAAAGCGATTCGTAGCGGCGTCGATAGTTTTACACGTGGACAGTCGTATACAGTTCATTTAATTCAACTTTACCCGTGCGTCATCAATTTATAATCGAAGAAATCACACACCCTCTCTGTAACATCTTTCTATTAACCGCTATGAGCAGATCAAAATTCGTTTGCCTTTGTCTTCTAGAGACGGGTTTCCACTAGGCGGAAAATCAGAAGCGGATTTAAAAATCGGCTAAAAAGCTATGCTAAGGTTTACATTGCCAGTTTATAGTCAGCAAAAAATGTTTGATAAAAAAAGTTGGTACATCGATTTTCTCCAATGATCATATTGAAGTAGGTAATTATAATAATTATTGCTATGGTCCACATCAGTGAAGAATTTCATCGAAAATCTCAAAACATATTCGAATAAATTTCGAGGTTATAATACTCACATTTCGAGGTTATAAATCTAGTGGAATCCGCAAAATGTTAAACCATCCTCAACCTATAGACCGCGGGCATATCTGCCAGACGACAGTAAATCTGACAGTTGTAAGTCCAGCCTGCTGGACAAACAAACGGACAAACTAAAGAGACTTTTGTGCATTTGTGTCGTATTTCAAAATATTTTATCTGGGTAATAACTCAATTTTGAGTGATTGTGAAGTTTCAATACATCGATTCCTTTCTATTTTCGACAATAGAAAGAATATTAATCCTTTTGCTGTTGAGAGACGTGAATTGTGGATTCAAGCAACTAGAAGAGCAGATTTAAGTACTGGTAAGTTGAAATGGGCAATATATCCATGAATTTCGTATCTCAGAATTGAAATTATAATCTCATTAAATTACCATTGTTATTTATGGAAATACGATTTGTTTGTCCAGCAGGCTGATGCGTGTGACGACACATGCCCGCGGTCTATTTGCATATCCGCAATGACATTGGCGGTAAAACTTTTCAGTTTGAAATCATCCAATGTAATTGTAAGACTAATTATCCGCCTGGTGGAAACCCGTCTTTGGTAAACAATTATTTTTTTTGTAATTATATTTCATATTCAAATTTTATGTTATTTTATATTATATTGACTTTTATGTGACTTTATATAATTTTACTGCTTTTATATTTCATCGTTACTATATGTATTTTATATTTATATATGTGTATGTATATTTGTTTATGTGTACATATTTTCCATAACAATGTTGGTATGATTTTCATACAAAATGTTTTGACTTGCTATAAACCATATCATGTATGTGTGACATAGCCAAATAAATCTATCTATCTATCTATTTATTATGGTATTATGACGATCCATTGATACTCAATGTGTACAGAGATAGCCATGAAACCGAGAGCGTTTAACGTCAACCACACTTACCGATACATCTTTTGACTAGCGCAGTACCATGTATTTGTGTCATTGTTTGCTATCATTTGAGGTTTGTTTATCGACGCGACGGTTTTACATAGTTTTGCAGTCGAATATATGAGTTATATGACAAAAACAGTTGTTTTCAGAGCTAAACGTTTTTCGGCATCACTACTCTCAAAGTAAATACAATTCAATGTGTTTTCTTCGCGAATATTCTTAGAGGTTTCTCCTCACAATTGACATTTGTGACTATAACTCCGAATTGCCGGAATTCTCAAACAACAGAAATCAGGAGTGTGGAAGCACAAACATAACTTGAATAGGCTGAAAACATTCACAATATATTTATACGCTTTTTTAGATAATGCTTGGAAATATTCTTCATTCTAAAATTTGCCTATCACAAAAATACAAGACCTAATACTTGGCTCTGTTGACGTTTGGGAAAACAAATCTGTTTCCGCTTTCAAAACTTATCGCCAACACTACTCTTCTATAAATGTTTTTGATTGTGGTAGGTTGATAAGCCAAGAAGAAAACGCTTATCCACCACAAAATGATGACTTTCGAACAGTACAAATATTTTTTCGATGATGATGAAAATTGCTTCAAAGTTGGGCTGCATATTATGTAGACATAGCAACGACGCACAAAAATCCTACTCTATCCTAACTTTCTTAACCTCGGTGATCAGTTGTCAACCAACCTAAGTTTGTTCATATTCAGAGCAATTTGAGGATAGTTACAACATTTTAGCTCAATATTAGAATGCAATTAATTATTGAAAGAATATAAGGCACAATGCATTAAAGTCTTACAAGAGTTCAAATAGTAGATGGCGCTGTTATTGCGAATGGTCCCAATAAACAGTCTTCAACTGAGATGTTATATGTCCGGATTTCATATAAATCCTGTCTTGAACTGAATTTCATGGAGAATGAATATAATGCTATTCATTTTTCTGTCTGAATAACATATTTACCGAGCTACATTTGGAAAGTCCCCAATCTATTCAAACTAATTTCATAGTGCTTGAATGTCATTATTTATATTGACGTAACGAGTTGTTCAAGACGTATGTTCAATTTATTTATCCTTCTTACCTTTCCCGTTGATCTATCCCAAACTCTCAATGTTTTGTCATCTGCACAAGATACTAAATGTGTGTCGTCTCTGAAGAACTGTACATGCCTTATTCCAGAGGTGTGGCCACTGAAAACTTCTGGACCTGAGAAAAATAGGGTAAAATTATGCTGGACCTGACACTGAAAAAAACTGAGAATAAAAAAATAGAAAGTCGATAGCAATCATTTTAATCGTACATACATTTTGATCTTTCATTGTGAAATGTATAGGGATACAAATCAAAAACTGCGCAGAAGTAGGCGCATTGAGACTTAAACTTAAATCCCAGCTATCTCGCTCTTGTGAACAAACATCACCAAACAGAAATAAACCGTTTTCAAAAACCCTCAGAAAAGATGAAATGCATGTTTTTTGTTTCGAGGCTTTGTTAAATTTTTTTACCTTCGTTCAGGATGTTACATAAAATCTGAGGTCTGAGAGGTTCGATTAAAATATAACTCGGAAGCAATATATCTTCATGAAGGATGCTTACGAAAACATTTACAATTTCAATGTGTTTGTGATCACTGTATATGTAGGTGGTGTTTGTATATGTGTGTGTCTGGATGTGTTTGTAGATGAGTTTGTGGTGTCTTTATTCTGGTTTGTGGTGTAAGTGTATATTATTAGTATGTGCTTTTGTTGTGTTAATTTGTAATGTATGTTGCTTATGGTGGATTTGTATGTATTTATTGTTCACTGTTTATTTATTTATTTATATTTATTACCCATACAGACCATTAGGTATGGCCCAATTACATGGATAAACTGTTAGTAAATACACTATAATAGTAGCTTTTATGAATTGATAATAATTACTAGATTTTTAATTACTAATACCAGAACTGTAGGGAGTCGCCCATAACTGCAGTGAATAAGTTCGTAAAATATATATTCAATCTTACAAAGTTAAATTCAATATTTGTATGAAACAAATATTCGTGGGTATGCTTGAAGACTGGCTTTAAATCAAATATTCCAAAATGAACAATTTGTTCAGGCCAGCCTCAACTCACCTACACTGTAGGTTGACGGACTAACACCTATTAGAAAACAACTACTCCCCTGGCTAATACCACGAAGGGCATTGGATTATATCCAACAGGTGTTAGTGTGGGATTCTTCACAGAAGAAATTCTGGTGGTGTATCGCCAAGAGCATATGTGGAATTTCTTCTGTGAAGAATCCCACACTAACACCTGTTGGATGTAATCCAATGCCCTTCGTGGTATTAGCCAGGGGAGTAGTTGTTTTCTAATAGGTGTTAGTCCGTCAACCTACAGTGTAGGTGAGTTGAGGCTGGCCTGAACAAATTGTTCATTTTGGAATATTTGATTTAAAGCCAGTCTTCAAGCATACCCACGAATATTTGTTTCATTCGGATTTTCCTTGTACAAGGAATTGGGACCATGCGGATATGCTCTTGGTTAGTACCTAGTCTACGGGCAGATGGCGCAGCAACGGCTATTTTGCTTGTTGTTTGTATCAGCCTAGGTCTAGGGAAGATACTCTACCCGAGTGTGATTTTTAATTATGAGAAGTCATCGACTTATGTTGATGATGGCACTGCCTTGCACTGACGAGGGCCAAATAGCCCGAAACCGGTCTGCAGGTGTGTCCCGTCCCAATAATTGAAAATCATTTCTGGTGGTGTATCGCCAAGAGCATATATGGAATTTCTTCTGTGAAGAATCCCACACTAACACCTGTTGGATGTAATCCAATGCCCTTCGTGGTATTAGCCAGGGGAGTAGTTGTTTTCTAATAGGTGTTAGTCCGTCAACCTACAGTGTAGGTGAGTTGAGGCTGGCCTGAACAAATTGTTCATTTTGGAATATTTGGTTCAATATTTGTTCTCGTATTTTTTTACGAAACACTGTTAGAGGTGAGGTCCAATCCAAATCCATAAGTATATTAAATTTGTTTGCTAATTCAAGCATAGCTGAAAGAGGTGCTTTCGATGATTTACATATAGCAGATATATTAAACATTGGTGCGGAACGTTGGAGGTACATTAGATGGAAGCATAATGAGGATTTCTGGATAATTAGTTAAATTGTTGATTACTTTATACAGGAATATCATCGACGTTAAAGTTCGTCTCTGTGCTTGGGTATGTGGTGTTTGTATGGGTTTGAGGTGTGTTCTTTAGGTTTTGTGGAGTGAATTACATTTGTTGTGTCTATTTGTGATGTATGCATTATGCTTGTGGGGAATATGTATGTGTATTTATTTGTGTTCACAGTATGTGACTTAGAAGGTTCGTCCGTATATGTTTATGTGAATGTTTGTTTGTGTGTGTGCGCGTTTATTTGGTTTTCGTAATGTCTGTTTGTGTATGTTTATTTGCAGTCATTGTGTGTGCTTGTGTATGTAATGAGCGTTTGTGTGTTTGCTGTTTGTGTATTAGGGTTTGTGGTGTATGTGTGTATTAGTATATGGATTTGCTGCGTCCATTTGCTTTGTGCTTGTTTTCTTTGTGTTTTAATTTGTGTTGCTGGTGTGTATTTGGGGGAAGTTTGTATATGTTTGTGTCGATTGTGTGTGCTTGTGTATGTGGCGTGGTTGGAAAAGCAGTTGTTTGTGGTGTATATATATTAGTGAATTAGCGTTTGTGGTATATGTGTGCATTAGTATGTGTTTGTAGTATCTGTATATGTGTTTATTTGTGTCGGTGTTTTTTTTCTTCAAGTGATTTTATATGTATCTGTAAATGTACGTGAAACAACACTCACTCGCTTCCGGCTTGTTGAGATCGAACATCCTTATGAGCTTCTCGTTGCTGCCGGTGACCAAGCGGGCCGTATCTTTGGAAAAGTCGACGCTCTTGACGATGTGGTTGTGCTGGAAGGAGTGCAACGCCTCTCCGGTGACGGCGTCCCACACTTTGCCAGTGAAGTCGGCGGCGCCGGTCGCTGCCCGCGTGGCGTCCGCGTTCAGCGCGACGCCCCACACGGCGCCCTTGTGGCCCTCGAACGTGCCGATCCAGTCGCCGGTGTCACCCTGACGTAGCATCGGTTTGCCGTCTGTAAGTTAATAATACTAGTCAATTTATGATGAAAAACCACTTTGTCATGTAGGTTTTCATCAAGTTTTGTTGATTGGTCGGGAGGCGGGGCCAGTCAGTTGTATAATCGGAAGGCGGGGTAAGTTCTTGAAGGTCAGAACAATGAAAAATTAGGTGGAACTGAATAAAGTTATGAATAATCAGTTACGGCAACGAATATTCGTCGGATATTGATTTTATTTCGTCTAAATAATTCCAAATGGTAATAGGGAATATGCAGGTTTTTTTTGCTATGTCATAAATTAATCATATACACCTTCATAACGCAGAAAAAATGAATAGGCTTGAGAATATTCAAACTATTGAATAAATTTGAGCCGTTTGACAGTGCGTATCTCGTGACGTATCTGTTTGTTTACTGTAAGCGTGAGATCTTGGAGCTAAAACAACTTCTTACTAGAGTATCAAACAACCTTTCAATTATAATATAACGATAATGAAGATTCGACAAAAAAATATTTGAGAAAAATTTGAATTATTTGCATATTCCCTATTGTAGGTATGTGTTCCTCGAACGTCTCGATACAGTTGCCAGTATCGCCCTAACGCAGCATCGGTTTACCGCCTGAAAATTCATGATAGTAGTCAATTTATGTACCAACAAAAGACAATTTCGTCAAATAGGAATTCAGATATTTTGCGGAATGGTCGGGAGGCGAGGCCACATCTTGACTATTGGAAGGCGGGGCCACTTTTCCATAGGTCAGTTTTTGATGGTCAGATTAATAAAAATTAAATGGAATCCAACAAAATTATAAGAAATCAGGTACGGCAATGAGAGATAGCCTGACATTGATTTTATATCATGTAAATAATACCAAACAGCAAGAAGCTTGTGGGTCTCAAATTGCCAATCAAGTCGCCGGTGTCGTCCTGACACAGCATCGGTTCCTCCTGGAAGTTAATAATAATAATAAATAATAATTCAGTAAAATATTAAGATATCAGAATTGAACGAAAAAAGAAAATTATTCAAGCTTTTTATAATGAAACATCGATCTTATTTTTATTTAACGTCGGCCTATTTCCGCTACCAAGGCCAATCACCGACGCCGGTGAGCACACTTCCCCCAACCGGAAATTTTGCCGAACCCTCTGGTATTCCAACCAGAGGTAGGGATCTTTTACGAGCCCAAAATCGATGGACTCGGGACTGCAGGCTTTACGTCCCCTCCGAAGGACGGCACATTCTCAATTTATTTAGTGCTCATTGATATATTGCCCGCGAGCTATGATATGCTAGTTTGCTGCAATTGTATAGGCTTTCGACGCCGTCTTTCCCTGCATGAGGTCACCCATTCAAGTACTAACCGCGCTCGGCGTTGCTTAACTTCAGATATCGAATGATTGTCAGTCAACCTGAAGAGCTGGGGTTGTGCCCTGTATCCATCAGTTGTTAGAAACCATTTTTTCATTCTTTTTTGAAGAAGATGCATTTGATTTTTTCAATATGAGTTGGCAATACATCGTATACTCTTGGTATAATTATGCTGATGTACAACTTTTTCAAACATTCTTTGAATCACTTCCAGATTGTGGAGGAAATTTTGTTTAGTCAGTTCATATAAATACGAAAGGCCACTTCGGTTTGATGATTGGACGGGAGACGGGGCCACTACTTGTCGGTTGGAACGTGGGGACAGGTGTTGAATAATCAGAAGGCGGTGTCAGGTTATGAATTTCAGAATCGGGATAAGAATGATGAAAAATAAAGTGGAACGAATAGTTGTCCGATATTGATTTTTTATTAGGTAAAATAATTCCAAAAGCAAACGTGCCGATCCAAGCAGAGGTGGGTCCCCTGCCGCCTGGAAGTTAATGATGGTACACATACGAAAGACAACTTGGTCATGTAGGTTTTCCTATATTTCTGGCCGATTTTGATGATTAGTCGGGAGACGGAGCAACTTCTTTACGATTGGAAGGCGAGGTCACTCTTGTATTGTCGAAAGGCTGGGTAAGTTTCTGATGATCAGAAAGAGGAAAATTCAATGCAACAAAAAAAAATGATCAAAAATCAGATTCTGTACTTGATGATTGATGTTTTTGTATTGATTTGGGGTTCTTGATACCCAAGGTGTTGAAAAAGCCCTTTGATTGGCCTGAATATAGTTTCAATAATTCCATGTAGACGTCAATTATGTTATCTACCATTGATAGGCCCAGTATTTATCTGTCTAAAGCATTTTTTGAGGTATTTTTTTGAATAATTCAGAATTCTCAAAAAAGATGTTAATTATTCGCTTGGGAAATATTAGATAGTATTTTTCTTCACCTATTTGCTGAAATTAATACTACCCTGAGATGTACTCGTACTTTTGTTGTCCACTTTGAGCTTTTTCCTTACAAGCTATTGCTCTAACATTTTTTATTCTGAGAATTGAAAATATTTTCATACCAATTTTAATAATGCTACATATTTTTGCGATGTCATAATGCTATTTGAATGGCCTACATTGTTACAATACCTACCTATTGTTTGACTTCTGCTGTAAATTCTGAACATCATTGTGTGATATTTGGTAAAGATTATTGTCATACTTCATCGAAGCAATTTTGAATAAACACGGCGTTTAACCTTTGTTCGAAAGGGCTGACCTTTAAAAGTTTTCAATGCATATTTTGTTTTCTTTTTGGTACAAAAAAACATCTTAACACACGTTTTCGTTCGATCTTCTATTCATCAGGTGCCCATTTTATACACATTCCACCTTCAACATCTTTTTTCGATATTATAATCATTACTATAGCAATCGAACTTCAATTCTGAGATGTTTTGAGGATTAGGAAAAACAAACAATCGTACTCCTTCTTTTCATAATAAATTATGGTAACAATTTCGGAAAAAGTGTTGAAAGTTTGTGCTACAGTTCAAACAAACCATCACCACAAATTCAACTTTCTGTAGCCATTCTGTGTGTTTATGTACAAATACACTAGGAAAAGATGAATTTCTTGAGAAAATAGTTATTAGAATCAGCTGCAGATGCCCTTGAATATTGAAGCAGTTGAATTTTTCATTTCCACGTGTTGAACCAAGGTTTTAATATCCTGTTTATTTGTATAACTAATGACAATACATTTTTTTATGTCAAAGTAAGTACATATGGTATAAAAATAGTGAAAAACGGATATAAGATTAAAGAAATAGATCTCGAGTTTTCATTATCAAGAAAAATATGTTTCTTAAATGAATGCTGAAAAAACTGAAGGTCAAAAGGCTTGGTTGTATCCTTAAAAAATTAAGGTCTATGAATTGTTGTTCCCAAACAAATAGCTGAATAGCAATGAAAAGGCATGAATAACACACATTTCTCATAATCACAATTCAGATACAAAAAACATCTCATGAAAGGAATGATTGTTGAGAAAGGTTTTTGAGCTGTCTACTTAAATGTACCTAGATAATCCCAACAAAATCATTGTTTTCGAAAATACGTCGCACTTATTCATTTTTCGAATCTAATCTTATGATAACAAGGTAATTAAGTTATTCATTGTAATCGGATTAATCAAATATGGACCTGTAGAGGTATAGCGAAAAACAGGAAGATTCTTGAGATTGGCCTTACCACCAAACAATTATCATGCATGATTTTCAGGTCAGACAACATGTCGCATTTTTATTATTTAAAAATCAGGCCAAGGTGTAACAGTCTTGACCATCGAAGGTTAGTAATTGTAACAATGTTACCTGTACTTACCTTTACATGCTGCAATTAGGTAGTATCCGCTATCTGTAACTTCACTGAAATCTAAATGAACTACTGGACGAGTGTGGCCACTGCATGTTAAAGGAGTTTGCCTCAAATTTGCCATTTCTGAGAGAAAAATTAAAATATGCTTCAACAAAATCCAACTGAACGAGTACAACTCGGGAGAGGTACTAACGTAAACCGTAAACTTTGATTCTTTGACAAGAATGACAACATTGACGTTCGTTGGGTGATGGAGATGGAGAGGAAAATTTCAAATTCAGAAAATCATGTTCGCCAACATTGGATATCGAATGTTTTTTTAAGAGTTTCGAACCAGTTTTTTTGGTAGTCCCATGACCTATGCAGAACAAATTATGAATAAATTTGGTGCATTGAATTTTTTAAGATAAACAAGGATTCACTCCAAGAAAATTAACGCCAGAATTCCAAGATCTAGGAGAAAAATGATGAACAGTTAACTCATCATCCCACAGATTATAACCACATCTAAAAAAATAAAGATTCAGTCGATATGCAATTAGCAATGTAAAACGTTTATGGAAATTATTCTTGATAGAATATGCGTCTATTTTTGGGTTTTTATTTAATCTTCGAGTAATTTTCCATTTTTTTATATAATAGGTCAAAGATGTATTAGAAGAAGGTGGAAAAAATGACCTCATTCTTATTCAGTGGAAATGTCCAAGAATTGAAAAAATCGTCTTTCAGCTTTGCCTATATACATCAGAAGAATTCACTTATATTTCAATAACTTGTCTTTTATTGCCACGATCGCGATGAAGCCCGATCGAGCGATAAGGACATTCAGTGCATCAACAGGGCTTTCAGCTTTCAGTGCCATTGAAAAAAATAAAACAGAACTCGCCCGAGTTTCAAATGAAATGCGATAAGGTTATTGAGTGCGCGCCTGGGTCGTTTTAGGGGGTGCGTTGCGTTCTACCCACATTTCGTTCTGCCACAGTCTCCGAATATACCCGAATGATGCCTTTCGTAAAATTCACTGAATATTCTGCAATTTTTTATTAACCCAATCTAACCAAACCTAACTAACCTGACCCAGACTAACACATTCATTGGGGACCTATCTACAAAAAAGATGAATTTTGCAAAAGTTGAATCATTTGGGTATGTTCGGAGACTGTGGGCAGAACGAAATGTGGGTAGAACGAGATGCTCCTGTTTTAGGCTGGATTCAGACAGATCCGAAATTTGATCGTACGATGATCCGATAGCTTTCTGATTGGTCGAAATTTAAATATAGACCAATCAGAAAGCTATCGGATCGTCGTACGAACGGATTTCGGATGTCTGAATCCAGCCTAACACGAACGCAGCTTATATCACTAGATCAATAAATGTAGCACAGCTGTTCTGTACTGGATAGTTCAAACAAAGAATGTTTACGTATCCACGAACCCATACGTAAATATTCTTATTCTTTGGTTTAAAGCACAGAACAAAGGAACTTTGCATAGCCACAAACACCTGGAAATCTCTAGAAATACCATCTGCAGGTATAATTGTAGATTACAAAAAATTAGGATGTACCATTTGTTCACAAATCGAATGCTGAGGATGAAAAAAAATGTGACAACAATTTAATTACCAAGTTTATTTTCCAGTTCCCACTCATCGGCTCATACAAATACAAAAACCATTTTCATCCAAATGTATCTAGTACAAATTTTAGTACGAAAAGTAATAATGGCAACATTGGTTTATCGTTTATACCGATTTAAATTCAAAACAAATGAAACATCGTAAATGTGGTTCTCGAGAAGGTGACCGTTGGGTTTTTAAAATTTAGTTATGAATTCCTTCTACAGCAGTGACGAAGAAATCGCCTGGGGTCCAATAACATTGAGAGAAATTAAAGGAGACTTGAAGAGGCCGAGACCCCGTAAACCGGAAAGAAGACACACAATGTTCTCCTGCCCAAAAACTGAAAACAAAGGTCTTCCAAAAGTAACCATTGAGCCACCGAGTTTTTGCCAAGAAATGGAGGAAAAATGCAATATTTCCTCAACGTGTGACGAATATTACAGTCCAAATACCTCTGAGATCAGTTCCCATCGTGACAAAGAAAATTCAGTCCAAGAAAGCTCTGAATATTTAACAGCCTCTGATACAAAAATGACAGTAGATCCTTACAATCACACACAAGTCGATTTTGTGAATGCAGCAATGAATAGAAATTCTTATTTGGATATCCAGAATTTTCATCAAACTCTGGTGGAACCTTCCATGGTAATTCCTGAGGAGAGCATTGGGAATTTCTGTCCGAATAATAGCACAGAATCTCAGGAAGAAGTCATAGTTATATCTAGTGATGAAGAGGGATATTTCGAAAGTGGTGCGGAAATTAAAAGAGAAAAATACAGTTACCTCCACAATGTGAGTGGTGTTAGCCAAAATTTTTCAGAAAAAAATCGTAGCATTCGTGAAATTGAAGAATGCTCAATATATAAAACAGATGAAGCTTCAAATAGAGATTCAATAGATAAAAGTACCCACAATTGTACACTTGATAGTTATACTAGCAATGAAAAAGGAAATTCATCATATCAGAGTACCAGCAGTGGCAATGTAGGGGAAAATGAGTCTTCTGATGATGTTTCACAAAATGAAGAAGCTGCATCCAACCTTGAAAAATATCGTCTGAAACTGTTAAAGAAAAGCTTGACTAGCGAAAGTGATGATGATGTTTTATGTATTGATGTAGATGCAGATATTAGTTATAGTGAGGAACCTGAGGATGAAATTGAAAAAGAGAACTCAATTTTTAAAGTCAATGATACTTTTGATGAACTGCATAAAGATCCAAATCTATCGAATGGAAGAAAGAGTAGGAAAAGTTTCATTGAAAAAAGTAATGACACCAGCTTGTCAGATGAGATAGAGTGGATAGACAAAAATGAAAAAGCAGCTATGGAGTCGTTTGGGGAAAGTTGTAATGAAGGTGAAGGACACAAATATGACTGTAATGACAGTAGATTGGAAAGCAATAAGGAAAAAGAAGATATAAACCATGGTGAGAAAAATTACCTTCTTGATTAAAAAAAAAAATGAACTGAATTTGCTCAACCCTTTACTTGTTTTCCTATAAAATATAAAGAGTCTTAGATACATTTGCGGCAAAAATTCAGGGGCTTATTCCTTGGCCTTACCTGAGAAAACATTTTATCCTATGATGATTTAAAAAAAAGCTTGTTTTGAAGATGAAGGGTTAACAAATTTTGCAACAACCTTATTCGATATTTTTTGAAATCAATAATGTAAAGAAAAGTGTGAGTTAATGAATTACATTAGATTTTAGACGAATTGCAACATCAAATAATTGCTGGGTGCAACCTAACCAATTGTTTTTTTTTTCATCGGTTAGACATTTGAAGAGTATACTAGAACACTAACTTTCTTGGACGATTCTTTGTTTTCAATTTCCAAAATGAAAAAAAAATTGTAGGGATTTTTTTCAAGATCACACAACTGGATTCGTGTAGTTTTGAAATAATTCATTTTAAAATCGCGTCGAAACTCGCTTGTCATCAAAGAAATTATGGGGGTTGAAATTTGAAACTTAAGCACATCCCAATCCTATCTAATTTGAAATTTTTTATTGAAATGACTGTTCCAACAAATTCAGCATGTTTTGATTTATCACTGTCCATAATTTCATTCAAATCTGTTGATTTGAAAAAATATAAGGAAAATTTCTATATATCAAATTTTGTAAATATATATATATATATATGCAACAAAGTTCGAGATTCACGAGAAACGTCTGATAACCGAAGTTTTCCGCCATTACACTCGTGTGATGTTGTCACTTTTGTTGACAACAATTTCATGAAAAAATTAGGAAAATTTCTAATACACAATATTCTAATAACTTTTTTTTATAATGAACATTATACAATGAGATTGTGGACTTTTTTGATAATGATGAACGGATCTCGACGTGATTGATCCTAACGTCTACTTGATGAAAAAATATCAATTCCAATCTTTCGAAAAATTTTATGTTAAATAACTACTTTTTGTCATTCTTGAAAATGGAAAATGAATAATATGTGCCCTGAAATCCATCCAAGGAATTTGAAAGTCAAGACGACTTTTCATGTCTTTCTAATGAAAAAAATACCTACAATTGTTTGAAAAATCTACTTCCACTTCAACTGTCTCGCGGTGTATTTCTTTCTCCTTTGAACATCTCTTCTTTGACTCTCTCTTCTCTTTCCATCGAACCTCTCTCCATCTTCTTGGTCGCCTACCTCTTTCCCTATGTCCTCCCACCCCACTTCCTCTTCTATTTCTCTTTCTCCCTCCCCACTCTCCAACTCCTTTCTCTTCTTTCTCTCTGCTCTTTATCTCCTCCTGCCCCTTTCTTACTTTTTTCTCATCTTTTTCTCTTTTTTTCTCCTATTTCTCTTTTCTTTCTATCTTCTCTCTTCTTTTTCTCTCTTCTTTCTTTAATATTTTTTTATATCGTTTGTTATTTCTCTCTTCATTCTATCCTATTCTTTTTCTATATTCTTGCTATCTTCTTTATCTCTTTCCTGTTATCTTTTGTCCCATTCTCTCTTCTTCCTCTTTTCTACTTTGTCCTCTTTCCCTCTCCTTTCTGTTTTTCTCTTTCTTCTCTTTCCCTCGTTTTGGTCTCCCACCTCTTACCCTCTATCTTCTGGTCCCACTCCCTCTTCCATTTCTCTCCCCCCACCACTCTCCCTCTCTGCTCTTTCTCTTTTCTTGTAGCTTTTTCCCCTGTTCTTTCCCTTTTTCCTTTCTCTTTTTTTATCTTTTTTCTGTCTTGTTCTTCTTTTCTCCTTTCTATCGTATTATTTCTCTCTTTTCCTTTTCTCTTCTTTCTCCTTTTCTTTATTCTTCTTTTCCATTTCTCCCTTCTTTCTATCTCATTATTACTCTATTTTTCATTCCATCGCCCCTTTCTCCATGCTTTTTGTTCTCTTACCTCTTTTCCTATATCTTATTGCCCCACTCCCTCTTCCATTCTTCTCCTCCATCACTCTCCCTCTCCTTCCTCTCTTCTTTCTTCTTGTCTCTCTTCTCAATTCTTTCTCCTTTTTTTCTTTTTCTCTCTTCCTCGTTTGTTAACATTATTTTTTCCTCTCTTGTTCTTTCTCTCTTCTTTCTCTCTTCTTTCTCCTCTTTCTTCTTCTTTCTCTTATTTTCTCTTCTTCGCCTCTTTCCCCGAACATCGAGCTTCCTTCCCTCCTTCATCGATGTATCCGTCACGTTCCAGTCGCCGCCGTCGCGGCGGTATCCCTCGACGAAACGGACCTGCTGACGAGCGAACACCGTCCCGAACCGAACTGCTTTTCGCCCGTTTCCGTTCCCAAAATCGACCTTTCGCAATTCGACGACACGTACGACGCCCTCTCCCAACTCGACGACACCATGGAGAGGATGGACAGGTTGCTGAGGATGGACGCGAACGAAAACGGTTCGTCCGGCGCGGACGACATCATCTCGGCGTCGTTTCTGCGCAAACCGACGTCGAGTTTGTCGGACGACGTCGAGGAAGCGGTAGTTACGCCTCTGAAGGAGAGAAATGAGAAGGAAGTTGGGTCGGCGAAGAAGACGACGACGCCGAACAGGAGGTAGGGTACAAAGAATGTGTCTCGGCGGGTGGGGCCCATTTGAAATGGAACCACCCTCGCCGATATCTCTACATTATATAAAACGTGATGCATAAAAATCGTCATGCGTTGATTTTTACCTGAAAAGTCCAAATTCTCGATATTTCGCATTCTTGATATCGAACAATTTTTAACTGAAGAAATTCCTTAGGGAGATCGCCAATAGAAGCTCACTTTATGAATCTGGTAAAGTAACAGATTTCCTGTATGTCCAATAGCAGTTTTGTAGGTTATAGGCGTTCGGCAACGCTCGCCTGAAAGAACTTTTACTCCTTGATTTTGAATTATCATCGCCAGAAAAATCTCGCGTTATATATCATTGACATTAATTTTTTTTCTGTGATTTTCAAAACTATCTTCTTTTTTCAGAAATATGCGTTGAAACTATCATATATTTTCTAATAATTAATCTTCCTACGGAGCTGGATATCAGATTCGGCATAATTAACACTACAAACAATATAAAATGCGTCATAAAAGTAACTAGAGGTGGAAAAATTAACTCAACAGTAGCAATAGTAACGATAAAAACGTGGAAAGTACAGCGTGAAATGAAACGAACAAAACTAAATGAAATTGAATATTGAATTTATCAGAATTTCCAAACGCATTCAAATATCAAATACTTCAAATCGAGGTATCAAACTGTCAAACTTGTCTGTTATGGGATTAGCTTTCTATAAAGTGGTCTACACAAATTTTTACTAGTTCTACTGATGAACGAAATATCCTGCCAGTGTTTACTCAATGAGACCGTCGGCATCGAAATTCTCTCGTGAGCTGTCGTTTGATTGAAATTGCAGCTTTGAAGAATTTTATTTGCATCATCACTTACCGTCAAAAAATGCAAGCTCTCGCTTCGATTTCTCGGATCGAGAGGAATTGACTAAACAAAAGCATATCGGTCAACGCACGATGGTTTTTATGCATCTTCTTGGTATAAAACGAAGTCGCTTCGTGTTGTCTGTCTGTCCATATGTATGCATAGGTCCTCAAAACTACGCAACGGATTTTGATGCGTTTTTTTTCAATAGATAGAGTGATTCGAGAGGAAGGTTTTTATGTTTAATACATGAATAATATTGGATCTGTGCGCGACGATAACGCCATTCACTTCTAGAACTTTCGTGGGACCTTTATGTATTATGCCTCATGGAGATTCTACCAAAAAAGCGAATACTCACCAGAAACCCCGTAAAAACTTTCGTTTTTTCGAGAATTATGGCAGTTTCATTCTAATATTGTGCCGAAATATTGTAACTACATTTAAATCGCTCTGAATATACGAAAAAATTGTGTTCATTGTATTTGACAAAGTCAACTCAGTTTTATTGAACAAAGTATAGAGAAATGCCTGAAGCGTTTCTGAAAATGACAGTCCCACAAATTCGATTTGTCCACACCGCGCGCTGCAGTCGCACGGTCCCAATAGTCAGTAATACTTCAAAAGGAATGTGTTTTATGAAAAGTTTATGCTAAGTTCACCTATAGGAATGATTCTTATAATGTAATTCGATATTGTTTGAATTTTGCATTTTTTGTTAGTAACAAATTAACGACCAACCAACCAATAATAAAAATTTATTTCTCCACCAATTGCAACACATCTCCTGTGCGGGAAGCATTTTTTACATGGCGTCACGTACACTAAGACGACTCAAAGTTGAAAAGAAAACATTAATTTCTGTAACTCACCTGGAATTTCAAGAGAAATGAGAGCATTAAGTAAGTCTTCTTTCAATAGTTGCAGCGTGAATTCCAAAAAAAAGTACTTTGAACACAAAATATGGGTTGAAAATTTGATTCCGAAGAGATTTTTATAGTTTGTTGGTTTAAATCACTCGATCCAAATAAAATCACTGGGTTATTCTTGGAATAAATGATTACTTTTCCGCAATTTTTTTTGGTGGTGGCAGTTCAGTTCAATTGTCCAACAGTTAATTTGCATATAATGAGTATTTCGTATTTTTCAGTATTCAACAATTGTAATTTGTAGAGGTAAAGCAAGCAAAATAAATTTCTCATCTCACCAAAAGAATATAATTTTTAAGAAATCTTAAATAAAGATTTGATCAGACCCACCAAACGCACAGGCCGACAGGCCAGAAAAATGGTTCTAAAGAGTCGGAATGTTAATTAAGTTTGTATTGATCATTTTACAATGGATTATTGTGTAAGGAGCAGTGAGATGCAGATGCGGCAGAGGGGTGGAAACGGAATCCTGAGGAAATTGCACTGTAAAACTACAATACTGAACTTGAAAAATGTATTTCCAATTTTTATTGAACAAAAATTATAAACCTACCTTATGAAAAATAAGTAATTTTCCATCTGATTTTTGTTTATATTGAGTTAATTTAACTTCATTATTTTTCTTTCGAGATCGAGACTTTTTGGAAAGACTCTTGATTTTGAGAAAATTTATTAAGTCTTGGTCTTATTCTTGTATCAAGACCAAGACTAATCTCGCGGAGCCCTAAAAATTTGCGCGGAAAGTCGTTTGCTACATTTCTAAATTCCTTTCTGTGTTCTGTGGACCTCTCGCTCATTAACGTTGCAATTGCCAGGTTCGAGTCGACCACCACCCCCGTCAAACCCAAACAGCCGACCAAACCGACCTCCGGCTGCAAGAGTCACATTCCGAAGCCGAGAAAGTCCCCCGCCGGCGCTGCCGCGGCGGACACTTTCAAAATGCCGGTTACCCCCGTGTGGCAGAAGCCGCCCTCCACCACCAGAGCGTCCCCGAAGACGGGCGCGCACTTCAAGAACATCGTCAGCCCCGTCGGCATGTACATCCGGTATAGCCCGCGGCCGGTGTTGAAACAGGTTTGATTATAGCTTTCAGTGAAGTTTGAAAACACAAAATATAAATATATTTGTTTGAAACAACTACAAAACTACAATACTTTTATATATAACGTTTTTTGCTCCCAAGAAATAACATGTATTTATAATAGGGAACATCTTGATTTCAAGCAGTTAAATTCAGTGATTCATTAACAAAAAAAACAAGAAGAAAAACACTTATAAATGATATAGTCATGGGTAAGATATAATTAAAAAAGAAAGAAAAAGTGAATGACGTTCGAGATAATAAGTATTTTTTTAAGTTTTTCTTGAATGAATTAGTGTTTTTTTGAAATTTTTCAATATTTTCGGCAAGTTGATATAAAAGATGACGCCTTCATAAATAATAGATTTTTTACAATAATTTGTTCTAAATTCAACCAAAGAAAAGTCATTTGCGTTTCTTGTTGAATAGGGAAGAATATCGACCGATGAGGGCGCTGGTGGTGGTTAAACTTCATCCACCATTTTGAAATAGTTACCTTGTTTACATTTGTAAAATAACACGCCAAAATGAAATCCAGTCATCAGTTGCCCCCGCTAGACAAGATTTTGGTGTTTTTTTGCTATATTTTCATTGTACGAAATTTTTCTCGTGAAGGTTAATATAACTGTGTTCGTGATGCTTTGAATATCCGCACAATACCATTCATTGGAGGTGAACATAGATGCATTGTGTTTTAAAATCTAATGATATTTGTTCCAGGACATTTTTTAGTTTTAGTGTAGTGTTAGTGAACCAAAGAGGCTTTTATTACATGGATGATGAAATGCGCCATAACTTCGCCTAAAAAAAGACAAACAGACTCACCAGATAACAAGAAATCATCTCTCTTGAAATGCAAGTAACACACTGAAGCCGCTCTAGGTTGTGATTTATGCAGTTTCAGTTTAATATTCCAAGCCTTGTACCTGTCTATTTTCTCTTTCAATCCACTTTCCCTAATGTTTCCCACCAAATATGTATTTATCTTTGGAAACGTGTGGAAAGACAACTTAGGATTTCGGTTCCTAGAGTTGCGACAACTTGGCACCAAACACTTTATACGGCTCACTGAGCGATCTGCATCCATGATTGTTTGTTATTATTAATCAAAAAAATTACAACTTCAGATGAGATTTCCTAAATCAACACCAAAGGACTCAATAAATTCACACACATAAAATGGAAGCCGTTTGTTTGTGAAATTATAGCAGTGCGTTATATTTCCGCCAGATGTCGCATGAAATTATGAACTTCCCAATAGTCATGGGCATTTATGGTTAATTTCAAATTCGAATTTTTCACGTTATTTTTGATCGAATGAATAAATACTAAAAGTTTGTATTCGAAAAGAGAAAGAATATCTTATAATCCTCTTGATATCAGTATGGGGAAATGCTAACGCTACAATCATATGTCCCCTAAGATCTCTGCAAAATAAAACAATCAAATGCATTTTCAAATCACCTTTTCGATATCCCACTTCCGATTTATATGTGAAAAATGAGCTTTTAAATATCACCTCTTTATATAAATTAAAAATTTGTTGTTTCATCCATTTCGTAAAAAATAAAAATAAACATTCTTCTGTAACCTTCAACACAATTGAAACAATTCGTAAATATGAGACTAGGCAGTCCAAAAATCCGAGTACTATCAGTAGAATCAAAACAAACTACGAAAAAAAAAATCGATTTTATACAATGGAGTGTTAATATACAACAAACTACCAAAGAAACTAACTGAAGATTTGTTAACAAAACTTGAAGTGAAAGTATTTGATCCGGTAACACTTCTCTTTTTCCATCTGACATTGGATTGATTCATGATCGAAATCCTCTTTTCAATGCATGAATTGTACTAGTGACTTTGTTTTAAGATCCCTTTTTCATAAACATTAATGTTTCTTGGGGTCAATAAAGATTGATTGATATTAATGGGAGTTCCACAAGGTTCAGTTTTAGCACCAATTCTTTTAATTTATGTTGACAGTATTATTCTCTTTTCAAATACAAACTTTTAGTATTTATTCATTTGATCAAAAATAATTCGAATTTGAAATTTACCATAAATACCCATGACTATTCAACAAGAAAAGCAAATGACTTTTCTCTGGCTAAATTTAGAACAAATTATTGTAAAAAATCTATTATGTATGAAGGCGTCATCTTTTATAACAACTTACCGGAAACATTGAAAAATACAAAAAATACTAATTCATTTAAGAAAAACTTAAAAAAATACTTATTATCTTGAACTTCATTCACTCTTCTTTATCATTTTATTATATCTCACCCATGACTATATCATGTATAAGTTTTTTTTTCTTGTTTTTGTTAATGAAGCACTGAATATAACTGCTTGATATCAAGATGTTCCCTATTATAAATACGTGTTATTTCTTGGGAGCAATAAACGTTAAATAAAAAAAAACAATGAATTCATTGTGAAAACATTATTCTTTTGCAGACAACATTGCTATATTTTATTCTGGAAAGAATATTACAATATTGAAAGAAAATGTGACTAGTGATGTAAAAATTATTGAAGAATGGATAAATAGCATAATCCTAACCATTAATTCAGAAAAACTGTCAATAAGATTTTCAAACAAAAAATATGAATGATATTAAACTAAATATAAAAATTAATGATAGACCTATCACCAGTTCAAAGTCATAAATATTTGGGCCTCATCATTGACAATAAATTGAATTTTGAAATACAGACAAAATAAAATAAAAATTGTATAATTCCATTTTTGGTGCAATTAGAAGAATGCATTTAATGAATAAACATATACAAATTCTGATATATAATTCTTACATACTTTCTCACATCAGATATTTAATCACGATTTGGTAAATCTATTATGTATGAAGGCGTCATCTTTTATAACAACTTACCGGAAACATTGAAAAATACAAAAAATACTAATTCATTTAAGAAAAACTTAAAAAAATACTTATTATCTTGAACTTCATTCACTCTTCTTTATCATTTTATTATATCTCACCCATGACTATATCATGTATAAGTTTTTTTTTCTTATTTTTGTTAATGAAGCACTGAATATAACTGCTTGATATCAAGATGTTCCCTATTATAAATACGTGTTATTTCTTGGGAGCAATAAACGTTAAATAAAAAAAAACAATGAATTCATTGGGAAAACATTATTCTTTTGCAGACAACATTGCTATATTTTATTCTGGAAAGAATATTACAATATTGAAAGAAAATGTGACTAGTGATGTAAAAATTATTGAAGAATGGATAAATAGCATAATCCTAACCATTAATTCAGAAAAACTGTCAATATGATTTTCAAACAAAAAATATGAATGATATTAAACTAAATATAAAAATTAATGATAGACCTATCACCAGTTCAAAGTCATAAATATTTGGGCCTCATCATTGACAATAAATTGAATTTTGAAATACAGACAAAATAAAATAAAAATTGTATAATTCCATTTTTGGTGCAATTAGAAGAATGCATTTAATGAATAAACATATACAAATTCTGATATATAATTCTTACATACTTTCTCACATCAGATATTTAATCACGATTTGGTACTCTTGTAATCGAAAACAAAAAAATACTGTATATCCTTCAATGAATAGAACAATAAAGGTAATATTCAAAAAACCTTGGAACACCATCTTCAGAATTATAAAAAATGACCAATAATATGACTTTGAACTGCCTAATTTAATTAGGAAAAAGTCAAACTATTCTACAAACCAACAGAAATATTGAAAAAACTGACATTCCATTCCTGAAAAACTCAAATATACACGGTTAAAATAACAGAAGTGTCAATAATTTTCATCTTAACAATATTCATTGCAATAAAGGAAAAAATAATCCCATTGCAAGCTCAATTGAATTATTCAACAAATTGTTAGAAGAAATAAAATCCTCTAGGTCTCTTCATATTTTTGAAAAAACCCAAACAACTTCTGATAGTGAATTATTAAAGTATTACTTAGTTACATTATTGGGTGATATTAAGATTGTGACTTCCTTATACCAGAACTATGTTCTGCCTAGAAGTTGTATGTTCAAAGAAATAAATAAATGAGTAAATATCCCATTCTCATTCTATAATATTTCGCTACCAGACTTAGGACCACTAATTCTTCATAATAATACTAGCATTCAAAAAACTGATAGTATCAAGTACTTAGGAGTAAGATGTCTAGAAGGATGGTGTACCGAGTTATACCTGGGCATGTTTGGGGTAAACTTGGCGACACATGCCTACTATGATAATAAGCATCATGACCCCTTGACATCAAATCAGTTCAGATGGCGTTTGCAACGAAAAGAGTTACAAATTTCCTAGGAAATGTATAAACGGCCGACCTGACGGCTGGCTATACTTTTACTTTTGGACGCTGACTGATCAACAACCTATATTATTTGTTCAGAATACTGGCCAAATTCCCTATAATTGTGTTCCTTTCATTCGATTTTGTTTTTTATGAGTATGACATTAGATTTTGCTCATTTTGTTGACTGCTCGAATCGAAGAATATAGTTTGTCGATCGATCGGTTGACTATGCACTTCCAATTAGCGTCAACTAGCGATGAATTTGAGAAACGCACCACGATACGTAAAAATGACACTAATGACAGATAAGTGTCGCCATAAAATTCTAAACAATATCGCATCAGTCCCAACACCATCCTTCTAGACATCTTACTTAGGAGTTATAATTGACAGACATGTGAAATGGGACAAACACATAGTGTTTCTTTTGAGGAAATTAAGAAGTTTATCATCGAAATTCAAGTATCTCGAAACATTTATGAGCGTGAAAATCCTCAACATTCTTTATTTTTCATCAATACAGTCCCAATTGAATTATGGGATTCTGGCTTGGGGAGGAGCCATGAAATTCCACTTTAGAAATCTTGAAGTTCTTCAGAAACGGTTTTTGAAAATAATATATAATAAGTGTTATTTGTATACAAGTAAAAATCTGTACATAGAAACACAGTAAATGGACATAAGACGATTATTCGGATATAACATCATGATTTATATCCATAAACAAGAAGTGAATATGAATATTAATAATCATATTTATAATACAATTTATTTATAGTACAATAAAAACAATATCATATTGGAAAAAAGGGTTGAAACAACAATGTCTCGGCAAAATATCAAATATTTATTGCCATTCTACTATGATTTGATTCCAAATCATATAAAATCAATCAAGTCATTATCATCTTTCAAACTATAGATAAAAAATAGATTCAAGAGTGTCGTTGAAATTTATTTCATAAACTCTTTTTTTTTCACTTGTTGTTATTCACCTTTTTACAAATTGATATATATGCATTTTTTTATGAATTTCAAATAAACTTAATTATTATAAGAACGTGGGGTCTGCTACGAAAACGGGCAGGATCGACATCGACCCTTCGCCCGCTGCTCGGCGCAAGAACAAGGAGAACTTGGACGCGCTGCCCGCCGTCATCTACAAGCCCGGCAAGAGGCAAATAGCCACGGCGGAGGAGAAGGTGACGCTGCCGCCGAGTTTGGATAAGATGATTGTCGAGTCTGTTCTGACGAAGCACAACCGCAAGGTAATGTTGATGTTTGATGTTAGAGGGCGTGCAAATCAGTTTTTTATCCTCTTTTTTGTCACACCCGTACTATAATAATAATAATAATCATATATTCCTATAGTGTGTATCATATGAGGTCCACCATGAAGCGGATTGAAAATCTGTACTGTAATGAAAAATTTGTATCATTATGAGCTCATTTTGATACAGATTTTTCATTAAAATACATATTTTCAATGAAATCCAATACAAAGCCTAATATGACTAGCAATAATGAAATATGTTAATATTCCTTACACTTCCAGATCAGTGAGATCCACAATACAAATATAAATATTATATTTATAGCTGTTCATCATTTATTGGGTGTAGAAAAAATGGCGTGTGCAACTCTCATGTAATGGTTATTAATGCACTCGCATAAACCTTATGAAACTCACCTTCGGCTTGTTTTGTATCTCGCTTAATGCTCGTGTATAAATAACCATCATTACATAATCGATGCATGATATACTTTCATTTCAATGGCGAAGTTCGGCACCAGATTTTTGCTTTCTAAGAAACAGGCGGTTCGAAATGGTGTGTTGCAGCCACTAAAAAAGTTCAAGAGTACAAATCAAAATGGATGACAATTTAACGTGGAGTACGTCAAGGATCGATTTTAGGACCGATTTGATTCTTCTTGTATACAAATGATTTGCCACAAGCAGTATCGCAGATGGTGAATACGTTTGCTGATGATAATTCATTATTAATACAGAAACAATCCGATGACAATTTGTTGAAAACGATTTCTGGAACCCTAGAAATTCTAGAAAAATGGTAGTACAAATAATTTCAAATTGAATATTCCAAAATCGAATGTTACCAAGTTAATTTTAAAAAAGGAACCGACACTGAAAATAACCCATAAAAATAAAACAATTGAAACATGTCAACTAAATTGGAAGGAACATGTTCACAACACCAGATATTCCAAACTTAGATTAACACAAACACGATATGGCCAAATACAGAAGAATATCGTCAATCAAGTTTACTTGTCACAGAAAGTAATTTATAGTGTTTTAGATTTTTATCATTAATTTTTTTTTTCGATACATATTTACATGTTCTGGTTCCAAACTGTAAATTGTTATGGAATGAAGTGATTATTATAATTATTATCAAGTTCTGCTGAGTGTCACTGAGGAAACCTATTTCGGATCAAACAATTGTCTTGCATTGGATTCGTGAATGCAATCATTTCGAACATTGAAACTTTGAATGAAATTTGTTGAGAATCATTCAATAATTTCGACTCGATAAACCATTTATAGGCATTGAAGAGACATGGTACTAATTTTTTGTGATATTCATCGACAAGTAATCATCGAGAAAACCACAGGAATATTACCCTTATCAAAACGTATTCAATAGACTAATCATATTAAGTGATTAATGATTAAACCTTAATTATGATCTTCAGGGAACCCGTTTACAGATAGGTATATTGAACTTTCAACAAGTATTATTTAACCCAAGTTGCATAAAAAACCTGGTGCGTTGATTGATATGCTTTTGTTTAGTCAATTCCTCTCGATCTTAGAAAACGAAGTGAGAGTTTACATTTTTCGAAGGTGCTATTCCAACCAAGCGACAGCTCACTAGTGAATTTTAATAGTGACGGTCTCATAGGCTGAAATCTGGCGGGATCTGTTATTCACCTATAGAATCATGAGTACACAAAATTTGTGTAGACAGCCCACCTCATAGAAAAGTGACCCCTTACAGACAAAAGTTTGACAGTCTGATACTTCGATTTGAAGTATTTGAAATTTGAATGCATTTGGAAATTCTGATAAACTCAATAATATTCAATTCTATTGCATTTAGTTTTGTTCGTTTGATTTCACGTTGTTATTTCCACGTTTTTATCGTTACTATTACTATTGTTGAGTGAATTTTCACCTTAAGTTTTATATTGAAGCTAGCATTGATTGTGGTGTTAATAGTGCCGAATCTAATATCCTTATCCGTAATATGTAAAGTCGTTACCGCTGGTAAAATATTTCTTCATGTTGGAAAATATATTATAGTTTCAACAGATATTTCGAGAATGAAAAGTTTTGGAAATTCCTGTATCAAAATTGTTTGGATTGGAGACAAAAATAGTTCACTAGAAACAGTTGTATGCGGTGTTCCTCAGGGATCTGTTCTAGGTCCATTGCTTTTCCTCATATATATAAATTCCCTCTCTAATTTAAAGTTGAATGGTAAAATCAAAATGTTTCCTGATGATACTACAATAGTATACACCGGAAACAATTTTCTAGAAATCAAAACTTTTATGCTCAATGACCTCCATGAAATATCATCATGGCTGATGAATCATAAGCTAACATTGAATATTGAAAAATCCTCGTATATGTTTATCTCAAGAAAATCCACCTCCATCCATTCGAAAGATCCTATC
This sequence comes from Zygogramma bicolorata, assembly GCA_032362365.1. Lineage (NCBI taxonomy): Eukaryota > Metazoa > Arthropoda > Insecta > Coleoptera > Chrysomelidae > Zygogramma > Zygogramma bicolorata. The sequence continues at coordinate 584,822 of JAVJAQ010003051.1, read as the reverse complement.
AGATTCCATAATAAAAATATTATGTATTCTCCTGTAGTGAAATTTTTTGGAATTTTAATTGATGAACATTTAGTTTGGAACAAACACATTGAATTTTTAAGAAAACAAATTTCTCCAATTATTGGTATAATTTTTAAAATTCGAAATATGTTACCTTTATTATGTCTGAAATCAATTTATTATTCTTTAGTATATTCCAAAATTCAATACTTGATTTCGATTTGGGGGGCAGCTCCAAAAACCGTAATGAAACCTTTGAAAACATTACAGAATAAAATTATAAAGTGTATATACAAAAAGAAAAGAACCTACAGCTAATTTATACAAACAAAGAAAACTTTTAGACATTCCTTCATTATACACGTTTAAAATTTGCACAATTATTCACCTGGTCAAAAATAAATTCAAGCATTAAAATTTGATGTTCAAAATGAATAGTGATCAACACAATCACTCAACAAGGTTTTCAGAAAATTTGCCATTGATGAAAATTAAAACAAATATAGGACAGCAATCTGTTTACTACAACGGAATACAACTATACAATGGTCTACCGAATTCATTGAAGAAATATGGAAAATTTCGTTTCAAAAATAATTTAAAAAACATTTGATATCATAATTTTTTTTTCTTTTTATTGCCATAAAGATCTGATTCGATTACTCATTTTTTTTATTCTATTCTTCTTTTATTGTATGGCATCAGTTTAATTTTCCCCACAATAAGCATGTATATGTTTCTTGGGAAATAAATCGTTATTATTATTATTAAAAAAAAAATTGATGTCAATTGATAATAGAACGCGAGATTATTCTGACGATGATGAAAACAAATTTCATCTTGTACAGTTGTTACAATTGTGTACATTTGTTTGAAATCAAGAATGCGAGAGATCAAGAATTTGGAGGATTTTTCAGATATGTCAACGTGTCAGGGTTTTTATGCATCTTGCTTTTACCTCTTCCACACGCCAATAGTGCTCTAGTACTTACTGTAACTCAAACATTCATCACATTTGATCACTGATCTGGACAGTCTTAGCATAAATTCCCAATTCCAGGATGGTTTCGAAAATCTTTAGAATCGCAGTAATATTTGACAATGTCAACTTTTTTGATTAGGCGCTGCAGTATAAGAGCTCTTCGAAGATACAGGAAAAACTGGCTGATGATATCGAGCTAACCAGCAATTCCATTAGCGAGAGTTTGTTGGAGGATCCCAATCAGGACGTATCGATATTGCACAAGAGGGATAGGCCGTTCTTGAAGTAGGACTGTTACTCTTGAGGTGAGATACTTTGAAAAAAAGTTCAATTTTGATGTGGGAAGTTTTTTGTTTCATTGATTGAAGCTGAAAAACCCGATCACAGGAATGGGCTGTATTAAATACTACTTCATTTTTCTTCAAGATATTCACGTTAATGAAGTTTTCAAAATACACATGTTTTTCTTTAAAACAGCTTTTTCAAGTGAAAATGGGTGATTCTTAGATGCTCTTCTATTTATGTCGTGGGGATAATATATTCTAATCCTCGTGCATTCAAATTTTGCATTTTTCTTGCAGAATCCTGTCAAAGTTGACAATTGTTTATTGTAATTTTGACAACTTTGGCAGCATTCCGTAGGAAAAATGCGAAATTTGGTCGCATGAGGATCAACCTATGAGAATCTTTTTCCTGTTGGTTGTCAAATAACATTATTTTCACGCCACAATCGCTCACCCTATAGGAAAACTATTCTCATGACTCAAACTCCAGTTGGATGTAGACTGTTGAATGAATATCGAGCACAATTTCAACACGAAACTGATTTGTGTCTCCAGGAATTTAAAGTGAAAGAAACGTTCAATGGCTCCCGTACCTGAAAACAAATATTCATGTATCAGGTGTAGATAGGTGATTTTTTTCAAGATATTTTTAGCGGGGTTTAAACAAAATAGCAGGATGGAATTATGTATTTGTCTACCACACTATACAAAATTTAGTATGTAATAGCTTAAAACAAAATATCATCCCTTTTCTTCTTATGAAAATTCACAACCTAATTGGGGCCATATCAAAATTACTAATAGTAGACGAATCCTTGATAGTGACTGTATCAAATACCTTGGCATAATGACTGATAGATATCTAAAATGGGATCAGAAAATTAATTACATAGTGAAGAAACTTCGAATTATTCTACTCAAATCTCGACAATTGAGAGGATTTTTAACAATACCACAACTTGCAATTCTATATTTTGCATTAATACAATCTCAATTGAGTTATGGAATACTAGGCTGGGGCGGAGTAACAAAAATATATTCGAAAAAACTAGAAATTATACAAAAAAGATTTCTAAAAATAATTCATACTAAAGACTGGAAATATTCAACTGAATTATTTTTTTATTTATTTCAACTGTGACAGCTTCCAAACAAAGAAAGTAAAAAAATGGATATAAATCAATTATATATTCATAGAAAAATGATATACATTCATAAAAATAAAAAAATATCATTTTTAATCAACATAGATATGAAACTCGAAATAAAACTGCAGTCATCGGAATAATAGAAGAGAGATGAGTAAGCCTCTGAAGAAGTTAGCCACTCGCGCTAGCGAAACGTTAGGAAGAAATTCCAAAGAACGACGGCCTTCAAACCCGAAGAAAAGTAGTAATACTGAAACTGCAATCACTTCTAAAAAGTAAATCAAAAAGAAAATAACACAAATTCATAATACCACATCTTTATGATAAAACACCACATGAAATCAATCAAATCAAATCCTTATCATCATTTAAACACAAAAGTAAAATATGGATTATCAAAACCTTTTGGATTTATTTTGACGTATTTTTGATGGTTTATGAAATTGGTTTCTTTGAATTGATGATTATCCATCTAACTTGAGATAAAAGTATTGATTGAAAATTGTTTTTAACCTTAGTTGACCTTACAACAAGTTCTCTTTGTTAGGTTTGTCTTTTAGTTTATTCATAAAAATATATTTTATTTTATTTATTCAATATACAGCTTTCAGACAGAACAGGTTCCGGTGTGAGGAAGTAAAAAAAAGCATGATAAAATTATGTACTATAAATAATAAATGAATAATAAATAAAAATTTAATATTCATTTGATAATTTGGTGTACATCATTATGCAAGCAAATATTTTTTGAGTTCTTTTGAAAAATATGAATGGATTTGGATGAATTTATTTTTTCTGGTGGTTCATTGAAAGTTATTAATGCTGATGAAATTGGGTTATTTTTTCCTTTATTGGAATGAATCATATTTAAATGAAAGTTCTTTGATATTCTGGTATCGTGGCCATGTAAATCATAATTTTTTGACAGTTTTATATTACATTTCTGAAGATTCTTTGTTAATTTATATATATACTTGAGATTTTCATAACAATAATAATAAAGTATATCCAAGAATAATTATAAATGACAATGATAAATAATATACAGTTGCTTGGCTGAACTTAAAAAAGGTCACAACGTGTAAAACTTGTAAGACTATAACAATTTCAATAAAAAATATTATTAAGTAATACAATTACTTCGATAATTTTTACAAAAATACTGCTTTATATATTCAATAATTTACGAATAATATGTCGATTTTGTTCAAATAACCAATTTTTTATTTTAAATTTATACGATTATATTTTGAAAATTTTAAATTATCAACTATTCATGAATAAACTCTTATTATTATTATTATCAACGTCCAAGACCCCCCGCATAAAAACTTTCATTTCAGCAGTCATGCACTCTGAAGAAATTTTAAAGTTTACATTTTGATAACTGTTTTCATGCATTCAAAATTTGCTTTTTGTGCAAGTAACAATTTCTACTTGTTTTTTTTTTGCTACTTATAGATATGATTGTCCTTTACATTTTTCATCGACACAAGAAAATTCTGCAATTATAACGCATAAATCGAAAGTTTAAAATATATTTTTTTGTCGAGGCTTTAGTGAATGAAAAAGTCCGACTTTATATTTATATTTTGTTTCTATATATTGCTCGTATTTTTATATTGACTGCTCGTTTCTCAAACCAAACTCTTTCATTTTAGATTTTACTTTTCATTGAAGAAAGTTGAATCAATGGCAGCGATAACACAAAATGTTGAAGTGAAGTGAAAGAATGTCCTTACTGTGCCAAATTTGGTCTTTGAACCGGCCGTTAGTTGATATAGTGGGCGGTCCGATTTTTATTTGGCTATGGGTTGCATAAATATCAAGTATTTAGGCATCATGATTGACAGGCATTCAAAATGGAATTTCCAAATTCTAATAAAAAAATTGAGCCCTCTATTGCCAAAATTCAAATTTCTTCATAATATTCTTAGTAAAAAACACACGGATATGATTTATTTTTCTTTATTTTCTCATAAAAACTGCTGTAAGTGTAATAAACATTTATATAATACACGAAATAAAAACAAAATTACTGCTAAAAATAAAATTTCCAAAGCCAAATCACAAAAAAACTTTTTATATTTAGCATCATTTATTTACGATAAATTACCAAATTCGATTAAAGTAACAAAGTCAAAATATTCTTATAAAAACTGGTGAAAAAATGGATTCTTGAAACTCCCAGATTATTTTTCCAGAATCTTATAGAATCGAAATTTTCCATGTGACTACCGGTGTGTTGATTATACTGTCATTTTCATTTATTGTTCAAATGTTATTATATTATTAAATCATTTATTTTTAATCCTTAATGATTATTCAATAAAATATCTAATCCTTACAACAAGTGCAATAACTTCGTAAGGTTCAAATATTAATTCACATATTATTTATTTTAAAATTGTAATATTGAGATTTATTGTGAATAAATTGTTATTGACAAAATGGTTGAGGCTTTCGCGGCCGAGGTTATTAGTATAACTACTGCTCTTCGGGCTTGAAGGCCGTCGTTCTTTGGAATTTCTTCCTGACGTTTCGCTAGCGCGAGTGGCCAGCTTCTTCAGAGGCTTATTCATCGGAGATGAATAAGCCTCTGAAGAAGCTGGCCACTCGCGCTAGCGAAACGTCAGGAAGAAATTCCAAAGAACGACGGCCTTCAAGCCCGAAGAGCAGTAGTTATACTAAATTGTTATTATTATTGTTTCATAATCTTTATGTGATGCTTTATTGTATATTCTGACCCTTATGTTTCTTACAGAATTTGATCATCATGAACATAGGAGGCAAAACTTGTGGTCTTTGGCACCTGTGGTGAAAATGTACATACAGAATTAAGACTTCAGACGAGGATTATCCATACATCTTCACAAACATTTACCAGCATCTTCTCAAAATATTTCATTTAGGATTTGCTAGCTGATGCTTTATATTTTTTGTTAATATTTTTTATTATTGAACTTTACAATAAATTAAGTTTTATTCGAATCTTCTGTTCATTTCCCTTCCTTGAATTTTATTTGATGGATGAAGATGATGGCAACCAACTTGAAAACCCGCGGGTATTGTTTTTTTCTATCTAAAATCAACCTAAGGCCAACCAGTACAAAACGGCTGTAGTACAGCTAGTGATATATATTAGGACAAGCCGCTTCGAATAATTACGATTGAACTTCACAGGTAAATTAGTTTTGTCGTATAATTTTTCAGAATCGGTAGATGTTTATGACAAAAGTACATTGTGGATATGTCACCCGAAAGCGATAGTGCCGATCTCTTTCTAAGCTATGAAAACGACCAATTGTGAATTTCAACCCATAGACAAGGACAAGAGTCAACTGATTACAACCAATGGAGGACTTTGTTCCAAGAATATTCGTGAAAATGTCTACCATCAGGGAAATGACATTTTGCAATGAATCATGTACGAATGGGTTTGTTTTGATTAGCACTAACTCATAAATTCTACTCGCTTTTCCAAAACCAGTATTTCCAGAAAAATATTAATTTTCTCAATGCTGATATCTGATTGGCTTGAAGTTAGGTTGGTACCAATGGCCGCGTCTAACAGCTTACAGCGGCTGTAAGTTGTTAGACGCGTCCAATGTCACTTACAACTGTCAACAAGCCTCTTTCTCTCTCTAGCACTTTATTTTCATTTTCTTGTTGTAATGTTTATGTCGCTTGTCGACTTTGTCGTTACTTTCACTAGAGTAAACTTCAAAGAAACTTAAAAATCAACAAAATACGTATAACGATAACAAAATCACTTTCGAATTCGTCCATTTCCTGCCGTAAAGTTCGTTATCCAAACAAAGCTTTCCGAAATTGCGTCAAGGCCTCTGTCTATTTACATAAAAAAACGACCTTGTTCTGCAAAAATAAACCATTTTTACCAGGAAAAACGAAAGCTGTACTTTTACTCGAGTTATGTGATACCGTGTAGGATGTATATCTGTGATTTTATCGCCAGGTAAAAATGCGAATGTTGATAATGTTCAAGTGTTTATAGACCCTTGAAAATTATGTCTACCACCTTTTTGGTATTATGTCAGTGCCATGACTGAAGACATCGGTAAACCGCCCCCGAAGCAATACGACTACTTGTTGAAGTTTCTTTTGGTGGGCGACAGTGATGTGGGGAAGCAAGAGATCTTATCGGAACTCGATGATGGCTCTTCAGAAAGCCCTTTTTGTGGCCACAGTGGTAAGTGTATGTAATTGTAGCTGCTGGTTTCGGGCACATCTACAACATACATATTTTGCAGCTTACAAGACCACAACCATTCTCTTGGAGGGGAAACGGGTGAAACTGCAGTTGTGGGACACTTCTGGGCAAGGCCGCTTTTGTACAATAATTCGCAGCTATTCGAGAGGTGCACAAGGTTTGTATCATCTACTCATTATAATTATTAAGTAAGATGTAGTACCTTTCAATCTTACTACAGATCTTCATCTACCTGGTCAATAATTTTGTTCATATTGGTCAGTGAAATATTTGATTAATACAATTGATTTAGGTAAATCAATAATAACTATATAAGATCATTTGAATACAATGTAAATGTGTAGAAGCAAATTGGGGATTCTTTATCAACAGAAAGAACTCACCATTTTCATCAGAGTTTCTGATCAACTGTAGAATCGAAGAACTTTACTGTGCCACTGTAAATAAGTGTAGTAAGTGTACCTCAAGGATCCATCCTACCTTTTCTGCCAACAATTGTTTTAAATTTCATCATTGAGTACCATAAGTTTGTCAATTCGCTGATTAATGTTTGTTTTTAATCACTCTTTTTGGATATCCTTTTGATGAAAAGTGTCATGGAATATCTTATACTGGTGTGACTGTAGTAACCATTTCTGCTTGATTCTGTGATAGATATAAACCTCAATTATCTCATAATAACATTGGTTCAAAATCAGTATCCATTTCTCCCTACAACAAATTTTTACAAATGGTAATCTATGGCAATATATCTTTTTAAAGTTGGAAGTATTTGTTGATAGAACAGCTTTTTATAAAAGGTACCTCAACAATGAACTGGAAATACACTGAGTTTTTGCTCACAAACTTCGCATATTCAGGAGGAAAAATTGATAATCAATTCCGTGGTGTCGAGGTTAATTGATCTCTGTTTGATATTTTCACCTTCAAACCAAAAGGTTCCAATCCCACCTATGAAGAACTGCTTAACAAAAAAGTTATTTTGATCCTTTTTTTTCATTGTTTATTATGTGAAATTTCATGTACATATTTTTGTTATGACAGCTTTGTGATTTACATTTTTACGAATTAAGTTTTTGTATAGTCATTAATAAATGAACATATAAAACAAAGAAGTGAATTGTTGAAATGTAAAAAAAGTTAAGCAACGCAGGGGTGCCTATGTACATACACAAACAAATATACACCTTTACAAACTACAAAATTAAAATAGATTCCAGTGAGTGTATTTGCCCTTGCCAGTATTCTTACAGTTTTTTGCTGTAGTTGGAAAATTCTCACCAAACTAGGAGAGTTCCCTCAAAGAACAACACCCTAGATGATGTGTCAGTGGAATAATGCAAAATACGTCATTTTTAGAACCTCACAGTTCGTGACGTTTTTCAGTTGACGGAGGATATATATTGCACTAGATAAAATGGTTAAGGCTTTCGCTGCCGAGGTTTTCAGTATCACTACTTTGGTTCGGGTTTGAAGGCCGTCTTTTTTTGGAATTTCTTTATTTAAGGAAGAGTACTATCAAGAGTAATTCCAAGTAATTTTACACTTTTGTTAGCAGAACCTACAGTGGTTAACTCAAGATTTTGAGTTTTGTCACTATTCAACTACAGTTTATTTGCTAGAAACCAACTCTTGGTTTGATTTTCAACTTCTTTCATTACTTGTGAGATTTTAGACGATGATTGATCGCTATATATTAGAGTTGTGTCATCTGCATAGAAAATGGACTTATAGAATGAAAATACATATGTCAGAATGTAGGCTTTCACGGCCGGTGTTAATACATCTCTGGTCTTTCGGGCTTGAGGGCCGTGTAGTGGTATTTTTACTTCCGGAGCTTTCGGCTACATCTGCGGCAGTTATCTTCAGCGGCTTGGTCTTAGTTGGACTCCTCTATGTGAGTTTACCTGGTTCTATCTGAACCAGGGAATCGGACGACCAACAGAACGCTGGCGGACCGAGAAATAACAACGAGTCAATTCCAGATTTGCAACCAGTCATAGTAAACTCACATAGAGGAGTCCAACTAAGACCACGCCGCTGAAGATGGCTGCCGCAGATGTAGCCGAAAGCTCCGGAAGTAAAAATTCCACTACACGGCCCTCAAGCCCGAAAGACCAGAGATGTATACATATGTCATTAACATAAATAACAAAGAGCAAAGGTCCAAATACTGAACCTTGTGAAACCCCGTACTCTACAGATTTAAAATTTTATGAAAAACTAGGTTGTGTCATCTACATAGAGAATGGAATTATAGAATGAAAATACATATGTCATTAACATAAATAACAAAGAGCAAAGGCCCAAGTATGGAACCTTGTGGAACCCCGTGCTCTACAGATTTAAAATTTTATGAAAAACTAGGTTATGAAATATGCACATTCTTGAACAACTTGGAATGAAACAATGAAAACTTGTTCGGCAGGAGTTCTTCTCGTGTACGACATCACGAACCGGTGGTCCTTCGACGGCCTGGACCGGTGGCTGAAGGAGGTGGACGAGCACGCGCCCGGCGTGCCGAAAGTGTTGGTCGGCAACCGGCTCCACTTGGCGTTCAACAGGAAGGTGGGGCAAAGGGACGCGCAGGTCTACGCCGACAAGCACGGCATGGCCTTCTTCGAGGTGTCGCCGCTCTGCAACTTCAACATACACGAGAGCTTCTGCGAGCTGTCGCGGATGGCGCTGCAGCGCAACGGCATGGAGAGGCTGTGGAGGTCGAACAAAGGTGATTTTTCCTTATTATGATTGTTTACAGAGGTACCCAGCAAGTCGACCGTAAGGAAATAAAGGGATGGATACCACGAGTAGATGACACTAAACTAAATTCCAATTCAAGATTCAGCGCGTGTAAACAATGATCACCTCGTGGTTTGCTGGAATCTGCAATGGTCAAACGACCATAAACTGCTACCAACACCTTTCACTGTTTTGATTCAGATGCATAGTTACATTCGGTGTGAATAATTGTGTTGTTTGTGTTTCATTTAAATACTTTCGAAGTAGGTATCTATATCAGTTAACGGTGTTTTTGCTCCGTTATATCTCTGAAATTCCTGATTTGATAACATTGAAACTACATTACATTACAATAATATTTTGTCCTCATTGTGGCCCTGCTAAAAAATTACGTGCACGTGATTTTGTTTACATCTACTGAACCTTGGACTGGAATGAACTATAGTGATTTCGTTTCCAACTCATGTCTGTTGTTTGTTGACATTTCAATCAAATTGACACGTACAGGAATCTGCATCTATTTTACCCTTCAGAGAAGACAACTTTATTGTGCTTTGTCAAGTGAACTATCGACATTATACTGTAGATGGCGTAACAAAAACGATTCAAATCCTATTTACACAGACATTTGTCATGTTCCGATATCCCTGTCCAGCTAATTCAGTCGTTCCGATTCTACTGACATTCACTGGCAATTATTTCGCGCCAATTTTTGAGGTACCCTGTTAGAGACTAAAAAGTTACTGGTGCTACTGCTGCAGAAGTGGTCCTGTAGTCCCAGTATTCCTCAAATTAAGTTAGGTTAGGTTGTGTTCGAATAAACGTTAACGGATAACAGATTATTTGTTGTCAGATCATTGCAATTGCAAAATTATCAATAATGTTTCGAGTTGTACTGGAAGATATTTGCGTACAAGTTGATGCTGATTTTAAATGAATCCAGCAGATCAATAAAATCTGCGGGAACCCCATTTTTCGAGATTGCAAGCCTTACTCGCACCTGAAATGTTGTTTGAAAATCTTAGGGGTGTAAATACCTACTACATTTTGAATGTACCCTTCTATTCTTGGTATTTTTTCTCTAATTATGTCGAGGATCATAATTTCAGTCATTATATTCTCTGAAGACTCATTATCAGAGCTTGAGCTCTCTGAATTTTCTATTTCCGTATCGCTATTTCTTGATATTTCTTCCAATATTTAATTCATTTTGAAATAGGACAGGGTACGTCACACCTGTTATCGTTAACAGTTCCTTTGACGGACGTCCGATGACGAACCGTTCCGATATCATCAGCAGTAGATCACTATCACTGCAAGAACCGTTCCGAAAATGCTTACTGTGGCCAGTAATACCAGCAATATCGGAACATGACAATTGGGAAACTATTCTATCTATACAAAATTCAGGCAAAAACAATCGTTTTCCCTGCTTGTTACTGCAGTAACAAATTCTTTATCATTCTCGCTTTTTCAGCTGTTTCACCTCAACCTTTGAACTCATTGTTCAATTATTACTACTAGGCGAAGGAGGTTAAGAATTAATTCTTTTAGAAATGTTTCCAATCAGGTTTCCTGGATACTTCAATTGGTCAGAATCTGAAGAAAAAAAGATTGAAAATTGAACAATGCGATACTTACTAATAGTACCTTAAGTATCAAGAACGGCAAGCACATTTGACCGGCCGATTTATTTGGGGGGCGTAGCACCTGAGAATATATACCATAGGGAAGCGACTGTAAGGGTGATTTTGTGTACCTTTTTTGTAGGCGCAGGCATTACCTCAGTTGTTATCTCATGATTCTCGGACTAGGTTGTCTCCATTAGCAAACACAAATTTCTCAAAACCCAAATCATCATAAGTAATAAATTTGCAACAATCAAAAATTGAATTATTTCTATAATCACCGTGAAAGTTGCTGAATTGGCACTATAATAGTATATTATGCAACGATCGTGTAATAACGCAACGATCGTGTAATAACCATTACATGAGAGTTGCATACGATATTTCATCTACACCCAATATGTAATGGAGAACTAAAAATATTATATTATTAGGTATTTATATTGAACACAATAATAGTAGGTAATCAATCGTATTTCTTTGAAAAATTCTACAAAATTATAAGTAATGGTATAACCACGGAAAATACAACAATGAGAAATGAAAAAAAAAAAAAGAAAAAAAGTCTCTGCCCAGGTCAGGAATTGAACCCGGACGTTTCTGATCACTGCCGGCGCTATTGACCACTCGACCATGAGAGCTCATTTGATTTCATCGAAAATAAAAACATATGTGTTGCATTTGTCAAATGAAAAATATTCTTTCGATTGTATTTTTTTTCTTGTATAAGACATCTGTGGAGGAGTCGCTGGTAATTCTTCTATATCACTGCTATAAGACATTTTCATTCGATTATCGAAAATTGACTAAATTTTTCAAAAATTCAATACCTACTGATTTTGACTTGACAAACGTCAAAATGCAAAGCTTGTACATCATGCTTGATTGAAAAATAATGGGTTTCTATTGGTTGAAAATCTGTATCGTAATGGATTTCATTATAAAATGGGTTGTGGGCATATAAGTATATTTTTAGAGTACGGGTGTAGATAAAAATGAACTAGAGTAAGATGTGTACATCACACACTATAACTTTATATATCACAGTGAATCCAGGTACTAAATTAAAACGTGAGAGAGTGTTTTTTATTAGTGTATATTGCTGAAATCCCATTTTTCTCAGTAAATTAGGTTCTTTCACCCATAATCTTCTAGACCGGGCGGCAGTAACAGATTTTTTGGACCAATTTTTTATAGTCTGCCTCTGGAATGGAAAGTAACTGAAGATAAAACAAATCGTTATCCGCCAAAAAATTTACGCGCCGCTTGGTACATGTAAAACCCATAATTTGCGGTCGTTAAGTTCAACAAAAATTTGGATGGAAGCCTTTTTATAGACCGCTTTACATTTGTTGTACATAAAAACATGGATCAAAGTAAAAAAAACATGAAGATATACTGTTTCAAATGATACAGAGTGATTTACAAATACCCCGAATGTATTCCAAAAAAATTTACCGAAAACCAACTTTTCCCAGTACGATAATTATAATTACAACTAAATTAGTATCATCGTGAGATTAATGAAAATTTATGAGACATACTCTTTGGAAGTATACAGTGTGTTCTATCAAGAACAAATTCTGGGTTAGCCATGAAGTACCACGCACCGCGTAATTTTTTTGTGCAGATTTTGATTTGTTTCAGATTCAAGTATTTCCTTTTCCAAAAAATATGTCACTGCCGCCCGGTCTATTCGGATTGGAGTTGGGACACTGAACATCAAAGGAACCACCGTTACTGTCGCTTCTCTATGGTATATATTCTGGAGTATGTGTAGAATACAAATCTGAGACATGTTAGTAGTAGGGAATGCAGATAACTTTAGTCGATATTTTGAAACAGAAGCATCACGCCTCTTTCTACTAACCAGAATCATCTATATTAGTAGGAAAGCCCACGATTCTAAATCGGGATTTACTCTAGCGCCGTAGAGACCTATTGTTTTGCGAAGCTTAGATGAGAAAGAGAAAAAAAATGTTATATAATGTATACCTTTTCATCGGTAGGGGGAGCGGTTAGACTTTTAAAAATGTAAAAAAAACTGTTGCATGGACATACTCGAGCGCGTCAGATATTGATATCATCTATGTCCTACATATTTTTGAAAATGCACGTATGTCAATCTGATTCTTTCCATGGTGGGGGTGGTCGTACGTAAGGGTTGAAAATGAAAAATTCGTCAGTGTAAAATACACAAGCGCGTCAGATTAAGATATATATGGTTCATCTTTACGCCCTATTTGTTGCAGTCTCATAATCTAACGATTATCTGGAGGGATTCGCCTATTCTGCCAATTTGATTTTTTTTTAATTCTTTTATATCATCGAACCTAATGAATTGAAAATCTGAGGAAAAAGCATGCAAATATAAAAATTGTATGCTTTTTTTTAGTAGAATACTTGTATTTATAAGAGAATAATTATAATTAATTGAAGTTTTGAAATTTTAAAAAGTTGGATATTCTTTGTAAACAATATCATGCCACCAACGAGTCTGTGTGATCAACTGTCATGGCATCATGGCAACAGAAACCAGAGTTGGGACGATGTGAGAGAGCAATAGATAGAGAAAGAGTGTCAGATTAAGATATATATGGTTCATCTTTCCACCCTATTTGTTGCAGTCTCATAATCTAACGATTATCTGGAGGGATTCGCCTATTCTGCCAATTTGATTTAAATTTTTTTATCATCGAACCTAATGAATTGAAAATCTGAGGAAGAAGCATGCAAATATAAAAAGTGTATGCTTTTTTTAGTAGAATACTTGTATTTATAAGAGAATAATTATAATTAATTGAAGTTTTGAAATTTTAAAAAGTTGGATATTCCTTGTAAACAATATCATGCCACCAACGAGTCTGTGTGATCAACTGTCATGGCAACAGAAACCAGAGTTGGGACGGTGTGAGAGAGAGCAATAGATAGAGAAAGAGTGAGAGAGAAATAGAAAAGTGGAGCGGGGAATACAGGCATCACGTAGCTGCACGCATTAAACTTTATCGATGGATTTTTATTATTTCGGCTTGTGGAAATCGTCAGATTATATATTTTTTGTGATTCTTGAATTATTCCCTTCAAAATAAAAATAAAAAATAGCCATGCTCGAGAATGTCGAGTAAACTTTTTTTTTTACAACTTTGTAGCCCTCCTCCTCTAGGTCACTCTCGAATTGTCAGATTAGTGGAATATACACGTTTCAGAATGTAACTAACTCACCCTACCTTAATCTGACGCGCTCGAGAATTTCAGATGATCATTTTTTTTTTACTAATCTGATCCTTCATCCTTCATCCGTGAAGTGCGGCCATATATAAAGGGCTCATATATGGTGGAAGTACTTAACCGGGTACAAGGTATCCCCCTGTATATTAATCTGCCGCGCTTTAGTAAATCCCGAAATCCCCGTTTGGGCTCCCCTATTATATACAATTGTTTGTCCAATTACCTTTCTTGTTTCTCTCACTTCCAATCCAGCATCAGCTGAAGTTCCTCCAGAGTCCGAATATTGATGAAAATATTTCGTGGGATATTCATATTGATCTGATTCGAAGAAAAAAAATCACCAGTCATTGGAATTTTGTACAAGGAGTTATATACCTTTGAAATATCTAAAATTGATTTATTTTTCACTAATTTATTCGAAATTACAATATTTAATCAGCATATGGGGTACTGCGTCGAATACCATTCTGAAACCACTGATGCCTTTACAGAATAAAGCAATTAAATGCATTTTTCATTTAGCTTATTTGGAACCAACAAGGAATATTTATAAACCAAATCGTCTCCTCGACATCAATTCTATTTATAAACTGAAAATATGTACTATTTTGCATTCTATTGTGACTAATGAGAAACATTCTATTATGAAATTTTTTAAATCTAACAGTGTACATAACCACAAAACGAGGCAGTTCAATAATTTGTTAACAAAAAATATCAATACGGAATTTTCCAGAAAATCTATTTTCTATAAAGGTGTTATCACATATAATGGATTACCGACTGGAATAAAATGTTTTTCTCAACTGAACAAATTCAAATTTGATATGAAGCGTTATTTGTTAGAATAATTTTTATTGAAAAATTATTTAATTTTTTTTATTTTCGGTAATAATCAATTCTGATTGAGCTTTTTAATAAATGATATACATATTCCCTATTCATAAAGTGTAGTTTCTTGGGAATAAATAACTGTTATCATTGTTATTATATTCTTTGACCTCTCGGAATTTTCCTTTTCAGTACTCTCTCTCCAGGAGCTGTGCTGCCGAGCGATAGTCGCGCGCACCACCGTCTACAGCATAGAGCAGCTGCCGTTGCCGACGTGCGTCAAGTCCAATTTGAAGTCGTACGCGCTGACGACGTCCTCGACGCAATGGAGGTACACGATCGGCCAGAAGAAGGGGGGGCGCAAGCTGCGCTTCCCGAGCGCCCCCTCCACGCCGGGCGCGTGCGCAGCCGACAGTCAGAGCTGCGTGCCGCGCAACACGTGCGTCGTCTCCTGACGAATCCAGACTGCTAGCGAGAGTGAGAGGAGTGCGCGTCGGAGAGAGAGCGAAGAGTCACTTAATTTATATACCCGTGTCGATGTGGAATGTTTCGATTTGCAAAGAAATGATTGTGTATAGTCGGTGGTTTCACTTACCTTGACGAATCACGCTTTTTTCACCTAAACAAGCGGTGGTCTGATTTTTTCTCAATTCTTTCAGAAAATTTGTTTTTCCAGGCAGGGACACTGTGAAAAGTACCGCTGAAGTAAACATCTGGCAACACGAATAAACTTCGTGACCCATGCCACAATATACCTTATAGCCTGTTTCGACGATGCAAGTTTGTCGCTGCAACTCCAGAAAATGGCATGTGTTCATGCAAGTTTTTCGAGTTGCATGAATCTTTTTTGGTGCGATAAGTTGCAGCGACTTAGTTATTTCTATGGTGAATTTGTTGCCGCAAACCACAAATATGTGGTGGCATCATTGTGGAGAATATTGATTTTGATCATTTCAATTATTTTTCGAGACTTGAGGAATCAAGTTGAGTAATAAGGTGATTCAATCACAATAACAATTGGGAAGTTCATAATTTTATGCGACGTCTGGCGGAAAAATAACGCACTGCTGTAATTTCACAATCAAACGGCTTCCATTTTATGTGTGTGAATTTATTGACTTCTTTTGGTGTTGATTTAGGAAATATCATCTGAAGTTGTAATTTTTTTTATCAATAATAACAAACAATCATGGCGGCAGATCGCTCAGTGAGCCGTATAAAGTGTTTGGTGCCAAGTTGCCGCAACTCTAGGAACCGAAATCCAAAGTTGTCTTTCCACACGTTTCCAAAGATAAATACATCTTTGGTGGGAAACATTACGGAAAGTGGATTGAAAGAGAAAATAGACAGGTACAAGGCTTGGAATATTAAACCTAAACTACATAAATCACCACCTAGAGCGGCTTCAGGGTGTTACTTGCATTTCAAGAGAGATGATTTCTTGTTACCTGGTGAGTCTGTTTGTCTAATTTTAGGCGAAGTTATGGCGCATTTCATCATCCATGTAATAGAAGCCTCTTTGGTTCACTAACACTACACTAAAAATGTCCTGGAACAAATATCATTAGATTTTGAAACACAATGCATCTATGTTCACCTCCAATGAATAGTATTGTGCGGCTATTCAAAGCATCATGAACACAGTTATATTAACCTTCACGAGAAAAATTTCGTACAATGAAAATATAGCAAAAAAACACCAAAATCTTGTCTAGCGGGGGCAACTGATGACTGGATTTCGGTTTGGCGCGTTATTTCGCAAATGTAAACAAGGTAACTATTTCAAAATGGTGGATAAAGTTTAACCACCACCAGCGCCCTCATCGGTCGATATTCTTCCCTATTATTAGAAATGAATAAAATTATATATCAGTTGTGATAATGTAGACGTTCATCTTGGTAACATTCAGTGCAATTTTTTAATATTGGCAATGAAAACTGACAGCTAGATGACATATGTCATGTTCTTAAAATTCACTCGCAGAATAAAATGCATTTGAAATCAAATAGTCGAATAATCGTTTTTTGAACAGATTGAAACTGTTGACGTCTCCGAGAATATCTGTTGCATGGTCCTAGCAAAAAATGCCCTGTTATAAATGCGAATTTTGTGATACTCCAAGGCGTGAAAATGGCAAGCGTAAATCATATCTGGCGCTCGTATTATGGTTGTGAATCATATTATTCCTCACAAAATATACTTCATTTTTTTATATTCATTGTTACTAAAAATATGTACAAAGAAGGAAGAGTAAGAAGTGATAGTTGGATGAAAATTGGACGACAACTCTCACGCGCTAGTCATCCTGTCATACATCTTATTATTCTCTTCTGCATGCAAAATACTTCATTAAAAGTGTGTCTTAAATGTCACTTTGGAATCAAATAATACGCCAAGATCTCGAACACTGTCAGCTACTGACAAATTAACATTTATTCACTTGGTAAGAGTATTGAATTGATAATTCTCGGAAATGAAATCTGATAGCATTTGTTTATATTCAGATGAAGCAAATTTGTGTCGCACCAACAGGACAAATTGTTCAAATCTATTTACAACAGTTCAGCATCACGGACATTGTCGATTATCCTATAGAGTTTAAATTCATCTGCAAATATCAAACAGCAGCTGTGTTGTATTACTCCTGATGAAACATTAATGAATAATTTAAAAAGTCGTGGACCTAAATGGGGTCCCTGGGGGCCCAGATGTTACAGAAATTTCTGATGACACAAAACAAGGATGTTCGACACACTGAGTTCTACCTCTCAAATAACATCCGATCCATTGTGTGAGTGCTGTATCGATGTTATCAATTTATTTTATCCCGTGTTTGTAAACAAAAAATGTTTGTGTTTGGCATTTTCATAGGTACTTGAGAAATTTCATTTTCATTTCTAAATCTTGTATAGAAAATATTAAATCTAAGATTTCAATTCAATATTCCGTGAATTGAAATACCGCAAAAACGTGACACTACACTTCGAGCCGACAAATAGACATTTAAGTGTCTTTACGGTATGGCTATGGTATACTGTGCTATAGACAAATAGACATCTTAACTGTGCTCATGTTCTGTCACACACAGCTGATTACTGCAGTGTTGCCGTTTACCGGATAATTATCCGATTTGCGGATACTTTCGGGTGCTCGCGGATAATTTCGAGAAACTTTGAACAAAGTTCGGATCTCATGATTTTGTTCTATTCTGTCATGAAACATAGACCACAAAATCGGTTGAGTTTATTTTTTTCGTGGTTCGAGGAATTCAGTGATTTGAAGTTTTTCATGATCCCATGGCTTACGGACATATAATTTTATCAAACTTTTTTGAAGTGACGTCATTTTATCAGTTTATTTCAAAGAATTTGAAAGAAACCGATAAAAATTATGTCACTCCTCTACTGTTCAATGGTCAAATTTCATCTGATCTTGAGTGACACTGACTAGCTTCAGGAGGCGAACACGAGTGTTACCAAAATGAAAAGAACAATTTAGTTGTGTCACAGTAGAAGTATTGCTAGAAACCAATGTATTTCGTAAAAAAACTTTTTTTGAAATCGGATAATTTCTGAATAGTCAGTGGGTAATTTGAGATTACAGATCCGGCAACACTGGATTACTGTCAACCGGAAATCATTCAAACAGACTCCATACGTGTGCCGCAGATTTCAATTGCTAAAAAAAAGTAGTCTCCTACATAGTACAATTCATCTCTACAAAAAAAAAATGCAGAAAAATATATCTATGGAAAGGGACAGACATACGACGGGTGGCTTATTATTTTTCGATAGTGGAACACAATCCTGAAGTGCTCAAATTCAATATTTCAATGCCACTTCGTTTTCAAAACACTTGGTTTCACTTACCTTGATTCACCTCAGATCAGTAACATATTTGCAATTAGATGTGATGATTTTTATTTTTCCACTGGATGCAAGTATAATGCATTATAGGAAACGCCAACAGCATGTGAACCAGTTCCCTATTTGGTATAATAAAAACGTGGCTGCATGTTTGAAGAGTGTTATAGTATATTACGTAACGAGAAGGCTAAATAGCCCATTACGCATGAGTGCAATTTGTGAGTGCAAGTACAGCTTGTCCAATCCATCTTGGCACAAACTTAGAGACTTTTCCAGTTGCACACTGGAGGTGTAGACCCTGTCGGAAGAAAAAACACCTTCTAGGAATAAATTCCAACACAGTGAACACATATAAGTGTTTTTTCATCTTAGTATACTTCACAGAGATTGCTGGGCATATACATTAATAGTTCTGTGCCAAGATGATTTGGATGAGCTGTAACTTAAGGCGTTATACTTTTTCTAATCTGGTGTAGCAATTTTTTTTTTTCGTTATTCCTCATTTTCAATGATCAACGAGACACTGGAAGATAGCAAGCAGGAAAAATTGCTACACAAGTACCAATCTACAAACTAAAATTTCCTAAACATATCATTTTTGATTGAATTTTACAAAGAATTTCAAACGAAAATTCGCTGATTTTGGTTCTAGGACAATTCAATGTCCTCAGACCAAATGTTACATATTCCATCTTTCAAATAAACAATGCTGGGAGCGACCGCCATTAATTTACCATAATCGTGATTAAACTTGAATGCACGTTTTCAAAGTGTTCGAATGCACTTTCATTGGGTTTTTTTGGGTTAATAATACGGAAATATTCGACCAGTATTTTTATTCAAATTCTTTACAAACAAAAATGGAAATATGAAATTTGCGTACGCCATCTGTACCTGAAATCAATATATCATTAACGTTAGCAAATACAGAAAAATAATCATACCCCCCCCTCGAGTTCAAATGCAACCAAAATAATATAAAAAAAAAATTGATTCTATAAGAATTAATTCAACAAGAATACAGTCCCACATGCTTTAGAGAATCTGACATCTCGATATTTCCGGTTGATTCGATAAAAATGAAATTAATTATTCCTTACCTGTGTTTATACCAAATTGCTCATTAGGCAAATTCAATATTTCTCGATTTTTCCAAGGCGTTAGATTTTTATGCTCTACCCTGTGCCCTTAGATTATTCTACATGAAACTGTGATATCACATTGAGGTGAGTAAATTATATCAGAATATACGAGATTATCAGGCAGATGCTTGTTCGACGATCACAAAGCGTTTGCATCGAGACGAATAAAACTGAATTTAGAAGAGGGAGGCAAAATTCAAAGAGCAATATGGTCCAGTAGAATATTGAAGAAACTGATATTTTATTCATAGGTAGGCGTCAGACTGATGAAATGAGGAGAACTGATCAATAAGTACCAGAGAGGAGGATTCATAAATTATTTTTTCAACGTTTCTTTGAAAAGTGACTATGAAGAGAAATTATATCAAAAGACTGGAAAATAGATGCTCGAAAATGCGAGGAAACCAATGTCAGGAATAGTATGTATTGCTTAAAAAAAATAAAATGGTAGTGAACCTTATTTGCTCGATTTTGGGTCTATATTGAATTGAGTAAAAAAAAAGAGCAGAATTCACAGATATAGCAACAATCCATTATAAATTCTCAGAAACCATTAGAGAGGAATTCTTCAAAACCAATACGAGTTCGAAGAACAGATAGTGGATGAGATTTGAAATTCAAAATACTGGACATAAATAAAAAATTGCAGGGTTTCCAAATTTTTCACACTGTATTCAACTCGGTAATAACTATAGAGAACGTTACTCCAGAAGCTCCTACCAGCTGGATTTTTTCAAGTAGCTAATAAAATTGAAATTTGTTTTTTTTGCTTGCTATACGACATGAGATGTTAATTTTAAATGATCACTGATTTTCTAATGGAGAATCAAACATGGTTAAGGATTGTTGTCAAAGTTTCTACGACGAGGATTTTTGTTTGGAAACTATACCGAGTGACCTGACCCGGATTCAATTTGCCTCCCTTTATCTACATTATTATTTTTTTCTATATTTCATATTCCCTACTTCAATTCGAAGTCATGAATGTATAATTTAACCAGTATCAAACCATATATGAAACTTTCGGTTTGATCGAAAGCACATCCAATTTTCATATTTTTAATGGAATCTATATTTTTTATTTGAAATTGTAATTCAGTATAGAATTACCTTTCCAATGGGATTTTATAAAA
Source organism: Zygogramma bicolorata (assembly GCA_032362365.1). Lineage (NCBI taxonomy): Eukaryota > Metazoa > Arthropoda > Insecta > Coleoptera > Chrysomelidae > Zygogramma > Zygogramma bicolorata. Next base: position 563,609 of record JAVJAQ010003051.1, on the reverse strand, counting down.
AAAATTACTTTTTCTTTACCCCTTGTAACGGAACATTTTCATGGAAGTATGCTATGGAATATTGATTTTTTTTTCCAACGCCGTTGATATTTATATATTTTTAAGATATGTAGTGATGTTACAATTTTTTTTTTCAATTATGAAATCATAATAGGGTATGTAGAAATTATTACTACTTTTCTATAAAGGAATTATCATGAACAGTCAAACTGGTATGAGACTGATCATGAACTTTATATTAATTACATTATTACATTTCAGAATTACAAAAAAACTACAAAAAGAAAACAAAATATTGAGACAAAGAAAGAATCCATCGAATTTTATTTTCTCAGTTGGAGAAAATATTATTTTATTTTGATTTCGAATTCATTTATATTTCTACAATCTTTTATATCTTCGGGTATTTCATTGAATTTTGAGAGTGCTTCATGAGTGAACCTTTTCTGTCCAATTACAGAGTTTGCAGAATCAAGGTGGAATAAGTTGTGTTGTCTTGTAAGGTGATTATGAATTTCTGAATTGTTAATTAATATAAAATTATTTTCATCATATTAATGATAATAAGATATGATACTTTCAGAGTATCCATTTCATAATGCTCATCCAAAGAAAATGTGTTTGTAATTGAATAAAGTTGATGTGTTGGAGTGTCAAATGGTAGACGATACAGTACTTTCATAGCTTTCCTGTATAGAGCGGATATTTTATTGAAATTATTTTTAGAACAAGATCCCCATATATTAATTAAATATTTGATTCTACTGAGAATATGTGAATATAAAAATATATTTGCTATTTTGGGATTCAATTTGGGACATCTTCTTAGGGCACCAATAATGGAAGATATTTTTTTTTACTAGATTTTCAATATGTATATCCCACTTCAATTAATCATCAATCCAAATGCCAAGATATTCCTTCGAAGATGATTGTTTCAATTGCTCATCTTTTATTTTCATATTTGAGTTGATATTTTGTTTATTTTTTTGTTGAAAAATGATATATTCAGTTTTCTTGGAATTAACAAGTGAGTAACAACAACTCATGGCCAAACTTTTTACACAAAATTTTTTATGCAGATCAACTATGTTTAAAATTGAATTTTACTTCATATTCCAACATCAAGTCCTATCAATTCTCAAATGCTAACATAGGAATTTTTGAAGTTGGTTATAAACTCCAATACAACCTATTTTTTGTATTTCAATATGAATTGAAGTTTCTTACCAAATTTGTAAATTTCTTTCAAGAAATGATAGAATTGATGTTAAAAATTGAAGAAAAATCAAATTTTAAAAATATCTAATCTACATAAATAAATCTAAGTGAAAAGTTAGGCCATGAATTATTGTTGAATGATATTACTCAATTTCCAGTGGCATACTTTCATGAAGATGTTTTGTTACGAGTGGAATACAAAAAGTAATTTTTATGAGACATCAACAGATATCAGCAGATTATGAATTGAGAGTATGATTGTGATATATCATTGCAAAGGTTATTCTATAGTCAATCATTATTAAAAAAAAATATCCATATGAAAGATGAAAATTAGATGCGCTACCAGTCAAAACGGAAGTGTCATATATGGTTTGATACTAGCCGGATTATACATTTATGACATCCAATTGAACTTGAACTACCGAATTTGAAATATAACTACAAAATAACAACGAACATAGGTAGGTTGTCAATTTCAACTGATTTTCCAATGGAGATTGACCATCGGTTGAATTCCAATTCATGAAAAGGATCTCGAATATGAAAATCCAACAAGGTTCATCAAAGCTCCTACCATGTTATTTCCTGTTTGCGCTTGCGCTCGTTATACAACAGCACGAATTATTACCAAATGATAAACGATTTTTCAGCGGAGTAACAACTCCGAAGTTTGTCAAGTAGCTCAAATAAAAAAAATCCAACACGGTTACTCAGGTCGTTCGGGATACCAGTGCCGTAATCATAATAATCCCCCCCCCCTATCATCCCGCACCGGAAACTCTAGCTGGTCGAAAATTCTGCCTTGCAGCCGATATTAAATTCCGTTCAGCGTTGAGAGAACAGCGTCAGCTTTAGGACGGCGTCCAGCAAGAACGGCTAACGGCAAAAGCGGCATTCAGCTATGTCTTTGTCGTACCCCCGCAAAACCGCACCACCACAACACTGGCTGCCACAGCGTATCAGCGGCACCACCTGCTGTGCAGATAAAAGTCGTTAGTGAATCGTTTTCGCGCTGGAATCTCGAAAGAAATCGAGTCGACCGCGACTCGATAGTGAAATGATCCTTTTAGAGCGATTCGCTTGAATGTGGTTGACAATGTTCCTTGCTGAATGGTAATGGTTCGGACTTCCATTGTCTGTATTATTAACTCTATTGATGCGTTCTTCACTTGTGGCTCAATTTGTAGGTCGTCAAGGATGTTTTCAAAGGACCCAAAACTTAACACGATTGCGTTCTTGGCCACGGCCGAAAATGGCCCCCCAAACCCAAAAAAATGGGTTTCCCGCCAATATCTGGCTAAATATACGAATTAGAGAATTTTCGTTCATACAAAAATTAAAGATCGTCTCATTATCTACAAAAATGACCCTTATAATTTTTTCCGAAAACTCAACAGCTTTCGAGATAAAGGGACCAAAAACTCTCCTCATTTCAGCTGCCGCTTTCTCTATAGGAATTCTGTTGTCTATGCATTTGTTTGGAGGCGGGCGGACGAATTGTTTCATAGCTCAGGCAAAAACTGACATTTTTCAATGATTCAAAGTTCGAGATAATGAGGAAACCCGTAGATATCATTCCATATATTTCGAAGTTCTTTCTTATTTGGCAAAAAGATTTAATAAGCTGTGAAAGTTTTTTTCCGCACCATTTCGACACTGTTTCATTAATTTGTTTACATTTTTTTCAAAAATAGTCTTTTATCGGAAATTTTTCTTTATAATGGGTCCTTGGGGGGTCTTGAATGATCTATGAATTTTTTTTTGTACTTTCCCCGCGTTCTAATAAATGATCCATTTGTTTATTTACATTTTTCATGCGATTTCGGAGTTATGTAGAATCTGCGGAACAACCGCGAATTAAAAAATTATAAGCCATGAAAAATATATATGTATTCGGAAACTAGAGCATCTTGGCTTCAATGCGATGTGCATGGCAAGTCGATAAAATGGCTAATAATTTTTTATTCCGCGGTTGTTCTGCAGATTTTACATAACTCCGAAATCGCATGAAAAATGTAAATAAACAAATGGATCATTCATTAGAACGCGGGGAAAGTACAAAAAAATTCATAGATCATTCAAGACCCCCCAAGGAACCACTATAAAGAAAAATTTCCGATAAAAGACTATTTTTGAAAAAAATGTAAACCAATTAATGAAACAGTGTCGAAATGGTGTGTAAAAAACTTTCACAGCTTATTAAATCTTTTTGCCAAATGAGAAAGAACTTCGAAATAAATGGAATGATAGCTACGGGTTTCCTCATTATCTTGAACTTTGAATCATTGTAAAATGTCAGTTTTTGCCTGAGCTATGAAACAATTCGTCCGCCCGCCTCCAAGCGAATGCATAGACAACAGAATTCCTATAGTGAAAGCGGCAGCTGAAATGGGGAGAGTTTTGGATCCCTTTATCTCGAAAACTGAGTTTTCGGAAGAAATGATAAGGGACATTTTTGTAGATAATGAGACGATCTTTAATTTTTGTATGAACGAAAATTCTCTAATTCGTATATTTAGCCAGGTATTGGCGGGAAACCCATTTTTCTGGGTTTGGGGGCCATTTTCGGCCATTGCCATAAACGCAATCGTGTTAAGTTTTGGGTCCTTTGAAAACATCTGTGACGACCTACAAATTGAGCCACAAGTTAAGAACTTATAGACTTATTCACAGGTTCGTCCCTTCATTTACTGGACTATGAAACCTGTTGCTAAGAACGATAGAAATACAAATCAAGTGAGGAAATCAAATCCCAAACGAAAGGTTGAAATGGACTTTTGGTCAATAATGAAATTAAGGATAATTTATGAAAGAAAATAATGTTTTTACAAAAAATCGAGATATCGTATATGAAATATGAGTCAAAACAAATTTTAGATAAAAATAAATGAAATAATATTGTGACAAGAAAATTGAGATATCATATTTCATTTATTACCTTATCTAAAAAAAAATTTGACTCATATTTATTGACTCAAACTATCTAAAATTGAACAGGGACAAGATGCAGAATATATCTTCAAATCGTCAAGTAACAAAGAAGCAACATGTAGAATTACTGGGGTTTAAAATTGATGACATGTTAAGCTGGGAAACACGCATTGCTAGTTTGTGCAAAAAACTTTCCACACAGCTCTTCCCACTAAGACAACTCAAATTGTGTCTTAGTAAAAGTATGTTAATACAGACATACTTTTCTCTGTTTAACAGCTACCTAATATATGGCATACTTTTATGGGGCCAATCCACACCTGCAATAAGAGCATTTCATATGCAAAAAAAGCAATCAGGATCAGTGAATGTTTCTTACAGAGAAAACTGTCGTTCTATATTTCTAGAACTTAAAATCTTACCCTTGCCGTGTATTTTCATATTTTACAACGTTTCAGAAATACATCAAAATTACACTGTACCTGTCCAATGCCGACTTTCATGATTATCCAACCAGAACTACCAGAAGAGGTGCACAACTAAGGCCTCAATTTTTCTAGACTGAATCTATCAGCTCGAAATTCACTGAACTTACACATATACAATAAAATACCAGCAGACATTACTTCATTGAGTTAAGTTACTATTGAGGCATTGTTTCTACTCGATCAAAGAGTTTTTAAACTGTGAGACACAAATTTTTTAAAATGTTAGTTTTGTAAATTAAAAAATGTTTTTTATTTCCAGGTTTACTTGTCACTATTGGTATCTCTATATGATATCTCGTTATTTGTAAAAACATTATTTTCTTTGAATATTTCCATCGTTTGTTAAAAATCCCCTATGAGGCGGGACATTTTCAATCAATTACAGTGAATATTTCCATCGTATGTTAAAAATCCCATATGAAGCGGGACATTTTCGATCAATTACAGCGATAAATTCCCGGCGGGACATTTTCGGGCTGGTAAATACCCGGTAGGTATCGAAAAATACCTGATCGGTCCGTGTATCTATAGTAACGATTGTTAAAATGTACATTTGTCATCTTGACAGACATAAATACTGAATTTCAAACGTCGTTGTTTCAACTCCGGAAATATCCTACTGAATTACACTCGTGCATCCAAATAAACCTGATAATTTTACATTCAATCATGTTGTCAGTAAAAAAACTGCATTCGGTTATTTTCATATTTTGCTAAAAGAGCCCTCCTCCTTCGGAGTCGGGCTCTATCGACAAAATATGAAAATAAACTCATGCAGTTTTTAGACAATATGCTTTCATGGAAAATTATCGGTAATTTTGAAGCACTTGTGTAATTACTCCCGATAAATTAATCCTCAATTTCATTATTGACCAAAAAATAAATTTCAACCTTTCGTTGGGGATTCGAATTATCGGTAATTTTGAAGCACTTGTGTAATTACTCCCGATAAATTAATCCTTAATTTCATTATTGACCAAAAAATAAATTTCAACCTTTCGTTGGGGATTCGAATTATCGGTAATTTTGAAGCACTTGTGTAATTACTCCCGATAAATTAATCCTTAATTTCATTATTGACCAAAAAATAAATTTCAACCTTTCGTTTGGGATTCGATTTTCTCAGTTGATTTGTATTTTGATCCTTCTGTTATCAGCAACAGGTTTCAATAAAGTTAATAATATAGACAATGGAACTCCGTACCATTACCATAAAGAGTTGCAGTTATTTCCACGAATTAGAAATGCTTTGGATTCTGATTTAGTGTTGCCACAGTTCAGATGACCTTCCGAAAGATAAAAAATGGATAAGGAAGATTGGATAGAGGATTCAATCAAGCCATCACCTTTGGTTGACCTGCAATTAAAATGTCTGACAACCCTGGTGTGGGACTTATAAGGTGTATAAATTTAAAAACTATTATTATTACTTCATATGGCGCTTGCAACGAAAATTCTCTTTCCTCATATTATGCATTGAATCTTATCAATTTCCTAGTACTCGAATTTGAAAAAATGGAAGTTCTAAGACACTGTGGCAACACTAATTCCAAAGGTTCTGGAGAGACTTGCTAGACTTGAAATAGCAAATTACTATTGGTTGATGTCAACATAGACTCATACCAGATCCAAAAATCCACTTTGAATGTAGTGGTAAATATCAGTCGAGAATTGTTAACATGATACATTTTGATCTCTCCAGAACCTTCATCTCTCTGAATATGAATGAATACCTTAAATATCATGGATTTGAATACATATAAAATATGTATCCTAACACTAGCAGTCCCTCAGGTTGGTATAGGTATACTTCAAGGATATATCTTTGGCCCTCGAGTTGGCCTTATATGTAAAAACTTGTATTATACAATTTTCAAAAGGAATAACTAGTGTGACTCTGTAGCAAAAAAAAATCAAGTGAGTGGTATTGGTGTGAACTTACGTCATCTATCTACTGAAAGTAGTAAAGCCCGTTCACTTTATTAACAGGTTTCAATAATGTTAATAATTCAGACCAACGAAGTTCGAACTGAAACCTCTAGACAAGAAATGTTGTTAACAATATCTCCGACAGGTATAAGACATTACTGTTGAAATATTACAGGCACTTTATAGTTTGGTTAAAACTCTCAAATGCAATGTTATACATGTTGATCTAACAAAAGCAACGTCACACATGCCAAGTATCTTTGGGTCAATCATTATTACACACAATATGCTACTTAGGACTTCTTAGTCTTGTACCTATAGAAGAAAGTCTTTGAATACTAGAAATTCTCCTATAAGTACAAGAGTTATATTTTTATGAAACCAACTTATTCTGGTATTACGCGATGTCACAATTTATTGAGGAGCCCTTAGAGGAATAGTTCAGTATCCTTTAGTTTAGAAAATGAAGCTAAAAAAATGGTAAAACCTCGCAATTTTTTCGTCCAGCACCGATTTGTACAAAAATTTGGGATTGGGCTTATTACACCCTCTAGTTTATTTTCTATATTGTGCCGTTCAAGATGCATATAACCCTGGTGCGTCGTCTGATATGCTTTTGTTTAGTCAAATCCTCTCGATCTGAGAAACTGAAGCCAGAGCTTAAATTTTTTGACGGTAGGTAGTGATACAGGTAGTGATACAAATGCTATTTTCTTAGGCTACATTTCCAACCAGGCGGCAGCTTACGAGTGAATGTTGATACCGACGGTCTTATTGGCTGAATCCTAGCGGGATTTTTCGTCACCAATAGAATCATCAGTATACAAAATATGAAAGGCCAAGTTCGTCTAATAAAAACCTTTAAATTTTTTTGAAAAGTTTGACACTTCGATTTGAATGCATCTGGAAGTTCCTATAATAAAATCAAAATCTTAATTGTACCTAGTTCTTATTGTTTCCTTAACGTTTTATTTGTTTGTGTTCTTTTTATGTGTTCATTGTTACTGTTCGTGTTTGATTTTTACTGATAGTTAGATTTATTATGAAGCATTTTTGCATTATTGTTAGTGCAGAATCTACGATCCATCTCCATAAAGTACTGCAGGTAAATGATTCCTTATTGTTAGAAAATGTATCAATTATTTTTTCAATAGAAAGATAATTTTTGGAATAAGTACCAAAACCAAAATTGATGGCAATAGATGACAAATCCTCTTTGATTGTTACTGTTTGAGACACTATTTTTGGGTGGATGAAATCCTTGTTTGTAGTTTTCAGGGTTTTTTTAACTATTACAATGGGGGGGGGGGGCGGGGGGGGGGGGGGGGGGGGGCCCTTTTTTTTCATGATAAAATCAAGAATTAATATTGGAATATATACATGTGTAGACTTCTTCTTCCCCAAAGAGTTGCTGTTTATTGAAAAATTTTCTTTTCGACATAACCTATAAATTTGATTTATTCGAAAATCGGGACCGTTGACGTTCACGGCATCACAGATTAAAATTTCCGTAGATCAGGGTAGGCTTCGAAAGCAGATTCGTGAGGTGCGCCTCTGGTGGCAAACTCTCGAAGGGATTTCTTCACTTATATTTCTTCAAAATCAAGAATGCCAGATATCGAGAGTTTATGACTACGATTTTTCAGGTATAAGTCAACGCACCAGGGTTATATGCATCTTGGTGCCGTTGTACGCTTTTTGTTTTTTAGGGGTGAAAACTACCCCTAATTGTCAAAAATTATAAAATAACATTAAAAACCTGAATATGGGTAAAAATAGTTAAATAATGATCGTTTTATGCTTCAGGATACAATTTCATAATCTTTCAACCTACCCTTGTTAAACAACCCTTGAAAACATTGAAATTTTTACAATATGTCTTCAAACTTTAGAATACCGAAATATACAGTCATACACGCGAGCAGATTTTTCTTCTTCTCTTTCTTCCAATATCAATGAAAGAAGTGGGACATATAACGTATAACGGCCGAATATACCGGTTACGTAGATTACTACGGCCGAATATACCGGTTATGTAGATTACTACGCTCCGAAGCGGGTAATTCAAATTTTCCAACAAAAAAAATTGATAGGTTTTTTAAGCATAGCTCCTTCATTTTAGGTGATAGAATTTTTTTTACGAACGATTCTGTAGAGCTTTTCAAGAGCTATAAGACTATGTGAATAAAATTACTTAAGATCCCTTGATTTTTAAATGGGGCGAGTTTAAAGCGTTTGACTGAGGTGATGTTCGATCGTAAATGTAAGTGTTGAACGGCTATATCTCGCCGAATATTCACTTTACAGAAAATCTACACACAGCGAAATTTTTGTCATCAAAAAAGCTACAATTTTGTTCTGTTTTGTTTTTTTTGCATCTTTAGTATTTTGAGAGATATTTATAAGAAAAGGGTTAAAAAACACGAAAATGAAAAAAATAGTTTTCTCTTTAAACTCTAATTTTTCTAAAATTAGGTATTTTAAATTGGTTGAACTTCGTAGGTGTATTAATAGTACATAATATATGAAGAGAATCACAGAAGGGTGGCGATCAATTTTAGTTAGGGGGTACTTTGAAGGTTGTTTTCAAAGATTTTTTCGTAGAAAAAAGCAGGTACCGCTTTTATTTCGATCATAAGTCGGTCAATTTTAATGATAGAAAGACATTTTTTCATTTGTTTGAAAGCTCTTATTGAATACTTCAAAACAGATTCTATTAGCTTTCTTTGAAAAATGCAAATTTTTCTTATTACTTCGCTTTAAATCTTCCAATTTATACATTTGACGAAAAAAGTTAAGCATTAATTTGCTGTATCTCGGTTCGTATGTGTTTTAGGAAAATTATAAAAAAAGCATTGTTTTTGTTTTTTCAAAAGCTACAATTTGGCTCCCCACACTTTTTTTGATAAAATGCATAGTTTTAGAGTTATTTGTAAAAAACCATTTAAAAAAGTCGATTTTTTCGTAAAAAAACTGTTACTTTCAACTTCGAATAACTCAAAAAATATTACTTTTACGAAAAAAACGTATGAAACATTTTTTTCTTAGAATTACTTTTTCCGTCGATCCCTGTAGTTGAAATGTAATGAAAAATTTTCACCACCGTGATGGGGTGGCAACCACCCCCAAGGCTCTAGCGTACAGCGTCATGATATAGAAAATGATCCTTGAGCTATTCCCTACCTTCTGTGAAAATTTCAGGTAAATCTATGGTGGACGAAAAAATTGCGAGCCAAAATGCTTCATATCCTGAACTATTTGAGAAAACATGCAGAGAATGATTTTTTTCATATATGATTACTCAAAAATAGAACATTGTCACTTGTTGATCCATATATCTTAAGGAAGGAATATACACAAATAGTTATAGAACATGTGGCTTTTCAATCAGCCTGTGAAAAACTATTTTTGTACTACCCAGTAATATATAAAAGAAAACCCTACTTATTCTTAGTTTATTAGTAAAATTCAGACAAACTTCCACATAAGGTCAATGCTTCCTTTACCTGTGTAAGATAATACATCAATTTTATTCTCAATCCAAATTGAACAACATAGCTTACATTTTCCAGCTTTTCACTGCTTGTAGTTTCAAAGTCAAAGTACACAAGTCAGAATTCAAGTTTTTATACCTGATGATTTTCTCTCAATCATCAACTAGTGCTACAGAAATTTCAAAGTATGAACATTTCAAATTATTTTTGTCATTTACATCAGAGGAAACATCAATCAAAAGGATACCATGAGAGTTACAGAACATTTTGAAAAAACTGAGAACTCAATATTGTTGAAATATTGTCAGGCAACATTAACTGTGACGAAACTTATAGGAAAAGCTTCAAACTAAACACAAGAATATATACAAAGTAAATCAAAGATTGCTAGCTATGAGTAACTTCAATTTCGAAACAAAGATCTATCAAACTTCTGTTTACGTCTAGGGGAGGTTTTGAATAAATACCTTAAGAGGCAGGCCCAACTAACTTTGCCATAACCTGCAACTCCATTTGGTACCTGAAAATGAGGCAAAATATAACATAACCTTTCGACAGTCAGCTACTGATAACGTACCTAAGACCTAGACCTCGAACGAGATTTGCTCACAGATCTTGATCTGCGCTTGCCGTTTCTTGAAGGAGGTGATTTAGAATGTCCCCTGGAGCTCTTGCTGTCTGAACGAGAGCGACTCCTGCTCACTGATCTACGGTTACGAGATCTGGACCTGCTTCTTCTGCCCCTGGACCTGAATACAAATGAAAATTCTGTTGAAATTCCAAATTTTCATATTCATAGTAAAAGAAGTAACAATAGTGATTCAGCACCCATCTATAAAAAGTTGTCATTTAATTACAGGTTTATGGAATATTTATCGAATCACAACCTTTCTACATTGCTCTATTAATATTTCAAGAGCAATTTTAGACCCACTTCAATGTTACCCACACTCTCAAAAATAATTGAGGAACTTGTGAAAAAGAGAATAACTGCTTTTCTGAATAAGCACACAACAGTATAAATTCTACTCAATTCGGATTTCAAAGAGAAAAAGGAACAAATGATGCAATTTTCAACCTTCTTCAAAACAAAAATCTGAATCTGAATGATAGAGAAGTTGCTGCAGCAGTTGTCTGTGATCTGACAAAGGCGTTCAACTGTGTTGACCACAGAATTCTGTTGCAAAAATTAGAGACATATGGGTTTAGAGATGTGGCAATCCAGTGGTTTGAGTCTTATTTATCCAGACAAACTCGAAGCGTATCTCTTCAAGGCAATTTATCACACAAATTAGAAATTAAATGGGGGGTACCTCAGGGGTCAGTTCTGGGACCCACCCTTTTCGTAATTTATATAAATGATCTAGCGTCAATTGATATCTCCGGAAAGTTCATTCAATTTGCAGATAACACCACAATACTTTGGCATGATAAAAATGACTCACAACTGCATCAGATGATTGAGAATAAGTAAAGTCAAAGATTGGTGTGATGCTTATAAGCTATCTTTCAATACATCAAAAAGTAACATCCTTAGTTTCAAATGTAATCTACAAGAACTCCATATAGGAAACCAAGTAATCAGTTATGAGTCAGAAACAAAATTTCTGGGTTTACATATTGATGATAAATTGAAATTTGAGAGTCACATTGAAAAAATTAAAAAAAAATTGACATCAGGATGTTTCACAGTGAGAACCATTTCATGGGAACTTGGTGAAGAGATGGCAAGAAGTGTATATTATGTTTTAATTGACTCACATCTGAGATATGGAATCTCTTTTTGGGGATCATGTAGTCAATATTTTTTCAATATGATTTTTGTCTTGCTGGAATGAGCAATATGGTATATGTATGTAGCAAAATTCCAGGATTCTTGCAAGCCACTCTTTATGAAACACAAAATTCTACCACTACTTTGTATTTTCATTTTGGAAGCAGTATGTCTCATGCATAACAAATATAAAAATCAAATACATAAGATGTCTAAATATAACACTAGACAAACACTAAATATAACATTATCAATTCCAACTTCGAGACAAATAAAAAAATCCATTTTTTATAATGGTAGAAAATTATTCAATCACCTGCCGAACGAGATTGAAATTTCAAAAGATAAAAAAACAAATCAAACAGATTGTGAAAAATCTTCCACTCACGAATGCTTCCTATTCCTTAGATGAATTCTACTATCAGAACTTTTAATGTTGTGGAGTTCGACCTTGTCTTATAGTCCTAGTAATACATTATTGCTGATTTTGATGTGTTTCAGTGATATTTATTAATTATTTATATTTTTATTCAACTTGTATTTTATACTTACCCGTTGTTGTCCAGAATAATTTTACTGATCTGTGTGTTTTATATTTGTTTTATTCTATTTTAAATTTGTTTATTATTAATTTTTTCAACAGACCGTCATATCAACAGACATTCAACAGACTGTCAATGAGAACTATGCTCTTCAGACAATAAAGTATATTTGATTTGAGCTATAGAGATTTTCTATGTGAATACTCATGAATTTAACAGATAAAGACAATTTTTGGCATGATTACTGATTATCTTGATGTAGATATTTCATCAATGCATTATGTTCCTTTTAACTTTCAAATCATATCAGCAATTTTGATACCAATTTTATGATGAAATATGAACAATGAAAAATAGGTGTTGAAGATGATGAAATGAGTAAAGCACAAGGGAAAAAAATTGTACTAGCAAAGAAATAGGAAAACTGATTCACCCAAAAGTACATGTAACAATGAAATAACATACCTCCTTCTGCCTCTATTTCTCCTTTGAGGTGAGGATGGTCTTCCGTAACGTGCCATTTGCACTCTGAGCTCCCTGCCATCCATCATGCGTCCATCCATGGCGTCCAACGCGTCTTCGGCGTCCCTTTTATCGTAAAATCTAAAAAAAAAGCACAAATTTCAATTCTCCACCGTCCGTGAAACCTGAAAAATATTTACCTGACGAACGCGAAGCCTCTGCTTTCCCTTGTGAAGCGGTCTCGAGGAATATAGATATCTCCGACTTCGCCGCATCTCTCGAAAGCCCGTCTCAAATCTTCCACGGTAGTACGATAAGTTAAATTGTCGACTTTTAGGGAAACCATGCCCTCGATACGGGGCGGGGGCCTTCCATAACTCATCTTCAGCGACTTTAGATCACTTTTCAAAACTTCACTTCAAGAATAATCACAAAATTCACCTACACGAAACGAACTAGAAACATGTACGCCATTAATGAATATTATTATATTTCAATTTCTACAAATGACAGTGAGTTTTCAGTTTTCCAGTGATTTCGAAGATTTAAGAGTGCGCACTGTGTATACCTATCCTTTATTATTATTCAAACTAATGAAAGATGGAGATACCACACACATGTGCACTGGAATTGGAATAAAGAATGGAATCAGTATCAATTTTGTTTGTTGGTCGGCACGGGGGTCAGTGTTGCCAATATATTTTTTTCGTACTACTCCGAAGGTATTGCGCATGCTCAACAGTTCTATTTGGTTTGTTCGACTACTTGTTATTATCGTTCGAGAACAGTCATGCTCAACAACGAAAACATGTTCGAGATATGATCGAATTGGTTAAGAATCGTTACGCAAATTGAAATCCTGTGTCCGAGATTTTTCTATGTACGGTTCTCGATCTATCAAACTAGTACTTGCTCAGGAGCAGGTATCGATTCCGAAATTTCGTTTGAACCTGCCTAACACTGTTGTTTCGATTTGAAGGCTGACTATGAAATCAGTTTCTTGAGAAATATTTTTGTTTCAATATGACAAAGTGTCAGCTAATAATTCTAGAGTCACCAAAAAGCGTTCGACTTCTACTAGTAATGGTTCTGAGTCTATTAGTAAAAATTTTGGATCATTCGATTGCCCTGCAAGGATCAGCTCAGGGGTCCTATTCTTGAATCCCTCGCAGTTCGGCGTATACGCTGTTGCTAAGCAACGACAGCGACAGATCTGATTGGTCTCTGCCTAGCAACAACGTATGCGTTCAGCAAATGGGGCCCCTGCGCTGCAATTCTTGAGTCATGCGGATTTATTTTAATTCTAATAGTGACTTAGAGCGATATGGACTAGCTGTGTTGAAATGCGACACAACACAAAGTCGTATACGGATTCAATTCAAGAATTGCAGCCCGAACTATCCAGAACCATGCGTGAAATTAGAAGTCGAACAATTCTACTGAGGAGGGTTCTAGATCAGTTCTAAGTAATTGCAGTCATGTACTGAATGCATTCTTTTTGGGAAAAGCTGCTCGGGAATGAACCAGGGAAAATATGACATTCGACAATCTGTTCCTATTGATCTGACCGCGGTGTCCCCTTTGCCCCTGATGCACGGACTCGTTGGGTGGTGCAACAGGCACAAAATAAAATGTGTTATGTACCGTAGTGATATACTCTGAGTCAAGAATCAGTGTTCCTTTTCGATTTACTCCTACTGTTCTAATGCTTCCGTCGCAATTGAAATGAATACGCTTATTCGTGAACTGTTCGCCCAACTCTTTCCAGCTTGAAAATATTTCGAACCGTACAAACCTATTATGTGGATTTTTAAAAAAATTGATCCTCATCTCTGATAAAACTAGTTAAATATTTGATAGGTAATAAAAAAAAGCTAGACTGAAAATGCGCATTGTTTATAAACTGGATGTTTGCGGAATGATGAAAACTTGTAACTATATATAGTTCTACAGCTGCATTAATTCGCTAATCGAAAAAGGGCCTCTCTTCACAGGTAAAAATAACATTCTTCAATAAGATATACGGGTTATTCTTGGATGATTGGTACAATATCGGAACAAAATATCTGATATTGATATAGAAAATTGAATGGGTGCTAAGTTGTGCGACAGAGAGCCTATCATTATTACATTGAAAAATTCGAGCTAGCCTCTCTCTCTCGAGATTTTTAAAATGCTAAAAAAAAGTTTTACAAGGTACGGTATTCCTCGTGTCAACCCTAACTTTGGATGTCCGAATACAAAACCTGCCTTTTCAATTCAATTTTTCCAACCTCGGGGCCGTACCAGTGAAATTTTCATGTTTCGAGGATACTGAGGTCATCAGCAGTAAAGATTGCCTGCTAAGTACATTCTCAAGGATATTTCTACGACCCTTCAAAAGTTACGACAATATAATGTGCAAACAGAGTGTTAGGAAGTCTATTTAATATAATCCTATAGTTCATCTGAATTCTACCATCGATGTTTTTTCTTTGAAGACAGGTCCCGATTAGGAATTGTGGTGGTTTAAGCAGCACATAGTTTGTCCGATCCCCAACACAAATGTTTGATTACCACTTTTTCACATCATATTGTGAAGTAACAAGATACGGATAGAAAATATATTGAAAATGAAAATTTATTCAGCTTAGATAATAACAAAATAGTTTTTTATGTACCAAGGGTATTAGGTAGATGTTTATGCCCCGAAGGCGAAGATCTTGTATGTCGCCTGGGGGCATACACATCTATTAATTCCCGCGGTGCACACAAACTTTTATGCCATACCGGTCCGTTATTGAATTCATATTTAATGCGCAATTTTTTTCTTTTTGACAAAAAAATAATACCGAAATTTCAAACAACTGTCGACCTGACGCAATTTTTGAGTCTCGGGACGTAGACAGAAATAAAATTTCCTCTGTAACAGTACGCTTCTATATGCAACGCGCACCACCTTCACTCTTCAACGAATAGTGCCTTTTATATATGAGCACAGACCCTGGGAAAATAATTTCTACAGAAGACTGTTGTAGCGCATTCAATTGAACATATTATAATGTATTAGAGAACATTTGCGAAGGTTTCTGCGAGATTTGTCGCTTCAAGCGATCATTTAACGCGCTTGATAGGTGATCTGGACATGTTACAAGTGAAATGAATGATTGACAATTGAAAACAAAAATCGAATTTTCACCTGTAGGTATATTTTTAAAAGGAATAGGGCTAGTTCGAATCCTTCTGAGCTATCTGAAGTACCTGCCCTAACAGTGAATTACAGTATGAAGCATATGATGAGCTTTTTTTATAACACGTATACCTACACATGACGTAGATACTAAGAAATGTATAGGCACAATAAGAAAAAACACTCCGCCGGCAGTATTTGAAAACCACTATGACCAACTTTACTTCGAATTCATTTAAATTCTACCTAATTTTGTATGTAATTGGGCCGTAGAAGTAGGTATAATTAATAATTACCCAGTACAGGTAATCCATGGAGTTCAATCCCAAGAACTATTAGTAATTCATGTTAATGAGTTTTATCTTATCTGCAAACATAAGAAGTTGGGTGAAACACTTGCGATACAAAGAATTTTTCCAAATGAAATATTAAATAAAATCACTTTCGTATCCAAGATCCGAGGTTTTGAACCAGTTAGATTTCAAACCCCCATATGACTCTTCGGTCTCACTAGCACAAAAACCAAAAAAAGGGAGGGGAGGAATGGCTCTATGAAAAGATAGATGGTAAAATTGGCCGAGAACAATTGATGAATTTTCAAAATATAAAAGTAAGGCGTAACCCCAGAGAAAGCTTATGCGCTTGGGTATTGTATATCGGAATTAGTTATTCTCAGATTATTGTCATACTACAACGAGGCTACCTATTGTAATGTTTTTTTTTCGAAGAGGCCATGATGTTGTTTCGTAATAATGTATTTTTTTAATATTATTCATTCAAAAGCGTATTATATTCTTTCGATTTTTAGGGAAAATTGGAGGTATTCGCTTTTGTAAGGGCCCCAAATTTTTTACCCAGGGTTTACAAAAATCCTTATGCGATTGTAGTACACAGCTCATATTTTTCAATTTCATTTTATTATATAGTTTTCGAAATATTCGGCAAAAAAACTAAAATTACCAGTTTTGGTTTTTAATCCATACAAAATGTAGGCTATTTTGAATAATATGAAAATAGGTGGCGAGAATCTCTTTGTACTTTTATATGTTTGATATTATACAGACCTGTATTTTTTCTCACGTTGGTAGCTCTTATCATCACAATATTTCTTCTTTCCGTAGTTTCCCAAAAAAAAACTATATATATCTTCCGATATATCTCAAAACAAGGGGACATTCAATTCCAGATATTCCTAGAAAATGTGCAGGTAATGTTTAATAAAGTAAAAAAGTTGATGTTTTGAAGCCGATAAAGGTATAATGGGGCGGATGCTTTTTTCTTTTGAATGTTAAATAGAGGTAAAAAACATCGTATCACAGAGAAATATGCGATTTTTGGAAGTTTTTCATAAAAATGAGTTGTAATATTATTTAGTCGTTGAAAATCCAGAAAAGGTTCTAGGGATTCGAATTAACGATGAAAAGACAATTTTCTCCTCGACTTATTATGGCATTACTCATACAACAATAGGTTCTAATAATACGTACTTGTACATTCTTACAGAAATCCGAAGAAATTTACGGGCTTATTAAATTATAAGTGAAACGCCCATGGGGTGCACATGTATACATGGTTGAGTAATGTTTGCTTGGATGTTTTTTTGGCACATGATCAATCTTTGATGAACTGATTTCTTATTCTTCGGATGCTTTATTTAATTTCATGTTTGATCCAATTATTTGACGAGTTCTTATCCTTATTGCTTTTCGGTTAACTTCTGCTTATTCATTATCATTCATCTTACAGTGTAATTCAATTCTAACATTTGTAATCTATTGTTTGAATTGAATTTTTGCCATCTTATAAGCTTTTGGCAAGAGGTTCCAATACAGTTGATTAAATATATAGATTATAGAAGTCCGAACCAATACGAATCAATCACTCAGTGTTATAAAAAGAATATTTAGAATGAAACAAGTTACATTTTCCTATGACCGAGAGTATAGAAAAAACAAAAAAAAGGAAAATTCACATCCGAAATCGGCTCAATCATATCAAAATTATTAAAAAAAAAAGTTTATTCGACCCATTTCCATATAATTGTAAACGTAGACTAGAGACAGAAAACGAAAACAGCAATTTTTTTTGGGAATATTTCGTAAACGGCCAGAGATATTTGCGACATGAAAAAATAATTCGTAGATATTATCGTTTCAGAGATAGTTATAGTGGGATCAGCTAAAAAAGAACTGGAATTTATATTGCGTTCTTCTGTGGTTATATGTTTTGACAGTATACCAAAAAAACTTTCACTTGAATATCTCAAAATATC
This sequence comes from Zygogramma bicolorata, assembly GCA_032362365.1. Taxonomy (NCBI): domain Eukaryota; kingdom Metazoa; phylum Arthropoda; class Insecta; order Coleoptera; family Chrysomelidae; genus Zygogramma; species Zygogramma bicolorata. The sequence continues at coordinate 545,324 of JAVJAQ010003051.1, read as the reverse complement.
CTTACTTCTTCTTGCCACCTGAAACTCATCCTTGATCCGCCACTGAACACTTGATATGCTTTATTCTGAATTCACTGGTCAGGTAGAAAAAAATTGACCAAAATCAACAAACCCCATAGCGGCAAAAAACGAAATATTGCGTTTACTTCTCTACGATTATTTTAGACTCCAACAATTTTGTATCTTTGATCGTACAATATAGATACATATGACATGTATTATTGAACCTATAGGATAGGGTTTATGATTATTCCATTGCAATCGTCATTATTTCAATTCAGATAACATTACCGAATCTTTCTCCATTTGAAAGATTCCTCGATAATACCTCCAGGTGTTAGTTCAGTATAAGAGAGGAGAATCGTAAGAGGCAATGGGACGCAAAATGCTAGAAGCAGCATCCACCATAGGCGGCCCAGAAGGGGATACGACATCAAGCAAGTCGAAGTTTATCAAATTTGCTGAAGAACCGCTCAACTTGTACTGCCAATGGTCACAGTGCGACGCAAAGTACCAATCGTGGGAGAAATTCGACGCCCACTTGGTGAGCCACGTTGATACGGACCTCGGCTTTTATACTTGCCGATGGGGCAACTGCAGCTACGATGCTGCAGAGGGCCTTCTTCTGACGCAACACCTCTCCTACCACGGATACATCTCCAAACTTTGCAACATCGGCCAGAACGTCGTGGACAGGTCGGGTCTGCCGGAGTGTAAGCTAGAACAAGCTCTAGACTTACCGTTAGAACGTGTGATCCTTTACGCTTGTCTGTGGAGAGACTGCAGCGAAAATTTCAACACCATCTACAACTTTTCCCGCCACCTCATTTCGCACGTCGGTCACAGCGACGAAAGCGAATCGGAACACAACAAAATCGAGTGTTGCTGGACGGGTTGCAACAAGTACTTCAGCCGACCGAAGTTGCGCGAACACTTGCGCTCCCACTCCAAAGAAAAACAAATCGCCTGCCCCACGTGTCTGACGTGTTTTTCGAACAGAACAAAGTTCTCCGACCACCGGTGGAGGCAGTCGAAGGCTTCAGCAAAAAATTACAAGTGCTTCCGGTGCCAGAAGCTGTTCCACACCGTACGATTGCTGAGAGATCACGGTCGCTCACACTCGAGAGACCACCCCTGCCCGGAGTGTAACAGGTCCTTCCCGAAACCGTCTCTTACAGCGAAGCATTACCGGTTCAAGCATCTACAGGAGAAACATTACAAGTGCTCCACTTGCGACAAAGCGTTCGTGACGAAATTCAATATGGAGGCGCACATGCGGGTGCACGAAACCGAAAGAGCATTCAAATGCGGCTCGTGCGATTTCAGCTGCCGCTCCCAAGTCGGCATTACCAATCATCTTGTTGCTAAACACGACGCCATAGGCTCGCTTTACGGATGCCACCTTTGCGACAGACTGTACAAGAGAGGCGGGCTCTTGACGAGACATTTGAAACGGGCGCATACAATCGAAATGCCCGACGAACAGCCGAAGTTCGAGTACGAAAAAGATCAAGAAGGCATCTACCGCTTCATAATGCCGCGCCGTAACGTTACTGAAAAAGTGTCTCTTGTACCCGGTAAAGAAGTTGAAGGAAACGTCGACTACGAAATGACTTACGAATTCGCCGATGGAGATGTGAACTCTGTGCCAGAGGTTTACGAGGTCGCTGGAGGGATTGCCAACAAGGTGCCAGAAGCTTACGAGGTTGGTGGAGGAGGGTACGCGAACCCTGTGCCAGATGCTTACGAAGTCGATAGAGGGATTGCCAACACTATGCCACATTCTTATGAGGTCGTTGATGGAGGATATGCGAACCCTGTGCCAGAAGCTTACGAGGTCGATAGAGGGATTGCCAACACCGTACCAGATTCTTATGAGGTCGTTGGAGGAGGATATGCGAAACCTGTGCTAGAAGCTTACGAGGTCGGTGGAGGGTATGCGAACCATGTGCCAGAAGCTTACGAGGTCAGTAGAGGGATTGCCAACACTGTGCCAGAAGCTTACGAGGTTGGTGGAGGAGGGTATGCAAACCCTGTGCCAGATGCTTACGAGGTCGGTGGAGGGATTGCCAACCCTGTGCCAGAAGCTTACGAGGTCGGTGAAAGAGAGTATGCGAACCCTGTGCCAGAGGCTTACAAGGTAATTGGAGGGTATGCGAACCCTGTGCCAGCTTACGAAGTCGGTAGAAGGATTAACAACACTGCGCTAGAGGCTTACGAGGTTGGTTTGGGAAGGTATGCAAACCCTGCGCCAGATGCTTACGAGGCCAGTGAAGGAGAGTATGCGAACCCTATGCCAGAGGCTTACAAGGTCGTTGGAGGGTATGCGAACCCTGTGCCAGCTTACGAGGTCGGTGAAGGGAGATATGCCACCCTTTCTTCAAACGCTTACGAAGTCCTTCGTATAGGACATTCAGAACATTTTTCCATTCACAAGTCTTGGTTCATGGCAGCTTGAAAATATTTTTAAGTAGCTTGGTTCCCGTTTTTTGTCCTTCAGAAAAGAGCTTACACACAAATAATTGTTTTGGCATGATGTTTGTTCATTCTGAGCTAACATACAGATAATTGTTTTGTTATAATGTTTGTTCATTATCAATTGTTCTGTGCTATTCTTGAGAAGCTGAATGTTTTTGTAATTTTAATAATTTTCAAAATATTTGCATACATCGAAACGATCACTTGCAGTAACCCGTAAAGATTTTGTAACTGTTTATGGAACCTTCGTTCATAACTTATATTTTGTCATTCGTAATTCTAAACTAGGTCTAATTATTTTTGTAATTCAAAACAGAAGTAACTATGTTCATGCGAGGCTATATTCAGTCATGTTTTACCCTTTTGACAGTGAACTATATCAAATTGACGAGCTACATCATGACCATGATTCTATAGAATCGATAGTCCTTTAAAAAATTGAAATTACTGAAAAATTTCATGTAATATGGTGGCAGATTTCAGACTGATACACATCTAACAGAGTGTGAAACTTTTTATTTACGTAATAAGGTAATGAAAGAATGTGTGTTTAACGATTTTTCAACACTATTTTATAGTGTAATGAATAAATGATTTCTATAGAACGTTCAGTGCATCTTTTATCTTTCAGGAATTTTTCAAATTGCCTATCAAGAAATCACTTGAAATTACCTAGAAAATAAATGTCGATTCCAGAGCTCAACAAGATCGTTTGGTTTCAACAGGATTTTTTTCAAACTTATTCTTACACTGTTTTTTCAGCAAGTCACCGTTTGCCGTTAATACTTGAATAACATTCACAAAATGAGTGGAAAAAGAACTTAAAATGATAATTTTTCACTGAATACTTTCGGTTTTGAATTAAAAAAATCCAACCTTGATTAGGAATCTTTGTCGAAGTAGTGCAAATTAGTTGAAATTTTTGCCTAACTGGCAGTATGATCTCAAATTTGGATCTCACATTGAATCATCCAGAAAATAGAAGTGTGGAAATATAAATTCATTTTTGATAATGAAAGAAATGGGATCTGGCTGTAGATCAGCTTGCAATACCTACGGCAAAAAATTTATGAGAGCCCAACAAAGACGCTTGATAGAATGAACTAGGAATTCCCCAAGGGTCGGTTTCGGGGCCTAATAATTTCGTTTAACGTAGCTCCAGGATTCTGGTCTAAAATAAAAATTCGATAATCAAAAGAAATCGAGTATTGAAATCGTACCTTCCACAAATAATCTCCTTGATTTCCGAAAATTTTTGTGTTGCTTTACATGAAACCATCATATTAAAGAATGAGCGTTGGGAAAAATCCAGCAACATAAACCTGAAACGTATATCTAGTGTGAATAATCTGAATTCCAATGGTAGTTTAGTATATAGATGCTTTGTAACAAAATCAGGAACCTACCTAACTCTCAACATAATGAGAGTAAAACATTGGAAAAAATAGACACTGTTCTATGACCTTTATTTTTTAAGGCGTTTAATTTTCTGAACCAAGGATATCAGATTCAAGAAGCGGCTCTTTTCCCAAGTCATAGAACATCCCCAATGGGGAGCTCTCTAGAAGGTTCCAAGCTGGGTTTTCTAAACTTCAGTTCAAAACAAGACATATGTATTAGTCAAAGTAGCTCTCAGATAGTTAATATCGACCAAGAATATTGTTTATAATTTTTATGATAAAAGGCTTGTATTGGTTTTGACTGAGAATGGTTCTAGAACAGTTAGAAGTACTTGCTCGGTTGTGAAATAGCCGTCTATCAAAACAAGACTCTGCGATTACCTCAAAGTGCTCTAGAACCCTCCTTGGTTTGTTCCAAAACAAGGATATACATATTCTGTATCCTTGGATTCGTCCCCTCTGGCCAAGATGGCAACCTTCAAATATAGATACCTCTGCTAGCCATATATTACTAAGGTCTTACCTTTCAATTTTCCAAACTATCGAAAAATAACTCTACAGAGGGGGCATACGTTATTCGTAACAAGGCCAAGACTTTTAGCTAGCACGGCATGGCGTCAACCACAGAAATGAAATAGAATTTGAAAGTTTGGGGTCAACAACCACCAAAGGTGCTGATGGCGGTTATTTTGTTCCGATTGGGAATATGAAAGATTTTTTGTTATCATAAATTAATCATTTATACTTTCATGACGTAGTAAAAAATAAAAATAGGCTTGAAAATACTCAAACTATTTGTCAAAGTGTAATTCAGAACATTGAATAAATTTGAGCAGTTCAAACATCTTGTAGCGCGCTTTAGAAAATGTACAAGTTCGTATGTCGTGACCTATCTGTTCGTTAACTGTAAGCGTTAGATCATGGAAGAAGCTAAAACAACTTCTTACTAGAGTATTGCATAGTATCGATGTGAAAAATCACTTCAGAAATACACCCGAAAAAGTGTTTTTTCTTATTTCAAGCGATGCGAAAACACAAGTTGAGAAAGTACGAAAATAGTGATGTAAGATAAAGAGAAGGGATAATGAATCTCCAGAACTGTGTTATTATCGGGAGTAATTACAAAAGTGCTTCGAAATTACTGATAAGTTTCCATGAAAGCATGTTGTCTAAAAACTGCATGAGTTTATTTTCATATTTTGTAGCAAAATATGAAAATAACCGAATGCAGTTTTTTTACTGAGAACATGCTTTCATGAAAAATTATCAGGTTTATTTTGATGCACGGGTGTAATTCGGTAGAATATTTCCGGAGTTAAAACAACGACGTTTAAAATTCAGTATTTATGCCTGTCAATATGACAAATGTACATTTTAACAATCGTTACTATAGATACACGGACCGAGCGGGTATTTTTCGATACCTACCGGGTATTTACCAGCCCGAAAATGTCCCGCCGGGAAGTTATCGCTGTAAGTGATTGAAAATCGATTTTTAACATACGATGGAAATATTCGTTGTGAAGATCAGTTCAACTAAGTGTGCTGTATTTATATATAGCTCGGTGTGAATTAATCAGAAGTAAGTTTTGCATTAGGCATTTGGCAGTGGAAAATTCTGTTGTACACACTACAACCTAACCCAACCTAGTTGAAAAACTTCAGAATATAGATTTATAACTTACATATCCGTTGTGGGCATTTATTATGAATACCAATCCATGTTATGGACTCAAATACGTCATTTAACATAATGTTGATCTCTCTTTACGTGAAATCAAGATTTCATTAATCCACTGTTTTGATGTCCAAGGCCATATTTCGTTTTGACCCATGGTGACGCGTTTTGTAAGTTTTGAATTTCCCTCCCTGATTCTTTGAATTTCATATGCTATTTCGTGGGATAAAATTATAACTGAATGAAAAAACCATCTTTCGATGATAATGACAATGATAAATATTCAAGACAAATTCAAATTTTGTGCATATTCCCTATTGAGACCAAAGATACCCAAACGCAGACTTCTATGATAGTGACAATTTATTGATCTGACATAAAATGAGATTTGATATTTTTAATACTGTAAAGTTTAAAATATCAATTTATTTCGACGTTTTTTGAGAGTTATGAGCTGAGTTTAATGTAATAATGGATGAGGACCATAAGTTCACCGAAAAATATGAGGAAAAGTTATCAGTTTTTTTCAAGGACAGCCCAGAGATTGGTAATACTTCGGTCGCTATGAGCACCTTTTTTTTGTTTTTTTTTTTGTGGAACTCACATAATTCGGTTTCCTCTACAGAAAATCTAAATGAAATTATCGGCGGTCTCGTATATTTACAGATGCAGGTCCATTTTGTTGTGAAACTTTACAATTTTCCACATCAAATTTCTGGTGTTTGAACACACAAAATTCGTCCTTCTTCTGATCAATCACCACACACTCTCTTATTAACTCGTTTTCAACATTTTCAAGCAGAAAAAACCATTAGTTTTCCAAAAAATGCATTTATTTTCGAACCATAACCAATTTGTTGTGATGTCATAGTGCAATGTCGGTCGAAAGTGATGTATTAGCAGTGTTGCCGCTCTCATTGTTATTGTTGAGAACTGAACGTATTAATGTTGACTTTTGGAGAAAGTTGGATATTTTGAAAAAAACAATGTTTTTTTTCTGCTTAAAAATGTTGGAAACGAGTAAATAAGAGAGTGTGTGGTGTTTTATCAGACGAAAGACGAATTTTGTGTGTTCAAACAACAAATATTTGATGTGGAAAATTGGGAAGTTTTACAACAAAATGGACCTGTAACCCCGGAAATATACGAGACCGCCGAAAATTTCATTTAGATTTTCTGTAGAGGAGACCGAATTACGTAAGTTGCACAAAAAAATTATAAAAAAAAGGTGCTCATAGCGACCGAAGTATTATAGAGACATTTTCCAGTGGGATCGAGTAAATCAAACCACAAAACTATAAAATCTCTCTCCACACTTTGTGCAAAGGAATTATTTTTTGGATTTTCCAGTGTCCCGTACTGAGAGAGAACTTATAAGGCTCTCATTATGCATACAATTTCAGATGAGTTTAAGAAAATGATGAATTATTTTACACTGTATCAGTGACGAGATAGATTTTTATTATTAGTTCAAGTATGCATTTCCTATATAAACTTGTTTCTGTTATCTGTGGTGGCTACTACGACTATGTGATCGAATAGTCAATTACCGAGGTCGGTAACATCGACAGAAAACTTTTTCATCCAAACCGCCAAACGAGACCCTTTTTTTTTTAAACGCGAACGTTACTTTTTTTATCGGAGACCGCTCTCATGGCTTCACAAAGTCAGCATCGATCAGCTATATCTCTCTCTTTCTCCCTCTCTATCTCCTATACCCGCATCACCGCTACAATCTATCTTTCTCTCTCTCTCTCGCCATTTCGGCTGCTACACAGCTACCCCGCAGCAGTAGCAGCAAATCGCCGGCACCTGCTGTGCATAGAAAATTCATTAGTATCTTTTGAATTCTCAGGATCTCTTCTTCTTATATTTAATGGTGTACGAGTGGCATTCAGGTACTCTCGACCCCATTTTCTAGTTTGAGCCACTTAAAATGGGAGGTCCTCTTAAACATTGTTCAATTAATTGGAAAAAAAAATTTATTAGTCAGAAAATGGAAGAGCCGTACTGCACCTTCTCCAGTTATAAGGGAAATAGCGGATGATTTTCAGAAAATATCAATTGTAATTCAGAAAACATCAGTTGATTTACGTAACGAGGAGGATGAGAAGCCTATTAAGCACGAGCGAAAATTGTGAGAACGAGGATATAGCAGTGTGGCAATTCGCGAGAGCACGTACTTGGCCTTATCCTCGAGTTGCGTAGTGTACTTTTTCTACTCCAACCATGCTTGTGCCATAATTTCCGCTTGTGTGCACACATTTTTTCGTTATCCCTTATATTAAGAATAATAACAGGGACCCAGTCACTCTGTGGAGGGGTCATCTGATCTTCGGCATTTTCCCTAATATTTTCACGAATAGATATGTATAAATAATATTGATGTATATGTTTGTGATATCATTGGAGGTATTGAGGGAAATAAAGACCTATATCATTATTATTATTAATTTCAATGATCAACGAGACACTGCCTGACAGCAAGTAGATAAAACAATTGCTTGCTTCATGGATACAACTAAATACAGTACCAATCCGCAAAGTGTTAAACACAAATTTCCTAAAAACATCATTTTTAATTCAATTTTACAGAGAATTTCAAACGAACATTTAACGAACATACATGCACCAACTTACCACCTATAAAAAAAATCCCATTTGGATTTTATGGACCTTTGCTTTAAATGTCCATATGTCGTGTATCTCCACTAATCATATAATCTGAATTACATTTGTTATTTCCTGATTTAGGCCTGATTTTTTTTTTGGAATAATAATTGATATTCTTCGAAATTACAACTGGAAAAGGTGTAAATTTCATGAGTGAATCTTCATTTTGAAGGCCAACTTTTATAATTTTTGAATAAAAAAAATCGAAAAAAATTTCAAACAATTTTTTCGAGGAAATCTCACATCATTGAATTCACGTAGTTTTGAAATGATTTATGTCAGATATACGTCGGAACGCTTTTGTAATTGAAAAAAGTTATGAAAAATATACCATTCAATTATCGGTTATAATTGCACGAGTGCATAAAAATTACCGATAATTTTGCAAGAAAGAGTGATATCTAAAAATTGCAAGAGTTTATTTTAAGCAGAAGAAACTGTTCATGAACACTGCTGCAAAAGAGAATTTAGAGAAAAATTATTTCATTTTAGAAAATAGAGTTTATTTTCAAGAGTTTATTTTCATATTTTGGCGAAAGTGCCCGAGTCCGAAGGACGAGGGCTCTTTTACAAAATATGAAAATAACCGAATGCAATTTGTATAAGATATCACGCTTGAATGCAAAATTATCTGGTCATTTTTATGCACGAATGTAATTCATTGGAATATTTCACGAATGAAGAAATTCTCAAGGAAATGTTATTTTTTGTTCATTTATACTTTCCTCTATAGATTGTATGGAGCACTCACAAAAACGCGAAATGTTTTTCTATTTTTGAAGTCTATCTGACATTTATTTGTGTTGTTTACTGACGTCTAGCGATACAGTTTCAAATGTGTTGTTATGCAATTACCGCTGTAAGTTTTCGATAATTGCATTACTCTTATGGGACATTTTATATATGTGGGAAATATTCAGCCAAATTCAATTTTAGAACTTTCATTGAACATCTGACTATTCCCCTGGAAACAGTAGCTTTTGTTTTATCACTGTTCAGGGTTTCATCGAAATCTCTTTCTAAGAAAGTATTGAAAATAATATACTTTTTGAAATGTAATCCTTTATAATTATTTCGATGACGAAGGCAGTCAACATAATTTTGCCACGAATTATTTCAAAACTACGTGAAATCAGTGGTGTGGCCTGACTAAAATAAATCGCTTAGTTTGATGAAAATTGGCCGTGAAAAGTGTGCTTCCATTTTAAATGGGCCATCTTGCATAACACCAAACTAAAAACACTCACACATACTATACTGTTTCTGTGTTCGATTTTTAAGTTTCCCGATTTAATTTTTTGTGGAAAGTCCCAACATCTATCCTTCGTAAACCAAGCTCAATCAACCAAAATACGAGCATTTCCATAATTTTGAAAATTTTTGCTCTTAAGCAAACATTTTCGTGTATAATAGTAAGAAATAAAATCCCTCAACGTGCATCAAATTAATATACACTCATGTCATTTGTTAAGCAGAATTTTAAAAATCGTGGATGTGTAGCACACATTTTAGCCGATTAAACTTGGTGCAATTGAGATATAGTCCTCTAATACCCTGTTAGTGACGATAGGTAAAAAGTGTGTAGTATAAAATATATTTAAAATCGATGTAGAAAATTGATTTCAAAGAAGTTAGGAACTACTTCACATATAACTTGATTTAGTTGAACTGTGCCCAACATCATCCTCATACTGCCAGATTTTCAAAATTCCAAAACTTTTGCAATATCTATTCGCGATCTTATTTTCTATCACAAATTGACGCCGTTTCCGGACAGTCAATTCTTTGAAAATATCTACTACAGTGTGTCAAGTGCAAGTGATTTTAATTCGCTGTTCTGTGATTTTTTTAATAAATATTCCATCACTACCTACGATTCATTCGGAGATATTTGATAGATACTCGATATTGGTGTACCAGAAATGCGTTTCACTAACCAAGACGTACTCAGTGATCAATTCTTTCTGAAGATGAACCTGGTTAGCAAATGGAGCGTCAAGTGATTCTAATTTGGTGTTAAGGTGATGGATCTCTTCAAAAATTCTCTTTTATAATTTGGACTCGAGTTGATTAAAACTTTTCATTTCACGTTAGTACAACAGCATCAATTTATCAGTGTGAATTCCGCATTTTTCAAGTTCTATGATTACAGTGAATTTTGTTTGTTAAACATTTCACTTTACAGAAATCTGTACCACTAAAGGTCAACGCAACTACAAATGTTTTCCTCACATGAAAAAACGCCGGTAGTTTTGTAAAATTCTTAAAAACTTCCAATTGAAAGTTTGTCATTATTTTCCATACAATAGTATCTCTTTCCATGTTTACAACTTAGGCTTCAACAAGTTGCATAATACCGTAAATTTCTTCAATGTTAAATCCACATTGAGTCATTTTTGGTGACAATTTTCAACCCAAAATATACCCAATATCAACAAAAGCATGCCTTTCTCATGTATCATATCTCAAAATACATACCTTAAAAAAATTCAAACAAATTAATAGACTTATCGGGCGACTTCGTCATCATAAAAAAAGTAGTACATTGAAAAGTTCATCAGCATTTTTCATGACAACTTTCCAACATTTTGAATTTTCAAATGAAACAATATTTGCAGGAAAAAATGAGTTGTAAATCCAAATTTCTCAAACGTTCATGAAACACCCTTTTTTGTAGAAAGCAATCATGAAATCTGCTTGGGCCCTGACACTTTGTACGATTGTTTGAGTTCTGAAACATTCTACATTCAACGCAAAACTAAATAATAAATAAAAACGATTTAAAAGTCACATTTATCAGAAAAATTTACATCAAATGTCACATTCATCCAAATTGTGGTTACATTTCCTCTAAGTACTAATTCAAGAACCCCAAAAAGTAAACATTTCCTAATCTAAGTATTCCAGTTTATTGCAAATCATCGATAGAGTAAGAACACTTATCAACTTGTCAAATGAAGTATCTGAAAACACATTTGCTATCACCAGCCAAAGACGAAAAAAAAAACAAGAGTTTAATTGATACTGTGAGTGTCATAACTCCTTAACAAGTGGTTTGAACAAATGTGAAAAAATTGTAGTCATGTTGGTGAAACATAAAAATAAATGAAGCAAAAAAACAGTTTGTTTAGGCCAATTTTCTGATAAATACCTTTCGAGGCAGAACAGACGCCTACTTAACTGCACTGCATTCACCAAGTCATCATCACCTGTAAACAAATATTTGTGTTTCAAAAACAAAACTGTACAGGTACAAAATCGTTTCTGATGTTGAGCTACCTATGTCTGTATAAGAAATTTGATGTCCACACGAAAAATAATGTTTGAAATCAGTCAAATAACTCGAGTGATTTTTCAATCAATGATTCAACTTTCAATATTCGGTTACTAATGATTACCATCAACAAGCCTGCCTACCTAAGATCTAGACCTGGAACGACTCTTGCTGATGGACTTTGAACGCCCTTTTCCATCCCTGGAAACAGGGGACCTAGAACGACCCCTGGAACTCTTGCTGTCAGATCGAGAACGACTCCTGCTTCTGGATTTTCGGTTGCGGGACCTTGACCTGCTCCTTCTGCCACCTCTAGACCTAAATTGAACAGGTGACTAAACGAATACAATCCCTTAAGTAAATACTACCTTCTTCGACCACCACGGTGTCTACGTGAAGGCGATGTTGGCCTCCCGTATCTTGCCATTTGTACTCGTAGCTCCCTGCCATCCAACATACGTCCGTCCATGGCATCCAATGCGTCTTCAGCGTCTCTCTTATCATAGAACCTACACAAACAAATCATTTCAAGACCGTGGCAATTTTTCCACATGAAAGGCTAGATAGATTTACCTTACGAAAGCGAATCCTCTGCTTTCTCTAGTGAAACGGTCTCGGGGAATGTAAATATCTCCGACTTCGCCACATCGTTCAAATGCTCTTCTCAGATCTTCGACCGTCGTTCGGTATGTCAAGTTATCGACTTTTAAGGATATCATGCCCTCAATGCGCGGTGGTGCTCTGCCACCGTAACTCATTTTCTACCAAAAAAAGAATTTTGTTGCTAGTTTACCAAAATTACAAACAAAACCACGCCAAACACGCTAAGCGCGAACGCAAGAGAGAAAGTGCGTTCGTTGTTCGCTAACCTCACAAAATGGAAAATGGTTGATATAGCTGCGTTCGGGGTTTTAACTCCTTGGAAAATTTTATGTAAGGCCGATATAGAGTACGATATAAGTTTTGTCGCAGTTCAACACATCTATTCCATATCGCTCTACGTCATTCTACTCGATTGACAATAATTCGCTCAAGAATACAGGAATTCGTTCCAAGTTGCCTACTTGAAATATTTGTGAAGATGTCTACCATCGGGAGAATGAAATTTTGCCTTAAAATGTTTTTGAATGGCTTCGTTTTGATCTACTTTGACTTATTGATTCTATTCACTTCTAAAAAAATCAGTATTTCCAGAAAAATACCCATATTTTCTGAGGCTGACATGTGTTTGGCTAGAACTCAAACTATACTCAACTATATACTAACGAAAGAACCCAGAAATATATGAGAGCACATGCGCTAACCTGAAGTACTATGTCAAAACTTGAGTACTTTAAGCCAATCAGTTATCAGTTTCAGGAAAAATAAAATATTTTTTTGGAAATGCTGGCTTTGAAGAAGCGATTACCGTTTTCGAATTGGTGATGATAAAAACCCATTTATACATATCTATTGCAAAATTTGATTTCCCTGATGGAAGACATTCAAGACATTGTTGTGTTTACTTATGCCTGTGGAAAGTTTTGGAAAAAAGGGGCGAAATCTGGATTGTTTGATTTTTGGTGGATAATCGGAGGTTTCCGTACAATACGTACAAATCTCGCCTACACGCTCTTTTCAGTCTCAGGCTGGATTCAGGCAGATCCGAAATTCGATCGTACGACAATCCGATAGCTTTCTGATTGGTCTAAATTCAAATTTAGACCAATCAGAAAGCTATCGGATCGTCGTACGATTGGATTTCGGATTTGTCTGAATCCAGCCTTACCAGAAGTTAAATTTGCATTAAGTAAAAATGTGCAGTCAGGTTATTTTCGTTTTCATTTGATTGGCCAGTGAGAAGCTATCGAAATATGAAGGATAATGGGTGGCCAATCACATACTAGTAGAAAACCAGTAAAAATGTTTCAATGTTTAAAAGCAACGAAATCAATGAATAAACACGATAAAAACATCGTTATACCATCATTATACATTAAAGTCGAAGTGACATGACAATTGCTTTGACAATAGACATCAAATAAATTTGATTCGAAAAAAGGAATATAACCTCCGAAAGCGTCAATTGTTTTTTTCGCCACAAAAATCTTAACGGGAGCATCTCGATTATTGTGCAAGTCTACTGTCATTATTTGAATTGAACAACATTTCAGCACTTCAAAAATTACAAAATCGAGCTATGCGTATTATTTTAGAATGTAAAAAAATAACACCTATTGAAACCATGCTTTCGGTACTTGACTGGTTGCCTCTGAAATCAAGATTGTACTACTTTTCAATGATATTCATTTATAAAATTCTGAAAGGAAAACTTCCTTCTTATTTCAATCAATTCATTTCAATTAATAATCAATTGCATAATTATGACACTCGTAATAATACTAATCTTCATGTGACTCGTACCAACTATAGGAAAACTATGAATTCATTGTTTCATAAAGGTCTTGTCCAATTTAATGAACTACCTTCAAATGTGAAGGAAAGTGCAACTTTGTATTTATTCAAAGCAAACCTCATGAAATTCATAAAAAGCTAATTCATTTGCCAATTTTCATATGTTCCTGCTCACGACTGTGGTTTTTATCCCATCTATCATATCATGTTTGTCACTTTTAGTGTGTGTCGTTGTCAGATTGATAATTTCTCATTATTGTGTATACCTACTGTTCTGTATATTAGGATTCCTAATTGAATAATAAAGTTATTATTATTATTATTATTATCTCGTTCTACCCACATTTCGTAACACCCACAGTGCATATTACCCAAAGTGCGTTTCACCCACATGTCATAAGACCCACATTTTGTTATGCCCACACTCTCCGAACATACCCGAATGATGCACTGTTGCCAAATTCATCCTTCTTTTAGGTTAGGTTAGTTAGGTTAAGTTAGATTGGGTTAACAGAAAATTGCAGAATATCCGGTAAATTTTGCAACATTGCATCATCCGGGCATTTTCGGAGAGTGTGGGCATAACGAAATGTGGGTGTTATGACATGTGGGTGTTAGGCACTTTGGGTGTTATGCACTGTGGGTGTTACGAAATGTGGGTGTTACGCCTCGCACCCATCTTAACAATGTAATGAGTGGAAATCACCAAGTTTTCTAGACAGCTTAGCAAATTGATACGGTGGCCCGGCTGTTATATATCCGTAACGCTGGATTTGAATTATATTACGAACAAACACTGCACCGAGTTGAAAAACGCACTCAGCCTATGAAACATGGTTGACAGCTGACATGGTTCTGTATTCTGTACATTGAACATTGAGCGAATTGTGTATGTGAAATGTGAAGGTTATATTTCTGTGGTCCTAGTTCCTAGTCCTGTGATCGTAGTGTTTTGTGCATAAACCGCATTGATATTGGTGTGTCAGTCAAATAAATTATTTATTTAATTTTGTGATTGTGTTAAAAATACGTTAATATTTCCTTAAATTGTAGTGTATTTGCCAATTACTCCAACAGACCATAATGCCTAGGGGTGAGTTTTGCCGGATTGGTCAACAAATTGTTTCATCACCCATACTATTTGCTTGAACATTGTCACTTTTTAGGAAAATTCACCAACCATAAGGGCCGTAACCGTAGGTTCACCAACCCCGACGAATTGGAGGAAGAAAGAAAGAAAGACGAACAGAAGAAGAGGTGGAGGCAACAACAAGGTTTAAGCAGTGAAGAATCCGAAGAGGAAGCTGCTGGTGACAAAAAAATCAGTGAAGGATCCGAATCTGGTAGTGAATCTGAAGAAAGCAGTGAAGAAGAAGATGTAAGTGAAGCATTGAACCCAATTGCTTGGTAGAAAATAATGATATTGATCAATTTCAGGCGAAGGCGAAAGGAGTGTCAAACCTAATAGAAATAGAAAACCCGAACAGGGTACAGAAGAAAACAAAGAAACTCTCCACCCTCAACACGGCTGTACTGGATACCAAGCCTACGTTATCCAGGCGAGAAAGGGAAGAAATAGAGAAGCAGAAAGCTCAGGCACATTATCAGAAATTGCATGCTGAGGGCAAAACTGACCAAGCCAGAGCAGACCTTGCTCGGTTAGCTATTATCAAACAGCAACGGGAAGATGCTAAGAAAAGAAGAGAAGCTGAACAGAAAGGTAACCTTCACAGCTTTAGCAATAGCTTCTAGCTTCTTATAATGATCATCGAAAACAACTTGCAAATATCACATGAGTAGTCTTCTGTATTGTAACAAGTATATGATCTTTCAATATTAATTACCTATATTTCTGTTTTGTGAATTATTCTCAGTTTCACTGTTGTGACAGTGACTAATTTGGAAAATGTATTTTTGGAATCCTGATTAATTCAATTTGACTTTCCTCAAATCTACCTCACACTTTTCACTATATTTGGTACATATGTGATTGTAAATTTATTGAGAGCGTTGGATAAAGTGCATGAAAGCCAATTTTTAACTCAGTTTGACTAGAAATAACTCAAGATTCAATTGAACTTATAGGATATTTCTTGTGGACAAGGAAAGAGAAAGAAGCTTTGAATGACATTAGTTTTATCAGTATTTTTTCAAGACAATAAAAGCAGTTTGTACCGAGTTTAATTCTCGTTAAGACATGTCTGGGTGGTAGGTCTTCTAGACAACTTGAAGAATTTATCATAGATCTGATTTTACGCCCACCAGGTGGCGCTCGTGGAATTTAGGTGTCAAACCACCTTTTTATACCAAAACAAACCGCATGATACCTTCATCATTCTGTTGGATTTGGAAAATAAATTGAAAAAAAAACACTTTCATCTCGAATCATTAAAAAAATCGTCTAAACGGTAAATCACATGACACAAACATATCTAACGCTATCTGTTGGGGAGTTTTCCAGTATACATACCATTTAAGTTATTTTTTAGTGTTATCTTTCATTAAATGATTTTTTTTGCAGAAAAGGATACAGCAGCTAAGGAGAAAACTGCCCAAACGAAAAAAGCCCTAGGCAAAAAGTAGATGATAGTACTGGAACGATTATATGCGTATTAATACTAATGGAAGTCCCTATGTTTGTTTGCAGTTCAGAGATTTTTCTTCACTTGAGAACCTACTAAACTAAAAATGTTCAAATTTCTATTTGTTTTGTAACAATAAATATAAATGACGAGTTTTTTTTTCATATGTCGCAAAAATGGAATCGAGCAGTATATTTTTCCAAGAACGTATGTTGAGTCGATTTATTGTATGAATAAATAGTACTATCATAGTTTATTACTCTTAAAATATACTAAGGCTTCATTAGTACTCGACACATAAGGGTCAACAAATTTGAGAATCAAGAGTTTTTTTTTCCCGCGCAATACC
Source organism: Zygogramma bicolorata (assembly GCA_032362365.1). Lineage (NCBI taxonomy): Eukaryota > Metazoa > Arthropoda > Insecta > Coleoptera > Chrysomelidae > Zygogramma > Zygogramma bicolorata. The sequence continues at coordinate 528,496 of JAVJAQ010003051.1, read as the reverse complement.
AAGAGATGAGTGCTGTACACTCAGATATAAAGGATGGCACGAAAACACTCGAAAATAATATGAAACGTATTTTTCAAAAGCATGACAACAAAAAATCGGTTTAGGGTTGCGTATCAAGTAGTATCCATGTCCAAGAATAAATGTTGATTCAATGTGTTGTCTAAACATATATTGAGCCACGTAGTACAATATATTGCTCTAAGCCAGGGGTGCCCAACTTGGTTGGATCCAAGATCTACTCTTCACTGACGACACCCTGTGCGATCTATCAATCACATATTTTTCAAAATCTCAAATGAAACAGTATAGTTCAGTACACACAAGAAAGTGTTATTTTATATTTTTTGCCACGATGGACTGGACTATAATAGCCGCGATCGAGCGGTTAGCAACCCATGCTGTGGTTCTATTAGTAGGCACTAAATACATAAATAACAGCCAATAAATTGAGAATCGTCAGAGTAAAACATTGACGTAGTAAATTCTTTGGAATCTTCAAAAGTTTCCCGCGCATAACCAAGAGAAGGGAAGTGCTAAAAATGCTTTTGAGTAAGTCTTGGGCAAAATAGTTCGCCTTTAGGAGCGCTCACTTTAGTTCAAAGTCATATCGCGAACTAGTTAGTTCTTTTAGTTCGCTAGTTCTTTTACACAACTCATAATGCGAAGAAGGCAATTGAAAAAATACATATTTATTTTCATTACCTACAGGTCTATTTATCACTGTGATGTTTATTGTGAGCTAATAAATCTATATAAACCTGTTGGTGATCAAGTGTACAGGTACAGATGTTATATTGTGATATTCGTGATCGTGTATCTAGAAATTACGTTCTCCGCCTCCGATTTCTTGGCTGCGTCTAAGAGCATGGTGATATGGTGAAATGTCAAATTTTGCTGCGTCTAACCGCTTCACAAAATTTGATGTTTCACCATGAAAAACTGTCAAATTTTGTACAGCGGCTTCAAGCGCTGTAAGCTGTTAGACGCAGCCATTGGTTAATTGAAAGAAAGGCGCGCAAGTAGCATGCAGTTCAAATTTCTAATATACTGCAATAAGAGATCTGGCGGTGTACTACGGGAACTAAGAGTGAAATTATTGGCGAACTAGTTCGCGTAGTTCACTCAAGAGAGCGCTCTTCCGACCTAGTTCGTTCGCGAACTACCCAAGCCTATTTTGAGTAAGTACACTCAGACACAAAGAATGGAACGTAAACACCATTGAAAAAATACGTAACCACTAAGAAAAAAATCCCTAAAAAAATCGTTTTAGGGTTTCGGAAGTGGTGCATAACTCGTGCACTTCACAAAGAGGTAATTTGCGGTGCACTTTGTAGGTATTATAACAGGTTAACATTAATGGTGGTATCTCTGACTGAAACCACGGATTCAATCGTTTTTCGGCGCTTTGTGAACGCGAGTGTACTTTACACATTCTTTGGTAGACGATGCATCTTGGGTAGACGCAACGTTGGTACAAGGTAGACGCTATCCATTTGCATTTGTCAAGTCATAACAATAAGATAGGTTATGTTTGAAGCGGAAAAATAAAGCTCATTTCTTCTTTCTTCTTGGAGTTCAGGTGTTGAGTTGAATTTAATTACGATGGCTTCCTCTGGCGACAAGCGAGAAAAGGTTGCAAGTGCTTTTCTAGGTGATCTCAACTCCAATTTCAATTCTGTTTCAGAACAACCAAGCAGGTGACCAAAAGGAGAAGAAAAGGAAAGAATCCATTCTAGACCTATCCAAATATCTGGAGAAAACAATCCGTGTCAAGTTCGCAGGTGGAAGAGAGGCCAGCGGCATCCTGAAGGGTTACGACCCATTGTTGAACTTAGTTTTAGATAATACCTCTGAATACCTGCGAGACCCTGATGATCCATACAAGCTGATCGAAGATACTAGAGAGTTGGGACTGGTAGTTTGCAGGGGTACCAGTGTAGTTCTCATTTGCCCAATGGATGGGATGGAATCGATACAAAATCCTTTCATTTCGCAGGACTGAGAATATACTTAAGAATAAGTGGTTCGAATGTAATTTTGTTTTGTATTTATTTCAATAAGTAAATCAGTGTTTATTTTCCATCATTGTTTTGAATCAAGTTCATGTTATCAGAATCTTGCTAACAGGATCCAAATTAATCATTCGACTATACCTGAAATATACTGTTCAACTGAATCATCACATTTTATAGGACTTCACAAATATACCTTATTTAGCATTAGCAGATGTAAGGTGTATTCAAAATATCTACAACCTACTTTCCATTCCTAGGAAACTAGTTTTTATCAAAAATAAAATCTTGCACTTAATAGGTCCTAACATTTAGGAAACTTCGCCATTTTGTGGAGTAGGAATGAATTTATACTTGGTTCATATAACAAACTTATACTTTCAATTTATCTTCCACTTTAGTAAGTTCTCAATACTAATCAATGGAAGCGTTCATACACGGCACTTTTACTTTAACATTCTGTTTATGAACGCTTCTATCGATTAGCATTGTGAGAACTTCCTTAAAGTAAAAGTTTGGTCTTTGAAACAAGCATTAGGTGAAGGTGAAAGTTCTAACTATAGAATCGGCCAACAGGATGAAACTTATGAAACAACTGGAGCTTCAATTCAACTGCACTGGAATGAATGCTTCTTATATTTGTGTTTCTCAATAGATAAATCTTATCAACATCCAGAAAAACTTCTTTTACATTGTTTCATATATGGGAAATAATCTTATACTGTTTTTTTTTGACAGATTTGAATATTCCCGCCAAGCGTTGCCGTTCCCTCATTTCAATAGACGAGTTCCTCACAAGTTGCCAACTTATAAAATTCGTCGAAAAGGTCTGCCTCTCCAATTTTGATTATTTTAAGATAGTTGTGTAGAGGATCAAAAATTATATACGCTGGTTCGTTTACTTTGAGTCAGAAAGCCTTCATAAAGTTTTTATATCACTTATGTCAATCATAGATTTTTTGTCTAAAAATAGGAACTGTTGGTAACGCAATTCCATGACAAAAACATTGATGGTGCTTCTTGTAACATAACCTGATATTTTTGTGTTTATTTTTTTTTGCAATATTAAGTAATTTGTGCTTGAATGTTTATGAATTTTCCCTGATTATCCACATTCGTCATGCATATTGTTTATATGATGCTCTTGTTGAATGAGAATGTAGGTAGGTAGATTGAATTATTGTTTTCTTTACAATACCTAATGTGTTTTTAGGTATGAGACGAGGTTGTTTTAAGATACGAGTATTTTAACATTCAGACACGACAAGGCATTCCTTTCACCAATGAAGAACATATCAACATTGCTAAATCTTTGGAATTAATACACTGCATTGTTTGTTGTACCTACTTGTGCAAGAGCTAGAGAAATTTTGATGGATGCTGTTCATGTAATAACCACTTGAAAAAAATCCTTTTGTATAATGAACGTGATTCCTGTGGGACGAGAAGAAAAACTATGAAACTGTTCGAAAGGAATCTGGGTTTATACAATGCTACAGAAAAGATGATTGAACAGGCTCTACATTTTATTCTTGGAGCGATCAAAAATGTATGATTAATGGTTGTGGAAAAGGTGAAATGAGAGAATGAGATATGCTTGTCTTTTTGAAAAGGGAAAATGAAGCAGAGATTTTCACCATTAATGTATCACCATTCAGTGTTCAGCATGGAAGTCGACTGGGACTGCAGACAGTAAACATATCCCTACCTAATACCAATTTTTAATGGCCTTAAATTAAGGTGTTCGAAATGACAAGCAGGGGAAGTTTATCTGCAACAATTCAAAATTTTTATGATGCAAAGATTGTTGGAGTGGTACATACTCTTAGAAAGGCAGAAAGAAAATTTCACCTCAAGATATAGGCGAAAGAAGATTATGAAGTTACTATGCCAACTATTTAATTAAGACAAAGTGTATTCACATTCATCTTAATAATTAAGATGTGTGAGATTTGTATTATAAGACTACAGTACACAGAAATAACCATGACCACTGGGAGATCTGCGTACTGCACACCAAGGGTCTGCGTTAGAGAGAAAAAGCAGGGTTCTAAATATTATATATAAAAAAACATGTTTTTATACTAGCAGGTTCATTGGCAAAAATTAATAGAAAAATACTATTTAATTTACATTCATTTATATATGATTGTTTTCTGTCAAAGGACATGAATTAGCAAGAATAAATATCTGAATACAGAAATAAAAAATTCATGTACAGGACACTTTTGGATTTAATATGAGTGATTTTTTTTCTTCTCCAAGAAGCAAACTTCTGGGCAGATATCAATCAAAAAGCAATAGTAAGCATGATAATTTGAAAAAAAAGGTAACATTCTTCATTCAGAATACAAAAAAAGCTCAGCCAAATGAGGTACCTATTCTGTTCAATGTACTAGTAGCATACAATCCAAAATGATAATGTAGTGACTATTAATAATCGTCAATATTTATAAACTGCAGTTATCAAATTTTCTTGCTATCGTAAGGGTTATTGAAGACAAACAGAAGTATACTTGAGGCTTGGCTAACCCTGGGTTTGTAGAGCTTTATCGAGTATATTACATATGTTATGAATTTTTATATATCTGGCAACTTTTCATTTTGAAGATTTTTCACCTCCTTCATTTCAAAAGTCTTGTTAAGGGTTTTTTTGTCTACACGTTACAAGATAATAATTGTTTTTTGATAAATTCATTTCAAATTAGGTAAAAGTGCTGATGATGTAAATGGCTCATCTTCTGATATCTGATTTTTTATTGTCTGTTTCCAAAACCTTTGTCAAATTTTTTGTCACTGAGTATAGGTAGGTATATAGTATATATAATTTTTTGTGTGGTCCAGGCATTTGAAGATATCCGATAACATAATTGGAAAAATTTGTAATTCAGTAGATCACTCTTATTCAGCATCCTAAAGATCAATAGCCATAGCTTATATTTTCAACAATGTCTTCCGAGAAGAACTTTGTTGAGACACAAACATGAAAAATAGCTTATTTCCAATCTCTATTTTCATCGATACATATATCTAACACTCTTGAGGTCTGAACCCCCATTTTATAGTTCATAATTCCTGAAATAAGACGACTCATTATTATGATTGATCTTTAAGCCTCCATCTACTTAGGTTTTATTGTGGTTTCATTCGGTTTTTACACCAAGATGATTGTGATTGACATTATTGACTAGTATTGATCGTCAGTATGAATTTCACGTGGAAAAAATTCGGGGAAAAAGTTTCTATCCCCATAACAATAATAAATAACCTCACTTTCTAGTTCAATCTCGAATTTATTTTGAATCAATCGCCAGTTACGGAAAATGAAAATGTTTTGTCATGGAATTGCGTTACCAACAGTTCCTATTTTTAGACAAAAAATCTATGATTGACATAAGTGATATAAAATCTTAATAAAGGCTTTCTGGCTCAAAGTAAACAATCCACCGTATATAATTTTTGATTCTCTACACAACTATCTTAAAATAATGAAAATTGGTGACGAAGTACGTTCTGGTAATGTACGTAATGATAGTATACGTTTCTATAAAATACGATTTCTATAAAGTACGATTCTGATATTATACCATTATGACGCATTACGATTTCTACCATGTAGCGTTATGATATGGTATATTATGATGCAATATATGGACCCGTTCGTTCGCGAACTACCCAAGCCTATTTTGAGTAAGTACACTCAGACACAAAGAATGGAACGTAAACACCATTGAAAAAATACGTAACCACTAAGAAAAAAATCCCTGAAAAAATCGTTTTAGGGTTTCGGAAGTGGTGCATAACTCGTGCACTTCACAAAGAGGTAATTTGCGGTGCACTTTGTAGGTTTTATAACAGGTTAACATTAATGGTGGTATCTCTGACTGAAACCACGGATTCAATCGTTTTTCGGCGCTTTGTGAACGCGAGTGTACTTTACACATTCTTTGGTAGACTATGCATCTTGGGTAGACGCAACGTTGGTACAAGGTAGACGCTATCCATTTGCATTTGTCAAGTCATAACAATAAGATAGGTTATGTTTGAAGCGGAAAAATAAAGCTCATTTCTTCTTTCTTCTTGGAGTTCAGGTGTTGAGTTGAATTTAATTACGATGGCTTCCTCTGGCGACAAGCGAGAAAAGGTTGCAAGTGCTTTTCTAGGTGATCTCAACTCCAATTTCAATTATGTTTCAGAACAACCAAGCAGGTGACCAAAAGGAGAAGAAAAGGAAAGAATCCATTCTAGACCTATCCAAATATCTGGAGAAAACAATCCGTGTCAAGTTCGCAGGTGGAAGAGAGGCCAGCGGCATCCTGAAGGGTTACGACCCATTGTTGAACTTAGTTTTAGATAATACCTCTGAATACCTGCGAGACCCTGATGATCCATACAAGCTGATCGAAGATACTAGAGAGTTGGGACTGGTAGTTTGCAGGGGTACCAGTGTAGTTCTCATTTGCCCAATGGATGGGATGGAATCGATACAAAATCCTTTCATTTCGCAGGACTGAGAATATACTTAAGAATAAGTGGTTCGAATGTAATTTTCTTTTGTATTTATTTCAATAAGTAAATCAGTGTTTATTTTCCATCATTGTTTTGAATCAAGTTCATGTTATCAGAATCTTGCTAACAGGATCCAAATTAATCATTCGACTATACCTGAAATATACTGTTCAACTGAATCATCACATTTTATAGTTCACGAATATACCTTATTTAGCATTAGCAGATGTAAGGTGTATTCAAAATATCTACAACCTACTTTCCATTCCTAGGAAACTAGTTTTTATCAAAAATAAAATCTTGCACTTAGTGGGTCCTAACATTTAGGAAACTTCGCCATTTTGTGGAGTAGGAATGAATTTATACTTGGTTCATATAACAAACTTATACTTTCAATTTATCTTCCACTTTAGGAAGTTCTCAACAGGCGATTCATGCTAAGGAATACGCCCTCTACCGTGTACGAACATAACTAGCACATGGGCCATAGAATCGTTTGTTTACATTATTCGCCATATGATTACTGTTCAATTTAGGTAACAAGAATAACAAGATAAGCTTATTATTATTTATTGTACGATTCTCAAAAGGGTACCTACCTAATATTTGTCCTTCTGTTCAAATGAAATTACGGGTTACATTATATCTAATTGAATTATTTACCTAGAAATATTATTATTGTACGATTCTCAAAAGGGTACCTACCTAATAGTTGTCCTGTTCAAATGAAATTACGGGTTACATTACATCTAATTGAATTATTCACCTAGAAATATTATATATTGCCTTATTATTCAGGTTAAAAGTAGGTTACATTAATTAAGCTCAGTTGTATTTTATAAAAATCACTTCTCATAAACATCTCGAGACGAGCAGTCACTTAATACAGTCCACTTATATCTCTTTATCTGGCATTTGAAATTAAAATATTGGAAGCCTTTGCCCGTGTTCTACTTTCGAGTTGCCATTAAATCTCAACATAAAGTTCAATTTGTATAACATAGAAGTGTTTGGTGGTTGCCTTAAGTCGATCATATTCATTGAAAATATGAATCATCATTGTTGTGTACCTCACTGCTCTTCTTGGGCGAAGAAAAATCCGGAAATCAGTTTTCATACCTTCCCAAAAGCAGGCAAACCCAGTGTTATATTCGAAACCAAGTTAGGTGGCAAAGAGTTAATGGACAGAAGGAAAGTGTGGATTGAAAACTACTTCAAGATTGGGACGCCAGTTTCAGAACATATGAGAGTATGTTCTTTACACTTTACTGAACAGGATGGGGGGTTCCGCCCCCATCACTTCTTGTATAAAACTCACTTCGTCCTTATATTATATTTGAAACTTTTCAACTTGAAGTTCTACATTTAACGATTATATTGTCCAGAATTAAATCGGCAAAATACTCGAACACTATTAACTTATAGACAAAGATAGAAAAAACAATGCAGAGCCAAGTAAACACTTTGAAAACTCAAGATAAAATGGAAATAATTAAGATGTCTCCTTAGAAATAATCAATGCTTTCATACGATGTAAACAAACTGGTATGGCCCATGGAGTAGTTCCAATTTCTACCGTTCTAGCGCAACGTTCTTAATCTCAGTCGCCTACACTAATCAATGGAAGCGTTCATACACGGCATTTTTACTTTAACATTCTGTTTATGAACGCTTAGCATTGTGAGAACTTCCTTAAAGTAAAAGTTTGGTCTTTGAAACAAGCATTAGGTGAAAGTTCTAACTATATATTCGGCCAACAGGATGAAACTTATGAAACAACTGGAGCTTCAATTCAACTGCACTGGAATGAATGCTTCTTATATTTGTGTTTCTCAATAGATAAATCTTATCAACATCCAGAAAAACTTCTTTTACATTGTTTCATAGATGGGAAATAATCTTATATAAACTGTTTTTTTTGACAGATTTGAATATTCCCGCCAAGCGTTGCCGTTCCCTCATTTCAATTCGATTAACAGAACGCAACAAACGAAAAAATTAAATAAGGCGTTCTATAGAGAATTTTTTGTCAGAACTGGTGTAATATTTGACAAAACCTGTAAATCTTCATCCTTCAATATCTTGAGTTAAAAAAAGAGGGATATACACTGACCTTGCACGAGTTCTGCCCGAGAATCGTTACTAGTAGTAGTACTAGTAGTAGTACTGCGCGATAACTGCGATAAGCCAGAAACGCTCCTATTTTCCCGCCCTTCACCAGTAGGAAATTGTTTTTGTTTTTACCGTCTGATTAAAGGTTATTATCATCACAGAAGCGTTTATGGAATAAGAAAATTTGTAGAATATTCCAAGTTTGATCAAAATTTGGTTGTGAAACAGACTACAAGGAGTTTGAGTGAAAAATTTAGACAATGGCAGTTCGTGAGAGAGTAGATCCAATTATGGACAAATGCTTGAAATCGGTGGACGAATGGCAACAACTTGTAACAGAAAACTTCGAAGATGAAGAGGAGAAAAAGCAAGAATTCGATAAATTGAGAACCTGCGTGAAACTCATCTGTGAGGTAGACAAACTCATCCAAAAATCTGACGTTGCTTTGGCAAAGGTAGAAAACAGACTCAATGCTCCAGATGCGACAGGTACCGAGAACGCAGATGAACTGTTCATGGACTTTTTAGAAGAGGAGGCCACATCTTCAACAGACAATTACGAGGACAGCAGCATCTGGAACAGAATTTTTCGGCACCTGAGCGATGTTATGGAAGTAAAACAGAAGAAACGCAAACTAAATGACACCGAGTTCGAAGAATTAGGTGACTCGATGCTTTGCTCTAACGTTTTCGCTCCTCCCATTGACCCGATAACCAAAGTGGTTGTGAGAAACCCCTACAAAAATAAAAGGTGCAAGCATGTGTATGAGCATGGCACCATAGTAGGGTACATAAAACAGTTGAAGAGCAAGGCAAAGTGCCCTTACATTGGCTGCAACAATAATCAGCTGCGTGTGACAGATTTGGTACCAGACAGCGATTTGCAGACCCAGATTACTCAGTATTTGGAAACACAACAGGAGGAAGAATCAGATGAAGAAGAATAGGCTAATGTGTCAGAAAATATGATCAAAAGAACTGTTCGGATGAGTATCCACCTCAATATTACGTTAGGGCATTTTTGGAATTCTTATTTATTTTGATGCTTCTAGATTCCATAGGGTCATGTGTTATGATTTTGAAGAAAACTTTGTTAATATTACGTTAGATGCAAAAGGCATTTTTGGAATTCTTATTTATTTTGATGCTTTGATCATGTGTTATGATTTTGAAGAAAACTTTGTTAATATTACGTAAGATGCTCTTACGAAGGGCATTTTTGGAATTATTATTTATTTTGATGCTTCTAGATTCCATAGGATCATGTAATATGACGTTGAAGAAAACTTTGTTATTTGTACTTCTTTTAAATTACTAGTATTGTCTAAACACTTCAGAAAATAAGTATATTTTCAGCTATTGATTTCTTTATTCCTATCTACTTGGGTCTTGAGACTATTTTAGAAGCTATTGAACTTTTCAATACATACTCATACACCTGAGTTAAACTAGGTGTAGGAAGTATAATTGAAAAAATAATAACCTGCAGTCATTTTTTTTAGTTCATACACTGTTTGTTGCTTCAAGACAAAGATGTTTTTGCTATTTGAAAAAAATACAAAAGTGAACAATCGAGCAGATATAAAGGTTAATGACTCACATTTTTGTACATAAACCAATGATATACAGTTGCCTGTATTTGAAAATCTTACAGGCATGTATATTAATTGTTTAATATGGATTTTCATCAACGAACTATAAGAAATATTTTAATGGACTTGAAGACGAATAAGGCTTGCGGATCTGATGGAATCCCAGCAATTGTTCTGAAAGTATGTTTCCCCCGAATTGACACTAGTACTTTGCGAATTATTCAACCTTCCATATAACCTAGGGATTTTTCCTGAGACCTGAAGGACAGCAAGAGTTCAGCCAGTTCCTAAAAAAGGGAAGAAAACTACCTTGTAATTATAGACCAATTGCATTGCTTGAGAAATCAGGAATAATTAATGATCGACAATACGGATTTCGCCATCGAAGATGGCGCCAGTGACTTATTGGCTTATGTTTCTCATATTTGGCAGCAATCAATCGAGAAATTCGGAGAAACGATAGCTGTTGCACTCGATATTTCAAAAGCGTTTGATCGAGTTTGGCATCGGGGTCTCCTTTCTAAACTGCCGTCTTATGGTTTACCTCCTCAGTTGTGTGCTTTGTTGAAGAGTTTCTTGACTGATTGGTCTCTGTATGTGGTTGTGGAAAGAGTATCATCTGATATTCTCCCAATAAATGCATGTGTTCCACAGGGTTCAGTTCTGGCGCCCACTTTCAAAATTCAAAGAAACATTCACGTCAATTAAATTAACGGCGACTTGGCAAAAATAATAGAATGGGGTAAGATAAACTTGGTGGAATATAATGCTACAAAAACCCAGGCATATTTCTTCTCAAGAAAAGCTGATCTATCATCATCAAATATTCAGATGTCAGGAGTGACTATTCCTACAAAATCAAATATCTCGATGTTAGGAATTACGATCAGTGATAATCTCATGGGAAAACCATGTGAACTCGATCGCTAAAAGTGCTTCGTTGGATTTCTATTTCGTGCGAAGAAATACTTCACTTCTTGTCAACTTCTACTGATCTACAAGGCTCAGATTATGGGCATATGTATCAGTATATTATTATAATACGGGTGTGGAAAATAGTATATTACGTAACGAGGATAAGTAGGCTATTACGCACGAGCGAAAATTGTAACCACGCTCACCATGCTTGCGCTGTAATTTCTGCTGGTATAAAACAAATTTCTTCGTTATCCCCCAATCTTAATGACCAACGAGATACTGGTGACAGCAACTAGGTAAAACGATATTATTGCTTGCTTCATGGATATAACTAGATACAGTTAAACAATAAAAACTTCCTAAAAATTCCATTTTTAATTCAATTTTACGAAGAAAATGAAACGAAAATTCGCTGAATTTGGTTTCTGGGCCATAGAATGTAGTTACGAGATCAAATTTATCAGGTCAAATGTTACATATCCCATCATTTTTAAAAGGCAATCCAGGAAGAGGCCGCCATTAATTCAGAATACATGTGTATTCTGAATGAGCCATCACCTAACAGCTGTCAAATACGTAACGGACGGTTTAAAATAATGGGAGTAGAAAAAAAATCTTATTTGATTGAAATAGCCCTGTTTGCCCCAAACTGAAATAAGGAATCAAGTGAAACGTACGCGGAAATAAAGGGTCCTGTGGTGTAGTAGAACAACAAATCAACAGAATCTGCCTATTCAGATTAAAGCAGAGGTGAAATTTCATGTTTTTCCCTATACCCCTACTTCCAAATTTATATAAGCCTAAAGAATTACTTGATTTGAAGACCACGTATGAATTCAAAGTGAGCATATTCATTCAATTTGTCAAGCACAAAATGAAATCATCTAATTTAAATTTTCGTGAGGTCAATGATTTTCATCTGCATAATACCCGCCAGAACACAGCCTTGAGATCCTGTAATTCCAAAACCAGTTTTGGGCAGAAATCTATTCTTCATAATGGAATTAATATTTACAATTCAATTCCAAAAAACTTGAAGAAAATAAAAAGCAAAATCTCATTCAAGAAACATTTGAAGTGATATTTATTTAATTTGATTTAAAAAATAAAGAGGTGATATTCCTGATTCAATCATTTGTTGATGATACTAGTTAAATTATAACTCAACTTATTTTTTTTAATTTAGTTTTTAATTAGGATATGTTTGTTGTATCCCTGTTATAAACTGTAAGGTTTCTTGGGATAATAAAGTGTTAATAATAATAAATCTGAATGAAAATATATTTATATTCTGATTCAGCATGAATGCAAAATCTTTTTTTATGTAGGTAGAATCTCTTAAGGTTGTCGCCCACTTGTCCGGCACAGCACGGACCGTTGCTGTCCGTCAGAATACGGATAGAGTTTAAACCATGCAAGTATGCTTTACGGCAACTTACGTAATGAAACCATAATGAAACGCTTCGGTCTAAGCTGTTAGTGGGGGATCACGTCCATCCACGAATTCCACGTAGGTGAATGGGTTATTAGTAAAGTTATAATAAATTTGACAAATTATTTACATACATTTTTAACTAGAAATTGGTTTGAACTCTTCCTCATCTACCTATGAAGAAGAACAATTATAACTTGAGTGATGCGTTTGAAAAATCTTACTTTTTGGAAAATTTCGGGGGGTTTCAACCCCTCTGACCCCCCTCTGGGTACGGCCTTGTTAGGGGTCAATCTTAATGAAAATATATTCACATTCCGATTCAGTATGAACGCAAAACCCGTTTTTATGTTGGTAGAATCTCCTATACTGTCCAATAATGAATCAACAAATTGATGATTAAAACACAAATAGTATTATTCTTCATTTATTGACAAAGTTTCTTCCGATCCAAGAACATTTCAATTACTGCTGTTATATGGTCATTGCTCGGTCAATTGGATCGATTCCCTGAAGGCTGTCATGGCGTTTATGAATATCAAACGGGAAATTTCATTTCATTGGAGGTTTTGGTAATACTTCGGTCGCTATGAGCACCTTTTTTTGATTTTTTTTGTGGAGCTTACATAACTCGGTCTCCTCTACAAAAAACTTTAATGAAAAATCCGGCGGTCTCTTATAGTTTCGGAGATACAGGGCCTTTTTGGTGTGAAACTTCACAATTTTCCACATCAAATTTCCGTTGTTTTAACACACAAAATACCTCCTTCTTCTGATAAAACACCACACACTCTCTTATTCACTCGTTTTCAACATTTTCGAGCAGAAAAAACCATAAGTTTTTCAAAAAATGCATTTATCTTCAAACCATAACCAATTTGTTGTGATGTCATAGTGCAATGACAGTCGAAAGTGATGTATTTGCAGTGTTGCCGCTCTCATTGTTATTGTTGAGAACTTATTTTTTTTTTTTTTTTATTTATTTATTCAATATACAGCTTCCAGACAGAACAGGGTTCCGGTATGAGGAAGTCAAAAAAAAAAACATCATAAAATTATGAACTATAAATAATAAATTGGAGTATAATATTCATTTGATAATTTGGTGAACATCATTATGTAAGCAAATATTTTTTTAGTTCTTTTGAAAAAATATGAATGGATTTGGATGATTTTATTTTTTCTGGTAGTTCATTGAAACTTATTAATGCTGATGAAATGGGGTTATTTTTTCCTTTATTGGAATGAATCATATTTAAATGAAAGTTATTTGATATTCTGGTATCGTGGCCATGTAAATCATAATTTTTTGACAGTTTTATATTACATTTCTGAAGATTTTTTGTTAATTTATATATATACTTAGATTTTTCATAATCAATTAGTTGATCCAAAGTCATATTATCTGTTACTTTATATAAATCTGCAGAAGGAGTATCCCACGGTTTTCTGAATATAACCTTTATTGCTTTGTTCATTAAACGATATAATATATTTTTTTGTTTTTTAGAGCATGAAGACCAAACTGTAATGAGGTATCTGATATGAGAAACAATAAAGGCATTATATATTAGAATCCGAACGTTTTTGTTCAAAATGTGAATTCTTCCAATGGCCCCCAGGAATGGAACAATAGATTTCTTTATTTTTTCAATATGATTTTCAAAATTTAATTTTGTGTCAATTAATAAACCTAAATATTTATGGTTAGGAACCTCGGCTATCGGTTCATTATCTATCTTCAAGTTCAATTTTATATTCTTCATGTTTTTTTGTTTAAAAATCATAAAAACAGTTTTTTCCGAATTGACGGTTAGGTTAATGCTGCACGTCCATTTTTCAATAAGATCAATATCATGTTTCAATGAATTTTCCAAAATGTCGATATCTTTCCCAAAGTGAAATAATGTTATATCATCTGCAAAAGAAAAGTGCATTCCATATAAATTGAGTCTTTTAATATTGTCAATATAAATTAAAAAAAGAATTGGAGCCAAAACTGAGCCTTGAGGGACGCCAATTTTAGAAAGTTTCTCACTACTTTTATATTTGTTGATTTGTACGTACTGTTTGCGATTTTGAAAATAGTTTTGGAATAGATTGAATGCATGACCTCTTATACCATAACTATATAATATATCCATTAAAATATTATGGTCCACAGTGTCAAAGGCTTTTTTCAAATCTAAAAAGGTTGTTACTACATAATCACTATCATCTAATCTTTCATAAATTTTATTCATGAGATCAGTTATTATAGATTGGGTGTTCGTTTTTGGTTGGAAAGCATATTGAAAATTGTCTATCTTAATATTGTCAGTGATGAAATTTGTTAGTTGAATTTTGAGAATTTTTTCAAATATTTTCGCAAATATATTCAAAAGAGCTATTGGACGGTAATTTGAAACATATTTTCGTTCACCTCGATATTTCGCAATTCCGCGCGCGCGGAATTGCGAAATGTCGGCCGAGCGCGCGCTTAACTGAATGCATTAATGTTGACTTTTGAAGAAAATTGGATTTTTTGAAAAAATAATGGTTTTTTCTGCTTGGAAATGTTGAAAACGAGTAAACAAGAGAGTGTGTGGTGTTTGATCAGAAGAAGGACGAATTTTGTGTGTTCAAAAAACAGAAATTTGATGTGGAAAATTGTGAACAAAAAATATATTACAGTTTCCTGTATGATTTTCACTCACAATGGGTTTACAAAACCGCGACACGTGTTTCGCTATTACAAAAGCTATTGTAATAGCGAAACACGTGTCGCGGTTTTGTAAACCCATTGTGAGTGAAAATCATACAGGAAACTGTAATATATTTTTGTTAATATGGATTTTCATCAAGTATCGGCCAGTTCAATTCGAAAATTGTGAAGTTTTACACCAAACCAAAAAGGCCCTGTATCTCCGAAAATATAAGAGACCGCCGGATTTTTCATTAGAGTTTTTTGTAGAGGAGACCAAAATACACGTAAGTTCCACAAAAAAAAATTCAAAAAAAAGGTGCTCATATAGCGTATTACGAGTTTTTTTGTGAAAAAGCAGACAGAATATGGGTATGATCAACTGAACTGATTTGCTTGTACCCACCTAAAATACGTGGATCGTCCAATATCGTAAGTGCTCTGCGGATTAGTTTCTGTTTATTCCTGTTGCTCTCTAACTTTGAATTCCCAATCTCTACCGTATGAATCACTGCAGAGTTTTATTGGGATTGTATAAAAACTTCGTGGACGTGGTAAAAATGGTTGACATTTACATGTACATATAGCATATAGTTCAAATGAAATGAGTGAAAATCTATATTTAGACTATTTTGAATAGGTACTGGAATCGTGGCGGTATGAAAATAGTGTTCATCCTTGTTTCAAACTAAGTTCTTCCATTCTGAAGCAGTTTATCTTGGCACGTATCAGCTGGGTTTGGCACACTGTTTTTGTCGATAGTGGATACGACGTTTAAGCTATCGCCGTTTTCTTTTCTCACGACCTTGGTTTTCCTGGAAGTGTATCAATCAATTAGTCGATTTACATGTGAAATACAAATAATTTAGAGCGAGAGCCCGCAACAGCCAGACCCTCATTATTTAATAAAAGCTGAAAGTTTCTCTGCGCATGTCCCCAACACTGGTGAAAACGATCAGTAACTATTGTTATAAACGATGAGTTTGGAACCTTTGGTGTGAAAGTTGAAACTTTTCCTAGAGATCAATTACTCCAACACCAAACTGATATTTTTGCACTCGACGCGCGTTTCGCTAACAAGGTTAGCATCTTCAGGAGAAGAAAATTGATACTGAATCTAAAGCTAGGGTTAGTTGTTTATATACCTAAAATTTTTTGGTCCGATATAGACTTTGTTACTGTTGATTATTCTGCAAGTTCCGTCATCTGTGAGTATATTGATTATTCTGATTACTTCCTCAATAATAGATTGAAAAGCGGGCTGAAAGGGATAGGTCCCTTGTCACCATTCATGTTGGTTTTACATTTTGCTGTCAAGAGACTCTCACATGCATCGAGTAGTCTTGCACTTGCTTGATCAGTTTCAGATTGCTTTCACCAATTTTGTGGTCATTGTCTAGAGCGTGTTGGGCGACACTGGATTTTTCTAACCTTCCGTATATTATGTGTGCGAAATGCTCTTTGAAACGGGTTCTAATAGCTCGTCGGCTCTGACCGATGTACTTGTTGCAATCTTGACAACTGATCTCGTAAATTCTCGATTTCTCTGAGTTTTCTAGTTCATCTTTTGGGTTACCAAGAAGCTGTTGTAATTTGTAAGAAGTTTTATATGCAACTTTCATATTCACTTTGTCAAATATCTGTTGGAGTCCTCTAGTGTATTGAGGTTCATATGGGATTACTATAAACTTTTCGTTTCTCTCATCTTTTTGAAAAGTGGAAAAGACACGAACACATTCAGATACATTCCAAATGACTCAAATCATTGTCCACAACATAAAATGGCGGCACTGCAATTTCTTGTCCATAGGTTAATAAATTTTCCTTTGAAAAAAGATAAGTACGACAATGAAAGGAGAGTGATTAGGTACGTAGCCGAAGTGAATGGTTTTAACCCAGAGATAGTTGATAAAGTAATTAGAAAATGTAAATTTAGGGAAACACTTCGTAAATCTTCGACTTTTCAAAAAGATGACAAAAACGAAAAGTTTATAGTAATCCCATATGGACCTCAATACACTAGAGGACTCCAACATACATTTGACAAAGTAAATATATGAAAGCTGCATATAAAACTTCTTACAAATTACAACAGCTTCGTGGTAACCCAAAAGATGAACTAGAAAACTCAGAGAAGTCGGGAATTTACGAGATCAGTTGTCAAGATTGCAACAACAAGTACATCGGCCAGAGCAGACGAGCTATTAATACCCGTTTCAAAGAGCATTTTGCACACAAAATACGGAAGGGTAGAAAAATCCAGTGTCGCCCAACACGCTCTAAACAATGTCCACAAAATTGGTGAAAGCAATCTGAAACTGATCAAGCATGTGCAAGACACAAGACTTCGATGCATGTGAGAGTCTCGAGATAGCAAAATGTAAAAACAGCATGAATGGTGACAAGGGCCCGCTTTTCAATTTATTATTGAGGAAGTTATCAGAATAATCAATACTAACAGATGACGGAACTTATTGCAGGTAGTGAGTTCATTATCGAGAAATTAATTGGAATAATTAACAGTAACAAACAAAGTCCATATCGGACCGAAAAACTTTAGGTATATAAACAACAAACTAACCCTAGCTTTAGATTTAGTATCAATTTTCTTCTTCTGAAGATGCTAACCTTGTTATCGAAAGGCGCGTCGAGTGCAAAAATATCAGTTTGGTGTTGGGGTAATTGATCTCTAGGAAAAAGTTTCAACCATTGTCATGTCTAACAGTTCACAGCTCTAAAAGCCGCTGCACAAATTTGAGTTTTCCATGGTGAAATGTCAATGGTTTGAGTGAAACATTGACAGAAAACCATAGAATCTTTACTGTCGACAATAGAAGTTTATACAGGCAATAAAAGCTTCAAAATTCCCGTTAAAATATAAATGATCTATGATATTGATGAAGTATTCCACTTCTGTTCCTGGAATTGATTGCCGTATTTTGGCACCATGTATGAGTAATCAAGAAAATGTGTGATTGAAGCTACGACATCCGTAAGAAAAAACATGACTTGGAAACGAATCTTTGCTGCCAGTTTTCTGTCCGAGTAGCCAAGACCCAAACTCCAAGGTTGCTGATTTTTCTCACCTATGTTGAATACAAGTATAGACGTGAAAATGATGGTGCATCAATAAAATGGTCATCGGAAAGTAGGACGTTTATCTTTCATAGCAAAAGTTGAAATGGAAATTATTGTATAAATCCACCTTAACTTTATTGAATCACACTCCTTAAATTCGAACTCACTTTCCAAAAGCTTCTCCCTCTTCTATCGTCTCTGGTAACTTTTTATTCAAGGTCTCTGGCAAAACCAAAGACAAAACTCCTCCGATCAAGGCCAAGCTACCGTATATCAGTAGCGGTAGGGGCTGCCACACATGCGTCTGCAAATGAACGAATATTCGATTGGTGGAAAATAATCATAATATGCCAATTGTCAGACGTCATATATGAATGTTAAATACTTTTTTTTTTGGAAAGATGGGTTGTACTTCCAGCTGAATTTGAGTTCTCATATTGTTGTGGGTAGTTTCGTGATTGATTAATAGTTTACTTTGGATATGTTCCGTAAATCGTTTCGGTTAACCTGGTTACAAATTTAGTGTACCGTAAATCAAATATTTTATAAATTGTATATTTACGGAACGCGGTTCCTGTCAAAATCGCTGTAACCGGTGAAACCGATATGTTTATACCTGATCATAATAGGCGTGGTCTGTCAAATCATTAAATCTGTAACCCGAACAACCGCTGAATTTTATCGGTTACAGTGGTAATTTGATCACTGGACACTTATAACTTATATATGTACTTTGAGTTGGTCAAAGTTGGTCTGTCTGTGGTGTATTTCGCTGATGTTTTGAATGTGGTTAGTTGTGAGCATATATAGAAATCATATTATATATATATATATATATATATATATATATATATTTATGGTTGTGAGGACAAAGATTGGCATTATTTTTACTTTTTCATTACTTGTTTTTTTGTATTTATTCTTGATTATTTTGTTCAGCTAATATTGTGATAAATAATATTCTATAAAAAATGTTATTTATGTGAAGTAGATTTAGATTTGTTCCTGATAGATGTAGGATATAAAATTATGTTTTGAACATACCAATCTAAGTGTTACCACGACTTGTTTTTGTTTTGTTATTATTGTGATAAATAAAATTATATTTAAAATGTTATGTAAAGTTGATTTGGATAATTTTTACTGATAGTTGTGGGGATATAATGTTTCTTCTGTAAATTATTTTGGTATATTGCGATTAAAAATATATTCAAGTTTTCACATATTGAAGTTTTTCCTTATCCCAGTATGTACCTGACCCCTCAAGAGTTCTATTTACGTTCTCTGTAAGCTTGCACATATTTATATACACATTCATTTCAAGACATTGGATTTATATAGTGCCAAAGAATACAATTAATAATTAATTAAGGTCAAATGAATGAGGTAGGTAAAATTTCTTCTTCTAATTTTCAATAAAGTCTTTTTCCTTTTATTATTATGATTCTGTATGGATTGACAAGTGACAAGCGTTCCGTATATCGAAAATTTCAGTAACCGCTGTCAACCGGCCAAATCCGCTGTCAACCGCTCTGGTTAACCGAAACGATTTACGGAACATATCCTTTGTTTATTGGTGCTCAGTGGTTGTTGATTTGAATCTAGTAAGATAGTTTAACAGTGCGATTTTTCCGCTTTTTGATCGAGGGTAATAATCTAGAATCGTAGATACCACTTTCCATCTGAGTGAAGTTCCGAAGGATCATGGTACCTTTATTAATAAAATACATATCATCAGTCACGCAATGATTATGTAGCATAATGGAAACGTGTTTGAAATCGTTGTTGAAATTTATTCATTTTTGAAGAGTTAACGATTTGCAATTCGATTCGAGGCAATGTTTTGTTATAATGCATCATGTTTTGAAAAATTTCCACATAAACTTGTATTCTGATGTGTACAATACAAATGAGAAGGCAAAAAGCGGCGCTTTCCTTCGGGTCAGAAGTATAATAGTCTTTTAAATTTGGGAAGACGGGCATATTTCACTTTTTTCAACTCTAATCCCACATATAACTCGTCAAATTTACACCGTCTTCCACCTGCTTCGATCTACAGGCAAAAACTCCATGTTGAAATTTCTCGACCTTTTAGTTAGGTAGAAAAACTATATTTTCTGACCTGAGCCGTCAACAAAATAAGCAAAATTTAATAATGTCAAATCTATGAAAAACGAAATCGTATGATTTGTCACCCAATTTTCATATTTTGACATTGATCTCTACTTCCGAGAAAGAGACAGAAACCGAAATATCAAACATTGATTTTAATATCGAATACGACTTATACAATTTGAATAGTGTACGTATTTCTATTCGGTTTTCTTTCCTAGTTTTTCTTTGTAATATTTATCCCACACAAGAATTTTCATTCTTAAGGGAATTTGTTTCATTATTTATTGTACGTTCCATTAAACATATAGTGTAAATTATTTCATGTTATTATGGTGCAATAAATAAATTTTTATTTTATCATTGCAAGCGTCATTTGAACTATATGGAAGAGGCCGTGGAGCCTATTGTCATAGTAGATATGTGTTGCCAGTTTCACCCCAAACTTTCACAGGTATAAGTCATCACAGGGTATTCTTGGACATCTAAACCATTACTCACCAGAATGTTCATGTAGGGAGCTATGATGGAACCTACGCGGGCGCAAGTAGATCCGGCGCCGATACCAGCGTTCCTGATAACCGTCGGAAATTGCTCGCTAGAGAAAATGTAGACAGCCGCGTAGCTTGCTGTGATGGCGAGTTTCCCGATCATAGCCAGAGTAACTACGAGCCACTGTTGGCCTGAAATGAAAGTATCATCTAAGATATCCGAATTTCTGGTGTATTTAGGTGATGATTCGAATTTTTGAGCGAAAAACATTCGATGGTTACGCAAACTTGAAATTATTCTTTTTGGACGATCCAGCTTTCTTGATTACTTGCAGTGTCAGTTGTCAAAACGGTAAATCTTGTTTACTGGTCGCTAGGTCAAAAATATCGGTAAGTAATTCACTTACCGATCCCTTAATTACTCAACGACATTTCCATAATATAATATGTTGAATCCAACAACTGATTACGTTTGTCAATAAAGCTGAATGACGTCATGAAAACATCTACCAGAGTCACCTTAAATTTTTATAAATGCAATTTGGACAGAAAAAATGGCACGAAATTATGTCACATGTACATAGCAATAATAATATGTATTTCAGTATTTAGGTTTGTTCTGATTAAAAACATAATCATCACAAATCTACTAGAGAAGAAATAATAGTGAGAATACCAAATGTTTTCCTAGTGAACACGATTTGCGACAAAGTTGAATGGTGCTTGAGCTTCTCTTGAGCCGATTGAAATTAGGTATTTACCTTTTGGCACAGCCATTGTCAACAACAAAGCGATTCCTGCAAGGGTCATGCAACCGCACATGACATTTCTCCTGCCCCACCTGTTGAGAGTGAGGAGCAAAAATGTGTATGCTGGGATTTCTACAGCGCCTGATATAACGAAATTCAAATAAGGATTGCCGCCCAAATTATTCGTATTCCAAGACAAGCCGTAGTACGTTATATTATTTGCAAACCTGCAACAGAGATTATCATAATCCAAATTAGCAAAAATGGCGGGAAGTTCGGGTGAACCTACCAATCGAAGAATATGATTAGTGATTTTTTCCTCAAATTGGGATACTTGAAGAGGTCGAGCACGGTACCCTTTTGCTCTAGCTTTTTTCCATCGTTAAGGAGCTCTTCTTCCGCCGTAACTAACAACGTATCAAGTGTATCATCTGAAATTGTGACTTTATTACATTTAGCAGCGATCTGAATGAGTCGTTTGGCTTCCGTCGTTTTGTTTTTGGTCAGAAGCCATCTGGCAGACTCGGGAATGAACCTAAAAGTTGGCATTCGGTTTGAATGTAGTGCGGATAAAATATATTTTAAACGCGTTTGTGATAGGCATCAAGCTCGTCAAAATGTACGCAACTAAAATCGACATAATTTCAGTTTAGTTGAACTGTTATGAAAAATGATTTATTTTGGCCCCACGTTGGGCGCCAACATTTTAAATCATTTTTCGAAAATCATCGATCATTCCCAAGCCTAAGCAGGGATATTGTAAAAAGTATAAACCAAAAACACGTTGCATAGTTTTCGGAGAGCTCATACTGTTGCACATAAACTTACCACCAATATCCCAAAAAAACAACTCCGGGGATTGTTAATGCGAACTGTAAATATCGCCAATGCGGTATGTAGAGAGCGAAAAGGGCCGTTAACATATACCCTAATGAAAAAAACATGTGACAAATTGTCCCCGCAATAGGCCTCTTGGATGGACCAACCATTTCCAAACCTAAAACAACACGAAAACAAACTGAAGATTGAAGGAACAGTCGAAAATATGACTTATGGAATGAGGGATTTTTAATTTTTACTAGTTCAAAAAATTTCTTCTTGCAAGAGTATCAGCAGCTTGAAAATTTATATGACATATTTTCGAATGAAGACTAGTCTTACAGACGTTGAATCGAAACAACGATATATTTCTGCTGCTTAAGGAAATTTTGGAAGATCGTAAGATTTATTTAATTTGAATAATATAATTTGCACAAAACTAATTTGTCGAGTGTACCTTTAATGTTAATTTCGATTGATTATATTTTTTTTATAGAAAATACAATTTATGAAAGATATTTTCGTCTGGATTACTCGAAAAAGAATATTTCAAACTTTTTCCGAAAAAAATACAATACGTGTGTATAAAATCGCTTCTGTTCAGTTAGAAGCAAACCACCCTGTATACCTATGACGTATGCGACTAGAAACACCCCGGATGTCGTGGCTCCTACGATAAGCCTAGAGAAAGTGAACGTCCAAAACTCTGGAGCGATGGCTGCAAGTATCCCAAAAACTACTTGCATCACCAAAGATAAGAAAAAGATTTTTTTCCTTCCAAACCTGCAAACATTCGTAACTGAATATCGGAATCGCTGTGTAGGGAGTGGAAACAGACCTGTCAGACATATCCCCGAAAACAATTGAACCAACCATAACACCGACCATGAAGAGAGAGTTCGAGGTCGCTATCAAGTATGCTTTGGTGCATGTCAATCCAAACTGCAGAAAAAAAGAACAATTCAAAAGTGCACGAGAAAATAGAAAAGAGACGATTAATAAGCGTGCATGAAATCTCAGACACATCAATTTTCCTTCAACACGTTTTCAATATTTTTTATTGAATAATTTCAGAGTGTTAGCAAAAATATTGACAATGGTTTTGGTCTGAAATTCAGCAACAGTTTTCACGAAAGTTAAACTGACATGGTTAAGCTACCTACTTTGTGAAACACTAAATGTTCCAAGAGTAACATTTTTTTGAGTTTAGTTCATCTATAGAACGATTACATATATTTTTGGTGATTTCATTCATTCTATTATATTAGAATATATCAGTGAAATAAATGGCACCAAGAAATAACCAGGGTTGAAATAATATTGTATAAGCAACTTTTTAAAAACTTTTTTCAATATCTATAACGAGAAGTAAAATTCGAGAATTGACCTTGCTTTTAAAGTCTTAGCAGGCCACGTTTGACGTTTATATTCAATTTCAGTGCCTCCAACAAAAGTAGCACTTCAAAAATATATAGGTACGGTGTCTTCATCTTAAATTCGACACACTGTATATTGGTCACTGAGTAGCCGATAATTTTGTTCCTTCAAATTTCTAATAAATCTTTCAAAGCATAAACACGAAGTTTGAAATTTGACATTGGTGAAGAAAATTACCCCAAACCCAAAAACGTTGCGAATATCGCAAATGTATTAATTTTCACTGAATTCGGTCGCCATTTTCATCCTGCAATTCTAATCAATATTTCCGTTCTAATGTAAACTAGGTTTTAGCCTATAGTGTTTCTCGTACCCACTACTTACTTCAATAACTGAGGTATATCCATAGAGAGCATGATCGAAAATGTAAGTTTCACATTTTTCAGACTTATTGTTTATCAATATTTCGCACGTAGAATATCTATTGCGTGATTTGTCCCACAGATAATTGTTCGCCAATGTCGTTTCGTTCAGTCTAAACGAGGCATTCTGCGTTTCGTCTGGCAACGCACATCTGAAAAAAAAAGATCGCATATAATTTTTTTTGTCTTCTTCATTGCAATCACAGTTCACAGAAAAATAGGCCAATATAGTATATTATTCAACGAGCGTATAATGATGGCTATTATTCATGAGGTGAAGTTTGAAAATGAATTGATGGCAGTTGGTGATGACTGTGAGACTGCCAGCCGTTATTTTTGTCGATTGTACTAGTTGGAAGTGGGTGGTCGTGGATAATAGAGGTTTCTGTGTGAATGCCACCTGTCAAAAAAATGTTAAAATATTCAGGATGTTCCATTTAAAAAATCCAAACTGGAAACTCTTGCACTAACCTATAACAAATTTTATTTTGTAACGACTTGTCTAATGGTTTCATTGATACCCTGTATAAAATACTACCATAGTACCTAAAGTACTAGATCACAATTTAAAAGGTCAATTTCATTAACAAAAAAGAGTATATACACATACACAATATGTACACGCACACATAAATACATGGATCCACTACATTGACGAGGATGAACAATAATATCACTTCAAGACACATGAAGACAAATATATAAAATATCTTGATATAAATATAAAAATACAAAGCACAATAAACACCATGAACTCAGTTAACACTACTGGAGAGAAAGTCATCAAATTCCCCTAAGTTATAAAAAAAATGAGTCAATAATATTTCCTTCAACCTATACCTTTGAAAATTCCGTACGTATTACTATTTTTTAAACTATCAGAAAGCCTATTGAAGTAAGACGTTCCAGTCATCAGAGGTGATTTTTTATGGAAAGTGTGGTTCGCTTTTTTTTTTGCAACAAGTCGTTTTTATTCCTTGTGTTATGGTTATGGACATCAGAAGTTTTTGGAAGTTCATTTCGGTTTCGGTAAATATGAATAAGTAATTTATATAAGTGAATAGAAGTAACAGTAAGAATTTTTTGGTTTTTGTAAACATCGCGACATAAGGTTTGGAAAGGTAGGTCAAAAATAAATCGTAATATTCTCTTTTGTAATAGTACCGAAAGTCACGAAAATCAATTAATTTACCGTAGTTAAAAAAATTCGTGGCTTTCGGTACCACTATATATTATTTTTACGACACTCAATGTGTTCTTCTGTGATTATTTCTTCGCAGTATGTATCATCTTGAAGACGGCCGTATATAAAAATATTTTGTCGTCATTTTCCATCTTTGGGTGTAAAATAAAATCATCATTTCTAATATAGTCGGCATTTAATTGTGTTATGGCCCAATGAACACAGATATGTGTCAGTCTTGTATCTATTATATAACACCGGTAACATAGGATGTGTCAGACATGTCATTTGTATAGTTCAGGTACTCCCCATTTACCACACGATGTCCGCCTCAACTGATGTAACATACACGTATCTGAATAAAAAATGAAACATGATTTCAGCATTCAGTGTTATGTGTCAGACATGTCTCTTGGAAATGTTTATGACATATTTCTTGAAAGGAACAAATTATTTGCACGAAAAGAACAATTTCATTAATTATCTATGTTTCAGACATGAAACATGTAATATATTTTTTCATTCCACTGTTATCTGTTTGATTCGTTTCACTGATCTTAGCGAGAATGATTCCTGAAACGAACAAATGAATGGCATGTACGCTAACATTTTCATTCATTTAATTTATGAGTTATGATACTTTATTAAATGAGATATGTTGTAAGTATCAAATCTCATATATTAAAAGAATAAAAATGTTAGCGAACGTGCCATTTATTTGTATTCATTTTTGTCACATAGGTTTTGTACCATGAATCAACTCTGTTGGTTTTTCAATACCCAGGTAAAATGAAATGAATTGCAATAAATCATATATTTTCTGTCAATAACAAACATATTTCAAAACCAAAACACATTCCATTTCATCATTAATTGCCTTTCATAGTTCTCCCTTGCAAACCTCAGCTTTGACTGCCGCAACCATTCACTCACTATATTCTCGAACTCTTCCAGCGAATGAGGGCGGTTGTCTGCTACAGCAGCTGAAATTATTAATTCAATGTTACACCAATTGAATTGAATGAGCGATACTAAAATCCATGTCAACCAAGAATATCAGTTTTCTATACAAAATTCTGACAATTGGTTTACAGAATGCCAAAATGTATTTCGTTATATGAAATCTTCCTTGAGCAGGATAAATTCATTCTGCACGTGTTTCACTATACCATTGTCAAAATATCTGACTTTCTGTAAATAAATGTAACTAGGTGCTGTAGGTTGAACGAACTGTCTGAAATTTTTCAGTGTGTTAATATTCATTATTACAGATAGTAGGCCTATTTGATGTTTAATGTGTTGAGATTTAATTTCAGATTGAATAGGTCAGGATATAGGTGAACATTGTTTTCAATAAGTGAGCAAACTATATTGGTTTCATTTTTTGACTAATAATTCATAGATCTACTTGCATTTTTGGCTAATAATTCATGGATCTACTTGAGACTGCTTGTTGGGCTGCTTCCTTTCAGAAATTCAATTGGTGAAAAAGGCGGTGTGTCTGTGTCAGAAATGAGTGAACAGTATTTTCCAAAAGGAAGGGGGCACAGAGCAAAAAAATAGACATTCAAGAATGAATGCAAATGATTTAGACAATTTAGAAGGGGCAATTATGGTTAATCAGTTGTTATAATATTTTGGCACTCAATTGATGTATCTTGATAATTTTTGATGATTTCAGATATAATAAAAATGACAACATTTCCTGAAAATATAAGAAGAATGGAATTGAATGAATCTGGTATGTTTTCATTGTCCATATTTTCTTTGCGGAGGGCAATATATTGTTGTGTACATGAATATGTTGTATCTCCACTGAAAATAAAAAGTTAAACAGATTTAATTCAAATTATGTATGTTCTTGGGGCAAAATGGTATATTTGCTATTAACTGTAAAAAGATTGCATAGCAAAAATCAACTGAAACACTGTTGTACTGTTTTATACATTCATTTCATAGCATTTCAATATATTACCCCCCCCAAAAAAAAATATGGACAATGAAAACATAACAGTTTCGTTCAACTACATTCTTTTTATATTTCCAGGAAATGTGTTGATAAATACAATTAATTACCAATAATTCCTTATTCTGAATCGTCAGAATCATTTTCATCTTTGTGCTTGAATGTATGTTTTTTAGCTGTGCCCCCTTTCTCTTCAAAAAGACTGTTCATCTTATTCTGACATACACACTGCCTTTTTCTTAGCAGTGCTCCTCGCAATGCTTCAAGATTCTGAAATAATGATCTGTTTTATATTTATTATAAATTAATGGCAATATACTAAAAAAAAATCTGAAAGGGAACAGTACCAAAACATTTGAAAACTAGGAATATTTTCTACAGTCCAATAACAAGCAACATCAATTAGATCTAGGAATTATTTGTCAAAAAATCAAACCAATATAGTTGGCTCAAATATTTCAACAAGCTGAACTTGAATCTGAAGACAAAATGATGCACTCTCTATTTGTTAGAATGTTCTGACCCAGTGAAGTCATAAAAGAGACTCGAAAAGAGATATTTTATCTTCCATTTTGTACCAAAAAACTTTAGAGATAGGTACCCAAAATCCTGTTCACCACAGCACCTCTTGAATTTTTTTCTGCATTTTGAACAGGTTGTTCAATTCTCTTCAGCCAATGTTTATTCTTTCAGAATATAGGTCAAATTTGTAAAGGTTATTCTGGAAGTCAAGAGAAAAATATCCTGTGCATTCAAAAACATATTAGTGGCCTCTTAAATTTTTTTGCTATCCTTGAGATGTCTTTTATCAATAAAATGCACCTTTGTTTCTCAAATACAGATGTGTCCTATGTTAATGGTGGTAGGTATGATGAATTATTAAATGAGGTTTAACAGTGACATAGTGAATATTATCATGTATCTCAATTATTTTATTCGAAACAGGAGGCAGAACATTACCCTCAATTGATATTAAAAAGGTCATAGCTGCTTCCAATTGGAAAGATAGCACTGCGTTTGACTACAGATTAGTGTTCACCAGGTACAAATAAAAAGTTGGTTCGAAAATGTTTGATAACTGATTTTCAAAGAAAAAGAACTGTACAGATAATGTTACCCCTAATGAATCATGACTTAGTGTAGATGTAATGAAAGAAGCACAACACTTAAGACACCACGAAAACACTCTAACCTCTAACCTGAGACGTATTCTGAGAAAGCTCTCTATTCGCTGATGATGAAGACTATGGTTCATCACTTGAGGAATCCAGAGCATATCACTTTGCGCAAGTTTACGACGTTTCTGCACTTCTGCAGTCTGCTTAGATCATAGAAGTATTTTTTCCAGACATTTTTCGCACTAAATAAACTCAACTCATATGCAGAACACACATCTCACAATTCAGCACAAACATTGATATCAAGATGATACAGTTTCAAAATGTGCTCAAATTCTGGTGGTACCTGAACTTCTATCAAAGTTTCACAAACACAAACATGAACATGATACTATATAACCTATAACCTCAAATACAAAATCTTGGCCTGAGCGCTTGAGTCAGTCTGACAGATCACAGTCTTCTTTTAACTGTCGTTAACTGGAAAAGAATGTTTCGTGACATGAATAAAGTTGTTTCCCGAAAATTTTCGAGTACCTTTCATTATTTGGGTAACTTATATATCCGGTACATATCTGGTTCATATCGTGATCAATGGCGTGCAATGTTCATCTATGTGTACAAATTTTGAACCCATACATATGTCATAAAACGAACAAAGTTGTTGCAATGAAACCATCTAGCACAGTAACAAATTCAGCTCTCTCATATGTCCGATATGTATATAGTAATATGCCATTTGAGTGGTACAGGTAGGTTTTGAATTATATGTCAGGAATATACCAAACGGAGATCATTGAAATGTGTCAAATTTGTTTCGGTGAACTCCAAATGGTATATGGCAGACATATGTGTGTTCATTGGGGGGCTTGCAGTCTTTGATAGCGGTTGGTGAGTTACTTGAAAGCAGGTCTTCGTGCTTCCGAATTTCATATTTTTATTATGCAAAATTATTTATTTTTGACATCTTTGGGCATTATTTCACAAAAATGCAAAATACGAAATTTCTACAGTTGAATTAATTTTCCCGCTTTGAATCAACTGAAACACTGGCTGTATACACAGATAACTACAGCCATCACGATACTGTCAGAATAAGGAAGAAGATAACCTTAAGAAGTAAAAAGTTGAACTGTTTGTTTACAGTTTACATTGAGATGCCACAGGTTTAAAGGTATCTTAGTTTAAAATCATTCATTACAGACAATTTGGATTATTTGGAAATGAATTCACCTAGTTTATGACCCACTACAACGGCAGAGATGACGTAGACGAGACGAGAATTCTTCAAAAAATAACCGCTGTTCTTCTCGATTGATAATTTTATTGGTACGTGATGAGTTACTACATAGTTATAAGAGAAAAAAGGGACAATGACACCCCTGCCATGTCAGAAGTAGTTCGGAATGCGTATAGTTCGAACGTTTACAACTCTTGGCTCAACGCTCTTTTCAATGAGGTGAGGAAAACAAACCTTCTGGCTAATTCACATTCATTATCAGAGTGTGTTTTTAGATAACCTTTCAGCTGATGATTTTGGTAGCTGCGATTCTCTTCATATGTTTCGGAGTACCCCTTGTGTACTGCCTAGTGTCTATTCCTGTAGTGCTCATAGGGTTGTACGTGATGATATATGGAACGGTGAGCATGAAAGCAGCTCAGGTGCTGTACGATAAAAAACCGTTAGCTTGCTGGGTAGCAGAGGCTTACGAGCCGTACTTTTTCATGAAAAACCCAGAAAGTTGTTGGTATAAGATTGTGACGGAGGATGAGATTCAAAGCGAGGGCATCAAGAAAGAAGGCCTTCAAAGAAAGGTAAAATAGATTCTGAAAGAGGAAGACAAGACAAACTTTGTATGGGTAATTGAGCTAGGTAGATGAAGAGAAGTCTCTGTGATAAAAATTCAAATTTTTTTCAGAGTAGGAAAATTTTACGTTTTGCTGAACTTTCAAAAAAGTGAATCTACCTTAGGATTTTTGATATTTGAGTTTTTCATTATTCATAACGTAGTGAAGTCCCACCAGAAGAGGCAGTTGAACAGACAAACACATTTTCAAATCTCACAGGAAACTGCATTTTCCTAATTTGCACCTATTTCTGTTTTCAGCCAAGTGTCTCACATACAAATCTCATCAGTGAAAATTAAATAGTTTCTCATAGTTTTTTTTGTTTTCGTAACTTACCACAATCTGAAAAAATAACAATATTGCAATCTATAGAAGAGCAGATTTTCAATCTGCCCTGCCCTTCTACACTGGTATGAAGTGCAATATTAATTCTGATTTTTGCAGATTGTGATAGGGTAGGAACCCAAAAAAACTAGAGGAAAAAACCCTCCCAAAACAAAATTATGACATTCAAACTGCAATTGAATAGTAATATTATCCTTCTCTTCCCTATTTTTTCATGTTTGAACAATTCTGGTATCTGTTTCTACCTGAAGTCCCTTGGAAAATTCAGGAATTTTATACTCTCATAATACTTTTTCATATGAACTAGACCCCTAGGTTAAGTCATGGTAGTTACATTCTAATCTACTACTTAGTATTATAAATATTTATGTCATAACTACGAATTGAACAAAACATTTGGTTTTCGAGTTTTCAAATGAAACGGTAAATTATATCAAAAGTGGTTAATCACAATATTCACAACAAAAGGAAGATTCAATAGAACGAAAAGTTTCTTGGGGGTGCTATTTGAAGAAAAAAAAAACTCTTAACCACTGTGTCAAGGTTATTCTCAGGAAAATAATTTGACGTCTCTCATAACTGTATTTATTTTTGAACATCTTTAATATTGGAGAATAACTTGTAAAACACTTTGTTTTTTTATATAATACTGATTTGTGGGTCTAGACCTTGCTCAAATTCTCAGTGTCAAACAAACTATAATAATGATAACAATGATGATAATTTTCAAAATTCTCAATAATTTATATCTAACTCATTTTTCATACTCAACTATTCACTCCTACAGTTTCAATATTTTACAGTGACAAGCCAAGTATAACTTATCAATTTTACATATAGAGTGACAATTTTCAAAACTTGAGTCGAATGACAAAACACCTTGCTTATAAATGAATTACTTCTTGTTATGGAAGCTGAGAATAAATTTTTCAGGATTTATTTGGTTTGAAATTTTCACGATTGCTGATCTAGACAAATTTTACGATCTCAACTTAATCTGAATCTTCAATAACTTTATAATAATGATGAATGTGAAGACGAATATGGTCTTCATTCAGTTTTTGGGATAGTAACTTTATTATGTGTTCCTTCACCTATGAAATGCTCATTGAATAGCTGTTCTGACTTAATATAAGCACTTACTACAACTCTCAATGCATCGTAGCAATTAACAATTTTCAAAATGATGCAGAAAAAGCTCTTGCTTTTATACCTTTATCACTCGCTTATTGATCTGGCGGAACACCTCTTTGAAAATTGGTATCAGGTCGGCAATTGGAATATTTTTACAAATTTATACATTATCCATGACCAAAAGCGGAAGGCCGGGGTTCGAATCCTCGCCGGGCCACCGTGCTGGGTAATCGCACGTTAAAAGGTAAGGCCTCGTTGATCCATTGCTTGCACAAGTTTCGACTTCTGAGGGTTGACGTTCGTCAGCTGGTTAACGGAACGAACAATTTTAGAAAAAAAAAATATATTGTGGTCAAATCCTATATTCACTATACATATTCTGAAAATATTTTGATTTTATTGGTGATACCCAGAAGAGTGTTTTTGTAACAACTCTCAGCATGTATTGGTTAGATATTTGACATTCTAGTTTCCGCTTTCTACACTTCCAAAGGACTTTACTATTGATATCATTCGAACATTATGATTCTCAAAATAGAATTATAATTTTTTATTATTTTGATGAACTATTTTTACATTGGAGATATGACATATTTGAAAACCCAATCAAATATTCACTTATTCACTCAACTCAAATTCACTGATATATACTGACTGGTATTAGGTCCGGTATATATTCAAATGATATTCATTATAGATTGATAAATATGAAAATTAAGGAGCTGTTAAGAACGACATTAATAAATATGGATGGAATAAAATGATCAATCAACAGCAACTGTTCAACGTGAGTCAATGAGAGAATAATAATTATGAAAAAAGACAATGAAAAATGTAATAAATAAATGGAAAAAATGTCTATACCTTGAATAGTGAAAAATAATTATAATAATCTTATGAGTGATATAAATTAATTCAATTCTCTTCTTGGAAATGAATATATTTCTAGATTTTCTCTAAGAAGCAGGTATTCAGTCTTCCAATGGACTGGGATATATTCTTTTTTAACGTGCTGAAATACGAACAAAATTAAGGACACATCACATTTCACAGTTTCCACAAGTGTTTACCATAATATAAAATGGGAGTTTTCTGTCGTTTTTTCCGTTTCATTCAGTAAACCTGTACTCTCTGTCTGAATCTTTTCACTCAACAAACATTCCATGCTAGTCAAAGGTGTAAAATTCTATTAGTCGGTCACCAAGCGTTAGATTCCGTTTTTTCTGTCATTGGGGGGCAATATCTCCGATTCCGCCGAAAAATTAATTTAAATTTTTTGTTCAGGAGACTGAAATACTTGAGCCCCAAAAAAATTTTTGTCTAACGCTTGGCGGCGTTCTGATCGAATTTTACCGTCGAAGTTTGCAAATTTGTGGAAGACATCAAAGTGTCAAGCGACATCAAGAACATATTTGATACTTGAAACACTCTCTCTCTCTCTCTCGATACGCTGTTCCCGCTTTCGTTACATAAAATCAACTTGTTACATAACTAGCTATTATTATCGATCGGTCCCATGTAGTGACATTAAGAGAATAAAAGACCGATCTACTATTGAATCCGTCCCTGATTATTAATAACCTCGAGCTTCACAACGCAGCATCCATGTTTACAAAATATCGAACAAAAACAACAATAGCAGATAACCCAGTAATCTAGAGCTTCTAGCTTTATACAGTTTGAGACACGATGCGTCTCATCATACCACTGCTGCTCATCGCATTCAGTTTCGATTACATTTCGGCCAACGGTCCACAATTCTTCGACTACATCACCATCAAAATCTACCGGAACGATGTACCGATCATTCTATTGAGGCAAGACACAGTGAACACCGAACCGAACGTCACCGAGGTCATAATAGAAGAAGAGCCGATGACAGCGTTGAGGGCTGGTTCTTTTCGTGACCTCCCCAAGCTGAAGTACATCCGCATCCAGAGAACAGACCTGGAAGTACTCGAAAGCTTCGCCTTTCGAAACCTCACCAGCCTCAGGACGATCAACCTGAACTTCAACCGCATAAAACAAGTGCCCGCGAACGTATTCGCCAACTTGACCGTGTCGAAGGTCACCCTCAAAGGCAATCGCATAGAGTCGTTCGAAGATTTGGCCTTTTATAACCTCACTTATTTGCGCGAGCTCGATCTGAGCGCGAACAACATGCTGGAAGTGCCGATGGTGATGTTCTACCTCACGAAGAACCTGCGGTTCTTGGATCTGAGCTACAATCGCTTGAGCCAAGTTCCCGTAGTGCCAGATAGGATGCCTTACAGCTACTTCGACGAGGCGTTTTACAATAACGATGGGTTTGAGCCTTCTGGTATCGATTTGAGTTTCAATAATTTCACCTACGTCACCGAATTTATGTTTCGTATGCTGACTTGCATCGGTTATCTGAAGTTGAACAACAACCACATCAGGAAGATTGATGAGCGAGCTTTCGACGATTTGCGGTGCTTGAGTTCCTTGGATTTGGAGGGGAACGATCTACAGGAGATCGGTAATAGGTTGTTGAAGGTTTTCGCCATGGCAGAAACGCTAAATCTTTCCAACAACCCGTGGACCAATACTTTTGCGTGTAAATACGAATTTTGGTGCATGAAACGTAGAAAAGTTAATACCATGGACGTCGAATGTAATTTTAACAATAGCATTGTCGTGTTGGAGTCGTCTTAATGAGTGATTGTAAATAATTACAAGCGGATAACAACTATTATAATTATTTTTCCCACTCTGAATGAAGACGATACAAATTTTAGAAGGACTCATTTTATAAATCGGCATGGCTTGACTATCAATCTTACTGTCGAATGTTTGCAATCTTCAGATGTTACAGGATATTACGTTTCGATTCGAAGATGAAGATAAAAATTTGTCATTAGGCATTTTATGATTTTACGTTTTTCTATGGATTTTGTGAAATTTCTATGATTGTTATGTAGAGAATCATCTCCAAATTACTTGTAACACCAGTACATTCCGCTAGTCATTTGAGCTTTCATATAATTGATGAAAATTCAGCCAAACATGTGCGGTGGTTGTATCTGTGAAAACAGAAACAGAAAGAATTACAAAACGAGTGAAACAGTAAGAATAAAACCTGTCGAAAGACTGAATTGAAATAGGAGGCACGAAGATCTGAACAAGAAAATTGATATAAACCGTTGATAAAGATAAATTAAGTTTGTCTTCAACTCTGTTACTTTGATGTTTTTCAAACAGTTATAGTCATTTAATTATTATTTCGGTTGAATTCCTGACCATTTATATTTTATTTTTTGATAATTTCAATTTTTCAATACTGTTTTTGATAAACGGTTCATACTAATTTTGGTGCTTTTCATTTTGATTAGGTTGTTGCTCTCATTATTGCTTCCTGTTAATGTTAAATGTCTGTTTATTTAAAATTACTTTTCAAATTTTTTTCTATGGTGCATTTCAATTGTCTTGTTCATATTTAAGTATACTTTTGTCATTTGACAATAATTGTAACAGGTTCCAATAGGTCAATATACCACTTATATATCAATTAAAAGTAGGATCCAACAAAATTCAAACAAAAGTTTTTGAAAAATTATATAAAGAAAGTTCGCAAGATATCTTCAATTTATTATTTGCCTAGGAAATTAAATTGCGAACACTCAATTTGAATGTTATCGTTTTCTCAGTTACTAATACATGTATTCTTCTTTCGATATACAATTAATTTGTTGGTCATCAAACTTTTTCTTGACAAGGATCGAATGGAAGTGGGAAATATTCAAATATCTCCTAATATTTGAGATGAGATGGGTAGGTGCGGTGCAGGTAACAGAATATCAAAGGAATAAGCCCTGTAGGTCCATTGTAATTTCTATATTTTTTTTTATGAAACTCGCATTTCAAAACATGGTTTCAACCCAATCCCAGCCCAGCAGCTGAATCCGGACCCGATAACGCATATTTACGTATTCGAATGATGGTCTTTTATGAAATATCACCAAACCAGAACGACAACATCCGATAACCCAGAGCAAGGAGATTTCAGCACTATTATGCGGTACTCCAAATACAATGTACTCCGCACCATTGTTAATCTTTGCGTTGGGTTTTAATTGTGTCCTCGCGAACGAAATTCAATTCTTCGACTACATCACCATCAAAATCTACCGGAACGATGTACCGATCACCCTGCTGCGACAAGAAACAGTGAATACCGAACCAGAGGTCACCGAGGTCATAATAGAAGAAGAACCGATGACGGTGTTGAAAGCTGGCTCCTTCTCCGACCTTCCCAAACTGAAGTACATCCGCATCCAGAGAAACGACTTGGAAATACTGGAAAGCTTCGCGTTTCGAAATCTCACGAGCCTCAGGACCATCAACTTGAACTTCAACCACATAAAACTAGTGCCGAGGAATGTTTTCGCCAATTTGACAGTGTCCACGATCACCCTGAGAGGAAACGGCATCGACACCCTGGAAGGCTGTGCGTTTTATAACCTCACTTATTTGCGCACGCTAGATCTGAGTTCGAACAACATACTGGAATTGCCGATGACGGCGTTCGACGGCACGAAGAACATGCGAGTCCTAGATCTGAGCTACAATCGTCTCGGTCAGTACCCAATAAAATCTTACAGCTACTTCGAAGAGGCTTTCTACAATATCGACGAGTTCGAGTATTCCCTCATCGACTTGAGCTTCAACAACTTCACATACGTCACCTTTTACATGTTCCGGATGCTGAGTTGCATCGGAGAACTCAGGTTGAACAACAACCACATCAAGAAGATCGATGAGCGAGCTTTCGACGACTTGCGCTGCTTGAAGGTCTTGGATTTGGAGGGGAACGACCTGCAGGAGATCAGCGATAGATTGTTGAAGGTTTTCGCCATGGCGGAAACGCTGAATGTCGCGAACAACCCGTGGACCAACACTTTTGCGTGTAAATATGAACTGTGGTGCGAAAATCGTGAAAAGGTCAACACTATGGACATCAATTGCACTGATTTCGAAAAAGAGGTTGTTGTAGTAGATGCGTCTTCTTGAGTCGCATCAAAATGTGTGACCAACGAAAAAATTTTACAGAATGCACCACATCATATTTCACTTGTGTATGAATCATAGAATACTGCTACAAAACTATGGATTTGATTGGTTCGACTCTTTCTGCAGATCGAACCAATAGCTGGGCAGCCACTATACGAAGGAAAATCGGCCTCAAGATGTGCGTTGTTGGTGAAAACAGTTGAATGTGGTGTGACGCTAATCATTTTTGTTCCGACATAAACTAGTTGAGTGTTATCAAACTGAAATGGGCTGAGGAAAACTGTACCTTGAAAATCACAGCATCGAAAATAAAATGCATTCAAGAATTATAGTTGCTTTTATCGATAGTAAACTCAGATTTGCAATGTCATAGATATTACCAAATCACAGTAATAGCAAACGATGCCAGTTACAATATACCTGTAGCCAGAAAGGCATAATTCGTATGTAGTGAATCCAATCTCAACTAATAGCTTTTCGAGGCCTTTGAAGCAATAATCCAAGAGTACTAAAATTATTCTAAATTCATACGTGCAAAGTAAAATTGATTCTGGTTTATTTACGACTCATACATAATATAATTATACGTATGGTACAAACATCATGTAATAACCATTACATGAGAGTAGCATGTGCTATTTTTTATACACCCGATAAGTAATGAAGAACTATACATTTTACATTTGTATTGAACACAATAACAGTATTCACTTATAATATTTACTTTCCTTTCGCCACTGGATTGGACTTCCAATCGATTTAAAAATCTGTATCATTTTGAAAAATCTATATCATAATGGATCTCACTATGAAACAGATGTATTATTATAGTAACGGTGTAGAATTTTTTTTTTAATTATTATTGTCATAGGTATACTATTTACAATCACTTTCGAAATTAGATTTGCAAACATCACGAACGTTTTAACTTTTTTCATCTTTGAGTTTATTTTATGGAATAGGATTGCTTTCAAATCAATAAAAAAGGTGGCACAACATAGTTAAAGTATGGAAAATAAGTCAAACTTTCACTCCTAATGCCTAGCGTAGTAAAATTTATTTATATTTTTCATTCGGTTGTAAGTGGCATATGCGTTAATAAAGTAATGAATCACTTTCCTTTTCAAACTTTCTGGAATATTTTTCATCTCTGACGATAAATATTAATTTATTGGCTCACAGTGATACGACCCATATAAGACGTAAAGGGCCTTGCCTACTGTCCATTTTTATATTGTAATAAGTCATAATGGACCAATGATGTGCTGGTGCAAAGGAATATAACATACAATGAATTAAATTTAGAACATTAAGGTCAACGTACCGAACAATAAACAATTGAGTGGATTTGAAGCTGTGCTTCGAATGACAAAACAGTGGAGGGAAACCCACAATCGTTGACACAAGCGAAACAAATGTTTGCAAATGAACTATTCATTTGATGAATCTGAAATTTCATGAGAAATCAAAGTAAGCTGCTATATTATGTACACGAAAAACAATTCGAAGCAATTGTTATCGTGATTCTGATTTCTCAACATGACGTTAACTTATTGTTGATCAAAAAAAAAAAAAAACGATTGCTCGATTTCATTTTTGGAACATGCCGCAACACGAATACTTACTGGTGGCAATCTCTACGGAAAGAAGAACTGGGAATGCTGGGGATATGTTTGATTTCTACTGCTTCAAATATCTCAAGAATACTTCGAAAATAGGTGAAATACAGGGTGTTATTAAATAACTGCGACAAACTCCAGAAGGTGATTCTGTATGAAAAAATTATGACAGGTTGCTATATAACTTTTGAAACCGGTCGGGATATGCAAATGAATTTGGTGGGTGACAAGAGGTAGTTTTTGCGCAGTTTTTGACATGGTACACCACTGAGTTACTTCAAACTAAAAATCATTTTGAATCTCTCGTTCAATTTGTAACAAACAATCTCTCTTGTCTTTGTTTCGTATGGTGCGCCTTTTTTATGCATTATTTTTTCATGCAGAATCATCTGCTGAAGTTTGCCGCTCTAATTCACTAACACCTTGTATAGAGTTGTTTCAAGTTCAACACACTGTAGACGCTTTCAATATTTGTTTTTACCTGAGGTAGACAAACATTTTTTTAATATCTTATCTAAATCAAATAGTATGCTGATCCGACTAATAATAGTTGAGCCTTTGAACTAATAAACCAAAAGGAAATTCTGGTCTGTTTTTGATTTCAAAGATTAATTTCTCAGCGGAAGGAAGCACTTTCGATTTATTTGCATTTGAAATTTTTGCAAAACTCAGGAAAATGGTAACTGAGGATCAGGGCAAAATTTTTTTACTTTTTGGAATCGACAACGGTTGGAAAAATTCCTCACTTGACAACGAATTCCACAACTGTGAATACTATCCTGTAATCTTAGCAGATCTTCCAGGGATCCGAGTTCAAGCAACGTTCATCGTCACTATGATCTAGATCAGGGGTTCCCTAAGTTATTGTGGATGCGCCCCCTTTTGACCATTAAAAAAAATTCGCGCCCCCCACCCTCCAGTCCAGATTATCAGGTCAAAATAAAAAAGTATTCAATGTACCTAATAAGTATTTTTATTATTCATTAAAGTTATATACATAACACAAAAGTGCTGGTAAGTAGTTCCTATTTTTTGGAATGAGATGGATGAGCTTGCATGGATTTGACGAGGTTAATAATTCTCGGCTCAACCATAGAAATCGCACAACGCAAGTGACTGCCAATGTCAAGTTTATTTCGGTACTTGGTTTTTATTGCGAGTACGGCAGAAAATCCCCTTTCGCACAAATATGTACTTGAGAAGGGTAAATACAATTGAAGTGATTTTTCTACTATTTTGGTGTAAATTGAGAAATTTTTGACCCAACACAATGATGCGATTTTTTCAAAATGGTATTTGGCAGCAGAACTATTTTTAATGTCCAAGGCTTCCTCCTGAAGTGTTTCTGGCAGGATATCTACGTTAACATGGAATGGATCCGTCGCCAATCGATAAATATCATATCATCATCATATGAACTCATCAGTAAGGCATCGCAAATGATTTGATAAGCATCGTGAAAAACCTCCATGAAGCGCATTTCTTCTGAAAGACTGTATACTTTCGGAAAACATACATAATCAGATGGCTCTGCTAATACTTTGCGATACCAAAGTTGTAACTTTTCATTAAAAGTCTTGATGGCGTCTCTGTGATATATTTTTTATTTGAGTCTCCGCCTTGAAGTTTCAAATTCAATAAGTTCAATGAATCAAATATATCTGACAAATAAGCCAACGCTTCTTGGACACTGGGACTTTTGAATTCATTGCATAATAATTCGCTTTTTTGGTGTTCAATAAAAAGTGTTACTTCATCGCGAAGTTAAAATAATCTTGCCAGCATATTGCCTTTTGAGAGCCAGCACACTTTTGTGTGAAACAATAGTGTTTCATGTTCGGTTCCCGAATCTTCACAAAACGCTTTGAAAAGTCGTGTATTTAACTCACTCTTTTTTATATAATATAATTTACTACTTTGATATATAGTTTCAACACGTCATTCAGTTTGCTGGGTAGTGTCTAGAATGCATTCTCTTAGCAGTCGCTGGTTTTTTATACTTAACCACACAGGTAGCTCGCGCCCCCCTTTAAAGATCTCTTCGCCTCCCCTGGGGGGCGCGCCCCACACTTTGAAAACCACTGATCTAGATGGTTGACCGATCTCGGACATACATTCACTATTGTTTATAGAGATATATTTAGTCAATGCAAGGAATTGAAGCGTTTTTGTACGCCATCTACAGTAAAATGTCGATTTTTCCATTTACTCGACAATGCTCGACAAGGTTTCCTACTCTGGAGGGGAAAAATAGGTGCATAGTTCTGTCTGTCAGTTTGGCTCAAACGTTGAGAGAAAAATGATGAATCTTCAAAGTAGAGATGACGACAGAAGTTTATGAAGGAAGTGGAAGTTTAGGCATGAAAATAATTTCAAAAACATGAGTGATCTCATTGACCAAAAATTCCACTTCTGTTTCCGAATTGAATGCTCTTTCGATATTGTGTACAAGTTATCAAGAATATTTCCCTCATATATAAAATGTCTCATAAGAGCAATGCAATTATCGAAAACTAACAGCGGTAATTGCATTGTATCAAGTCACCATAACAACACATTTGAAACCGTATCGCTAGAAGTCAGTAAACAACACAAATAAATGTCAGATAGACTTCAAAAATAGTTGGTGAGTGCTCCATACAATCTATAGAGGAAAGTATAAATGAACAAAAAATAACATTTCCTTGAGAATTTCTTTATTCGTGAAATATTCCAATGAATTACATTCGTGCATAAAAATGACCAGATAATTTTGCATTCAAGCGTGATATCTTATACAAATTGCATTCGGTTATTTTCATATTGTGTGTGATTCAGGTTACGACGTCCGTAAGAAAAACGAAATAAAAGACATGACTTAAAAACGAAATCACTAGTGCCCTCTAAACATAGTATCCTTCCCTTTAAATGAAGTTGTTATTCTTATTTTTCGGTTCGGAAAAAAAGACAATAAATCATTGAAACTGATGGCAGACTAGTCACGAATTGAATATTTCGGATTTGTATAAGTATTTTCGAAACCGAAGCTTTCAGTTTGCTCTAGAGTACTTGATCAAAAAACTGAAACTTTTTCTAGAGATCAATTACCCTAACACCAAACTGATATTTATGCACTCGACGCGCGTTTCGTTACCAAGGTTAGCATCTTCAGGGGAAGAAAATCGATACTGGATGAATCTAGAATATATATCATTTTTCACTCCCAACTTTGATAAATATCAGTTCGGTGTAAGGGTAATCGATCTCTAGAAAGAGTTTCAACTTTAACACCAACGGTTCCAATCTTATCGTTCATACTTGATTAAACATAATTGCAATTGTTTCCCACATCTGCTGAATGTATCCTCAGAAATGAAACGTGCCTCAACATTAATTCCATTCATGTAGCTCGTTTTTTTAATATGTTAATGAATACATCTCCGACTAATTAGTTCGAATCACTTAAACAATTTAACCTCTTTTATGTATCGAGACACTTCAATTAATTTCAATTCAGAAAACGACTACAACTACAATTGCTTCGGCAATCTTGAACTATTACGATTAAAGTAAATTGGTATAAAAATAAGCCAATTCGTAGTATCTATATGTATATTAAAAAATTTCATCTCATATAGTTTGGAAATCTTCAAAAATATTGTGTTCTTTTTCTACTCCCACTTTTTTGAACCGTTTATTTCGTATTTGACAGCTGTTAGTTGATGGCTCACACATATATTCTAAATTAATGGTGGCCGTCTTCGTTTTTTTCAAAACGATGGGATGTATGTATGACCTTTGACCTGATATATTTGATCTCATTTGATGGCCCAAAATGCAAATTGAGCGAATTTTCGTTTCATATTATTTGTAAAGTTGAATTAGCAATGATATTTTTA
The DNA here is from genome assembly GCA_032362365.1 of Zygogramma bicolorata. Taxonomy (NCBI): domain Eukaryota; kingdom Metazoa; phylum Arthropoda; class Insecta; order Coleoptera; family Chrysomelidae; genus Zygogramma; species Zygogramma bicolorata. The sequence continues at coordinate 486,068 of JAVJAQ010003051.1, read as the reverse complement.
GGAAATTTATTGTTTAACAGTTTGTTGATTGCTACTGAATCTACCTATAGTTATATGTATGAATCAACAAGCAATTGTTTTTCCTAACTGCTGTCATCCAGTGTCTCGTTGATCATTAAAAATGAGGGATAACAAAGAAATTTATATACACCCTTACTCTAGTGATACACTTATATGCCCACAACCCGTTTTATAATGAAATCCATTACGATACAGATTTTTCATTACCATGCAGATTTTCAACCAATAGAAACCCATTATTTTTCAATCAAGCATGATGTGTATGCTCTGCGTTTGACGTTTGTCAAGTCAAAATCGGTATAGGTATTGAATTTTTGAAGAATATAGCCAAACTTCGATAATCATAACAAAATGTCTGATACCAGCGATATGGGAGAACCACCTTCGACACCTCCACCGGCAGAAATACAGTTAGAATGATTGAATTTTTCATTTGACAAATGCATGATTTATTTCTTAATTTTTTCCACCAAATTTTCTAAGCTCTCCGTAGGCGAACAGTCCAAGGCTGGATTCAGACAGATTCGAAATCTGATCGTTCGACGATCCGATAGCTTTCTGATTGGTCTAAATTTGAATTTAGATTGGACGATGATCCGATAGCTTTCTGATTGTTCTAAATTTAAATTTAGACCAATCAGAAAGATATCGGATCGTCGAACGATCAGATTTCGAATCTGTCTGAATTCAGCCTAACGCGCTGAGATTATATTAGCTTGTTGGATTCCGGCCTCGAGTAATCTTTTTTTTTTATTTTTGATCTTCTCTTCATTTCTCATCGTTTTATTTCTTGAAGTAATACCTTTAATAACAATTTTGTAGAATTTTTCGAAGAAATTCGTTCAATTAGTATTATTGTGTGCAATACAAATATAATATTTGTAGTTCTTCACTATTTATCTGGTGGAGATAAAATAGCGTATGCAACTCTCATGTAATGGTTATTAATACACTCGCATAAACTTATCCCGGTTGATGCTCGTGTATTGATAACCATCATTACATGATCGTTGCATAATATACTATTGTGCTACACCAGCAAAAATTACCGCATAAGCATGGTGGGAGTAGAAAAAGTACAGTATGCAACTCGAGGATAAGGCTAGTTACGGGCACTCGTAATATATACTATTAAATTTCAATTGCAGATCATCGGGACCATAGCAGTAATGAGGCATACGCAAAAAGAAGACTGGGCTTGGTTGTTCAGACTTGCCGTGGACCAAAGGTAACATTCGTTAATAATGATAGTGGAGGTCTCACAAGAATCATTATTTGGCAGTAGTTGTTTTATTTGACGTTCTTCATCATAAATGCAAGTAAATGAACAATCAAATGTTTTAAGTTTTCACGGCAGGTAACTAATACATTATTAGCTATTTCTGGGTTTCTGAGCCGTGGTCCGCAGGATTTTGAGCCTGACGTTTCGTCTGCATCAGCGGCAGACGTTTTCAAAAAACGACGCGATTTTAGTCAAAGTGCCCTTCCCTACTGCAAGGCTGATTGAATGACTTTTCAGAACCCTCTCATCGATCATTGGAAGGGTCCGTGTGAGACTGCTTGCGTTCTGTCGAATTCGATGGCATGGTACTCCAACAGAGCGTGTTTAGCCACTTTCGATTTATGTGTTAGGTTATATCGATTTTTTTTGTGTTCAATGAACCGAGTTTTCATGCTCCTTCTTGTTATCCCAATATAGTCACAAACACGACTGCACGGTTGTCAGAACACTATCTGAGAAAGTGATGGATCTCGTGGGTCTAGGTTACTTAGGCACCGAGCCCTAAATTATACCACTTTGACATTGTCCGAAAATGTAACTAGAGAGCATATCGCTTCGCTTGAAAATCCAATAATACCACCCCGATACGGTTTTCAGACCTTCAATATGAAGTCATTCCTGTAGCGACAACTGCTGTCAAATGAATGAACCCGTGATTGCAACCTTCATTTTTGCGAGCTTTTCACTCTTACTTCAACTGTTCGATCTCCCTTAGGTATCGACGAAAGGGTATCGGACTCAAACTGATCAACACGGTTCAGAGCTGGTGCAGAACTAATCGCTTCAACAATATCGAATTGGTGATGTCGGAGTGTCAAGAAGGAGCCAGGGAACTTTTTGACGATGCAGGGTAATGTAATGTAATCACTACTTATAACAGTGGCAACTTTCTCATGGTTTCCGTAAAAATGTAAAAACTAATCCGAAATAGTTTATTGAACATCTTAACCGTCCGAAACGATTAAAGCTGCTATTCTAGTGTAATCTAATTCAAAACTCTCTTTCACAGAACTTTTTCACTTCAATCGAATCGTAGTTGGTGCATAAATCGGAATCGGACAAATTTCAACATTGCACTGTTGGTTTTATATTTTTCAACGTTGGGAATTATATTCGTCACGAGTATTCATCTCCAACTCAATTTAGCCACTACAATGTGCTCCATGCTCTTCAAAACTAATTTCCGCCGCCATTCATGTTTGACCAACAACAATTTCTTCTCGTTGGCTCGTAAATTCAGAAGGTTCATGTTAAATAACAACGAACTATATATTCCTTCGATGAAATAAAAGATCCCTTTTCGCCTCGAGGCTGAATTGAAAAATTTCTATCTGATAGTTGCAAAAACAAATAATCAATTTCAGACTGGAACATAAACGGATTTTGAACAGAGTTCAATACAAACGCTGAAAATTGACACCAGACTATCACTGAACTGTTATTCTTTATCCATGTAAAAGTAAACTGAACTTTGAGCAATAAAAGAATCATATGACTTATTGCTTCGCATGTTTACTATATTTAAGGATATGTTTGTATAATTCTTTAAGGATATGTTTGTATAATTCCGTAATAATTTTCTTGTAGGTTCGAGATGAAGCAATTATACCACAAAAAGCTGTTCACAAGCGCCGTCACTCTACAAATGTTCCAGTTACGATGCGAGGTTAGGCCTACGTTTTAGTACAATTATTATATTTACCAAACTAATCTTCACTCGAAGCCATACGAAGGGTATGGCAATAATCTTCTATACGACTGAATTTACTTTTATATCATTTGCATAACTGTGTAATAAAAGTTTATGAGAGCTAAATATATTTTTTTCATTTTTCAAACCTATACTTGGGGGGATTCCTTAAAATGTTCTCAGTGTTTTGTTCACTTGTTACACAACCGATTTGAACTTTCGAAATATTGCAAATGAAACTCAAATATACGACTCTCACTAACAAGGGTTCACAAAACCGCGACACTGGTTTCGCTATTAATTTCAAAACCTTGACGCATTTGGGCCAACCATGCATAATATTTCAACACGGCATTCAAAACGAATAAGCTGATTGTATATATTGAACATGATAAAGGCTAAAATGATGTGTCACAGGGGTTAGATGAATTGTCATGTGGATCATGTCTGATGTTTTATATAGGTCAAATGGGAAGAGCTTTCAACACACGTGTACGAGACCATATAACTAATTTCAGAGTGGAAAAACTCCAATAATGCATCCTACCTTGATAAAGAAATATTCAACCATCATTTCCAAATATGGCATTTCGGGCAGAACGGTTGAAAACTCAACCTCCTTGAAAATTTGGAAAACAATAGAAGTGAAAAATTAGAATATTCATTGTCTGAATGTTATTCGAAAAGGTAGATAAGTATTAAAGTCAATTTTTTTAGTTTTTAAGAAGAATTTCGAGCGTTTTCATTTTCAAAATGATTTCAAAAATTTTCATTAAATGATCAGATTTCCTTAAATAAAAAAATCTAGTTCATTCCTATAGTAATGAAAACTCTACGTAATTAACCATTAATTTGTGGTGGTCCAAGTTTCATTAGGACCAATGAAACGGGAGTTGATAGTCGGGACTATTGATGCATATGAAGTCGGACCCACCATGGTTTGAATATTGTTTTGTTGGATAGTGATTTATTTATCCTGCTTGAGGAAGCTATTCTATAGCAAATCATACGTAGGGGCTTTGTTAACTCATTGTTAGTGAAAATCGTATCGGAATCTGTGATATCATTTGTTTTATGAAAACGAACATATATGCAAAAACTCGATAAGATAAATTTCGGAGAACGGCGATTCTTGGTTTGTGCTGGAGTGATTGTTTTTATATATACAGATTCACACGAAAGGAATACCCTGTAATGTTCAAAGAACACCGCGTTAACCAAGAGACAGGAGATAGGAATTAACCTTAACTTTAAATTCTTGAAGTTTGTAAGCCTCAGGGAAAATCTCCCTTGGCAAGGAGTTCCAGAGTTCAGCTGTTCTATTGAAGAAAAAGGTCCTGAGCAAGGGAACTTCGACAGGCCTCCAAGCTCACAACAAACGGGTGAGAATTCAGCAGGCGTCGGGTCATCCGTTTTAATACTGCCAAAGATGGAATGATTGACAACAATTCAGAAGAGCAGCGACCATGAAGATATCTATAGAAAAGAGACATATGTCCGATTCTTTCACGATGTTCCTAAGAAGTGAGCGAGTCAGTGAGCGAAGAATCGCCAATAGGACGGGTTGCCTTGCTCTAAATAGAATCAAGAATTTTCAAGGATTTTTTTGGTATTTTCCAAGACCAAGACATCTGATTATTAGATAAAGATAGATCAGCTTTCTTCGAGAAAAGACATACCTGGGTTTTCTCACAATTAAATTCCACCACAAGGTGATGATACCCCATTCCATAGGCCAGGTCATCGTTAACCTGTAGAAGAAGTCCATTGTATCTCAAAGTGGAGTGTAGTAGATTTACGATGCAGAAAAACTCAAAGTCGTCTCCACAATTTAATATTTGAAAGATGTCAGTACGGTAATTCAGTACATGTTTCGAACCTACATAGGTTCATCATCATGTATTTATTGTGTTAGGGATGTCCCAAATTCCCCTAATCAAATTAATCACAATTTCACTACAATATTTTTTATGTCTTTTTGAACTTCACCATGTAAATTTCCTATTTTTTCATCTCCATAATTCAATGTAAATTCAGCTGATGATGAACCTATGTAGGTTCGAAACATGTACTGAATTACCGTACTGACATCTTTCAAATATTAAATTGTGGAGACGACTTTGAGTTTTTCTGCATCGCAAGTCATCGTTGATAATGTTGACGCTGAGGCCTTCCTGAATTTTTGTTTCTCGTGCTGATATGGAGACTCTTGCAGAGAAACTAGTATGAAGAATACTATTGTCTGGCAAAACTGTGCACCGAACAAGATGTTTTCTCGAGCAAATCATTGATATGAAGCAGAAACAAAGTAGACGCCAGAACTGAACTGTGTGGAACATGTGCATTTATTGAGAGAATATCACACGATACTCTATCAAAAACCACATAGGGATCTATCAGACAAGAAGCTTCTCAATAAAGCACACAATTGAGGAGGTAAATGATAAGACGGCAGCTTAGAAAGGAGGCCCCGATGCCAAACTCGATTAAACGCTTTCGAAATGTCGAGTGCAACAGCTAACGTTTTTCCGAAATTTTCTATGGAATGCTGCCAAATACTTAAAACATAAGCCAATAAGTCACTGGTTCAGTATTGCGAAATTCGTATTGTCGATCATTAATTATTCCTGATTCCTCCAGATATTTGATGAGCTTCATGTTGATTGCTTCTTCCATGACTTTGGAAATGATAGAAAGCAATACTTGGTCTATCATTACATGGAAAACTTTTCTCCCCTTTTTGAGGAACTGGATATTCCTGACGTTTTACAATGATATGATCATGCACACAGAACTGTTAAAAAACTTGAGTTGGCGAACTTTACAAGTCGGTAATTCAAGCAAACCAACTGAATATGATGGGTATATATTTCACTCATTCGAGATCATTTGAAGTACTAAGTTGAGATGAATATAAGTTAAGATATTGGGTTGTTTTGATATCACTGGAATGTCAGTAGGATGGACACCAATAATGAAAATTTTTGCTTTCCTGAAATTCAGACTTATAACTCAGAATTCAAGAAATGGAGAAATTTGTATTTTTGGTGTCCTTTCCAAAGCTTAGTACAAGAGCAACAATCGAAATTTTTATTGCTAGAACAAAAAATTAACAGGTCATATAATATAAAATTTTTAGGTCTGAATATTGATGAAAATATTTCGTGGAATATTCATATTGATCTGATCCGAAAGAAAATATCACCAGTCATTGGAATTTTGTACAAGATAAGGAGCTATATACCTTTGAAATATCTAAAATTAATTTATTTTTCACTAATTTATTCGAAATTACAATATTTAATCAGCATATGGGGTACTGCGTCGAATACCATTCTGAAACCACTGAAGTCTTTACAGAATAAAGCAATTAAATGCATTTTTCATTTACCTCATTTGGAACCAACAAGGAATATTTATAAACCAAATCGTCTCCTCGACATCGATTCTATTTATAAAAATATGTACTATTTTGCATTCTATTGTGACTAATAAGAAACATTCTATTATGAAATTTTTTAAATCTAACAGTGTACATAACCACAAAACGAGCCAGTTAAATAATTTGTTAACAAAAAATCTCAAGACGGAATTTTCCAGAAAATCTATTTTCTATAAAGGTGTTATCACATATAATGGATTACCCACTGGAATAAAATGTTTTTCTCAAATGAACAAATTCTAATTTGCTATAAAGCGTTATTTGTTAGAATAATTTTTATTGAAAAATCATTTTATTTTTTTTATTTTCGAGTAATAAACAATTCTGATTGAGCTTTTTAATGAATGTATTATATAAATATTCCCTATTTATAAACTGTAGTTTCTTGGGAATAAATGACTGTTATTATTATTATTAATACGTCTTTTCCGCAAATCCCTAGGAAATTTTGACATTCCTGTCAGAATTTCTCGTAGAAAAAGTCAAGATTTCCTTACTATAAAGAAATTATATTCCCTCACTGTTGTTAGTGTTCTACATAAATGAAAGAAAACAATTTCCACAGTGACAAGTAACTTTTTAACGAATTTCAAAGCACCATTTATTTGTGAATGAAATTATTTGCGATTTTTTCGAAATAATAGTATGTTTACTACGAAGGACTCTGACACAATCGTCAGGAATGTTCAGCGATTCCTACCTGGTAAACAAACTATTGTCCAATGTTTTCATTTTTTTTGTAGCTTTTGACGGAATGAACTTCCTTATCAGTTAAAAAAAGCAAAACGTTCTTAACTTGTTACGAGTAAAAGCAATTGTTTTAACATGTGCGTTTCACTTTATGAATTCTAGTGTTTTTGCCTAATAAACAACTCACCTGTAATCCGGCTCCGCTATCATGAAAACGTTTCCCAATTTATGGAAGGCACACAAAATTGCTGGTAGGCACAGCAAAAAGTAGATACGCCTCTGGTATCTGCCGAAATCTCCCAGCAACGAGATCACGTCGTCGTAGCCCATTTTTACTCGACTGTAACAAAACAGCGGAATAACGATGAAAAGGTTAGTAAGCCGTGAGCAGGAAAAGGAAACAGTCGATCAACAGCAGAAAACGATGGATTCCTTCGAGATTCGTTAGCATTGCGACTGCTGTAGAATTACCGGTAATGGAATGATTGGGTCCACGGTGGCTCTGATTAAACAATCGCCGCCGGTGACGCCTTTACCGCGTGCCGTGATCAAAATTTCACAGTTTATATAGGCGGTTAATAGCGAAGGCTGTGACTGGAGTTTCCTGATTTGACACGTTTATCAGATCGCCGATTTTATAGTTATGAGTTTAATGTGGCTTTTCATTTCGATTATTTCACATCACAGCTGTTGGCAGGCATTTTCATTATTGTTTATTGGTGCGGTTTAATAAGAGCGTGTTGGCGCATAAATTCCAAAATCGATATTGTAAATTGTAATGACCAAGGAAGAGATAGTTACACGAAAAATCGAGCATAAGATATATACAGTAGGGCCCATAAAGCGTAAGTACAACAGATGGACAACCGAATTGTATCCGCTCAATTTCAATAAAAGGGAGGGCTTACTAGATGACTGTTTTATCGAATGAAATATTCAAATCAACACAGAAGTAGCTGCTTATCAGAAAATTAGGAACATTATTCGTGGATATCAAACGACCTCTGTGACCTTGCTAGGCTATTTATAAAAATATCAAATATCTCGATGGAAAATGGATATTTTTCACCGGGATTTCGTTATATTTCCGTCTGGACTAGTTCTTTTGTACAATTCATTCGGTAGAATGAGTAACTCGTTCTCTTGAATTAAGTTTTTTATATGCAGATTCACACGAAATGAAAGCCCTGTAATGTTCAAAGAACACTGCGTGAATCACAGGACAGGAGATACGAATTAACATTAGGTTTACATTTTTGACAATTGTAAGGCTCAGGAAGACCTCCTTCGGCAAGGATCCCGAAGCTGAGCTGTTCTATTAAAAAAAGATCCCTGAGCAAGAGAGGTTCGACAGGTCTCCAAGTTCACAACAAAGAGGTGGGAATTCTCTACTCGTCGAGTCATCCGTGTAGATATTGCCAAGGGTGGAACGATTGATAACAATTCAGAAGAGCACTGACCGTGAAAATATTTATAGAAGAGAGTCGAGTCTCCCACCCTCCTACGATGCTCCAATGAAGTGAGCGAGTCTGTGAGCGAAAAATCACCAACAAAGACGGACTGCCTTTCTCTGAAAAGAATCAAGCAGCTTCAATGAATGTATTGGTGCCGAGCTCTATACATGCGAGAACTATATTCCAAGACAGGTCTTATCTGAGCCTTCTGGGAAGCACCTTTAGCGATCAAGAGATTATTACTGATCGTAATTCCTCGCATCGAGATACTTGATTTTGTAGGAATAGGTAGTTACTTCCGAAATCTGAATACTAGATAATAATAGATCAGCTTTCTTTGAGAACAGACATGTCTGGGAATTCCCAGCATCAGATTCCACCAGGTTGATGTTGCCATATTCTATTATTTTTGCCAAGTCATCGTTAATTCTATTGGAGTGAAAGATTCTCTTAATTTCTGTTAATTACAAGCGTTGATAACAGAATTTTCGCGTTTAATGTGATTTAATACCTAGGGATGTGAATATTTCGTGATATGAATCAATTGTTTTCCTGTATACCGATAAAATAACTACAATTATACAGTCATTATGAAGGTACCATCACAATGTTTTCTTTGAAAACAAAGTTGTCCAGTTACTTGAAAAAAAGCTGAATGAATTATTGATTCCTAAGTGATTTTGGGAATGCCTTGAAAATGGCTGAAGCATACAAAATAAGGAGGGCGGTAAGCTTTTTTAGGGGACGAAAGGAGGTTAACGTGGGTTGCGCCTGAAGGGTTGGTTTCACAAAAAGTAGCACAAACATATAAGACCAATATTGGTTCAATATTATATTGTAAATATCATACTGACCATAAAAAAAATGTGAACATTGGGTCATTATTCGAAAGCAATGTTTTGAACTCGGTTTTGACTATATTGGTACAATATTGTATGTAATATATCGACAAAAAAGATATATTCGATTGAAGTCACTTATTAATTTTCAGTTTTTATATTCGGAATTATTCATCTCTTTTTTACCTAATAGTCAACTTGAAAATTTCACTCATTCACGTGTACTAACCGAATAATAGTAATAACAGTTTGGAATATGAAACTTGCTGGGCAAAAAGTTCTGGATCTGGACGTAATTTTCTGGTATTGAAATTCACCACATATCGATCTTTCAATTTTCCCACATTTTTTTAGGAATAATTCATGAATATTGCATTACCAATATTTTTATCTGTTTGAAATCACTCACAAAATCCCGATACCTCTCTTAGGTTGATTCGAATATTTCCATTTTACTGTGGAAACAATATTCAAGCAATATCAGAATTCACATATCTACCTAATTTGAATATTCAAAATTGTAATCTACATTCCCAAACAATGTCGAATATATATAGGAATTGCGCTGTTGAAAAATGGGTAGGTATATACAAAATATGCAGACAATATAGACCGCGGGCATGTGACGTCACACGCATCAGCTTGCTGGACAAACAAATCGTATTTCCATAAATATCAATGGTAATTTAATGAGATTATAATTTCAATTCTGAGATAGCATCTGCTCTGCTAGGTGCTTGAATCCACAATTCACGTCTCTTAACAGCAAGAGGATTAATATTCTTTCTATTGTCGAAAATAGAAAGGAATCGATGGATTGAAACTTCACAATCACTCAAAATTGAGTTATTACTGAGAGGAATTTTGAAATATGACACAAATGCCTCTTTAGATTCGTTTGTTTGTCCAGCAGGCTGGATTTAAAACTGTCAGATTTACTGTCGTCTGGCAGATATTCCCGCGGTCTATTGATATCTCTATGTTGCTGAAGTGATATTATTCATTATCACATGATATGGTAATTCTGAAATCGGTAATAAATTATCAAACCCATATATTATCAATATCGAACCAATATTCATATTGAAATATCGTTTCCTCCATATTGATTCATATTAATTCATTATCAATTCTTCCATTTATGATATATCTATATTGGACCAATCTGAATTTGGGATTCAGCCAATATGATGTTCTTGGGCAGGGGAGAACGTACCGTTACAATTTTGATAATGATACTCGAATATCAATATATTTTTGAAGAACTGAAAAATTTGTGAAATCTTTTTAATTAACACGCTTTTATTAGCTTGGGTTGTAACTATGTATGTAACGGAATCTTTGAGCATAATTTTCACCAATTTCCAGAAGTCTGATTAATTTGAAACTTTGCATACGTATCAAGGACCGATGACAATGCAATAATTTGATAATAGTTTTCCATTATAATAATAATAATCATAATCTATATTTTCCAGTTGAAAATTACACACAATATACAATAACTGAAAATGACGTCGGAATACAAAAAGAAAATGAGAAAAAAACAAAAAACATTGTTTTAAACACTATAAAAAACTAGCTACAATGAAATAAAAATAACAAACTTGCTCGTATTGGTTTCAAGAAATACATACTCGATATATTCACTAAAAGATCTTTGTCTGATTATCCTTATAAGAACCACCAGGATTAATAAATTCTTTTATAGATCCTCTGTAGCGGAGTAAAAAAGATAGAGCTAGCGCGCGTTCTGCGCATGCCTGCAGTTTCGGACTTACTCTTTCGTTCTTTCGTTCGGGCACTCGGCACAGCACAACGGAGGCAGAAACGTTTTCAGGGTAGTTGCGTTCTCACAATGTTCATTCCTTATCTTACATGCGTAGGTGTACATGAGTCTGATACATGCAAATTACTGTATATGATATTTATGTAACATATAATATAGTTCCCAGCGAAATACAGCCACGGAACTGCTGAAAGACGAATGTTGCCAATAATCCTGAGTTGGGCTTCGACCGTTCACAAAATGCAAGGTTGTACAGTTGATCATGCAGTAATTTATCTAGGCTCGCGATTGTTTGCTGCTGGACAAACCTATGTAGCACTTAGTCGTGTAAGATCTTTAGACGATATTCGGATTGATGAACTTGATTGCTCTAAGTTGACAGGAAGTACCCCATGCAATAGTGAAGTTTTAAATGAAATTATGAGATTGCGGAATGATTCGTAAGAAATATCACATTTCCACTAGAAACTAATTGATAAATTGAACTAAAAAATGAAAAATAAATAATAGTTCAAAAAACTAAAAAAACACGCTTTTATAGCTAACCGAACTAAAAAATAGAAAATAATTTTTAATTACAAAAAGTTTATATTACGGTAGTAGAAGGCTAAACAATCATTCATAGTCAATCAGCTCAAAATAAAATTATAATAAAATTTAAGTAATTAACAGAATAAAGTAATTCAGAGTAAAAAGCGTGGGGTGCATTTTACTACATTTCATAAGTCTCCTCTCAAAGATGATTGCCGATAATATGATTGTAATATAATATATCAAGCACCCCACGATTTTACTCTGAATTACTTTATTCTGTTAATTACTTAAATTTTATTATAATTTTATTTTGAGCTGATTGACTATGAATGATTGTTTAGCCTTCTACTACCGTAATATAAACTCTTTGTAATTAAAAATTATTTTCTATTTTTTAGTTCGGTTAGCTATAAAAGCGTGTTTTTTTAGTTTTTTAAACTATTATTAATTTTTTGTTCGAGACTAAATAATCGTTGTTCTCTCGGTTATTAACCAGACACAATGTGAAAAATAAGAATTGATATTGGAATCTAGGCAAGTGCAGAGGGCAGTTTTTTAATCTAATCAGATAAGTTCCTTTTAAGTCTATTAGTCAGCAACTTTTCGTATATCTCAAATTTGCTTATCAAAATACGAGAACTAAGATTCATCCGAATACTTATCTATGACGTTTCGGAAACCAAATCCGCTTCCGTTCAAAAACAAATATTCTCTTCTAGGATTTGACATATGCCTTTTAAATATTAAACATTCCTATTTTTTCAGATTGTGGTAGGTTAAGAACTTAAAAAAATACGAAGAAATGATTTTATATAGTGTTTGAATATGTGCTTGGGGAGGTAGAATAAATGTTCTGAAATCTGTTTTTTTTTGGGTTTTCTCCCTCCTGGAAATGAAAAAGAAAAATTCTCATATCAAAACTGACAGCCTATTTTCGGTTATAATTGCACGAGTGCACAAAAATTATCGATAATTTCGCAAGAAAGCGTGATATCTAAAAATTGCCAGAGTTTATTTTCATATTTTGGCGAAAGTGCCCGAGTCCGAAGGACGAGGGCTCTTTTACAAAATATGAAAATAACCGAATGCAATTTGTATAAGATATCACGCTTGAATGCAAAATTATCTGGTCATTTTTATGCACGAATGTAATTCATTGGAATATTTCACGAATGAAGAAATTCTCAAGGAAATGTTATTTTTTTTTCATTTATACTTTCCTCTATAGATTGTATGGAGTACTCACCAAAACGCGAAATGTTTTTCTATTTTTGAAGTCTATCTGACATTTATTTGTGTTGTTTACTGACGTCTAGCGATACGGTTTCGAATGTGTTGTTATGGTGACTTGATACAATGCAATTACCGCTGTAAGTTTTCGATAATTGCATTGCTCTTATGGGACATTTTATATATAAGGAAAATATTCAATTCAATTCCTTATTTTCCTTTCGGCAAGTATAGGAATCTTTAGTAAATGGTTTGTTGGAAGAATACGAACATTTTAAAATTGAAGCTTACGTGAAGTGTGAACAAGGTATCTCCAAATTACAAAATGAAAACAAAAGGCAACCAGCATTTACTATTGAAATATAGAATAACAAAGCAAACACGAAAATTACGAAGACATATTATTGAATAACATCATCAAATACCTACATTGAAACTATAAAAGAATTTTTCAACTAAAAATGCCTTCATTCAAAATTAAACAGAGAGTCTTTATATTTCCGTTGGCAATTTATTAAAAAATTGCGGTCCCATATGATCAGGTGCAATAGAGGATATTTTCATTTTCGTTTTTTTATGCGGATATTATCTGTCTGGTGTATAATATTATAAGGATGATTCTCCTCATTTACAGAAAATTGACTTCTATTATGGAAGACATAATGGCAAATTTCGAAATTTTGAATACCTACCTACTTATATACAAACTAGGTTGTGTTAAAAAAAATTAAATTTTCAAATACATATTCACAGGAGCTCTTAGCTGGAATATCAAAAATACATTTTTAAACTATTTTTGGAGAAATGAAAACATCCGCTGTAAGTGGTTGCAAGGGGGGCGGGCGCCCCCCCCCTCCCTGAATTTTAGATTTTTCGGTCTATTCACCGTGTAAGACACGACATCAACTCAATTTTGCAATTTTTTCTAAACCACACACACTCCACACACTCGTAGGTATTGTTCGAAATGTTTTTCATTTCGCAAATAAACAGAATACTTTGATTTGAAAAAATGTGCCCCTCCCCAACATTTTTTGGTAATGTGCCCCCCCTAACAGTTTTTGTAACGGCGTCCATGATATTGACATATAATATAAACAAAATACAAACAAATTCTTTTACCTATCGTATTTTTCATGAATTTGAAGTTCAATATAAAAATATAAGATAAATAAAGATAAACGCCTACATTTTCACCATTTATATATGATTTTATTCATTTCTAATAATTGATATGGTGATGAATTCACCTTTTTACTCAACCTAATTCCTTTTGTTGCGAAAAATAATTAGAATATTCAAAATTACCATTTTTCACAATGATACCACCACATATTTGTAGTTTGCGGCAACAAAGGGTATCCTCGGTTAAGATAGTGGAAATGCCCTTAATCATGAAATTTCTATTTGACCTGCGAATTATGTTACCCAGAACAGAAAAACATTCGCCCCTCTCTTTGACGGGTAAAAAATGACCTTTTTCACTTTTGATTTATTTTTTGCTCGAAATATAGGTCTCGAAAATTACTGGAAAAATTCACATATATAGAATATAGACATTTTTCAGGTCCCCAATAAAGACCTTCGAAAAATTTCAAAAATTTTAAATTCGAAAAAAATGGCAGAAAACCCTGGTGTCCCGGGCGATATTATTTCATCATTTCAATGAGGCTGACATATACTATGACAACTAGTATCGTTCATTTCATTATCAGTGGTGTCACTTGAGAAAAAGGCAAGTTTTGTGAATTGTTTATAAAAAATTGTCTGTAACTTTTTTGACATCGATTTTAACGAAAAATTTTATGGAACAAAAAAATGTTTGAATTGCAATACCACATAGGATATACTCATATTGGATTGACGTAATTTGAGAAGTTGAGCTACAAAAAAAGATGAAAAAGCTTTTCCCTTAGACAGTTTTCACATTGAATATAATAAGGAATAACTATCCTTTATCAATTTTCACAGAGATCTGATATGAAATCGTGCCTTTTTCTCTCCGCCCCCCTTTTTCCCTTCCCAAGGGTAAAAAAATTATATTATTCACATTTCATTTTTTTCTTCTCGAAATCTAGGTCTCGAAAAATATTGGAAAAATTCACTTATATAGAAGACAGTAGGTAAGGTCTCTGACATGAACATTTTTGGCCCCCTGGGCTCTCCATGAATACCTTCATTTTTTTTTTTATTTTACGCAGGGATTCAGTTTACGTTACGAACTACACATCCTCTCAAAAAAATCAGAAATAACAACATCCTTCCTCCTCTGGCCTTCATATGTCTTCCCGATGTTCTCTGAACATTACAGGATTAGAGTTTTCATGTTGGCATCGAAAACCTCGAACGATTCAAAAATTACATCATGCAGTATTTCTGCCCTTTTTGAAATCACGATGTTGGTGTTTTCTGAATATTACAAGATTCTATTTTTCTTTCTGAAACAGAGAACCTCGAAAACTTCAAGAATTCCTTGCGATACCTGACTTTCTCTCTCCTGGGTCTTCACGATGTTCTCCGAACTTAACGGGATATTTGGTACGTTCTTACAGTGCCAATTCCGAAATATTCAAAACTTACAACCCCTACGTTTTGACGATTTTGAGGTTCTCCAAAAACTACATGACATTCCCATTAGTTATGTGAAATACAATCGCATGTTACAAAAATGGGAAATGGACATACCTGCACACTTGTTGAAACGTTTGCGTTCTATAAAGCAGGCGTTGTTTTCGGGAAAATCATCTGCATTTGTTATGTAGCCAAAGTTCTAGTGCGTGCAATCGATAAATGCTAAAAGTAGGCGCGACAAATGATTCTTTATTCTTTCATAAGTAGGTACTCCCTATTAGTAAATAATTATACACTAACGAGGACACGGTGCCTTTATGCCTCATCAAAAAACAAGTTGAAAAAATTGATAGTGGTATCTACCTGAAGCTCGTGTTTCATATCATATGTGAAACCTGTTTGAAAAATCACTTTTTGGCGCCATAGACCCGTCGTCAGTGCCGTTGCCTAGCAACCACGGTCCCCTTTCCTCCAATAATAACTGGGAGAATTGATAATTTTATAAATGAAAAGTAGTGTCTCTCACCTCAAGGATTCAGAATTGTTCTTCGGAAAACAAACACACAACCACTAGCAGTGCAAGATTTCTCTATTGATAAACACTTCTACCAGATCTTTAAACACATGCGTTGACAGTCTAAATACAGGACTACAATCGACCATGCCGATACTCGACTATCTTGACTGATTCGGAGAAGAAAAGTTGGGTGGTCCACCAGCTTCAATTTCAGTAGTGAGATAGCCAACGACTACGCATGTGCAGATAGGGCACCGTAAGATCATGCGATATCTGCAGCTTTCTTTTTGGGAGTTTCAAGCCCCGGGGCAGCTAATTTCAGCTTTACCATTGGTTGAAAAATGACATGTGTCAAATTCCACCAATAGTGAAGCTAGAATTAGCTGCCCCGGGGCTTGAAACACTCAAAAAGAAAGCAGCAATCGATGTGACGATTCTGATTCTGACATTTCTGACACAAATTTTGAATTATGGAAGTAAATATAGATTCATGTCACTTGTTTTTATTGTGTCTAAGATTGTGTCTTGTGTCTATACTTACGTAGGTACGTTAGTACGTTCACATCTTTCTGTTTTGAACGTAGTATATGTGGCGAACCTGGTTCAAGATGGTCTTCATGCGTCTTGGATATATGTAGGGTGATATATCAGATCATTTATCTGGAGGCAAGCTGGATCTCTGTATCTTTGAGTACAAAAAAAAAGTGATAGCGATTTTTTAAACTGCTCCTATAGATATTTTTTAGAGTCAGATATTGGTCCACTTTATTTTTTATTTTATAGCACAACCTTTATTGCACAACAGTAACAACCATATTTCTAGGGCTACCAAATACAGTAAATATCAGTGCTCTACATATAACAAGAAAGTTAAAACAGGAAACTAATAGTTTGAGAAGTTACCAATTTGAACATGAGACAAAATGAGTTAATAAACTAATCCAGAATTAGGTTTCAGAAGTTAGTTGTAGAAACCAGCATTTATTTATAGGTGCTATATATATAACGACACGATAACTTGCTATCTATGAACCAAAATTTACTCTTATTTAATTTATATTTGAAACAATAATAAGAGGATTCGACTATTATGGCCCAAGCTCTATATGAGTAAACATCCCTTTTTCATTTTGCATTCAACTGAGACTGAGTGCGCCCTAGTTCCATCAGTGGAAATTGTAAAACAAGTGTGCCCTATACTATTTTCTAGTAACATACACATATGAAATTTCACAATAATCAGATATACTACCAACATCGAACATATGATTTTACGGTACATTTATCTGTGGAAGAGACAGGAGTAACAACAATAAGCACTTATAGGTATTATACTTTGCTTGGGATCAGAAATCTTGTTTATTTTTTTAATTTCGACTGAGTTATCGGAATGATATGATTTTTTACACAGTATAATCAAATGTTTTCTTATTTCTAGAATAAGATAAAAATTGGATTTATCTTCTTCAAGTCCATGCCAAATAATACAATACTTTCATAAAATAAGTTACATCAAATCTCAGCAAACTCATGTTCCTAGAGGTGATAAAAATAAAATATCTGCATCGATGTTGCAGGCAGAGGTATTTTGTCGATTCTCTATTGCCAACACTGCCTCACCAGAAAACCTAAACTACACGAATCGTAAAGGTACGATTTTCGAAAAGAAATTACGATTGAAATGAGATGGAGATAAAACACTGGATCACTGGAATATCATTGGACAGTTTTTAGTTACATTCCTTTTTATTCAGACAAATTTTGCAAATTTCGTACCTTCATCAATTCAGCTTAAGACCGCCTTCCCACCTAGTTTTCTATTCGTAACACATGATGGATTGATATGATGCTCACTTACGTTGAAATAGTTCAGATTCTTGAATAGTTATTCATGAATAGATAATATAGTAGGAAAAAATATATTTAATTAGTGGATCTTTTAAAACGATAAGATTGTAGCCCTTGGCGTTAAAGTTGAATTTTTTTGTGGAGATCAACTATTAAACCAAACATCAAACTGATATTATTTGCACATGATCTGCGTTTCGCTAACAAGGTTATTAGCACCTTCAGGAGAAGAAAATTGTTGTGTAAACTAACGAAAATAAGAGAGCTAGGAGATATCATCCCAGAATATATTTTCCAATCATGAATTAACTGGAAAACATGCTTGAAGTAGGTGCGCTAAGAACTACATCAATTTCATTAAATTCAAATGTGCTGCTTGAAAGTAACAAATGTAATACTTAACAGAGAAGAAAGAACACCCCCTTGAACTTGAAGATGAAAGTATCACCGTTTACTTACGCTTCTGTGAAGTTAGGGTGATGTTCTGTGAATGCGTGTTGGCAAAGTTGTATGTCAAACACTAAACGTCAAACCAAATAACATTTATTTCTGACAGTCAAGCGAATCTGGCTCTTATGTACGATCACTTTACGTTCTAATTTCTATTGGCAACTTTCCAGGGTAGAACTTATTGATTCGACTTCGAAGATGGTGACAAAAATTTGAGGGAGGATTCTCTTGAGAAAAACGTTCAGAAACATTCTAAAATAATCATTCATTGATGAGATGCTGCTTTAGAAGTGCCAACTGAAACCGACTGAAGAAGGTATTTAACAGTGGGAGTTTTCCGTAAAAGTTAGCATTATTCGTGAAACAGGAATCCTACTTATCACACCAACTTCAAGATAAATGCCCAGTTTTTGTTTCAGTTGTAATGTCCGCTGCAGGAACACCATCAACGGACCCTTGGGTCATTTTGGCCAGAGAAAGAGCTCGATACGAGGAACAGTTCAAATCTCTAAAACCCACTAATGGGATAGTAACAGGAGAGCAAGCGAAAAGCTTCTTTCTTCAGTCTCAGCTTCCACCTGCAACTCTTGGACAAATATGGTAATGATAATCACTATGATACTTGAGCAAAAATACAAAACAGTAAAAGAAAGATCTGAGGACAGAAACATGAAAGAGAATAAAATATTGATAACAGATAGGCATAACTGAAGATCACTTGAAATATTTTCAATACATATAATTCACCACTGAAGGTCGATGAGAAAAAACTCAACAAAAATCGGTGAGAGATCAAAAAGGCCTTCAAGGGGATGTAACCCAATAAGTGTTAATGCAAATATCAATATTTCATTATGCTTAAATACTTTTAATATTACTAATTATTTTGACATTATTCGCATATACTTTCCATTACGTTATCATTCTAAAATACAGGATTATTTTCAATATTATCTTAAGTACTTGAGTATGAAGTGACAGATTACTGCTTTGCCTTTTTGAGGTGATAATGTTCTCTAATGAAATTGGTACCAATAGCTTCACAATATTCAGTATTGCGCAGGGAAATTTTGAAAAGTGTATGCCTCTTAGGGTATTGTCCAAAAAAATGCACAATGTTGAAATCTACAATTGAAGTAGTGCCACCCCTTGTGCTATTTCACGTTTGGTAAGATCAGGTATGAACCACTTATTGATTTTACAATTTTTTCACATTACCATACTATCAAATCTTTTTTACATACAAATCTGTATTCATTAAATCAATTTTTCCAGCCATTATCACCACAAATTTTCAATAAAAAACACCATGAATGTCTGGCTTTACAATTCCTCTTTAGAGATGTTTCAAAAAAATTGCAACCAATATTTTTTTGTATCTGACTAATAATATTTACTTCAAATATCCCTATCTTCATTATATTATCTTATTTCAATGGATGATAGATTATTTAATGGTTTTTGTTGTGGATCACGTTTGCAAAAAGAAAAATCATGGGATTTTTAGAAAAAAAATCAGATTATGCCACTTTGAATATATCCGAAAAGATTGGACTTCCAAACTAACAATGGAATGATGAGAAGATTGTACTCAAAAAAAGAAATCCCATGCTCTTCTGAAAAAATTTTGAGAATCCATAATATTAATAGAAATAAATTCTGTCATTTTGAATTTTGAAGAGCAGCGCTACAAAAGCAAGATTTGTGAACACAAAGAAAACAATACATTTGGGGTTTCCTGTAAGAAAGTCTGGAACTGACAAACTTCGGGGTTTATACGTATATAAAACTCTATCTTGGGATTCTCACATTGACCACTTGTATAAGAACTTGAACCAGACTGTATTTGCCATACACCAAATCAAAGAAGAACTTAACTTAGATGTTATTAGGACTGTTTATTATTCGTTGGCCTATTGGTATATAGCACAAAATATATCAATGTGTGGAACTTACATTGGATCAAAGCGGGTGTTCATTCTCTGAAAAAGATCAATTAGATTAATTTTCGACATTGCACCCAGAGCTAGCTGTAGATCTGTTTTCATGAACGATACAATTCTAACAGTGCCCTGCATTTATATTTAAAAGTGATAGTTCTCTTCAACAAGCAAATAGAGTCCTTAACAGTTTAGGGATATTATAGCTTCAAAGAATTCCTATATGTTTTATATCCATCCATCTGGAAAAAAAAAGTAAAGGGGGGGTGTTGTGATACATCATTTTGAAGCTCCTGACAAATTCTCTACAACCCCAGAATATGAAGTCAATATCTCGACCTACTACAAAATGGTGGAATATTTAATAATTACCTGAAAACAAACACATTAATATTGATATTTCAATAACCCGATAAGGTTCGATAGGTTATTTTTTGTTCATAAAAAAAGACAAAAATGTCAGTAAAACCAACATCATTGTTCGGTTCAATTATTCTCATTTAGTTTCTGATTTTATAAGTAGATATGTACCACATAAACTATCTCCAAAATGGGCAATTGAACAAAATTCAACAGAAGAATTGTATTTGAATATGCTGGCAACTAATGTGTTGATCCTCTAATCGTCTAACTAAGTGACTCCTAATGAATTCAATATGGATATTATTATTCCAACTAGATGGAGTACCACCACATTACTCTAGACAAGTAAGAAACTATTTGGATAAAATGGTCGTTGGATTGGCCATCGAGGTACTACGAAATGGCCACCCCGTTTGCCAGATTTGACACCTTTAGATTTTTATGGGGCTATTTGAAGCAGAAGGTGTATGAAACTGAACCTGCTTCAATATTGAATATACGACAGAGAATAATAAATATTTAAAGAAATATCGGCGTTGATGTGTTCGAAAATGTTCGACGTGAAATATCGGATAGGCTGTTCTTATCTCCAGATTAAACGTCTGGAGATAAGAACAAGCAACCATTTCGAACTGAACTCAGCTTATTTCCCCAAATTATAAAGTCAAACGTCTATGTGTGTAGGCAATTATTAAATGTTCCGCCATTTTGTAGTAGGTAAAGATTTTGACTCCATTTTGTAGTAGGTAAAGATTTTGACTCCATATGATATATTACAAGACCCTCCTTTCCATTTAATTCTTTTTTCCAGATGGCGCCCAGTCGCCATATATATATTTGCGCACGTGTTTGTTCATATCCAGGGATTGTACAGATATTTATATTCTATCGACTTGTCTTATATCATGTCAATTGTAAATGATCCAGGAGACGAATAAAAAAATGAACTGCTAGTTCTTGAAGCTTTGTTTTCACTTATAACTCAGCAGGGCAACATTGATGGTTCTCTTGGTCTGGATATCTCCATAGCTGGGCACCGTTAATCAACTAATTAACTTCGTTAATCGTTAATCCGCTACAGAAAAAGTTAGCTTCGTTAAACGTTAAAGCGTCATATTTCGGAAGAATTAACATAAGTTAACGTTAATCGTTAATCCGTTAATGTGTTAAATTGCATCTTTATTTCGTTGCGTTAGTGAAATTATGAAATAAAAACCTGTTGGTTTTGGATGTTATCAGGTAAGGAACAAAACAAAATGCTTGTATAATTCAGATGTGTAATTTAATCGTCGGGCGTAAGGTGCACATTACCCTTCATGAACATTAACAAGTTGAAATTCTCGTCTGAAAGCAAGGCTCGTTTGGGTGTTGAAATGTCTTTATCCGTGGAAAAAAGACGTTCAACTGCAGCGTTTGAGGGTATAGCAGTATTGTATTTAATGAATAGGTTTATGAATATCTGTTCCCCGAGTAACACAGCAAACCTAACCGCTGTTGTCATATGTCAAAAGTATTTTTCATACTTTTGAACATGAATGCCTCTGTTATGGTAGTTCCCTACACCATAGGTAGTTCTCTGTCTGTTTTGCACTTGATACTAACATGTGTCCTGCAATTGGGCACTGATTACAAGTTTTTCAGGAAACCGCTGTCAATAAAATCGGTTAGTAGCGGTGAGTAGTGGTTACTATGCAAAATATATCTAGTTTTTTTTTGTTTCACTCGCTGCCACGCGTTAACCGTCACTTGACGATGCCGTGCGGAAACTATTCGGCATTGGATTAACGATCAACGGACTTCTGCATATTAACGAAAGTTAACGTATCCGTTAACCTTTTTAGAAGTTAACCTTAAAGTTAATCCGTTAATCAAAATGTTAACTTCGTTAATTAACGATTAACGGATTAACGAGCTAATGACAAAATGGTTAAGGCTTTCGCTGCCGAGGTTATTAGTATATCTACTGCTCTTCGGGCTTGAAGGCCGTCGTTCTTTGGAGTTTCTTCCTGACGTTTCGCTAGCGCGAGTGGCCAGCTTCTTCAGAGGCTTATTCATCTCCGATGACTAAACAGTTCGATTTCTCAAGGCGTATTTATATTGATGCAGGTAGTCTGGAGTGTTAATTACTTCTGTCGGCTTCGGGGAATAATCATCATTATTAGTTGCCGCACTACCTGCTGTGATTTCATTAGTTATTCTTGATTTCTTCAGAATCGGATTCCAAAGAAGCGTTGACTCTAAACAGAATTTAGAATCCTATTCTGAAGAAATCAAGAATAACTAATGAAATCACAGCAGGTAGTGCGGCAACTAATAATGATGATTATTCCCCGAACCCGACAGAAGTGATTAACACTCCAGACTACCTGCATCAATATAAATACGCCTTGAGAAATCGAACTGTTTAGTCATCGGAGATGAATAAGCCTTTGAAGAAGCTGGCCACTCGCGCTAGCGAAACGTCAGGAAGAAATTCCAAAGAACGACGGCCTTCAAGCCCGAAGAGCAGTAGATATACTAACGAGTTAATGCGCAGCTATGGATATCTCATATTCATTTCCACTACCTTATCACATTCAGGTGATCGCTTCTGTTGAAAGACTAATTTTCACCCACAGGGCCATCGCAGACACGGACGCCGACGGCAAAATGAACATAAACGAGTTCTCGATCGCCTGCAAGCTCATCAACCTCAAACTCCGCGGCTACGACGTCCCCAAAGGTCTGCCCCCTTCCCTGCTCGCTAGCTTGAAAGTCGCCACGCCCCCTGCCATACCCCCCCTTCCCAATGCGAATCTAGTCAGCGCCCCTCCGAGGCCGGAGCCCCCCAAAGTAGCCCCTTTGATTTCGACGCAGCCCCTGATCGGGGCTCTGTCGACTCAGCCCGTGGCGCAGGTGGCGCCCAATCAGCAGCCGTTGCTGCCCGGACTGATGAGGCAGCCCCCGATCGGAGGGGAGATGGTTCTGCCGGCTGGGGTGGTGCCCCCCGTCAGTAGTATGATGTCTTTGAGCGGCGGGATGTCTGGCACAACGAACACTAGTATACCGACAGGTAAGCGCGATTGGTTGTTCGATGAACAGTTAGTAGGAGAGCCCACGATGCTAAATCGGGATTTAGAAGAGCGTCATAAAGACCTATTGGGTTGCGAAGCTTAGATGATAAAAAATTTTTTATATAATGTATACCTATTCAACGGTGGGGGGAGCGGCTATAGACTTTCAAAAATGTAAGAAAAACTGTTGCGTGGACCTACTCGAGCGCGTCAGATATTGATATCATCTATGTCCTACATATTTTTAAAAAATTACGTATATTAATCTGATTGTTTCCATGATGTGGGTGGTCGTACGTAAGGGTTGAAAATGAAGAAAAACATTTTTTTCTCGAGCGCGTCAGATTTTCTGAGAGGATATTAAGTGAACCTAAAAAAAAATCTTATATAATAATCTGACGGTTTGGATGTGACGCAGACTTGAATTATTTTTCTTATTTTTTCAAATCATTGAACTTAATTGAAAATATCAGGAAAAAGCTTGCAAACAAAGAAAAGTGTATGTTTTTTTCAGTAGAATACTATAAAAAAAATTATAAGCAATTAAATATTTAAAATTTTAAAACGTTGGATATTCGTTGTAAACAACATCATGCCACCAACGAGTCTGTGTGATCAACTGTCATGACATCATGACAACAAACCAGAGTGGGGACGGAGTAAGAGAGCAATAGATAAAGAAAGAGTGAGAGAGAAATAGAAACGTGAAGAGAGGAATATAGGCATCACGTAGCTGCACGCATTAAATTTTATTTTATCGATGAATTTTTATTATTTCGGCTTGTGGAAACCGTCAGATTATATATTTTTTGCAATTCTCAAATTATTCCCTTCAAAATGAAAATAAAATTAGCAACGCTCGAGAATGTCGAGATGACGTTTTTTTTTTATACAACTTTGTAGCCCTCCTTTTTTAGGTCACTCTCGAATTGTCAGATTAGTGGAATATACACGTTTCAGGATGTAACAAACTCACCCTATCTTAATCTGACGTTCTCGAGAATTTCAGATGATCAATTTTTTTTTTAATAAACTGATCCTTTATCCTTGAAGGGCGGCCATATATATATAGGGCTCATATATGGTGGAAGTACTTAACCGGGTACAAGGTATCCCCCTGTATATTAATCTGCCGCGCTTTAGTAAATCCCAAAATGCCCGCTTGGGCTCCCCTATTTAGTATCTTTTTTGTTGTAACAATGTTTTCCGCCTACCTCTATCCGAAGTATACATTTCCTGGCCTATTTGTAGGGAGCAAAGTAGTGATTTTCCTCCCTATGGAAAAAAGTACTTTTCCTCTAGGGAGAAAAAGTGTCGTCATGGTACGTCATCAATAAAATAACTTATATGGCATTGACGACCTAAATATATTCTGTTATATAAGTATACATTTGACCGTTTTTTTATAGAACACCCTGTATTTTGCGAAATGGTAGCAATCTATAATGAAGTTAATAAATTTTCAAGAAGTAAATACTTATATTGAGAAAATAAAAGTTAAACGGCAAATATTGGTGGTGTTGGTTAGAATTCTTGTTTTTAACTCTTTTTTTCATTGTTTTCTGGGTTCTCCTCATTTTCGGGATTTCAGGAGCATGCTATACCGTACTCTTTGATAAATTTTGTTTGTTAGTTCCATAAATATTTTTTTGAATGACTTGTTATTTGAGGGAGGCGGAAAAATCATATGAATAACAGAGGGGGGGGGAGAACGTGCTTCTTCCTCGCTTGAATGATCACTGCTTCGCGGATCAAGTCATTATTATCTTTCAAACTAAAGATTAAAAAAATTGATTCAAGACTCTCATCGGAATTTATTTCATGAAATCTTCCACTTCAGTTGAGTAAATTAGTTCATTCTTTGATATTTTTTTTTTAAAATTCACAAATTTATAAAACATACATACATGTAATTTTTATCTCTGATTTTCTCGCAACAAGCTTATAACTTTGCCGGTATAATTGACACTTTCTTCACCTTTTTACAAATTGATGTATATGCCATTTTTTATGAATTTTGATTGAACTTTATTATTATTATTGTGAATGGTTCGACCATAATTCTTCAAAGAGTATCGGATCTGATATAGTTGATACTACATCATCCTAGAAGTCGTAGTTGTACCTTGATATCTTCATTAATTACCAGTCCAGTAGGATTATCTAAATCAAACTTTTGTAATTTCTAGAATCCTGTTTCCTGTAGGGCTTCGTGAGACCAAGAGACTAGTCTTGGTCTTGATACAAAACTTGACAACATAAGTTATTTGGTTTGAATTTGTAATTTTTGGAAATATTTTTTATACTGTGTTGTTGTCACTTCCACCTAAACTTGGCAAAAAATTTTAATTTCAAATAAATTATCCCCTGTATTGCATACCTATTTGAATTTTAGGTTAAATATTTTTTTGATATTCTGTACCTATATTCAACTGCTTTTGAAATAATGACAGGTTAAAAGTGAAATTTTGCAATTTTCGAAAGACTATTACCTCAGCTTTATTTACTCACCCTGTATGTGGGTTATATTTATGTTCAGAAATACCACATACAATGTAGATAACATATTTATTTGTAGAAAAACATAGATATAGATTAATATAAGTTGCACCCACTAGAGTTCCTTAGTAAATAAAAATGATGAATTATGACCAAACTCAAAAAACTCAAACTCAAAAAATCTTTATTGGTCATTCAACAAGTACATTTCATTCGATTCCATATATGACAAAACTTTTAAAAGTGTAAAACATGCAAATGAGATGTATATGTACAATACACAAAATACTACACACAAACACATTAAAAAAGTTAAACACCGCCTTCCCTCGCTGAACTAGACATCCAAGTATATTTGGTCAGCTATGTGATATTTTCCCACTCCTACATAATGTAATAAATGTAATAAGTATTGCAATTTCCTCTGGAATCTGATTCCATCCCTCTGCCGCATCTGCTCCTCAGACAATAATCCATTGTAAAATGGTTAATACAAACCTAATTAACATTCCGACCCTTTTGAAACTTTTTTCTGACCTGCCAGCCTGTGCCCTGTGTGGATCTAATTGAATCTTCACTAAAGATTTCTTGAAAATTATATTCTTTTCTTGATATGAGAAATTTAGTTCACTTACTTCACCTGTACAAATTGACAATTGGTAAAGACTGAGAAATACGAAATACCTATTGTATGAAAATAAACTTGGACTGTTGTTGAATAATTCAAATTTCTAGAAACATTTTGATCCATGACAAAGAATATTAAGACCAAGACTGAGCCAGTCTCGTCTTGGTCTCGAAACATCTAGGTCAATACCTCAGACTACATTTATTTTTCGAGACCAAGACCAAGATTGATCAGTCTTGGTCTTGAGCTCTCGAAGCCCTAATTCCCTGATTGGCGGAAATGGCTCCGAGAAAATTATTGTTCTACAAATTGAGAATACCCACCCCTTTCACAGGTATAGTACCGCCGATGCAGACGACGGCTGCTCCGCCACCGGTCCAGCCCCTTATCGGCGGCCTGCCGCCCATCTCTTCTGCCATCCCGCCTCTGATGTCGCATCCAACGAACTTCGCCGCCGCCGCCTCTGTTGCCCCCTTGCCGCCCGGCGGTACGCCGCTGTCGTCCGCTACGGTGCAGCCGCTGCTGGCGGGAATATCGCCGGTACCGGCGGCGGGCGTCCCGGCAACGGCGCCGATTTTGCCCGCCGCAGGGCCGGGCGCCACCAGTACGCCGAGGTCGAGCATCGCCAGCTTGGAAAGGAACCATTCCATCGAATCCGTGTTGTCGTAAGTATGAGTAATTCAGGCCTCCAGACTCGCAAAGAATGGATTAATGCTTATTGAGTGAAAGTAGGTGTGCTGTAGGGGTTCGGGGTCAGTTTCTCCCTCTTTTTCCCTTGAGGGTCATTCGAGTCATTTATCTCAGCACATCGTGTTTAAATGTAGTTTTTGTCGTAAGTATGAGTCATTTAGGCCCGAAGACTCATGAAGAATGAATTAATGTTTAAAGGGGAAGTAGGTGTGCTGTGAGGATTCAAAGTCAATTTCCCATACTTTTACTCATGGGGTAGTATGAACAATTTTAGTTTACTACAAGTCGTGTGAAAATGTAGCTTTCATTTCTTGCTCTATGTGTTACGGATTTTGATTGGTTCAGTAGTGATGAAACACCCTTCGTGCATTAATCAAAATTCGTGACGGAAAAAGCAATTGGCAGAAATGTGCATTGGGAATTCTTCAGAATACGCTAAAAAACGTTTTATTCCCTACTCGAGTCGGTATAGTTGAAAATACTTTGAAAAGGATCTGGCATTTCAAGTGAATGGAAACTCTCGAAATCGTAAAAACATTGCTGAGAATTATATTAGAATTCGCCAATAAAGATTTTAAAACGAAATGAGATTGTTGGATATTATAAAAAAATCCTCGGTGATATAAAAGCATCTTGAAATCTCCAGAACATGTTATATGTGTTATAATTTCTGGAAATACTTTGGAAACTAGCTAAAATTGTTCAATTATATTGTTAAGACTTCCTAGAGCCCTTGAAAATGACCAGAAATACTGTTGTAGTTGTTAGTCATGTTTGGAAGCTTAGGAAACAAAAAAAAACGGTGCATGATATTGTTTCTCGAACTTTGGTTGAATTTTTGAAACACACGATAGAAAAAGATACAACAAGGAGCCATATACTACTAATAGTGCCATCTACTTCAAACTCTTTAGAAATCCTGTCATAGTTGAAAATGTACTCCAAACAGAATCATTTGAACCGATTTTGAGATTGTATATGAACCGCAGTAAAATATCAGAATGTTTGAGACCTATTGAAATTGTTGAAAGCACTTCAGAAACATACTAGATTTACTGAACTCCAAAGAATAGTTGATGTCAAGTGATCGTTATACCATAACTCGATGAATAGACAATCCAACTGAAAAATACTCAATATATTATATTTTATTCTTGTTTATGAAATGTTATATTTTATTGATTTATTCGGATTGATTCACTCTCACAAGTTTTACTTAATGAGAATATTAATTTATTCATGTTAATGTGTATGTTTTCTATCAATTCAAGCATAAATGTATGTTATATGCGTTTGGTTTGTTATGGTATCAATGAAAATTCAAAAACGTAAAAATGATTCTGAAAATGTATAGATTTCGTTAAGATCGGCATGGAATAATTGAAAATTCTTTACCGGATAAACAAGATCTTTTAACGTTTGAGAACGCTCCAAAACTATTGAAAACTTTATGACATAGCCGAAAACTCAAATCAGCATGAATTACTGGAAATGTCTTGAATTGACGTTATTGCTGATACCGTCCTGGAGATGCGCTTGAATCGTAAAAACGTTCTGAAAATGTAAGTGAATAATGTCACCGTATCGATTGGAAATTCATAGGAAATGTGTTGTAGAGATTTTGAAAATGGTTCATAACGTTATTGATATTGCCGTAAAAGGCGTGAAATTCTAGAACAAAAAAATCACAAGACTCCTATTTATCGAAGTGTAATATAATAAAATACCAGAAACTGTATTTGTTGGAAAAGAAACTGCAGTGTACCATAATCTCAAAAACTTTCTGAGAAGCAGAGACTGAGAATATGGGGATGACTTATAATTGTTATTATTTGAATTATTTATCTTCTGTTATCTGTTGAATATTTATCTATAAGGCCTCGGTGCCAGTTACTGTAACTGACTTGAGGTCTGAAATAAATATCTTTGAAAAAAGAAAAAAATTAAAAAAGCCTTAAAACGTGTGCTGAGTGAATTCTGTATACGTCCTGGAGTTGCTGCACACATGAATTCACAATTCACACGGTTAAAAATCCAACTGTAGAATAATAGATCGATGTTTGGACCATTTGAGAAACCCTACCTACTTGCTCGCGATAAAGTATGGTTCTGCAACGTTTCAAAAACATTCTATACTTTTTTATCAATTTGGTTGTGAGAGCTTTTGTATCTCTTCAACTGATTGAGTCACAGCATAACTAGGAAATTCATTCCAGACAACCAGAATGGGCGGTCCCTCACCAAACGAAATTGAAATATACCCAAATATTCAACACGACTGACAGGACGAGAAGCGGATTTCTATCCGGGGCACAAGCACGGAACGTGATGGTACAAACCAAGCTGCCACAGAATATATTAGCACAAATTTGGTGAGTATCATATCTGGGTAGCTTTCGAGTAATCGTACATATAAATTGGTTTTCGATCACATGGTATCTCGAGATATTTTCTTCGAATAATTCTTCTCTCAAGGGCAGACTGAAAATTTGCTCCTAAAAATGTAGAAGCCGCAAGTGCTGCAACATGCGCGTTGGTTGAGGGAGGCCAATCAAACAAGTATCAGGGAGATACCAGAATTTGCACATTCGAAATTATTGCAATCACAAATCCAAAACCAGACAGCTGTTCTGAACTGCCATATGGCTCCTCAGTGACACTCGGCTGGACTTGCGAAAGAGGTCTCCTTAACTGGGCGTGGTGGGAGTTTATGTCTTTGGTGTGAGTGAGAGTGATTTCCAATGAGTTGGGTTTCCATATCGCAAAAACCGTTTACCATGCTCTGATTGAATCTCAGATTCGATATGGAACGCCGTTTCGGGGAGCATGCGACTCATCCCTTTTCCATTCTGTGATGATATTACAAAAGAGGGCACTGAGGTGTCTTTGTAAAGTGAAACCCAGAGTATCATGCAGGAATTTGTTCACTACCAATAAAATTTTGAGAGGCATCATACTTTTTACCCTTGAGACGGTTTGCCTTATCTATAAACATAAATCGAGTTCAACTTTGTTTCTACTCCATTTGCTACTCGTAACAGCTTTTATACCTTTAGACTTCCCATCCCGACTTCGAATCTAATTAGAGACTCTCTAAACCATAATGGTGGTAAATTGTTCAATCATTCACCATTAGAAATAAGATCTGCAAACTGAGCAACATCCATTTCAAAAAGGCGGTAAAACACCTACTTGTTGACAGACCCTATAATAGTTTGGAGGGTATTTTAGCGAATCTGTTTAGGAATAATTTAACAATTTATTATTTATGACTGTTATTTTACATTATAGTTTTTCATATATACATTTTTAATACTGTTTTATATTTACATTTGTATTTCTTGGACTTTCTCAGACAATAAAGTATATTTTGATTTGATTTGGTCGTCATCCAGCTGATGGTGTTTCGCCTTAGGGGTTTACACCATCTGCACTAGAATCTGGGAGATATTTTCAGTTTCATCCCTTCCACCTTCTATTCTCTTTGGGCATTACCTATTTTTTTATATCATAGACCGCGGGCATGTGACGTCACATGCATCAGCCTACTGGACAAACAAATCGTATTTCCATATACAACAATGGTAATTTTATGAGATTATAATTGCCATTCTGTCTAGAAGCTGTATATTGAATAAATAAAACAAATAAAATAAATAAATTCTGAGATACAAAATGCATGAATATACCGTTGCCCATTTCAACTTATCAGTACTCAAATCTGCTCTTCTAGTCGCTCGAATCCACAATTCACGTCTCTTAACAGCAAGAAGATTAATATTCTTTCTATTGTAGAAAATAGAAGAGAATCGATGGATTGAAACATCGCAATCGCTCAAAATCGAGTTATTATCGAGAAAAAATATTTTGAAATATGACACAAATGCACAGTGAGCATTTGTAGATCCGTTTGTTTGTCCAGCAGGCTGGATTTACAACTATCATTTATACTGTCGTCTGTCAGACGTGCCCGCGGTCTATTGGATATGAGGTATCCATATCGATGTTCATGTATTTTCCAGGGCGTTATCCGATATGGACGCCGACGGAAGGCTAGGCTGCGAGGAGTTCGTCTTAGCGATGCATTTGTGCGAACAAGCTGCTCTCGGTACCCCTCCCCCCGCTAAGTTACCACCCGATCTTATACCACCCTCGTTTAGGAGAACGAGAACCACTTCCGTTTCTAGTCAGGGCAGCGCCGCACCGGAACAGGATCCCGCCTCGACGTTGCTACAAAGTAAGGAATGATTGATATTGCTCTTTTAAATTGCATTGAAAACGAAACGAAAAAAAAAAAAATTGAATCGAGTTTTTTTAATGAACCCATTGAATTTTCGTATCAGTGAATCGGGCCTGTTGAATTATATCTGACGTACATTCTCGCAAATTTGTTTCGTATTCTTCATTTTTTCAAAGTAACTTTTGATATTGCATCTAGCTGGCCATAATCGGACGTAAACTAATCGCGAAGTAAGGTGACATTATATATAGAAAGAAGACAAGTTGGCAAAATCAAATTTTCTTGTTTATTTGCATTCCAATAGCGACAATTTTTTGACGAACACTTTTCAATGAAGGTATTTTTCAACGAATCTAGCAATACTAATTTACTTTGCGATAGTATTCAAGATAAGGTTATAAATTATATATTACTAAGGGTAGGTATTAGTAGATGAAAATTCGTTTACTTTTATCAAGTGCAAGCAGGATGCATAATATTTTGCATGTCACATAAAAAACTTCAATTTTATAACGTTCTGAAAAAATAATCTAGGAGTTTCCAGAATCCATTTTTTTACCAGTTTGTTCTTGGAATATTTTCATTTTGTTTTGATCGCATTCATTAATCTATCATAAGTTATTGATGCTATAAAACAGTTTTTTGTGACTTGACTTTGTAAATTTATTCCGTCTGTTATATGTATATTCATTATTATACATGCTTCTTCAAGAAGCATATTTGTACATTTTCCAAATGTTTCGAACTACCGTGAATAACTTCCCCGCATGACAGTATATCATAATTCATTAGGATTTATATGAGTTTTTTTGTCAAGAATATTCTGAATAAACTAAAATTTTGGTGGTCCCAACATTGCAAACTTCACCAAATTTTGGTAATAGTGGGAGTAATTTTCTACCTGATAAAAATCAATTTTGAAATTCCTTTTCAAATATCTGTTTACCGTGATGCCTCAGTATTTAATGTGGTCGATTTCTTCCCTATCTGAGATTCTGAGTCATCTATTTCGATAGGTTCAGATAAAGTAATTGATTTCTATAAAAAATAAAAAAAAAGTCATTTTAAGTTATTTTCAATGATAATTTTGGAAAATTCTCGTGTTTTGGATTTACAGATTATGACAGTATTATCTGCAAAGTACTGTATAATAATATCCTGTTCTCACATTAGAATATAATTGAGAAATACTTCTTCCTTGTGAAACTTTCCAATTAATTTTTTTTCTCCGAATTAATATAATCCCCTATCTTAACAGATTGTTTCGATTTTGTGGATAACTTTGTATCAATTAGCAACCCAATCCGCGAAATACAACTTTTTTTTATTCTTATTTCAGTATGAATGTCATTCAAAAATATTTCATCGATGATATTCCTACCACGTAATTAAAA
Source organism: Zygogramma bicolorata (assembly GCA_032362365.1). Taxonomy (NCBI): domain Eukaryota; kingdom Metazoa; phylum Arthropoda; class Insecta; order Coleoptera; family Chrysomelidae; genus Zygogramma; species Zygogramma bicolorata. The sequence goes on along the minus strand of JAVJAQ010003051.1, from coordinate 452,904 downwards.
TGGTTAATACTAGTGGTGGAGTTTCGGTGACTGAAACATTTCTATTGGAAATTTTATCTTCAACAATCTGTTCGAAGAATACGCCTTACATCAACGGTTTTCAAGTTATTTACGAAAGATTGAACACCTTTTTTCCGAATGTTTAATTTGTTAATAACTATCGAATTAGTTTACTGGTGGATAAAACCTTTTTGTACATCTTTCTAGGCGTCATTCCGAATCGAATGATAAAATGAAATAATATTTTTAGGACCATTATCAAAATATTTCTTGATTTTCAACTTGCGAGCTATATTATTGCGTAATAAATACGAAAGGTTTTTCTTAGCAGTCTGTTGTTGGCAGATAACGGAGTGCTGGGAAGAAGTCGCGTGTAACTTTAAACCACAGATTACAGAAAAAAGTGTAGATAGGCAACAGCATACTTGTAGAAACCAGAAGTACTGCGCCACATTGGCGTTTGACCCAAATTACTCAACAACATTGAATGGATTAAAGAAAACCGTAGAAACTACAAATGCAGAATACTGTATTATCGACGTGCTGATGTCCGATTTTCCATACTTTTCGATACAAACCGATCAATTATGAAAATTAATCTCGCCAACAATTACAACACATCTCCTGTGCGAGAAGTAGTCAAAACCGTAAATCCTGTAAGATTTACAGTTGAAATTATTAATTGCTCCTCCCTAGCGTTGTTATTTATATAAAAACTGGACTGATAATTAACTTATTATTATATTATAAAAAATAAGGAAAAGAAAAAGAATTGTTGTATTATAAGTCAAAACATATAGAAGTATTGAGAAAGCGAATTTCGCCAATTTTGGGAATATTATATAGAATCAAAAAACAAATTCCAATACATTATAGAAAAAAAATATATTTTCCATTAATTTATTCAAGAATCCAATACCTCATCTCAATTTGGGGAACAGCAAATAAAATAAGTATCAAGCCACTTCAAACTCTTCAAAACAAAATTATAAGATGTATAGTCAATTCGGAGCAGCAAGAACCAACAATTAATCTTTATAAACCTAGAGGATTATTAGATATTCTTTCTCTTTTCAAATACAAACTTCAAGTATTTATTCATTTGATCAAAAATAACGTAGAAAATTCGAATTTGAAATTAACCATAAATGTCCATGACTATTCAACAAGAAAAGCAAATGACTTTTCTCTGGCTAAATTTAGAACAAATTATTGTAAAAAATCTATTATGTATGAAGGCGTCATCTATTACAACAACTTGCCGAAAACATTGAAAAATCCAAAAAAATACTAATTCATTAAAAAAAACTTTAAAAAATACTTATTATCTTGAACTTCATTCACTTTTTTCTTTATCATTTTATTATATCTCACCCATGACTACTATACCATGTATAAGTTTTTTTTCTTCTTGTTTTAGTTGATGAATTTAACTGCTTGAAATCAAGATGTTCCCTGTTATGAATACGAATACGTGTTATTTCTTGGGAGCAATAAACGTTATAAATAAAACTTACTTATTGTCTCATTTTTAAATGTTTGTTATCGTTATTTCTTTATTTTATTATAAAAGTTATTGCAAATTCATGTGCACTCTTCATAGAAACAATATTCGAACGTAGAATGACAAAAAAACTTGAGATTAGTCAGGCAAGTCAATATACTAATCGTGTATTCACAGTTCACTCAACACTAATGTCCATTCAACAGTTATATCATAAATTAAAAGTATTTAATACGAAATCCATTACGTTGAAGCAACGATTCTGGCCATCTCCATCAAATCTATATAATCAATAGTCAATTGCAAGTACCCCTCTAGGGGCTGTCAGCTTGCTGTTGAGGTGAATTCATATTGTAGCGTATATTACATATAGACGATCTGATATTCACGGATTTCAGATTCGTTCGAGGACAAACGCAAAGAGAACTTCGAAAAGGGCCAGGCGGAGCTGGAGCGTCGTCGAAAGACGTTGCTCGACCAGCAGCGGCAGGAGCGCGAGGAGCGCGAGCGCAAGGAGCGCGAGGAGCAGGAGAAGAGGGAGAGGGCGCGCCAGGAGGCAGAGCGCAAAAGGCTCGAGGAGCTCGAGAAGCAGATGCGCGAGCAGCAGGAGAAGGAGCGACTGATAGAGGAGGAGAGGAAACGACAGGCAGAACAGGTGGGGGTTTTACCTATTTAAAAAAAAACAAGTTTCTTCGATGTCGTCGCTTCGACCATTTATTCGACAACCCTCAGGACACTGACATGTGTGATATTCGAAATACTACAATCACACCAGGCGATTTGAATCTATCGGCAGATTATATTTCCATGGTTGAAAAACATATAAAAGGGATTCACTCCCATAAGAGGTATAATTTGATTTACTATTGTCTCGGTTTTCTTTTACTTTTTTTGGAGTTATACTCCATTGGAGTATATTGTTACGAAGCTCCTAGCGCTCTCCTAGCGCCGGTCCTGACGATATCGTAAACGCAGCGAACGTCAGTTTCCAGAAACCCGTAAATCGCGAGTGGAGAATTCGCGAAGATTCTTCATAAGCGTACGCAGGTATATATAGGGGAGAGACTTCGTCGCGGGCAGAGTTAGTTATTCGGCAGTTTTATTCAGAGCTAAGTGGCGAGAGTTATTGAGAGCTAAGTGGAGCAGAGCTTTGTGCGGAAGCAGAATTTGTATAACAGAGAGTTTGGATTAGATAGAGTTTATCAGAGTGTTTAATATAGAGCGTTGAAAAGTTAACAGGGTAGTTTAAGTGATCGCATGTATTGTGTTGTGACAAAGGGTTATGTTTGGAGTTTTAATTGACGAACCCAAGGATATATCGTAACAATATTTAGAAAATCCATTTGATATGTCTTTCAACTTAGGAAATTTAATCTGCCGGTATGTTCAATATGTAAACAGTTTGCCTGGTTTAGGGTTGTATTTTGAATATTACAATTTTATGATTTAAATTTATTCAACCCAGGGTTGAAAAAATTGACCAGTAATATGGATTTGAACTACCATATTAAATATAAATTATATAAAATTAAATTATATTAAATTCGAAAAAGCTAAACTCGTCTACAAATTACCAAAAAACATTCAAGAAACTGAAATTCTATTCTTGAAAATTTCAAGTATACAAGGTTATAATACTAGAAATTTTAATAACTTTCATCTGAACAACGTTCACTACAATAAATGAAAAAACAAGCCCATTGCGAGTTCAGTTGGAGTATTCAACAAATTGCCAGAAGAAATAGAATGCTCTAGTTCCTTTCATATTTTCTTGAGAAAACTAAAACTAAAGCGCTGTTTGAAAACAATCCATTGGCATTATGTTCCAGATAACTCCTTGAGCGCTACTGTTCTTTCAGCTAGTGATATCCCGAAGATGATACTGATACAGGAATATAACATATACATATAGAAAAGTATTCACAAAATGAAAAACAAAATCACAAAAGAAAATAAATCGTTACATCATAATATGAGATTGGCAAAAAAGTTTTTCCTTCATTTCAAATACCATATTAAAATCGAAATTGTTTTCTTATTACTGACTCAAGAAATATCTTTTTGATGTAAACTCATTTACAGTGTCAACTGTTTTTAATTTTTTTGTCAAGGTATTATAAATGAGAAAGAACTCTTAGGTGAAGAAAAATTCAACTGTCTTATATTATAGTTATGACAAGCAACCGGCCCTATCTTCGTATGAAATAAAATTGGTTATTGTGGGTTATCCCTAAGAGATATATGCGGACTTTTTTGTAGACCTTTTTAAGGTGTACAATACTGCAGTACATTAATTTGATTTATCTCGTAGGGTTTAGCCAGCGATTGCAATGTACGTATATAAAAAATTATTTATTTTTATTCATTTATTGACCAAAAAACCTTCCAAACAGCAAGTTCTAGTATGAGGAAGACAATAATATATTGTATATAAATAAGTTCAAATATTTCAAAAAAAACTAAAAAAAAATTCAAGAACATTACATATTTATTGATTGATGAACATCAGTATGATAGAAATTCTTGTTTGAGTTTTTTCAAGAAAATATTTATAGATTCTGATTTTTCAATATCATCTGAAAGATTATTGTAAGTTTCTATGCAACTAGATACAGGATTGTTCTTGCCTTTATTTAAATGAATGGTATTCAAGTGAACATTATTGGCATTTCTGATATTATGGTTATGTAATTTTATTTTTTTTTTGAAATGACCATCATCTTTTTCTAAATTTTTTGTTTTCCCTTGAGGAAGCTGTCTGACCTGTCATTTACTCCCAGGTTTACGGAAAGCAATTCAGCCTCTAGGGCTTATTGCACTTTGCTTCCCTATACTTTATGACACTTAGGCCCGGTCTTTTCACCTCCAGATATCCTACAGATAAACTAACTGACGGTTAGAATATTCTTTTGTTTATCGTTAAGTGATAACAAAAGCATATTCTAACATTCAGTCAATCTATCCTTAGGATATCTGGAGGTGAAAAGACCGGGCCTCATTCCAACAACCTTGTCCAGTGTATGTCCAGTGTATGGTGTTGATGATCCTTGTCTTGCAAGCTCATCGGCTTTATCATTGCCTGCGATACCTGAGTGACCTGGGACGACTCATTGTAGAGTCAGTCTATTATGGTCTGCCTGTTAGTTTGTAGGCATATATTGCTCTTTCAAATTTCATTAGTTTATCTAATGTGAAAGTTTTAGTATTTTTGTATAATTGTGAAGAAGGGGTTTCCCACTGTTTTTTAAAAATAACTTTCATTGCTTTGTTCATCAAACGATAAATGATCTCTTTTTGGTTTTTAATACAAGATGGCCATACTGTTATTGAATATCTAATGTGTGAGACAATATGGGCATTAAAATGAGATTTTGAAATTGATTATCTAGAAAATCAATTATTCTTATTGCTCCAATCAAAGGAGTAATTCAGCAAAGGAATAATTGTTTCTTTATGGCAATCTAAATTCGAATTCTCAATAATCATCAGTCCTAAATATTAGTGTTCTTGAACTTGTTTCAAAATCTTAATCTTCATTTTTATTTGGTCCATATTTCTTTGCTCAAAAATCATGTATACAGTTTTTTCTGTATTGATAGTCATATTCATTTCATCCATCCAATGTGTTTATTTCCTCTCGATTTATTTTATGCATTCCACGATGTCTATATTTGAAACCGTACGCATTTCCTCTCAGAGAGAAGCCGCCCGAAAAGAGATGGAACGCCAACGCCAACTCGAATGGGAGAAGCAACGCCTGCAAGAGCTGCAGCAGCAGCGGCAACGCGAGCAAGAGTCCGTGCTCAAGCTGAAGGCGAAAAACCAGAGCCTCACTATCGAACTCTCCTCGCTCAACGAGCACGTCAAAGAGCTGTCGCAGAAGATTTGCGACACTCGGACCGGCGTGTCGAACGTCAAATCGACGATCGACGGCATGCGGTCGACGCGCGACGCGCAGACGCAAGAGATGTCGCAGCTTAAGGCGCGCCTCAAGGAGCAGAACGCGAGGCTGCTGTCGCTGTCGCAGGAGAAGATGCGATTGGAGGCGAAGAACAAGGCGAACGCGGCGGATCCGGAGAGGAAGGCCGCGTTCGAGAACAAGGAGGTGACCATTAAGAATTTGAAGACGAAGGTCGAGGATATGCAGGGCGAGATAGACGGGAAGGTAGGATATTATAATAATAATACTTTATTACTAACAGATTACATTACATTATGCAAATGTAGCTGATACAATTTAAAAACTGTTGCCTATCATCATGGGAAATTTTGAAGTACCTTGTAGCCAGAATATAATAAAATTATGGAATTTTGGATTTAATCAAAGTGACGTCTTGAATTTCGAAGAAGAAACATCGAAAATTTTCACCTGTATACACATGTATATCATTTGTTGAAATATATGGAAACTCATCCATGAAAAAGTTGTTTCCTAGTTTTCGAAAAGGAAACTAAGAATTATATGCCCTTCCAAAGGTTCAAATCATATATTTTGAATGGCTACATCCAAACTGTTTTGAAAAATATAGATTTTTCCATATATATAAACTGCAAATACTTCCTCCAAGTTAACATATTTTAACAGAAATGCAAATTTTTACTCAATTATTAGTTTCACTGAGAAAATATCACTTCATTCATTTTACATACAAACATCAGAAGCATGACAAAGAATTTTGATGAGACTAAATTATTCATACATCAATTAAATGAATCCATTGACATGATCATTTTTTCTGAGACTTGGCAATTGTCAAATACAAAATTATTTGAAATTCATGGATACAACCAAATTTATAATTATGGAAACATTAACCACAATGATGGTATTATCTTATATATAAAGAATAAGTATTCTTTCAAATATGATATTGTACAAGTGGGTAATATTAAAGTAATCTTTTCAAAAATTGCAATAGGGACATCAAAAACTATTAATTTAATAACATTGTACAGACCTCCTTCAACTTCACCATACATTTTCAACAATGACCTAAGAAATTTTTTAAACATACCGAAACGATATCAATAAGAATGATACAATCTTTGTTGAATATCACAATATAATGAGCGAATGTGGCTTTGTTTCATACATTAATGGGCATACTAGATTAAAAAATAATGAAAAATCTTGCATAGATCATATTTTCGTAAAGAGTACTCAAAATACAAATTTATTCAGATCTATGATATACGAATATGAAATCACTGATCATTATCCGATAATTCTCCAGTATAACATATCAATTCCTAACAGAAATTATGATAAAGAATTGTATAAAAACATAATTGACTATAAACTACTACAAGAGAAGTTCGAACTTGAAAATTGGACCGAGTTTTATAAACTAAACAATTCCGATGACTTGGCAGACTACTTGATCAAAAGAATTCAAATAATCACTCGTGAATGTACGAAACGAATCAGAATAAAAAATAAAGAGAGAAAAAGAAAAGAGTGGATGACTTCAGCATTACTAATATCTGTTGGTAGAAAAAATTCATTGTATAAACAACTAAAAGAGAATCCTGATAACGCATTATTGAAATTAGATTATAATACTTATAAAAATCGACTAACCTGTATTATTAGAGAGGCTAAAAGACAGTATTATCAAAAACAGATAACGGACAATAGTGATTCACTTGGTAATTTATGGAAATGTGTCAAAAATATCTGCCATGAACATAAAACCACTGAAGAAATAAAATCTATGAAATTGAGTGATGATACAATAACAGACAACAAAAAGACTATTTCAGACCATCTCATCAATTATTACTCGGGAGTAGCACAAAAAATGATTGAAAATATTCGATCTAAAAATATCCCCACATTTGAAACACCCCGAACATTAGAAACATTTTATCTAGAAGACACGAACCCGACTGAAATAGAACAAATAATAAAATCGTTAAAATTGAAAAAATCTCCTGGTGTTGACAAAATCACTTCAGAAGTTTTAATATTCTTATCAAAAACAATATCAGAACCATTGACTCATCTGATGAATTTCATCATGAATTCAGGAAAAATTCCAAAATCTTTCAAAGTTGGCATTATCAAACCCATATATAAATGTGGTGATAAATTAGAAGCTCAAAATTACAGGCCTATTTCATTAATATCAAGTTTAGCTAAAGTTTTTGAGAAAATTTTGAAATATAGAATGGAACTTTTTTTGGAAAAGAATCATCTGATTTCAGAAAAACAATTTGGATTTAGAAAAAAAATTTCCACTCAGGATGCCATTTGTCATTTAACTAATAACATTTATCAACATCTTGATAATCAATATTCAGTTTTGGCTATTTTTTTGGACCTAGCTAAAGCTTTTGATACGGTTGAGCATAACCGACTATTAGTAAAATTGGCAAATATTGGATTTTGTGGCAAGGTTCATAAGCTCCTCAAAAATTATTTAGAAAATAGAATTCAATATGTTGAAATTGATGAAACTAGAAGTGAAGAGAAAATCTTTCAATTCGGTGTACCACAGGGAACCGTTTTAGGGCCACTTCTATTCAATATTTATCTCAACGACCTTTTTAATATTGACACTGTAGGTGAAATTCATAGTTTTGCAGATGACACTGTCATATTATATGGGGAAAAAAACTGGAATGAATTACAAAGCAAAACTACATTAGATTTCGAGAAGATTAAAAATTGGTTTGATTATAGCTTACAGTGAATTTTGAGAAAACAAAATATGTCCCATTCTCATTTTATAATATTTCATCACCGGACTTAGGACCACTAATACTTCATGATAATACTAGCATTGAAAAAACTGATAGTATCAAGTACTTAGGAGTTATAATTGACAAACATCTGAAATGGGACAAACACATAGCATTCCTTTTGAAGAAATTACGAAGTTTATTATCAAAATTCAAGTTTCTCAAAACATTTATGAGCGTAAAAACCCTTAACATTCTTTATTTTTCATTAATACAGTCCCAATTGAATTATGGGATTCTGGCTTGGGGAGGGGTCATGAAATCCCATATTAGAAATCTTGAAGTTCTTCAGAAACGGTTTTTGAAAATAATATATAATAAGTCTTATTTGTATCCAAGTGAAAATCTGTACATAGAAACACATAAAATGGACATAAGACAATTATTCGGATATAACATCATGATTTATATCTATAAACACAAATTGAATATAAATTTCAATAATCATATTTATAATACAAGGAATAAAAATAATATCACATTGAAAAATAGAGTTAAAACAACAACGTCTCAGAAAAATTTTAAATATTTATTGCCATTCTACTATGATTTGATTCCAAATCATATAAAAATGATCAAGTCATTAGTATCTTTCAAACTACAGATTAAAAAATGGATTCAAGAATCACGTCGAAATTTATTTCATGAAATCTCTCACTTCAATTAAAAAAAAAATTAGTTAATTTTTCAATATTATTTTGTTGAATTCTACAAATTTATCAAATATATTATACATAAATGTAATTCGTATCTCCCGCAACAAGTTTTTAACTTCGCGGGTATAATTGAACTGTTTATTCACCTTTTTACAAATTGATGTATATGCTCTTTTTTATGAATTTTGAATAAACTTTATTATTATTATTATTATTATTCTTTGCAAGATCTAAATGTATTCAATGTTCAAGAGGCTTTGTTACAAGCTGTTCTCTTCTTAAGTTTGGTTATCGTTAATCAATGTTATCAATCCTTGGACCTCTGCTGATGCCACTGTTAAGAATACACCACAGAATATTAGGAATTTCGGAAAGAGATGTTGGATCTGTAAAGCCTCGTGTCCACTTGCAAGTAACTTGCGAAAGTTTTTTCACCAAGTACTTGCCGGCGTGTTTACACTGTAGTCTAATTGTTTTGAAATTTATTGCGGCAAATTACTCTAGCAAGTTCGTTTGCTTGAGTAACGTGTACACACACTTCCAAACTAATGTCGTCTCAGCAAGTGGCTGCTGCTGTTGTAACATATATTCAGTTGAAAAAACAAATAAAGGAAAAGGAAAATAACAAAAAGCGAAGAAAAATTTGGGTCAGAAAATGGATTCAGCGAAGATCTTCGTTAGGCATACATGAGAAGCTGCTCTCTGAATTGAGAACGGAAGACCCTCAGCAGTTAAAAAATTTTTTTACGTACCTCTGCGGAAGATTTCAATTTTTTGCTGAATTTGGTGAAAGAAAAAATATATGAAAAAGATACCAAAATGCGAGAAGCCATTCCACCAGAAGAGCGTCTGTCCTTAATTTTAAAGAATCAAAAAATTCCCACGTGTTTTTATACAATTCATTTGCCCCCTGTCCACTCTTTTTCTTTTGAATTTTTCTCCACTCCTGATTCAGTTGTGTTCTCAAGTTATGTCGCTTGCGCTGAATTTCATGTTCAGATGTATTGAATAGTTCTGCTAATTTTTGAAATGCGCCTTGTTTTTTTACTCTATTTTTAAAATCTTTGTAATGTACATTCCATATTTCTGGGTACATTTCAAAATTTTCAATTAGCAGAAGAGTTTCTTCTCTATTCCACATACGTCGTTCCTTCATTTTTGTGAAAAAATCAGAATTCCAATCCAGATTCGAAAAAACTAATTAAAAGTTAAAAATATTTCGAAACAGTCTCGAAATAATAAAGTGCCAACTAACTTGCTTAGATTAGCCGTGTACACTACACGCTCTAACAAGTCGGCAAATACTTGGCCCGAGAGTAAACTTTCAGCAAACTTCCTCTAGCGCTGCTGTTTACATGCATTGCAAGTGACTTGTGAGAGTACTCTAGGCAAATTTAATTGCTAGTGGACACGAGCCTTTAGGTACTGAGTCCACTGCAGGATCTAGTAGTTTCTATATTCATGGTGATAGCAAAGACCAAGCTCTTGATTTTTTCCATATTTATCCATCCAATAGAACTCAATCTGCAAATTAAATATATGAATAAGTATATGGCTCTGCTGGTTATCTCTTTCGAGCATTTCCCACAACTTTCACTTGGGGTGTGGTTTAGAAGTTGTGAATAAAACTTCATTTTACAATGATAGTAGTAAATAAAAATTGACACATATTGAATGTCATTTTTAAGTTAAGAAAAAAATCTTTAAATCAAAAAAGTATGGTTTGTCAATTGGTCGGAATACTTCCATTTTCCTAACTAAAACATCAAAGAATTGCAAATCGAGTTTTTTGTGAAATAGAAATATTTGCGAAGAAAATCAACCGAATGAGGTGTAGAGGTAACGAGTAACGGTGTTTCACTGGTTTTATAGTGCTAAAAACTATGAAATATGCCTTTCTTCCCAACTTTGAAAAGCAAATAATATCTGTAGGAGAGCCCACGATGCTAAATCGGGATTTACTCGAGCGTCAGATATTGATATCGTCTATGTCCTACATAATTTTAAAAATGTACGTAACTCAATCTGATTGTTTCCATGATGGGGTTGTTCGTACGTAAGGGTTGAAAATGAAAAAAAATAATAATAAATTTTCTCGAGCACATCAGATTTTCTGAGGAGATGTTATGTGAACCTAAAAAAAGCTCATATATAATAACCTGACGGTTTGGATGTGACGCAGACTCGCGGCCGTTATTAGAATGTGAAAAAAAAATCGTCATTTTGAAATACACAAGCGCGTCAGATAAAGATATATATGGTTCATCTTCAGGCCCTTTTAAATTATTGAACTTAATTGAAAAGCCCAAGAAAAAGCATGCAAATGAAAAAGTGTATGTTTTTTCAGTCGAATACTTGTATTTATAAGAAAATAATTCTAAGCAATAAAATTTTTAAAATTTTATAACGTTGGATATTCGATGTAAACAATATCATGCCACGAAAGAGTCTGTGATCAACTGTCATGGCAACAGAAAGCAGAGTGGGGACGGTGTGAGCGAGCAATAGATAGACAAAGAGTGAGAGAGAAATAGAAACGCGGAGAGGGGAATATCGGCATCACGTAGCTGCACGCATTAAACTTCATCGATGACTTTTTATAATTTCGGCTTGTGGAAATCATCAGATTATATATATTTTTCAATTCTTGAATTATTCCCTTCAAAATGAAAAAACTATCCATGCTCGAGAATGTCGAGATGAATTTTTTTTGCAACATTGTAGCCCTCCTCCTTCTTTAGGTCACTCTCGAATTGTCAGATTAGTGGAATATACACGTTTTAGGATGTAACTAACTCACCCTACCTTAATCTGACGCGCTCAAGAATTTCAGATGATCAATTGTTTTTTACTAATCTGATCCTTTATCCTTGAAGAGCGGCAATATATATATAGGGCTCATATATGGTGGGAGTATTTAACCGGGTATCCCCCTGTGTATTAATCTGCCGCGCTTTAGTAAATCCCGAAATCCCCGCTTGGGCTCCCCTATTTAAAAGCGTAACCCTTTCTCATTTATTCTACCCTTCGAATTACAAGTTTTGTTATGGGTGTGTGTGAATCGAAATGAAAGTTGTCAACTCTTCAACTGACATAAGCATCCTTTCGCAATTCAGATGGTCGACATCGAAAACAACAACTCGCAGTTGAAAGAGCTGCAGAACCAGCTGAGCGCGCTCGTTTCCGACTGCGAACAGTTATACAGCGTCTACGCCGAAAAGCGCGCCACCGTGCTCGAGATGAAAAACGACAATCGAGCCGCAGGCGGCTTCGACGCCTGGAAGACGACGTCGACGAACGACGCCTGGGGATCGCCCGGAGGGAACGAGACGCCTTCGGCGACCGCCGCCGATTGGCCCGTCGACACCGATTGGCCGGCGAACGTCGAGTCGGCGAGCGTCGCGGCGCCCTCTGTCGTCAAGTACAGGGCGTTGTACGAGTTTGTGGCGAGGAACAACGACGAGATATCGTTCCAGCCGGGAGACATCGTCAACGTAAGTACATCAATACAATACAATAATTTATTCGTCCTGTAAGATCACATGTGTGTATAGTACCAGTCAATAAGAGCAGTAAAAAGGTTTTACACTTACAAATATTATCAGTCTTAAAAATATACAATAACCCTATATGATTAATTATTAATAATATAACGTTTTTTGCTCCCAAGAAATAATATGTATTTATAGATAGATAGATAGGTTTATTCATTAAAATTTTCAAGAATTTCACAATCGTCAGATACTTAATGCTTATTTAAAATTGGGATTAAAAAAAATACAAAAAAAATATATATATATAATAGTGAACATCTTGATTACAAGCAGTTAAATTCAGTGGTTCATAAACAAAAAAAAAGAAAAGCAAATCACTTGTACACGATATAGTCATGGGTAAAATATTATAAAATGGTAAAGAAAAAAGTGAATGGAGTTCAAGGTAATAAGTATTTTTTTTGTTTAGTATTTTTTTTATTTTTCAATGTTTTCGGCAAGTTGTTATAACAGATAACGCCTTCATACAAAATAGATTTTTTACAATATTTATTCATTAAAATCTTCAAGAATTTCACAATCGTCAGATACTTGATGCTTACTTAAAATTAGGATAAAAAAATACAAAAAAATATATATAATAGTGAACATCTTGATTACCAAGCAGTTAAATTCAGTGGTTCATAAACCAAAAAAAAAAACAAAAAGAAAATCACTTGTACACGATATAGTCACGGATAAAATATTATGAAATGGTAAAGAAAAAAGTGAATGAAGTTCGAGATGATAAGTATTTTTTTTTGAGTTTTTCCTAAATGAATCAGTATTTTTTGTATTTTTTAATGTTTTCGGCAAGTTGTTAAAACAGATGACGCCTTCATACAAAATAGATTTTTTACAATAATTTGTTCTGAATTTAGCCAGAGAAAAGTCATTTGCTTCATTTGCTTTTCTTGTTGAATAGTCATGATCATTTATCGTTAGTTTCAAATTTGAATTTTTTACGTTATTTTTGATCGAATGAATAAATACTGAAAGTTTGTATTCGAAAAGAGAAAGAATATCTAATAATCCTCTAGGTTTATAAAGAATAATTGTTGGTTCTCAGTGCTTTGAATTGAATATAAATGAATCTATTAAATGTTGTATAACTAAATTAAAAGCTCAATTGCTATTGAATCCTTTTTTTGTATACAAAAATATGTTTGTTTTTGTTTAAAAATATGTGTTGGCAAACTCTTCAACTTCTGTGGAAGTGAACTGTACAAGTATAAACCAAAAGTATTTGGTAATTTTTTGGATAGTTGCAGGTGCCTGAAGGGTACCTGAAAGTTTTTTTTTCCTATGTCTACTTAGGAAAGTGACACATATCGCACTCTCTACTCCCATGGAAATTGACCTTTATTCTCACTCGTGCGGAAAGTACTTTTCGCACGGCTGTCAATAAGCCGTCAAATCCGTGAATTCTGTAAGGTATCTGTATCTGTAGAGTAGGGAGGGTGAGTGTAGACCCACAGCACTTAGGCCACAATATGACCCATTGTACATCCTCCCAAGGAGTCGCCCTCCAAGGACATTGTCCAACCTGCCTTATCCAGGAAGGAGGACAGGTCACCAGGGGACATCTTAATATCGGCAGGTGTAGGCCAAGACTCACCGAACAAACACTCTCTTATCGACGATAGCTCCAGACATTCACATAAGACATGCCTGACAGTTTCATCTTCCTGTTCACACATCCTGCATAGAGGTGTGTCCACTAGCCCCATAATATGGAGGTGTTTCCTTAGTTGACAGTGTCCAGTCAGGAATCCCACTGTTAAACGTAGGTTCTTCCTGGTCATCGCCAAATATTTATTCGGATCCAGCTTCTCAGGGTTGCCCAAGGTGATCCTGGCATAACTGCATCCTTAAGTTTCATCCCATCTCTTAAGGGATTGAGTATGGGTGTAACGTTTGGCTAGTTCCGCAATTGTCGAAGTCGTCAAGCCATGGGTGTCACCTGGTCCCAAAATTTTCAGTCCAGCCGCCATCCTGGCCAAAGAGTCAGCAATGCGGTTACCTTTGCTCCTGTCGTGCCCTTTCACCCACCTTAGTACGATATTATTATCTACCAAGGCGTTAGCTAAATCTTGGTGGCACTCTAGTGCTAACCTTGAGATAATACGTTGTCTATTCAAGGTTAGTAGGGCTTGTCTACTATCAGTGCAGATTATTATGTTTTCGCCAGAAATTCCTTTTCTGGTTAGCTCTTTTGTGGCGATTTAGATACCAGCCAGTTCTGAATTCTGTAAGGTTTACAGATGCAATTATTAGTTGCTCTTCTCTATTGTTATTATTTATATAAAAACTGGACTGATTATTAGGAAAAAAAAGGAGTGTTGTATTATAAGTACTTACTCATTGTCTCATTTTCAAATAAACGTTAATTATCGTTATTTCTTCATTTCATTATGGAAGTTATTGTAAACTCATGTGCACTTTTTATAGAAACAATATTCAAACATAGACTGACACAAAAAAAAACTTGAGATTATTCAGGCAACTCAATATACTAATTGTATATTCACAGTTCACACAACAATAATCTCCATTCAACAGTTATATTATAAATTAAAAGTATTCATTACAAAAATAATTACATTCAAGCAACGATTCTGGCCGACGCCATTAAATCTATATTCATCAATAGTCAGTTGCAAGTACCCCTCTAGGGATTGTCAGCTGTCAGGTTGCTGCGTATATTACATATACACGATCTGATATTTACATATTGTTTAATAAAATAGGTGGTCGTAGGAAAAATAGTGTACATTACCTGTGCGAAAGTGATTGAAATGTCACTTTCCTCAATAGTAATGTAATATACTATTTTTTAGTATAGTGCTTGTTACAATTTCTTTTGAAGGTATTTTGATTACGATGTACATATGTCACAGTTCAAGAATTAATATGCCACTGAATTTCAATATTTTATGTTCTTCAAAAATGTTTTGACATAAGTGGTCAGGTGGACAGCCCACGAGATATCTTAGGATATGCTTCTGATATATGAAGACACTATGTGCAGCTGAAGTGTTATCCCATACAATAATTTCTCAAGGAATTCTAGAATGTTCAGCATGGTAAAATTTTAGGAGATGGTCCAAACTGAGGTACCGAAGTCAAAGATTAGTGTCGAAGGGATGTTTTGTGTTTTTGTCTTCGTATGCTGGTGAATGAAGTGTATCATAGACGTATCATATTATGAGGTGACGCTTACCGCGGTACTAACCTTCAAGATGGCGCATCGGCCGTCGTTCCAAAGTTTCACGGTCGGGAGAAGTCGCGTGCGTCATCGTGATGCGTGATATGTTAACGTTCACCCTCGCAGGCAATCTACTGGACGTATATTCGACAGTGGACCACGGACCACATTATCAGCAAATTCTGTTGATTTGAATATCGAAGTGCGAGGGCTACAATAGCTAAGTCTTAATGGAATATCGGGCTGGTCTCCAAGTTTTTGACAAAATGTTGTAAAAGAGTCTTCAATGTTATTACTTTGATAAAAGTTGTTTATTTCTATTCAATTTGCATTGCCTTGGAGAAAGAAAAAACTTCTCTTTTTACACCAAAGCTATCATGTTCCTGAATGTACTTGAAAATCTATTTTCAAAAAATACAGGGTGGATTGAAAGGATAATACATTAGCTCTTGGAAAAATATTTTATTCAATGAATTCGAAAATTGGCTTATGAAAACAATTATTCTTAGAGTCTGATATTGAATTTGGTATTGCATTTACTCTTACTGGCTCATATGCCGGACGAATGTTTCACATTTGCAGACCGGTTTCGGGCTTATTGACCTCTCGTCAGGCAAGGTAGTTCCCGAGATGCATAAAAACCCAGGTGCGATGACTGATATGTTTTTGTCCAGTTAACTCCTCTGTATCTGAGAAATGGAAGTGAGAGCTTAAATTTTTTGACGGTTGGTGATCATTTATATTCCAATTAGTTTTGTTTCTTTCATTTCACGTTTTACTTCTAACGTTTTTAACGTCATTTTTGCAATTGTTATTCATAATATATAAAGTAGCTACGGCAGGTAAATTATTTCGTATTGTTAGAAAATGTGCTAGTTTCGAAAATAGGATATAGTTTGGAAAAAACAGAATCAAAATTGATGTCAATTGATAAAAGAATGCAGGAACATTCTGACGATGATGAAACCTAACTTTACCTTCAATGACCTTTCTCAACTCACTTAGGTAGAGGTTACATTTGTGTGGTTTATTGTTTTCCAGAATTTTCCCAGTTTAACATAGTTTTTCCAGCAATACTGACAATGGATGTCACATGCTTTTTAGAAAAGGATGCAAAAACAATAACTCGAAATCATGGGCTTGCGATTTTTCAGGTATAGGTCAACGCACCAGGGTTTATGTATATTGGTAGATCCCACCAGCAATAAGGAAGTCGTTGGTTTCCCATCAATATAAATCTTTTTTCCTTCAAGTGTATCATACCTCAAAAAAAAAAGCTGAAGCCAGCAACTAGCAAAATAACCTGTTATCAGCCCATCTGCCCATAGATAACGCAACCAAAAAGCGAATCCCAATAAGCCCAATTCCTCGTATTAGGAAACGTAAATTCCTTACATAATCGATGAGAACACTTGAAGACTGGCTTTAAATCAAATCTTTGAGTAATTCCTTCAGGCCGGTCTTGACCCAATTACACAGTAGGTTTATTAACTAATACCTATCCTTACCTGTCCTACCTGAATTTATTCCTAGAAAAAGTCTCAAGTGATAATTTAACCTGTTGGGTCCGAGAAATTATTTAGAATAATTAACAGACAAACTCCTGGTGAGACGGAAAAAACCTTTACAGGTAGTTCTTACCTGCACTACCTAAATTGATTCCTAGAAAAAGTCTCAAGTGATAATCTAACCTGTTGGATCCGACTTTTCTCAGTTTGGTTCACCACCTTGAGAATCAATATAAGAACGATATAATTCGATATCATATTCAGTAAGTGTTTTGATCTCAAAGTATTGGTTAGTGTTGTGAGAGTAGGATACAAAGCGACGATGATGAAGAACAGCGAACAAGTAGTGAAGAGAAAAATTGAAGATGCATCATTCGATTTTATTCACCAGGAAGAAACGAGCCCAAAGAAGGCAAAGTTCTTCACGGATATGAATGGTCGTATCTGCAAATTGACCGATTTGCCACTGAGCTCGGTATGTCTTTAGGGATCGTGTGACTTCACAAGCGATTCATGGAAAGAATTCAAGAACACTTGGTGATTCGTCTTGCAGTTTTTTGCAGACGTTGCCGATTTCTGTGGATTTCTGGCAACCTCTGAGCAGTTGTTAGTGAAACATTTATCCTACCATGGATACATCACCAAGCTGACCACCATCGGAGAGAACTTGGTGGAGAAAAACGGATTAACCGGGTGCAGGAAAGCCTGACTTTCCAGTATTCCTTCGAGTTATAAAAGATATGACTGTTATTGGAAAGACTGTTTTACCAACAATCGCGCTAGCATATTCGAGTTCCTCACTCATCTGGCGACACACGTCGAACTTTCTGCTAGGGATCCTATGAATGATAAATTTGAGTGTCGCTGTAAGGAGTGCCAAACAAAGTATCCCTCTCGTGTAAAATTAGCTGAGAAAGTTTGACCTGCCCTACATGTTTTTTTGGTATTTCGAATACCACCATATTCAGCTACCACAGGACTAGACAGCGCAAGACATATTCCGAAGACCTCCATTGGTGTTTGCAGTGTCCGAAGGGGTTCCAGAACAAACGGATGCTAAGTAGTCAAATTCGGCAACATACCAGGAGGAAGCGTTTGACAGATAAACAACAATCGAACATGGAAACCCGTAGTATTGTGCAAAAATATTATTGTCTCTCCATTACATTGTAGCGGGATTACTACAGATGATGATTGTTTGTAATCTTCATTGAAATGATTTTATCATTTCACCAAAAGAATATAATTCTTAAGATATCTTAAATGAGGATTGAATTAGACCCACATAATAGTGCACAGACTGGCAGGTCAGAAAAAAGGTTCTAAAGGACCATTTTACAATGGATTATTGTGTGATGGGCGTAAGATGCAGATGCCGTAGAGGGGTAGATTCGGAATCCCTTGGGAATTGAAATAATTATTAAATTATGTAGGAGGGGAAAAATATCACATAGCTGATCAAATATGTCGATCATAATTTATTATTTTTATTTATTATCGAACTATGGTGGGTGCAATTTATACTAATCTGTATCTATGTTTTTGAATTAATAAATATGTTATCTACTCTCTATGTGGCATTTTTAAATATAAATTTAACCCCTCTACAGGGTGAGTTAATGAAGTTGGGGTCATAGGCTTTCAAAAATTGCAAAATCTCACTTTCCACCTGTCACTATTTCAAAAACAGTTGTTGGTAGGTATAGAATATTAATGAAATATTCAACCTAAAATTCAAATAGGTATGCATAAATACACAGCATGAGTCATTTGGAATAAAAAATCGTTGCTAAGTTCAGCTGGAAGTGACAACAACGTAGTATCAGAAACATTTCCAAAAATTTCAAATCAAATAACCTTTTCTGTTTCTTTCTTCAATAGTTGGAGGTATGGACCACTACGACCTCACAACATACAGCTATTTGTTGTAAACAGTAAAACTGCAATACTGAACAAAATGGTTAAGGTTTTCGCGGCCGAGGGTTTCAGTATAACTACTTCTGTTCGGGTTACTACAGATGATGATTGTTTGTAATCTTCATTGGAATAAATTTCTCATTTCTCCAAAAAAATATGATTTTTGAGATATCTTAAATAAAGATTTAATTAAACCCACACGGTGCACAGACTGACAGACTGGCAGGTCAGAAAAAAGGTTCGAAAGGGTCAGAATGTTTATGAGGAGTTTATTGACCATTTCACAATGGATTTTTGTGTGATGGGCAGTAAGATGCAGATGCGTTAGAGGGGTGGACTCGGAATCCTTTGGGAATTGCAAGTTCAGCTGGAAGTGACAACAACACAGTATCAAAAACATTTCCAAAAATTTCAAATTCAAACCAAATAACTTTTTCTTTTTCTTCAATAGAAAGAGGTATGGACCACTACGACCTCACAACATACACCTCATGAAATTCCAAAAACCGACGGCCTTCAAACCCGAACAGAAGTAGTGATACTGCAATACTGAATTCGAAAAATGTTTTTCCCATTTAGATTGAACACAAATTGAAAACCTACCATATAAAAAAAAGTAATAATATACCTTGGCATGATGATAGACATCTGAAATGGGATTACCAAATATATTTTATAGTGAAAAAACTTCGAATTCTTCTTTTCAAATTTCGACAATTGAAAGGATTTTTAACAATACCACAACTTGAAATTCTATATTTTGCCTTAATACAATACCAAATGAGTTATGGAATATTAGGCTGGGGCGGGGTGTCAAAAATATATAAACATAAACTGGAAATAATACAGAAAATATTTCTGAAAATAATTTACAATAAGGACTGGGAATATTCAACTGAATTATTATTCAAAGAAAGTGAAAAAATGGATATAAATCAATTAAATATTCATAGAATGATGATTTACATTCATAAAAATAAAAAAATATAAATTTTAATGAACATAAATATGAAACTCGAAATAAAACTGTAATTACATCTAAAAAGGAAATTGAAAAGAAAATTGCACAAAGAAACTACAAGTTTATGATACCATATCTTTTTGATAAAATACCACATGAAATCAAAAAAATCAAATCATTATCATCATTTAAACAAAAAAATAAACTATGGATTATCAAGACCTCTCGAATTCATTTTGACACATTTTTGAATAGTTTATAAAATTGGTTTCTTTAAATTGATAATTATCTAGGTATGTAACTTCAAATGTATTGATTGTGAATTGTTATTACCTTCAGTTAACCTCACAACAAGATCTCTTCGTAAGGTTTGTTTTTCAGTTTATTTATAAAAATGTATATTCATAACATTTTCGAATTGTAATTATTATTATCTATTCATGAATAAACTTATATTATTCTTATATTATTATATAATTATTAAATTATAACACTTTCCACCAGACTTTTCTTGATATTGAGTAAAATTAAATTCATTATTTTTACTTCGATACCAAGACTCTTGTGATATACTCTTGGTCTCGAGAAGCCCTAGTTGAAAATACAATCAATTGTTGATACACTCTTAACAACTGAATAAAACAATTGAAATGAGATACTCAAGTCAAAGATCAATGTCGAAGCGATTATTTGTGCTTTTGTCTTCACATGCTGGATGCTGATATATGAAGTGTATCATAGACGTTTGTTTTTTCTATGTTCTGATATATATGACGTATCTCTGATGAGACCACTTGGAGACTGGCTATAAATCAAATCTTCTCTGAACAATTCGTTCAGGCCAGCCTCAACCCAATTACACAGTAGGTTTATTACCTATTACCTATCTTTACCTGCCCTACCTGAATTCATTCCTAAAAAATGTCTCAAGTGATAATCTAACCTGTTGGGTCCGTGAAATTATTTAGAATAATTAACAGACGAACTCCTGTTCAGACCGAAAAAACCTCTGCAGGTAGTTCTTACCTGCACTACCTAAATTGATTCCTAGAAAAAGTAAAAATCTAACCTGTTGGGTCAGACCTTTCTCAGTTTGGTCCGCCCCCTTTTGAATCAATATAAGAGCGATATAATTCGATATTCAATTCAGTTGGTGTTTTGATCTCGAAGTGTTGGTACGTGTGGTGAGAGTGGGATACAAAGCGACGATGATGAACAGCGAACGAGTACTGAAGAGGAAAATTGAAGATGCATCATTCGAAGATATTTACCAGGCAGAAACGATCCCGAAGAAGGCAAAGTTCAACACGGATACGAATGGTCGTATCTGCAAATTGTCCGATTTGCCACTGATCTTGGTATGTCTTTGGGGATCGTGTGACTTCACAAGCGATTCATGGAAAGAATTCAACAAACACTTGGTGACTCGTCATGCAGTTGTCTGCAGACGTTGCCGATGGAAAGAGTGTGGATTTGTGGCAACCTCTGAGCAGTTGTTGGTGCAACATTTATCGTACCATGGATACATCACCAAGCTGGCCGCCATCGGAGAGAACTTGGTGGAGAAAAACGGATTGACCGGGTGCAGGAAAGATAGACTTTCCGGTATTCATTCGAGTTATGTAAGATACGAGTGTTATTGGAAAGACTGTTCTACCAATAATTGCGCTAGCATATTCGATTTCCTCACTCATCTGGCGACACACGTCAAACTTTCTGTTAGGGATCCCGTGCATAATAAATTTGAGTGTCGCTGGAAGAAGTGCCAAACGAAGTATAACTCTCGTGTAAAATTAGCTGATCATATGCGGACTCATTCCGGAGAGAAAGTATTGGCCTGCCCTATATGTTTTACTGGTTTCTCGAATACGACCAAATTCAGCGATCACAGGACTAGACAGCGCGAGACGAATGCCGAAGACAAACTCCATTGGTGTTTGCAGTGTCTGAAGGGGTTCCAGAACCAACGGCTTCTAAGTTGTCATGTTCGGAATCATCCTATAAAGAAGCCATCGACATACAACATGGAAACCTATAGTACTGTGCAAAAATATGATCTCAAATACACTGTAGTGGGAGTACTATAAAGGATGATTGTTTGTAACCTTCATTGCTGTTTTTCGATGAATTACTGAAGTAATAAAGTTTTAGTTTAATTTCTACAACTTTTTTCATTTATTTGACTCAACTTGATACTTTTACTTCTACTACCAATGGTTCCAATCTCATGGTTTAGTAGCGGTATATATTACCAAGTTACCGCATTACCCGATATTTTTCTTTGCGGCATTATTGGCAACTAGGGCCAAGTGATTCACTTGGTAATTTATGGAAATGTGTTAAAAATATCTGCCATGAACATAAAACCACTGAAGAAATAAAATCTATGAAATTGAGTGATGATACAATAACAGACAACAAAAAGATTATTTCAGACCATCTCATCAATTATTACTCGGGAGTAGCACAAAAAATGATTGAAAATATTCGATCTAAAAATATCCCCACATTTGAAACACACCAAACATTAGAAATATTTTATCTAGAAGACACGACCACGACTGAAATAGAACAAATAATAAAATCGTTGAAATTGAAAAAATCTCCTGGTATTGACAAAATCACTTCAGAAGTTTTAATATTCTTATCAAAAACAATATCAGAACCATTGACTCATTTCATCATGAATTCAGGAGAAATTCCAAAATCTTTCAAAGTTGGCATTATCAAACCCATATATAAATGTGGTGATAAATTAGAAGCTTAAAATTACAGGCCTATTTCATTAATATCAAGTTTAGCTAAAGTTTTTGAGAAAATTTTGAAATATAGCATGGAACTTTTTTTGGAAAAGAATCATCTGATTTCAGAAAAACAATTTGGATTTTAAAAAAAATTCCACTCAGGATGCCATTTGTCATTTAACTAATAATATTTATCAATATTCAGTTTTGGCTATTTTTTTGGACCTAGCTAAAGCTTTTGATACGGTTGAGCATAACCGACTATTAGTAAAATTGGCAAATATTGGATTTCGTGGCAAGGTTCATAAGCTCCTCAAAAATTATTTAGAAAATAGAATTCAATATGTTGAAATTGATGAAGCTAGAAGTGAAGAGAAAATATTTCAATTCGGTGTACCGCAGGGAACCGTTTTAGGGCCACTTCTATTTAATATTTATCTCAACGATCTTTTTAATATTGACACTGTAGGTGAAATTCATAGTTTCGCAGATGATACTGTCATATTATATGGGGAAAAAAACTGGAATGAATTACAAAGCAAAACTACATTAGATTTCGAGAAGATTAAAAATTGGTTTGATTATAACTTACAGTAAATTTTGAGAATACAAAATATGTCCCATTCTCATTTTATAATATTTCCCCACTGGACTTAGGACCACTAATACTTCATGATAATACTAGCATTGAAAAAACTGATAGTATCAAGTACTTAGGAGTTCAGTATCAAAATTCATGTATCTCAAAACATTTATGAGCGTAAAAACCCTTAACATTCTTTATTTTTCATTAATACAGTCCCAATTGAATTATGGGATTCTGACTTGGGGAGGGGTCATGAAATCCCACATAAGAAATCTTGAAGTTCTTCAGAAACGGTTTTTGAAAATAATATATAATAAGTCTTATTTGTATCCAAGTGAAAATCTGTACATAGAAACACATAAAATGGACATAGGACAATTATTCGGATATAACATCATGATTTATATCCATAAACACAAATTGAATATAAATTTCAATTATCATATTTATAATTCAAGGAATAAAAATAATATCACATTGAAAAATAGAGTTAAAACAACAACGTCTCAGAAAATTTTTAAATATTTATTGCCATTCTACTATGATTTGATTCCATATCATATAAAAATGATCAAGTCATTATTATCTTTCAAACAACAGATTAAAAAATGGATTCAAGAATCACGTCGAAATTTATTTCATGAAATCTCTCACTTCAATTAAGAAAATTAGTTAATTTTTCAATATTATTTTGTTGAATTCTACAAATTTATCAAATATATTATACATAAATGTAATTCCTATCTCCCGCAACAAGTTTTTAACTTCGCGAGTATAATTGAATTGTTTATTCACCTTTTTACAAATTGATGTATATGCTCTTATTTATGAATTTTGAATAAACTTTATTATTATTATTATTAGTATCCAAGCAAAATATTTCTGTAACTAAACCAGTTATAACTGAGTACATTGTATGCCAAATAATAGATATTACACTATTAACAATTTATATAAATGCTACCCTCCACATTTTTATTGAAGTTGTTGACGATAGAGATTGTAGATTGAGCGAGTCTTTCACCTTTTTGCGGTCAAGCAACATTAATCATGATTTGGGTGGGTGACCTATCTCACATTGACTGATTTTCACTCTTCACAAAATTCACACTTTAAAAGGTGAAACCTCGGTAATCCTCGCTCTACTGTTTCTACCCTGAGTTAACGCGACTTCGCCTTTTTGCCACGTGACATTGTTGGCCACCAGAGCAACGTTCTAACACAATATTATTCTCTAGCTAGACCGTAGGAAGGTGAAATTCAATCAACTCCTACGCTATTGAGAACCCATATAACCGGTTTGACTTGCGGTTAGTCGATAACTCATTAGGAAGTTATTCATCGTAGGAGAAGAAAATTGTTGAGAAATTTATCAGAATTATCGGGGGTTATATCCCGAGTGCACCAAGTTTATTCGGTTAAAATGTGCGCTGCACTTCCATGATTCTCGAAATTTTGCTTAGCAAATGACTTGAGTGTATGATAATTTGATAAAATCCCGAGACCGCAGGTCGAGGGATTTTATTTTAAATTATTATACACGAAAGCATTTGCTTGAAAGCAAAATTTTGAAAATCATGGAAATGCACGCATTTTGGTCGATTGAACTTGGTGAAGGAGGGATATATGTTTAGATTATTTCCAGAAAACATGTAAACTCAGGAAACATCAAAATCGAACACAGGAACAATATAGTACCAGAGATAGTACCTGAAAAATGATCCAAACGCCCGGTTTATTTCGAACATTTTAATCGGTCAAAAGGTCTAGTGCATTTAATCGCTGTAAAACTCTGTAAAAGCAGTCTAGCCTTCAACTGTTTCATCGTTTATTCGCATTGAGGGAAATAATCAGTTATAACAGACTGATTCCACACCGGACCAAAAACTTTAGGTATATAAACAGCTGATCTCAGTCTCCTCCCAGGCGCGTATACAGCTCAAGTTTATAGGGGGGGGGGGTTTCACTGAGAAAATTATGCGTTTCCACCATTTTCGATAAAAGTAAACTCCAGACTTTAGAGATAACTAACATTTGCCTTGTCAACGTAAGTAAAAAAAAACCGTTATAATGGTATTCGTTCATGAATTTATCATACATATATCAATATGAGTAGAATGAAAAATATATACTTATTGAACACAAGATAATGCAACAGAAATTAAATAATAAATTTAAATTTCGGTTTTTCTCATCAGCATAACTATCTATCAATGCATCAGCTTCTATCGGTAAGTCCCAGGGATGAATGTTTTATAGTGCTAGACCCATTAACCGATCCTGAGACATTGTGTCAGACCAGGTCGAAGCCAATAGCATGCATTTTTTAATGAGAGGCATAATGTTAGAATCTCACTTTTTGAGTGCGGTATCTATCGAAGTGGAAACACACGAACTGTTGGTGATAATCAATTTCTCCCGAAATACTAGACTATATAATCTGAGATATTCTATAATTTTGATAATAATTCTTAATTTAATTACTGGATTCTGCGATCTTACAGGGTTACAGGAAGTGAAGGTGAAATAAATTTTTGATTGATTTTTCATTCATTTATTATATTTTTTGATATTTCCCTATATTCTTCAATATATATTATACTTTGTTATGTGACTGACTGATCATGGGGGGGGGCTATTACCCCCTTTACCCCCTTTGTATACGCGCCTGTCTCCTCCTGAAGATGCTAACCTTGTTAGCGAAACGCGCGCCGACTGCAAAAATATCAGTTTGGAGTTAGGGTAATTGATTTCTAGAAAAAGTTCAAACTTATTCTACTTATAACTATGCTAATTGGAGGTCGTAGAACTGTCTTTATCTATCTACTAATATTCAAACAATATATTTCTCTTTTCTCCTCCCAAAAGTGGCAAACACATCACCCCATTCCCTCGGTCCCCCCTCGGTCTATGTGATGGATCACGCAGAAACCTTATGATAGCCTTGATATCCCAATTTTTTTGTTTGTTCAATTTATACAATTGAAACAAAAAAACTACATCAGGACAAGAAATACAGAGTGTTATTAAAGTACGTGGACACACCCAAAGGGGTGGTTTTTGAGTAATTTTAAGGCGAAAATTTTATATACCTACTAGCTGACCCGGCCACGCGTTGCTGTGGCTAAAGTTTTTGTTATATTACAATATAGTAAACAATCTAAGAGGAACAATAAGAGAACATCAGTCACGGGGTCCACTATGCTTTTTCACACAGATGGTATTTGTAGAAAAATATGGTGATCTCCTTATTTGACTTCCTTTAGTACAATGAAATTATTTACGAACAAAGACGAAAATGTTGATGTTGGTATACAAATTCACTGGATTGAGATTTGAAGGGGAAGTACGTTGAACACAATTAATTAAAATGTTCTTACACTTGATATTAAGCAGAAATCAATAGGTACAAAATAAAAATTTATCAGATTTATTATTTCCATTTAATTTTATAACAAATATAAGTATACTACAGTATAATACAGTAAATAACATGTGACGCTTAAATTCATGAATGAGGTAGGCAAGGCAGACAGTCTTAAACTTTTAAACATTAATATCTATTTTTTTGAATTATAAATACTGTCAATTTCAATTCAATTTAACACCAATCGGTGCACAATGTTTTTGGTTAACCTGTCTTTAGCTAACACAAATAGATTCGACGGTTTCCCAACACGTGAACACGCAACATATAGTTGCCCATGAGAAAAACATGGATTTTCCAAATCTAAATCATTTGTGGTTGTGCATGACCTTCTGCTGTCCTGATTCTTTGAGCTGGATTTCTTGATTCAATTTGTTCTGCCAACTGATGGGCTCAGCAGCGCCATCTATTGATTACTTACTCAACCCAGTCGAAAGGTATCGACATCTTGATTCAATTTGTTCTGCCAACTGATGGGCTCAGCAGCGCCATCTATTGATTACTTACTCAACCCAGTCGAAAGGTATCGACATCTGTTAGAATCATTTGGAGTTAACAGATAATTGTGACTGTCAAATAATAACAGACAAATAATTAGCAATAAATTAAAATTGCGACTATAATTTGAGATTTAAACTATCCTATCTCTCAAGTTGGATCGAACTGCACATGGTGTGCGAATTTTATTATAATCGGTTAAGTGGTTTAGGAGTCCATTGAGGTCAAACTTTGTGACACGAGATTTATATATATAAAGATATGTCCGACAATGCTTCGTTTCAAAGATACAGATTGTAAACAATTTCTTTCAAAAATGTTGACATCCTGTATCTTGAAAACAAAGCATTACCGGACCAATGTTTATGTGAACTTTTCGTCCTAGATTTACTCAAAGAATCACCCCCTTAAGTTTGGCCACGTACCTAAATATAAACCCTGTTTAACAAAATCTCAATGTAAAAATGACCATAGAGTAACAAATTTGAAAAAAAAAATTTTGGAAAATATTTAAATGTAAGTTACCAAAAACTGCTTCAACAACATACACAATATACCTAACTATAATAAATAAAATGTCATATGACTTTCTTAAAAAATTCTCATACGGATGAGTACGGTTCGATGGCACAGAGCATGTCAAATACCTTTTTTTAAAGTATACTTTGTAAGCAGTTGTTTCTTAAAATCTGATTTTACCTTCGTATATTATCCATGGCCGTGTTAATCATTTTCAAATTTTGATTTGTTATCAAATACAAACATGACACAAGCGTGTACATGAACAGCATATTTGGTTAGCATGTGAGCAATCTCTGACTTTGTATATATTTCTACGCGAAGATTGGAACCTTGGTTTGTATGGGACAGATCAAGGGTGTACATTATACGAGCTTTTTCGATGCATTCGAGAGTCTACAAATGGTCAAATGAAAAAATAGTATGACTGGTAAACGAATAAACGATGAGATTGGAAACTTTGGTGTAAAAGTTGAAACTTTCAGGAGAAGAAATCTATACTAAATCTGAAGACTAGGGTTAGCTGTTCATATATCTAAAGTTCCCCGGTCCGATATGGACTTTATTCCAATTAATTTCTCGATAATGAACTAGTGCAGTCCCTACCTGCAACGTTTGTTGGTCCGTCATCTGTTATTTTTGATTAAAGACACTTTATTATTATTATTATTATTATTCTGATTACTTCCTCAACAATAAATTGAAAATCGGGCTGAAAGGGATAGGTCTCTTGTCACCATTCATGCTGTTTTTATATTTTGCTATTTCTAGACTTTTTTTTCAAGTACGACAATGAAAAGAGAGTGATCAGGTACGTACCTGAAGTGAACCGTTTCAACCCAGAGATAGTTGATAAGATGATTAGAAAATGTAAATGTAGTGAGCCAACGAGCTAATAAAACCCGTTTCAAGAAGAATTTTGCACACGTAAAATACGGAAATGTAGAAAAATCCTGTGTCGCCCGACACGCTTTAGACGATGACCACAAAATTGGTGGAAGCAATCTTAAACTGATCAAGCATGTGCATGACACAAGACTAGATGCATGTGGGAGTCTAGAAATAGCAAAATGTAAAAACATCATGAATGGTGATAAGGGACCTATCCCTTTCAGCCCGCTTTTCAATTCATTGTTCAGGAAGTAATCAGAATAAACAATAATAACAGATGAGGGACCAACAAACTTTGCAGGTAGTGACTGCACTAGTTCATCATCGGGAAATTATTTAGAATGATTAGCAGTAACAAACGAAGTCCATATCGGACCGGAAAACTTTAGGTCCCGAAATACTAGACTATATAACCTGAGATATTCTATAATTTTGATAATAATTTTTAATTTGATTACTGGATTCTTCGATCTTACAGGGTTATAGGAAGTAAAGGTGAAATACATTTTTGATTGATTTTTCATTCATTTATTACATTTCTTGATATATCCCTATATTTTTCAATATATATTATAATATGTTATGTGACTGACTGATTATGGGGGGTTATTACCCCCCTTTACCCCTCTTTGTATACACTCCTGACTCCTCTTGAAGATGCTAACCTTGTTAGCGAAACGCACGTCGAGTGCAAAAATATGTTTGGTGTTAAGGTAATTTTTCTCTAGGAAAAGTTTTAAAGAAGTGTATCTTTCAAAAATGGGAACATATCATAGTTATTTATGGCTCTATATATTCTTTTAGTGAAATAACAATTATTTATGTCATTTTAATTTTTTTTCATTAAAATTGCTATATTCTTCATATTTTAATGGAATTGGTTATATTAAATTTTATATTAATGAAGTGCTTATCCCCTTTTTGTATATTCGAGAAAATACGCAAACACGGTCTCCTTAATTGTAATTGTACAATGTACATACATTACCATAGGGCAGTTCAAAAGAGCCCAAAATGGTGGCGACAGAATTTCAGGTAGCTTAGGCTCCAGGCTCCTACTGGATTTCCAAGAAGCCAAAAAAGTCCGCAATCGGCGATAAATATCCCAATCTGGCAACCCTGTGCGACAGGAAGACGTCAGCAGCATCAGCAGTAATGTTTGAATTAATGTTATGGTGATAATATTTTAGGTAAATAAAATCATACTTGAATATTGTTTTCCAAGAAGAATCTCTGCTCTCCAGGAACATATGTGCCTTCTAAGAGATTCTTCCCAGAAGCAGGTCAACTGACCAATTTGTGAAGAAGCCGTTTGTCGTCAAAGAATTTGAACATGTAATCATGTGTAGTATACATGTATTTTTCAAATTCGTATAATAGTTATTAGTTGAAAGCGTATCTGTCTAGCTGTGATTTCTGATTATATTTTAATTATATTTCTTTATATCATATTTATATTATATTTCAGTTCATCATTTGTTTTTTCCAAATCAATTTGGAACTCCAGTACGACCTGGGCTTGTTGCCGACATCTGAGTTTAATCAACTTTCGGAATGTGATTTTTCCTTCGAGCACCGTTTCGGAGATTTCAAATCGAAACCATTTTCAAGGTTGCACATTCAAATTGCTGTAGCTCCATCGTGGAGAATTTTTCGATATATTGGGCCTTCATCTCGGGCTCACCTTTAAATGGCTATAACCCCCTGAGGGACCATTTCTGGGCATATGTAAAGATAAGAAACCTAAAATAGACCATGTTGAAGTGAATGGAAATAACTGATCCGACGAAGATTTGCGATAGTTTCAATAACTACTTTGTAGAAATTGGCCCAAAATTATCATCTAAAATAATCAGCACTCATCAAATAAGAAGAACGAATAATTTGAAATCCATATTCCTCAATCCCATCTCTTGTGAAGAAATAGAGGAAATCATCGATGATCTCAGTACGAAGAAAGCGCTTGGATTCGACAGAATTAGTGCCAAAATTTTAAAATAAGTTAAATCAGAAGTGTCACCATTACTCGAAATATTAATTAATATTTCTTTCGACTACGGTAAAATGCCAAATAAATTGAAAGTTGCTAAAGTAACACCTGTTTTCAAAAACGGAAAAAAAGATAATATCAGTAATTACAGGCCAATATCTGTTTTACCAGTCATATCCAGAATATTTGAAAGAGCAATGTATACTAGATTATTGAACTTCCTCGAATCTATCAACTTCTTCCACCCAAATCAATACGGCTTTCGGAGATCTAGTGATACAGACTGTGCAGCATTGGATATGATTTCTAATATCCAATTAGAATTAGATGAAAAAAATAAATGTGGACTTCTATCGCTAGATCTCTGTAAAGCCTTCGACACTGTTGATCATGAAATCTTGTTGACTAAATTATTCTATATAGGTATCAGAGGTAATACATTTTTATGGTTACAAAATCATTTAAATGATAGGAAATAATTTGTATCTTTGGAAAACTGTGAGAGTTCATTGGAAAACATTGTTTGTGGAGTCCCACAAGGATCCATACTAGGACCTCTACTGTTTCTAATATATATTAATTCAATTTCAGAATTGAACATCACTGGAAAGTTGGTATTATTTGCTGATGATACAACTTCAATATATTTCAATGAAGATTTGCAAGTGATCCAATGTCAAATGGAAAATGATTTGAAACAAATATTTATTTGGCTCAATGTTCATAAACTTACTTGAAATTTCGAAAAATCATCTTCCTTGTTCATTGATGAAAAACCAATTTTATCACAATCGAAATTTTTATTGCTAGGACAACAAAAAATTAACAGGTCATATAATATAAAATTTTTAGGTCTGAATATTGATGAAAATATTTCGTGGGATATTCATATTGATCTGATCCAAAAAAAATATCACCAGTCATTGGAATTTTGTACAAGATAAGGAGCTATATACCTTTGAAATATCTAAAATTAATTTATTTTTCACTAATTAATTCAAAATTACAATATTTAATCAGCATATGGGGTACTGCGTCGAATACCATTCTGAAACAAACCACTGTAGTCTTTACAGAATAAAGCAATTAAATGCATTTTTCATTTGGCTTATTTGGAACCAACAAGGAATATTTATAAACCAAATCGTCTCCTCGACATCGATTCTATTTATAAACTGAAAATATGTACTATTTTGCATTCTATTGTGACTGATAAGAAACATTCTATTATGAAATTTTTTAAATCTAACAGTTTACATAACCACAAAACGAGGCAGTTCAATAATTTGTTAACAAAAAATCTCAAGACGGAATTTTCCAGAAAATCTATTTTCTATAATGGTGTTATCACATATAATGGATCACCCACTGGAATAAAATGTTTTTCTCAAATGAACAAATTCAAATTTGCTATGAAGCGTTATTCGTTAGAATAATTTTTTATTGAAAAAATTATTATTTTTTTTTTATTTTCGAGTAATAAACAATTCTGATTGAGCTTTTTAATGAATGTATTATATAAATATTCCCTATTTATAAACTGTAGTTTCTTGGGAATAAATAACTGTTATTATTATTATGTTCGTGTGTGAACTTTCTCAACTATTCCTACAGTTAAAATGTATCTATGTTATTTCAGCACACCCTCTATACAGATATACAATGCTTGAAGCGCATGACGTATGTTTTCAATTTTTAGCGGACCTTTGCCACACTTAACATGATTATAGGCGACAAATTCTTGATGAAGGTGGTACAACTAACGTTGTGTGAATTTTTTCACTATAAACTTCCCTCGATCATTGCTTCATAGATAACTTGTTCCTGAATTTTGAAATATAAGCTCATCATAAAAAAATACACAGACATTGAAAAAACCTATCACTACCAAAAATGATTACACGGGCTCTTGGTCTATAAAGAAGCAAGTGGCGTTCATTAAATCATCTCCGGTTTGCTTTTGAGTGAACTGCAAATGCATCCAGTCGCCGAAAACGCTCTCTGGGCCGAACCGTCAGGATATATTTATACGCGAAACTCATCGAAAGTTTTAGCGCCAAGTTTCAAATTTGGTGGATGCGCGGATCCGCACTCTGAAGGTGCGGGATCAAGCAGATTGATTAAATTAGCGGGATCCCATTTTGCAGGACTGCAATCCCTACCGACCGACTGACATATTTCATATTTTTTATTATCATGTCGAATTATGATCTGCCCACATTGATAGGTGAAGTCAAGCCAACTTTTCGTGGACCCAAACTTGCGAATTGTGAACCCCCATTTTTTGGTCATGCCAATGTAGACCACCTGGACCACTTTGGCATTCAGTGCTTTAGTAGAATATTTGAATAGAGCCATGGCAAGTAATTAGATTCTGGTAAAAGGGCCGGCCGACTTTGCACATCAATATAAAGAGGAAGAAGTTCGATATCCGCTACAGTTTGTATTCTGATCTTGAAGTGTTAGTTTGTGTTCTGAAAGTGAAATAACCAATCGACGATGAAGAACAGCGAACGCGTAGTGAAAAGGGAGATCGAAGACGCACCATTCGAAAGCGTAGTGAAAAGGGAGTTCGAAGAAGCACCATTCGGAAACGTGGTGAAAAAAGAGTTTGAAAATGCACCATTCGAAATCGTGGTGAAGAGAGAGTTTGAAGATGCATCATTCGAACGCGTGGTGAAGAGAGAGTTTGAAGATGCATCATTCGAACGCGTAGTGAAAAGGGAGTTCGAAGATGTACCATTCGAACGCGTGGTGAAAAGGGAGCTTGAGGATGCAACATCAGTTGATATTGCTCTAGCGGAAGCAAGACCGAAGAAGGCGAAGTTCGACACTGATAAGAATGGTCGTCTCCTCAAATTGGCCGATGTGCCACTGAACTTGGTATGTCTTTGGGAATCGTGCGACTTCACAAGCGATTCATGGAAAAAACTCAACGAACACTTGATGGTCCGTCACGCACTAGACTGCAAAGATTGCCGATGGGAAGATTGCGGATTTGTGGCAACCTCTGAGCAGTTGTTTGCGCAACATTTATCCTACCACGGATACATCACCAAGCTGGCAGCCATCGGGAAGAACTTGGTGGAGAAAAACGGATTGACCGAGTGCAGGAAAGCCAGAGTTTCCAGTATTCCTTTGACTTATGTGAGATACGAGTGTTATTGGAAAGACTGTCCTACCAATGATTGCGCTAGCATATACGAGTTCCTCACCCATCTGGCGGAACACGCCAAACTTTCTCTTAAAGATTCCGAGCATAATAAATTCGAGTGTCGTTGGAGGGAGTGCCAAACGAAGTATCCCTCCAGAGTAAAATTGGCGGAACATATGAGGACTCATTCCGGGGAGAAAGTGTTGGCCTGCCCTACATGTTTCACTGGTTTCTCGAATACCACGAAATTCAGCGACCACAGGACTAGACAGCGCGAGACAAATGCCGAAGACAAACTCCATTGGTGTTTGCAGTGTCCGAAGGGGTTCCAGAACAAACGGATGCTGAGTAATCACGTTCGGACGCATGCCTTATCGAAGCGGTCACGAGACGACCAACAGACCGAGGACGTTTTAAGAACTACGACTACGCAAGGAGATCAAACGAAAGACGGTAACGGTGCTCTGTCCGTGGGTTGTCCTGAAAGTGAAGCGAAAGTTTCGGACACTGATTTCACCATTATGGATGAGGCCGTGGGGGATTGTGCTTTCGAGTCAGTGCTTCACACGTCGATTACGGGTGTGTACTTGCCCAAGAGGTCGGACCAACAGTATAATAAAGTATTAAAATGCTGAGCATCATTTTGTTTATTTTTTTAAGATTGTTGTGAATAAATTGAATTACGGAAATACCAGGGTGAGCCTCATGAGATTTTGTGGCCGATTCCAATGGGTAGGAGATCTTGAAGATGAACGTACGTGTATGCACTTCAACAACTATTCCACGTCATCGATGAAGATACTAAAACAAAGCAATGCTACTATCCATGGAAATGCTTCGGAACATTTGCATCGAATTTCAAATTTTTCGCCTGTTACTATTTGGCGTACAGTTGGCAACACTTTTTATGTTGCCACACTTTATTCGAAAGGTGTTATTCATTATTTGACAATTTTCCTTCAAACGAATCTCGAATGCGTAAAAGTGCCAAAAGGCTAACAAATATCACAGTAATGGATACAGGTGTTATTTGTTAAATTTTTTATATTATATATGAATGCGGTACCTATTTGAATTTCATGAAAACCTCGATTTCTCGACTCTAGGTAGTCAAAATATGTGATTTCAATCTCTAAAAGAGCCTATAACTCCTATCAGAAAAACTGCACTGGAAAGAATTCATTCATATCAAATTCCATAATATTATCAATTATAAACACGTATCTATCAAAAATATTATAATAATTTTTTGAGTTTATTCCTTTTATAATCAATTCATCACTGATTATTCTCTTATATTCCATAGTTCTACGATATTTCGGCTAAAGTGTACTTCCAAATTCAACCAAGCCCCTGATGATGTGCAACAGTTTTTGAGTTGTATAAATTATATACATTTCTTCTATATTATGAAACCAGGACTATGTTATGACACAAATGACTAGACGATACATTGTAAATTTAATTTTTATACTGAATTCCTCGAGTCGATTTGATATCTCTTTGGTTTGCTCTTATTTTCCAATTCATCATTCTCCAGTTTCCAGAACGCTTTTTGTTTATTATCCGATGTGAGAGGTCTGTGTATAAAAGTACTGCTTTCCTGTGGTGATTTTTGCAGTTAAAGTTTTTCTTGGATGAAACCACTAAGTGGGAGCCTAAATTGAAGATATTCGAAAACATTATCAGTTTGTACTTGCCCATGAGCTTGGAGCACAAACGACTAGATGATACATTGTAAATTTATTTTCATACTGGATCTGAATTCCGAAAATACAAAATGTCGGTCATGTCAGATTTTGAGGATGGGTGGTAGTTCTTGAAAGCGATTTTACAGCTCATACAGCCCTTCTGGCAGTTAACTTCTTTTCCAGTTGCGTAGTGGTAGTACAGATCATGAAAACAGCATAAACACCTTCTAACAGACGTTTTTCTACTCCCAGTTTTTCAAACCTTTCATTACGTATTTGACAGCTGTTAGGTTATGGTTCATTCAGAACATTTGATCTGTATCATTGGGGTACATTTTTTTTGCAAAAAAGTATTGATCGACTTTCATTTTACAAATGCCCAGTCTGCAAGATTTTTCTGCGATGTGTTTTTCAAATGAAATAAGATCAAAGTCGTCTGAGAATTATATAAAACGCAAGTCTTTGAATTCAAAAATTGGAACAGATTTGCAGACCTGTGAAGAAGTAACACTATCGATGACATTGACGATTTATATTTGATTGAATTTCTCGAAATAGTGATTTCCTTTTTTCTACTCCCACCATT
This sequence comes from Zygogramma bicolorata, assembly GCA_032362365.1. Lineage (NCBI taxonomy): Eukaryota > Metazoa > Arthropoda > Insecta > Coleoptera > Chrysomelidae > Zygogramma > Zygogramma bicolorata. The sequence continues at coordinate 416,787 of JAVJAQ010003051.1, read as the reverse complement.
TTGATCCGTTTATCATGTATTTGGCATCTGTTAGGTAATGGCTCATTTAGAATACACAAGTATTTTAAATTAATGGCGACCGCTGTCGGTAGTTATTTTGTAGAGTGATGGGATATGTAACATTCAGGGCTGGTACTTCACGACCTGATTAACAGTCCGTTAAAAAAATCGGTGCTGAGAATAAACACCACATACTTTCAATTGCTAGAGTGAAGGCACAGTATAAGCATCGATTATTTTAACCGATTGTTAATCAGGTCGTAAAGTATCAACCCTTAACCTGATGAATTTGATCTCATGACTACATTCGATGGCCTGAAAACCAAATTCAGCTAATTTTCCTTTTGAATTCTTTGTAAAACTGAATTAAAAATGATATTTTTATTGAATTTATTGTTTAACAATGTGTGGATGGGTACTGTACCTAGTTATATTCATGAAGCAAGCAATTGTTTTACCTACTTGCTGTCATCCAGTGGCTCGTTGATCATTGAAAATGAGGGATAACGAAGAAATTTCTGCCTCTCCAGCAGAAATTATCACAAAAACATGGTGGGAGTAAAAAAAGTACAGATACTCGCCTTTTTTTTTCAATATATAGATTCACACGAAAGGGGCCGTTCATAAAATACGTTCGCATACAAGGGGGGGGGAGGGGTCTGGCTGAGTGTGACAAGATGTGACAAGGGGGGACGGGGGGTATACGGCAACGTGACGTTCGCCGTTTATTATTTTTTGACATGAGTGCTAGAAGCCAGCGTGACCACTTTTGGTAGAAATCTACTTCTTTAGTAGATTTCTGACGAAAATTGAAAAATTTTGGTATGAAAGATATCTTCAGTAGATTTTGTTAGAAATCTACATGTGCGACATCTTCTAACGAATTCCTGAACTCGTCAGATTTTTTAATCAAATCTATAGTGACTCCATCTTTGCGGATGAATTTTCAATTGAGAATTCGAATTATTCTTGTTACACACTGTATTTCACTATACAAATGAAACAGAATGAAGCGATTTTTTACTGTTTCGTTGTGTTAATGAACATTGAATCTTCTGATTATGTAAAATATATATATTATTTGTGGCCATCCATATTGAAATTGTTTATAAATATCTTGAAACCAAAGGCCAACCAACATATAATATTATTTATTATTTATATGTTCGTTATGAAAGATATTTATTAATTTATTTAAATTTTATTATAATAACTAATTAAATATTTTTAATTTTCAGAATTTGTGTACTATCATTTAGAATTCATCATACTCAGCAGGGGCGGGGGTCTTAGTTTTTGTGACGAAATATTTCTAGGGGGGTCACAAAAAGTGTGACACAGCGTGACAATGGGGGGGGAGGGGGTCAAAAAAAGCTGATTTTAGTGTGACGTATTTTATGAACGGCCCCAAAGGGAAGCTGTAATGCTCAAAGAACACCGCGTGAATCAAGGGACAGGAGATACGAATTAACATTCACTTTGAATTTCTGAAGTTTGTAAGCTTCAGAAAAAAACTCTTTTGGCAAGAAGTTCCAAAGCTCAACTGTTCTATTGAAAAAAGATCCCTTAGCAAGAGAGGTTCGACAGGTTTCCAAATTCACAACAAAGGGGTGGGAATTCTATACTCGTCGAGTCATCCGTGTAGATATTGCCAAGGGTGGAACGATTGATAACAATTCGGAAGAGCATCGACCGTGAAAGTACCTATAGAAGAGAGACAAGTCTCCGACCCTTCTACGATGTTCCAATGAAGTGAGCGAAGAATCACCAACAAGACGAATTGCCTTTCTCTGAATAGAATCGAGAAGCCTCCATGAATGTTTTGGTGCCGAACTCCACACATGAGAACTGTATTCCATGACAGGTCGTACCTGAGCCTTGTAAGATCATTAGAAGCGGACGAGGAGTGAAGTATTTATTCGCACGAAATATAAATCCAAGTTTCTGGGAAGCACTTTTAGGCTGGTGGTCCACACGACGGTAACGGCACGATTTGCCGCGCGCGGTAAATCGTACGCGATATCGCGTACACAACTGTTTCGTACAATTAAATGCGCTGTTCGCCCACTGGTTGAAAAATGCCGTGACGATATTTAATACCGTCACGGCAGGAAGTTACCGCAAACACTTGCGATATGGCGGTCAGAAATCGCGCGAATTCGTATCGCATGACTTCTGAACGCCAATAGGATTTAATGAGTTCTAGCCCACAGGACGACATCGACGATATTTTTAATAAGTGCTGTGTTGTCTTTCTGCGTGCATGCATTGAAATACAGGTACCCATGTCAACGAAGAGAAAATTTACCTTCGAAATAATCGATTTAATTGACAAATAATAATAAAGGGAAATATAAACCAGAAGAACATATTATTGAATTGGCTGTAGGAAGGGCCCAGACATATTATAGACTCTTTTAATCGGTAGATAAATAATCAAACGTGTCTGTGCTGATGCGAAAATAATTAAAGAACTTCCCACGATTTTCTCTCAGCTTTTCGAATAATGTATAAAACGCCTCATCTGCATATCTAACTCTCAAAAATGGATGGCCTTTGAATCTTGATAGCTCGATTTCTTCGGCGCCTACGTAAAACAATAGCTAACAAAATTACTTTTCTTCGATCCATCCCTTCGAAGCTCACAGCAACAACTGGCTAAAATCAATTTGGCAACATGCACTATTTAATTCAAATGAGTTTCGTACGATATACCGTGTTGTGGGCGAGAACACAGCAGATGCGGCGCGATATATCGCGCGCGGCAAATCGTGCCGTTACCGTCGTGTGGGCCACCAGCCTTAAGCTGGATTTATAAACTTGCAGTTCATCGTTGGCTTTGGCGTTCGCGTTGGCGTTCCCAATTATGAGCACAGAAACCCGTAAGATCATTTATATCTACCGTCGGTGTTGCCGTTCGCTGTTGGGCTGTCGTTCGACTTGGATAAACTTTAACTTTTGCCGTCGGTGGCTCGTAGCACAGTTCGTAGCAAGTCTGAAGAGCCAATCAAAACGACTTTCAGCTGTCAGGTGGTTCACGTCATATGTAAAATTTTCTAGAAAGCTCAAAAACAAAAGGTGCTGCTCGTCTTTTCGGGATTACAGACCACCTTCAATAGAAATAAAAAATCCATAAAGAAGTGTAAACAAACAAAACTCGCAGTGACAACTCACTGTCAATTCACATGACACATTATATTGAGGTTATGATAATTTTCGTAACGGCCAACGACAAGTTTATAAATGGTGAATTTCGTTGCCAAGAATTGCTGACGACGGACGCCAGCGCGAACGCCAAAGCCAACGACGAACTGCATGTTTATAAATCCAGCTTTAGCGATCGATCTCACATGGTTTTCCATGGGAGATTATCACTGATTGTAATTCCTAGCATCGAGATTTTGTAGGAATAGTTACTCCTGACATCTGAATACTAGAATATGATAGATCGGCTTTTCTTGAGAAGAGACATTCCTGGGTTTTCGTAGCACTAAACTACACCAAGTTCATGTTACCCCATTCTATTATTTGAACCAAGTCGTAAATTCGATTGACGTAAATGTTTCTCTGAGTTTTTGTGTCTCGAGCTGGTATGGGAATTCTGGAAGAGAATCTGGTTTGAGGAGTACTGTCGTCCGCAAAACTATGTATTGAACAAGATGTTTTATCGAGCAAATCATTGATATGAAGCAGAAACAAAGTGGGCGCCAATTTTCACTCGTGCGTAATAGACTACTTATCCTCCTTGTTACGTAATATACTATTCTGTCCCGGACCATAATTTACAGCGAAAGCTACGCTCATCATTTCATTGCCAAGATAAATCAGATGCGCTCTACACGTATAGTTTTCTCTTGTCACACATCCTGTAGTATTTATTGAGGATCGTGGTACCAGGAAGAATAAATCGGAAATGAACTCTTTTCAGGTTCCAACGGAGCAGAACGGAGAACCAGGGTGGTTAGCTGGTGAAATAAGAGGGCACACGGGTTGGTTCCCCGAAGCCTACGTAGAACCGGTCGATGGTGTAGGAATCCGGGAAACCGATTTCAGTAGAGCGGCGTTGAATGCCGACGAATCCGAGGCGAAACGGTTAGAGTAAGTCAATCTTTATATCTCGTTCGATTAATTACAGGGGTGTTCAGAAACACGATCATTTTTGAGAGAACGAATCTCATAGTGATTAGTACCAACAGGACTATTTTTACCTAACGGACTTTTATGCTAACTTTTTTTTCAATTAGACTGAATAGTGTGCTGAATGGGATGGGTCCTCTATCGCTACTACATTTTGCTATTTCCAGACTTTCAAATGCATCTTGAAGTCTTCTATCATGTACATCTTTGATCAGTCTCGGATTGCTTTCACGAATTCTGTGGCATCATCCAGAGCGTGCTGAGCAACACTGGGCCTTTTTGTCCTCACGTTACTCATTTGAGCATAATGTTCCTTGAAGCGAGTTTTTTGAACCTCATTGTTTTGACCAATGTAACTTTCCGCTTCAAAAAACATGAACACATAAGACACGGAAGGACATAAAAGTCCTTTTTCGCCCTGCATGCTTTAAACTTTGGCCATAGAATTGGTGGAAGTGATCTGAGACAGATCAAAGATATACATGGAATTAGGCTTCTATAGATGCATCCGAAATTCTAGAAATAACACAGTCAAGTAGTAATATGAATAGCGACAGAGGGCATTTCATCTAGCATGAAAATATCAGTTGGATGATTGAAAAACGTAGTCGCACCAGAAAATAGTCCGATAGGTGAGGAGAATACCTATTAGTAGCTCTCACTACTCGAGCTTGTGCGAAAGTCAGTGCTCTTCTTATTCACTTTCCAAGGCAGAATGAAGAAGTAGATGTGTCAAGGGGCTACAAACTCAAAATGGCGGCACTTCTGGTGGAAACTTATCGAATCTCAGCTCTAGACTTGAGCATGGCTCCTGACCATGAAACATCAGAGCCACCCATCGTATGCCAACCTAACCATAGAAAATGAATATCAGAGCCACCTATGACCTAATCGAGCAATGCATTTGGATTGAATACAGACTGCTGTTGTTTTATATATGACGATTCCATTCTGTATTTCGATGTTATCCAGATCCAAACAAATGAATGCCTGATCACTCACTCGATTAAAATAAAAAGTATGCATACAAAATTATAACACTTGATCTTAGTATAGCCATTGTTCGACTGATTTTAGAATAGCCGAAATTATATAATTCAGCTAGAATCTCTGTAATGAATGAATTGAATAGCCAAAATTAATCAATATATAGATTAACCCTATTCTCTCACTCGCACTTATAGTCACCATCATAGCCCTCACGAAAGTTTTATAGTCTCAACACAGCTATTTTCAGACTTTTGAATTCATCGATTCATTGCTCTTACCAAATCTGTAATCTCCGTCCAGGGTATCTTGAGCTACACTTGATTTTCCCGTTCTTCCGCATCGGATGTGTGCACAATGTTCTTTGAAACGAGTTTCAATAGCTCGTCGAGTTTTACCATGTACTTCATATTTATAAATCTTCCCCAACCTTAATTTTTTTCCCCCCAGAGGCATTGTAGAGGTTCCTGAGGGTTCCGACACGACGAATTCATTGGAACCGGCTTCTCTCCAAAACGAAATAGCAGTCCCCGAACCGGAAGTTGAACCCGAATACTACATTGCGAGCTACCCCTACCAGTCTCAAGAACCGGGCGATCTCACGTTCAACGCCGGTGAGGTGATAGCAGTTATCAAGAAGGATGGTGACTGGTGGACCGGAAAGTTGGGCACCAATGTCGGCATATTCCCTAGCAACTACGTCCAGAAAGTAGATGTGGTAAGGGTTTCATTGGATCGTTACGCTTTGGAAATAATCCGCTTTGAATAACGATAACATCTGTATTTTTTCGTGGATTCATTGCTGAAGTGGAAAAGTCAATATCTGAAAGATCAAAGACAGCGTATTTTTCATACATCTAAGTTGAAAGCGGGAAATTATCTAAGTATAAGATGGAAATTTATTTAATGAAGTACTATGTGACAGTTTGAGATCGGAGGTTCGATTTGTGACCATCTATAATCCTCATAGTCAGTATCATGTTTTGACCAATTTTTTTTTTATTATTTTCACAAACCTGTATGTTGTATTAATCTTCCAGATTTTCCAGTTTGAGATATTTGAAGTATGAACTTCAGTTTCTTAGGATGAAAAATCTCATCTCATTTATTTTAACGTTGACAAAAAGTTGACAGAACTATATTTTTTGAGTATTCAACGTTTCCTTTCAATGTTATTAGTCTGTAGCTTCAGAATAAATATTATGCCTGCAAATTGTTGAAAATGAATTTAGAATAAATAAATGGATTCCATCTTTCAACAGCTTAGCGTTTTGTTTGAAAGTGCGATGTCAAATGCTAATGAACTCGGTCCTAGATATGCATCATGCTTGTGTAGTTCTGGTTGAAATCATTTAGCTATGATTCATCAAACGGAATCTTACCTCAATATTGTTTATCATTGTCCATTGGTTAAACGGATACATATTTGAGGTAAGTATATGCCTTTTATTGTAGAAAGAAGCAATTAAATTTTAACCCTTTTTTAAGGAAAACTTTTTACAAGTCGATTCAAATATTAAGTTGAATTGAGTAGAAGCAATGATAGCTTTAAACGTTTCAACACGAAAGTGAAATATAAGTAATAAATATTTCTGTTCAGTAGACATACGTTCATTAAACATGCTTCAAGGACAATAAGGCATGAGTATCGTGAAATTTTACAAGAGCACATGATCATTCTCAATGTCTCGAATCCTTTATCAATTTTATACTATTGAAAATCTGGCTTGAAATAATAATCCAAGATATTCTATTTGCATTTCTGATTACGGACTTTTTTCAACAATTTAATTTTGCCATTTAGACTAACAGTAAAGTCTTGCTGCTGCTTCTAGAGATGATAGTTTCCACTTCGGAATTGAAATATCACTAAAACCCCAAAGTGGTGTCAGGTGTGGGATGGATTGGCGCTACTGCAGATTCCTTTCATATTTATATTTGCATGTAATATTTTGAGTGAAGGCTCACAATGAATAAATAATATATCAGAAATCAAACCGATTCTTTCCGAAACGATATATATTTATTCCGTGCATTTATAACTCAACATAAAATACCACTGTACAATCCCACACCTGATATCATACATCTCACTTAAATCTAGACAGGCTCAAGTTGAGAGTGAGCTACGAGAGTCAGTGGCGTACCGAAATTAATTCATTCGTGAAGTTCGCTGCTTAAGCCGTATGTCGTGGCGTCTGTGTGATTTTTGTGTTTCGTCAGAACTCGTCGAGCGCTAACGCCGCCCCCACGGCAGCTTCCGCCTATTCCACCGAAGTTTCAGCGGCGGCGGTGCAATCGGCGCTCGAAAATGTGACGGCGCAAGCCGACAACGAGGTTTCTCTGATCAACCAGAGCAAACCGATGGGGAAAGAAGTGCCGCTGGACGCTAACATTCAAGCCAGCGCGCAGGTTGGTGCCGTATCCGCTTAAGGGTTCGTGAACGTTCGCCTGATGTGAAGAGCGGAAATTCGTGACTTTTTTATATAGCTGAATCGTTGGGCGAGCGTTAACGAATCGAATGGTCTAAGAGCACGATGCAAAAATTCCAGCCCGTTGACCAACGCTATGAAACGTTTTTAACATGAGAGAGTAAACTTTTACTTTGATTTTGAAAATTTCACCAAAAAAATATTGATATTTCATGCAACAGTTTATAGAAACTAGGCATGCACATTAAGCAAGTATTTTAGTAAGATTGGATAAAAGGAGGACGTTTTCAAATCAGCCTCTTTCATTCGTTGGAGTAACTAGTTCGACTTCTGCTGTCATTGTAATTTCCACAATTGCGCATACGCAAAAGCAAATCACACTTTCGAATCGAATAGTTGGATTTTTGAAATTGAAGCGAAAATGAAAATGTTGCTGCAGAAAATGGCCTAGAAATTGAAATGAAAAGTTTATCTTTCGTAGTGACAATGGAGGTGAAAGTTTAAGTGAAATTTTACTGTTTCATGAATTGTGTGTCTGGGCTGAACTTGTACAGAAGTTTCATGCAAGGCTTCCCAAAAAAAATTCTCTCCCAACAGTTTCAAATTGCAGTATACTATCTGTAAAACATCGAATGAGAAGTATTATCCAGAAAAAAACATTTTTCTAGAATTAGGGTGTACCCGTATGAAAATAGAGAACTTCAATTTGAATTCTTGGAAGTGCATGTACCCAAGATGATTTGAAACGAAAATGGCCTCCACAATTTCCATTTAGGTGATTCGATGTTTCAGAATATTTAACCTGATGATAGTTTTCCGTCGATATGCCAGATATAGTATGATACTTTTTGGAAAAATATTGAGGAAATATCGGGACATGGGGGGAGGGGAAAATAGGTTTTCTTCAGGCGTTAAAATATAGTTCATTTCAGTTTTCTGGTTACTGGTTTCAGAGATTCTCTATGTATCTGCTAGTTTCAGAAATATACGGGGCAACTTTTTGAAGGAACTTAACCTATTTTTCCTAGATTAGAAAGATCTGATATTGTAGAACAATGTTAGACAGGTTATATTGTCGTTCAAAATTTGAAGTAGAAAATACTCTTTGGGAAGCCCTGTATAAAAGTTATGCAAAGGCACATATTGATTTTAGTTATTGTTGTTCTGTTACTACCAACTTTTTCGCCATATGGCAATGGGTCAGGCTTTTTGCAGTGCGCTTTGAGTCTAAAACTATTTTATTCACAAAATTTCGAAATATTTCCGCGCGGGACAAAGTTCACTTTATTGCCCACACCCGTCATAAATCCAATTCACCAATATTGTGATCATTGTGTAGAACGTGTTGGGCGACACTGGATTTTTCTACCCTTCCGTATTTTATATGTGCAAAATGATCTTTGAAGCGGGTTTTAATAGCTCGTCGGCTCTGGCCGATGTACTTGTTGTTGCAATCTTGACAACTGATCTCGTAAATTCCCGACTTCTCTGAGATTTCTAGTTTATCTTTTGGGTTACCAAGAAGCTGCTGTAATTTGTGAGAAATTTAAAAGCAACTTTCATATTTACTTTGTCAAATATCTGTTGGAGTCCTCTAGTATATTGAGGTTCATATGGGATTACTATAAACTTTTCGTTTATCTCATCTTTTTTAAAAGTCGAAGATTTACGAAGTGTTTCCCTAAATTTACATTTTCTAATTATCTTATCAACTATCTCTGGGTTAAAACCGTTCACTTCAGCTACGTGCCTAATCACTCTCCTTTCATTGTCGTACTTATCTTTTTTCAAAGGAAAAGTTATTAACCTATGGACAAGAAATTGCAGTGCCGCCATTGCCGCACGTGAATTTTATACTATTACATCTGTTGTTTAGTGCCGAGAAATTAATTAGAATAATTGACAGTAACAAACGAAGTCCATATCGGACCGGAAAACTTTAACTAACCTCAGCTCTATATTTAGTATCAATTTTCTTCTCCTGAAGATGCTAACCTTGTTAGCGAAACGCGCGTCGAGTGGAAAAATATCAGTTTGGTGTTAGGGTAATTGATCTCTAGGAAAAGTTTTCAACTTTTACACCAAAGGTTCCAAAACTCATCGTTTATATGTCAATCTTTTTTCAATCTCTACATAGGCGTATGTCTTTTGTTCGGAACCTAATTTCTATTGCAGATATAATGTCTACTAAGTACGAAATAATTATGTTTGAACTTTGCAATAGTTATTTGTTCTTCATTTTCTCTTAGATTATTTCATTTCGAATGATTGTGAATGAAATAGTATAAAACCTCGGCGGAAGGTATAAGAAATATATATACCTTTCTAGAGAGACCGAAAACCCCTTCCGCCTTGGTGTATATATTGCATGCTTTTGCTTTGACCAATATCGTGTCACTCTCGGAGTGCTTATTTACCAGGACAGTCGATCTGGTGATTTCATCATTAACTTAATAACAATTAATATAAGTTGCTTTTCCTGAAAATAATTTTAATGTATTTCCATAGGAAACATGTACAGAAAACAAATCATACAATTCGTGAAATACAATTTTTTAAAAGTGAATCATTAAACTGTGAAAAAAGATAAAACATAGCAGAAGATAAGAGCTTCATATATGGTCTTGAGTAGATTCTTGACTCAGTTTTTTGACATCAAAACCTAAACTTCGGTTGGTGTTCTGATTAACTAGAAAATTTAAATTTGTACGTTCTTCATCCGAAAGCAGTTCCTTTGGCTCAAAAAACACATTGAAAATCTGATACAATGTGTTATAAAAAAATCTGTAGAGATCATAAAAAAACCGGTTGAAGCATCTGAAAGTGCGTTGTGATTTCCCATAAATGGTCTCATGTCAGTATTTGATATAAAAATTCGTTTTGATGGAATTTGACCATTTTAAAATATAAAGCATGCAAAATTCATATGAGTTTAAAAAACGAAACGGTATTGTCCGTTAATCAGCTGAAGTCCTCCTACGCACATCAGGATTCGGAAAGTCCAAACTTATTTGAGCTTAGGATCAACGAAATCTCACCTTTCAATATTTCATCAATATACCAATTGATTGAATTGAAAAATCGTTCCTCAGATAGGATGCTTCTTTGATTCCATGTTCATAGGAGAAAAATTTCATTTTCACTTCCAAAATAATTTCCTTCACACCCCCTGTATATTTCTTTCGCAATATGAATTCGAATATTTGATATCAATGATCAATGATCGTTCTACACTGTTCACGACCAAAAACCCATTTCACACATTTGAAACGAAAACTTATGATTTGTTCATCTATACTATACCGTGTTGGGTAATCGCACGTTAAAAGGTAAGGCCTCGTTGATCCATTGCTCGCACAAGTTTCTACTTCTGAGGGTTGACGTTCGTCAGCTGGTTAACGGAACGAACAACAATCTCGGATCTCCCTCCAGGTGACGAAGAGCAAAAAACTGCTATTCTTTCCGGTTAAATATTTTTTTTATCACTCCTATTCTTGGCGCCCAACGTGGGACCTGACCAAAAACCAATTTCACGCATTCGAAGCGAAAATTAACGATTCGTTCTTCCATCTCGAGCAAAAAACCTGAGGTAGTTTCCGGCAAAATATAACCTCAATATTCGGTGTACAACGTGGGTCCCGATCAAAAATCCGTTGAATGTATACGAATCTGAAATTTACTCTTCACTGATTTGTCTCGCGTCTCCCTCTAGGGGATGAAGAGCAAAAAACTCGGATAGTTTCGGGCAGAAATTCATCCTAATATTCGGCGCCCAACGTGGAGCCCGATCAAAAACCCATTGAACGCATTCGAAGCTGAAATTTACTTAGGAACTTAAATATTTTTGTTGAGAGAATGGAATTAGATGAATAATTTTTTTGGATTTTTCTTCTCCGCGCGACTTCTGTGAAAGAAGAAAAAAAAAAACAAAACTTTCTGTTTATAGGTACGTTTATATCATTCAAAGAAGTTTGATTCATTCACAAAAACAAAAAGACCATCAAAACAACTACTTTCCTTGCTTATATGTTGACGACGGGCACTGGGTTATAATCACTTTTTCTTGCTCGATTTGTGTACCAACCATATACAAATTTGATCAATTTAAGAAGAAGGAAGAAAAAAAAATTCATCTATTCAGCTGTTTCAGATGTATTTTTTCTTCTCTTTTGTCAATGAATCGAACGTCTTTGAATGAATGATAACAGATACCTAGTTTTAATAGATCTTTGTTATTCTTTAGAGTTGATAAATGAATTAAAAAAAAGTCTTACTATTCTCTCTTCTGTCTCGCGTGTCCTCTAGGCGACGAAGAGCAAAAAATGGAGATAGTTTCCAGTAAAATATTACATTAATACTCGGCTCCCAACGTGGGGCCCGACCAAAACCCATTTCACACATTCGAAGCGAAAATTAACGATTTGTTCATTCGTCTCGGGTCTCCCTCCAGGTGATGAAGAGCAAAAAACCGGAGATAGCTTCGGTGATAGCGCCGTACCAGTCGACCAGCCCCGAGCAGTTGTCGCTGGCGCGCGGTCAGCTGATTATGATCCGCAAAAAGACTGATTCGGGTTGGTGGGAGGGCGAGCTGCAAGCGAAGGGCAGGAAGAGACAGGTCGGGTGGTTCCCCGCCAGCTACGTCAAGGTTCTCAACAGCAGTGGAAAAGTGAGCGGAAGATCGACGCCCGTTTCGACGACGAGGATGCAGCAGGAAATCGTGATCGGTAAGTGGTAATAATGAACACTCAGTGTTTAAATACATTCGCTTGATAAAGGTACAGTGTATCGAAACATGTCGCGAAGACAATAAATTTTGTGGAAATTTAATCGTGTCTACCTTCATAGCGTAATAACGATCCGGATTTCCATCAAGTAAAGGCCACCTCAGTCCAAAAAAAATATTCTTTAGTGAAAAAAAATGTTTATCCATGAACCAATTATTGCAGTTGAAATAGAATTTGGGTTATGTTTATTGTTATGTATCGTCTAAAAAATCGCGTGAGAAAAAGTTACTCAAAATAATTCAAAGTCCGTACTCAGTACTGTTCCTTGTTGAAAAGTACTCTATAAAAAAAATATTGAGAAAGAGGTCAATATATATTTAACCAATATCATTGAATCAGAAAACTAAATATAACATATTTATAACGAATCACATTTTCTCAAGTCAAAAGCAAGCACAATCTGAAGAATTCATCAATCACAAAATAATTACTTTCAAACAGTTTTAAGATAACTGTCATTGATGAAGCATGGCTATACTTAGTGAATAAAAAATATCCAAACGAAAAATGTATAGAAATATACATAAAATCTCAACACATCAAAACACGAATAAATCAGTATATGCTTAACGGTTTCAATTAAAATTAATAAAATCTAGATGAAGCATACGTTGTCAAAAATTCTTGTGTAGAACAATATGTTTTTGCAACAATAACCTATGTTTACCAAGATGCATAAAATCCATGGTGCGTTAACTGTTATATGTTTGTTATCATCTTTCGAACAATCTGTTCAGGCCAGTCTCAAATTACCTACACAGTAGGTTTCGGCTGGCACCTGTCAGAAAACTACTCCCCTGGCTAATACCACGAAGGGCATTGAATTATATCCGACCGGTGCCAGTGCAGGTTTCTTCACAGAAGTAAATCCTGCATTTGCTTTCGTCGATACAAATGAAGGAATTGATTTTCAATTATAGGGACGGACACACTTGCAGACCGGTTTCGGGCTGTTTAGCCACTCGTCAGTGCAAGGCAGTGCCATCATCAACATAAAGTCGATGATTTCCCATAATTAAAAATCAAACTCCTTCACGAGTATCAAGCCCCGGCCAAAGCTGATGCGAACAACGAAGTTATTACGCCATCTACCAATGGACGAGGTATTCCAAAAGCAAACCGAATTCGCCCATTCCTTCTGCGAGGAAAATGTAAAAACATTCGACATAGTCAGTGGGCATACTTGAAGAGTGGCGTTAAATCAAATCATCTTTCGAACAATCTGTTCAGGCCAGTCTCAAATTACCTACACAGTAGGTTTCGGCTGGCACCTGTCAGAAAACAACTACTCCCCTGGCTAATACCACGGAGGGCATTGAATTAGATCCGACCGGTGCCAGTGCAATACACTTACGAGTGGCCAAATAGCCCGAAACCGGTCTGCAAGTGTGTCCGTCCCTATAATTGAAAATCAATTCCTTCATTTGTATCGACGGAAGCAAATGCAGGATTTACTTCTGTGAAGAAACCTGCACTGGCACCGGTCGGATATAATTCAATGCCCTTCGTGGTATTAGCCAGGGGAGTAGTTGTTTTCTGACAGGTGCCAGCCGAAACCTACTGTGTAGGTAATTTGAGACTGGCCTGAACAGATTGTTCGAAAGATGATTTAATGCGCAATCTGTCCTAACTTCGTAATGTTTAGAAACCAAGTGCTGAAACTGATAAAAAGACGCAATATATAAGCTTTTTGAACATCGTGAGTGGCTAAACTACAAACAAGTGTCCAATGGCGGCCGACAGAGTCTTTTGTTATTCGTGCCGACGTTGGCCAGCTTGCACAGTGGAGAACGTTCTGTCGAGTACGAGACTGCGTCGGCGGATACTGTAGGCACATTTATTAGCAGGCACTGGTCTCACCTTCGCGGTGGATTTGAAATCCTCATACAGGTGAGTGAACTTCGTCCGACATTCGTTACTGAGTAATTGGACGGAAAAGGTTCACTCATGAAGCACTTTCAAAATTCAATGAAATACCCGAAGATATAAAAGATTGTAGAAATATCAATGAATTTAAAATCATAATAAAAAAATATTTTCTTCAAATGAGAAAATAAAATTCGATGGATTATTTGTTTCTATATTTTGTTTTGTTTTTCTGTTTGTTGTTTCTTTGTAATTCTGAAAAAAATTATTCAATGAAATATGTAATATAAAGTTCATGATCAGTCTCATACCAGTTTGAAACTGTTTGACTGTTCATGATATTCCTTTATAGAAACTTAGTTATAATTTGAACATACCCTATTATGATTTCATAATTGTTATTGAAAAAAAAATTGTAACATTATTACCTAAAAGTAATATGTAAGAAAAGGATATATATACATTTTGTAAGTACTTATGTAGCATTGAATGAATTACGAATAAATAAATAAGAATTAATAAAAAAAAGCCCAATACATTATAGCAGACGTGCCTAAAACCTAACCTCAAAAGACGTTCAGGTTACAAATGTCCTTTGGAAATAGCTTTCAGTATGGATTTCTATAAAAATTTCAAAATTTCCCATTTTTTTATTTTTCTCCCATTTTCCCTTTTCCTTCCAAAATCAACAAAATTTCCCTCGATGTGGCAACACTGCAGTTCACATTTTTTGGCTGTAGGTGGTAATTTGCCAAAGCTGTACCGATGGTCTTATTGGCTAAACCCTGACGTTTTCTTTTCCAATAGAATCACGCATAATCTGGGTAGACTAGGCCGCCTATTAGAAAATACCAGGAAAGTTTGATGACTTGATTTGAAATTGGAATGCGTTTGAAAATTCCAGAAAATTCCATTGGATTTTCAAAATCTTCTGTAGTTTTGTTCTTGTGCTATTTCCGTGTGTTTTTCTGTTCCTTTTCACATTTTTTCAGTTACTGCTCCTTTCCTTGAATTTAATTTTATACATCCAGTTACTTTTATGATGGGGCATTTTTGCATTGTTCGTGTTGTTTATGGTGCATCATCTACTGTCCATCTTCATAATATATGAAGTAACTACTGCAGACAAATGATTTCTCTTGTTAGAAAATTTATAATCTCCTCAACAGATAATTCAAGAATCTAGCTAGGTTAAAGAATCTCTGAACCATAACTGGTGACAGTTAACAATAAATATAATAAATTCTATTGATGAATGTTCCGAAGTATGGAAATAGACGATAAATCAGCATTTTCTGACTGATAGGGCATGTTACATTTCATCTTTTCAGTGTAAATAAGAAATCTGCCCGTCTACACTTGTATATATTTCAATATTATTTCTTAATTTTTCCATATTGCGGTATGTTAATAACCCAAAAAATATTGAAGGAAACAGGAAAAATTATTCGGTGCTTAATGAAAAGATGGAAAAATTACATAACTGATATGCAAGAAGAACACTGATGATGAAAATATTCGAAAAACAGGATTTATTATGATGCAATTCAAAGAAAAACGAATCCATTTTGAGAAACAACAATAACGATTGAAAACAATTTTGTTCTCCGCTTCAAAGACTAGCTATTTGTTTTACGAGGTAGCAAATTAGTAGATTGACTGCCGCGGCTGATAGGTCATAGCCGAGCGTAGCGAGGCTAGGAATTGATCTAAGGCAGTCAATCTACTTTCTGCCGAGTTGAAAATATATTTTTTTTTCTGATTGTTTATGTTTATATATGTAGGATATTGTATTCCCAAACTATTACAATTCTCACAATCATTTTATTTTTCGTGTAGTGATAAATTAAAACAAAATTTGATAGAAATCGCAAGTGTTGAAATGGGGCCTCTATGACAGTTTTCCATATGACATGATGCAGAATACATACGAGAGAGAGAGGATATGCACATTGAATAGATATTGTGAAGGACACAATGACAATTTTATACTTGAATTACTCCATCCTTCTCAATCTCTCTTTATCTGCTACATTGAAGAAGGAATTCGTTTCTATATATCTCTTTCTCCATGTTTAATATTCAGTCATAATTTTGTACTTACGTTCTTCCCTATTCATAAACATTTAGGGTTTCATGGGATAATAAAACAATCCTGTATCTAGTTGTATAGAAACTTACAATAATCTTCTAGACGATATTAAAAATCAAAATCAATATATATTTTCTCGAAAAAACTTAAGCTTGAATTGCTGTCATACTGAAGTTCATCAATCAATAAATATGTAACGTTGTTGAAATTGTTACTTTTCGTTTATTTTGAAATATTTGAAGTTATTTGTATTTAATGTATTATCTTCTTTATAACAGAACTTGTTTAAAAAAATATAGACGACTACCATCTCTTTCCAGACAAAGTGGTTGCCTTATACCCTTACACCGCCGGTAATCCGGACGAACTGACCTTCGCGAAGGACGACATCATCAGTGTGACCGCCCGAGAGGAGGAGGCCTGGTGGAGGGGGGAGCTGAACGGGGTGTCCGGCCTCTTTCCGAGCAACTACGTCGCTCCTCTTCAACAGCAATGTGAGTACCGATTCGTTTCTTATCTTTCCACCTGTCATTTCGTTCGCACTCTCTCATCTTACGTTTTTCTTTCGACCGAAGTAACGGAAACTTTGGCACGCGTTTTAGGGGTTATGTGGATGATCTTCACACGAACGGGGTGTTTCAGACCTTACAGCTTATCCAGTCTAACTTGGCAAGCTTTTCGTTGACAACAATGCGCCAAATATGGAATGCACTTTTCTTTTGCAGATGATATAACATTATTTCACTTTGGGAAATATATTGACATTTTGGAAAATTCATTGAAACATGATATTGACCTTATTGAAAAATGGACGTGCAGCAAGCATTAACCTAACCGTCAATTTGGAAAAAACTGTTTTTATGATTTTTAAACAAAAAAACATGAAGAATATAAAATTAAACTTGAAGATAGATAATGAACTGATAGCTAAAGTTCCTAATCATAAATATTTAGGTTTATTAATTGACGCAAAATTAAATTTTGAAAATCATATTAAAAAAATAAAGAAATCCATTGTTCCATTCCTGGGGGGCATAAGAAGAATTCACATTTTGAACAAAAACGTTCAGATTCTAATATATAATGCCTTCATCGTTTCTCATATCAGATACCTCATTACAATTTGGTCTTCATGCTCTAAAAAAAAATATATAATATATCGTTTAATGAACAAAGCAATAAAGGTTATATTCAGAAAACCGTGGAATACTCCTGCAGATTTATATAAAGTAACAGATAATATGACTTTGGATCATCTGATTGATTATGAAAAATCTAAGTGAATATATATAAATTAACAAAAAATCTTCAGAAATGTAATATGAAACTGTCAAAAAATTATGATTTACATGGCTACGATACCAGAATATCAAATAACTTTCATTTGATTATGATTCATTCCAATAAAGGAAAAAAAATAACCCCATTTCATCAGCATTAATAACTTTCAATGAACTACCAGAAAAGATAAAATCATCCAAATCCATTCATATTTTTTCAAAAGAACTTAAAAAATATTCGCTTGCATAATGATGTTCACCAAATTATCAAATGAATATTATACTAATTTTTTTGACTTCCTCATACCGGAACCCTGTTCTGTCTGGAAGCTGTATATTGAATCAATAAATAAATGAATAAATAAATAAAAACTACTTTCATTGCCATCTGGTAGCGGAATAATGCGATTATGAACGTCAAAATCATCAATAGAAGTCCCACAAACGGATTCGTGAATTAAATACGGAAGTTTGTCTTTTAAAAAAAATATTTTACAAAGTACAAGTTCGAGACGACTTTCTCCAACAAGATTCACAAATGGAAAGAATAAAATATAACAGAAAATGGTCTGAGAGTCCGTAGAGCGATACGAAATAATTGTGCTAAATCGAAAATGGATAATTGGATAATTTCTGTTTGATACCGGACTCAGCTCATTTGAGAATCACTTTGCTCAAATTCAAATTTCGTTAATAAGGCGATCCTATTCATTTGACGAGAAGTCATACCAACCACATTTAACATGTCAGAGTTTTTTTGAAGAAAATTGAAGGACTTTTAAATGAAATTAATTGTTGAAACGCATTCTATTCGGCTCCGAAGTAGCGTATGAAAATTCTCTACTATTTTTCCATCATTCCTCAGTAACAATAACTTTGAAAAATTTCATGAGGTTAGAAACATGTTTTTATACAGAGCATTTTTTACACAACAATCTTGTTGATTATCTATATTGTTTCTGTGATAATATATGCGAGAAAATCGTATTCAAAGTAATCTGAACGTTTACTACACTGTTAGCCCCAAGGAAAGAAATAAAAAGACACGTTTCGCACGATTACTCTTTATTTTATTCTTGTATATGTCACAAATATCACAGAAAGAACCAGCACCGTTCTGATAGCATAATTCTGTATTATTTGATAAGGCCTCAACTAAGGTGGCTATGTACTGGAGTTTTAACTCCATATAAAAGATTGTCAGCAAATCAGACGACCGATCTGGCCTACTTGATCAAGAATTGATGACGTAGACCGTAGTAATAACTCAAAAAATTCGCCAGGTATCGTCACTCTCGCAATTGAGATGACAGTCATGTGCACGTCTTGTGTTGCCAAGTGGCTATGTCGTTGCGAATTCTGGTCTATGTGCTGAAAAAATTAGTTGATTGTAGACATTTTCATTTGAGCAATATAATATTGTGATCTCAATTCAAAAGCTCGGTTTAGTAGTAATGCCTGTGAGCGAATAGGAGTGAGAATTGTGATCAAATTTTATGGGTATGTGAAGTGAGAAAATGCCATTTTTTCTGGTGAGTGAAATCATTATTATTTTTTATAATCTTCTGGGTTGAACTGAAAATATCTAAAACACATATCACTACATTTATAGAATATTCAGAACGCGTGCACCTTCTAGAATGTTGTAGCCAGCAAACTTCTCTTGTGTTTTTTTATGATCACTACGAAATTTTCAAATGGTTATTGAATATACTAGAACGTGAGATAATTCTTGGAGGTAGGTCATTGAAGATGAAGTTTGTTTTCATAAAACTTCAGATTGATCTCTCGTTCTATTCTTTGTTCTAACCAAAGGTGATCTGTATTGGCAACAACGTGTTCCATGGATCGAGTGATCTCAAATTTTTTGAAGAATTTCAACCACAAGCGCACCTTCAAGGCGTAATTTTAAACAACTACACCCTGTCTACAGGTTTGTCTGAAACAATATCGCCACACTGAAAGCACCAGTATATAGCCATCTTAGCCTCAACTATGTTGAGTTCGCACATGCCATTGGCAGTTCGCTCGTAGACGTGCCAATTATGATCCCGAATCCAATGTCAGACAGCTGTTTCGACCCGCCATAGGTCTCGTCGGTGACATTTGGCAAGGCTTGCGAACACAAAATATTCCGAACGGTCCGTTCCTTTCGAAACTAAGTCTGAATCTGATGCAGGTGGTGTGAACCACCAAATCGAACCACGTCATCTGCTGACCAAAGACTCCAACATCCACTACACCAAGTAGTAGACCTCTAACAGCGGGGAAATCATTCGGTAAAGCCGTAACAAATGACAAGCCGCAAACAAGAATCATATTCGGTCTACTCGCAGAGCAAGCTAAATACCCACTACATATCATAATTTTGATGTTCGAAATAATTGCATTCACAAATCCGATGTCAGACGGCTGTTGTGCAGCTTTTTTACAAGTAGATCGAAGAAGATTGTTGTTCGCGGCGGATCATTTGTTACGGCTTTGCCATACGATGTGATCACTATTAGATGTCTCCTCTACTTTGTGCGCTGGGAATTTCGGATTCTGTTCATTCAGCAGATGGCGTTTTACCATCTGCACCAGAAATCAATGAATTGTTCTTCTAGAGGTAGTTGAATCGATTTCAGACGGAAAGTATGAATGAAGGATTTTATTTGAAGAGAAAGTGAAAAATACCAATTTTGTGAGGCTTAAGTTTGACGAGGCTACGTATTTGTTTGTCTGCCATCGATAGTGTTCACCGCAGATTGCAGAAACAAGTTTAGATAGGCAACGCCGTGCTCGTAAAAACCAAAAAGTGATAACCTTCATCTACTATTGAATAAAAACAGCTCATAACTCGCAGAAAACTATCTCGTTGAATTAAATTCGAAAGATATGCTTCAGAGTATTCAAAATTTCAAGAACGCAATACATGTCAGATAGACGTCGAAGTCGATTGACACCATCATGAGATGTCAGCGATCCAGTATCTTCACTCCCAACTGGAACAAAATAACCGCCATCAGCGCCCTCGGTGGTGGTTGACCCTAAACTTCCGAAATTCACGCGGAATGACTGCTGTTATATTTTTAAATTTCTTTCTGTGTTCTGTGGTGTACACTTTGAAGAAGAGCAGCTAAAATTATTTGGGATTACCTCGGACTGGAAGAGAGCGTGGATACATTGTTGGCTCGTAAAAATAATATGGGAGCCCAAGCAGGGATTTCGGGATTTACTAAAGCGCGGCAGATTAATATACAGGGGGTTACCTTGTACCCGGTTAAGTACTTCCACCATACATGAGCCCTATATATATATGGCCGGCCTTCAAGGATAAAGGATCAGATTAGTAAAAAAATGGATCATCTGAAATTCTCGAGCGCGTCAGATTAAGGTAGGGTGAGTTAGTTACATCTTCAAACGTGTATATTCCACTGATCTGACAATTCGAGAGAGACCCAAGACCCAAAGAAGGAGGAGGGCTACAAAGTTTTGAAAAAAAAACGCCATCTCGACATTCTCGAGCGTGGCTAATTTTATTTTTATTTTGAAGGAAATAATTCAAGAATTGCAAAAAATATATAATCTGACGATTTTCACAAGCTGAAATAATAAAAATTTAACGATAAAGTTTAATGCGTGCAGCTACGTGATGCCTATATTCCCCTCTCTACGTTTCTATTTTTCTCTCACTCTTTCTCTATCTATTGCTCTCTCACTCCGTCCCCACTCTGGTTTGTTGTCATGATGTTATGACAATTGATGACACAGACTCGTTGGTGGCATGATATTGTTTACAACGAATATCCAACGTTTTGAAATTTTAAAAATCTAATCGGTTATAATTATTTTCTTATAAATACAAGTATTCTACTATCTTATTTGCATGCTTTTTCCTGAGATTTTCAATTAGGTACCCAAGTAATAATTAAAAAAAATTGGCAGAATAGGCGAATCCCTCCAGATAATCGTCAGATTATGAGACTGCAACGTCTAGGGCGTAAAGATGAACCATATATATCTTAATCTGACGCGCTTGTGTATTTCGAAATGACGATTTTTTTTTCACATTCTAATAACGGCCGCGAGTCTGCGTCACATCCAAACCGTCAGATCTGACGCGCTCGAGTATATCCATGCAACAGTTTTTTTTACATTCTTGAAAGCCTATAGCCGCTCCCCCCACCGATGAAAAGGTATAAATACTATAACATTTTTTCTTTTTATCATCTAAGCTTCGCAACCCAATAGGTCTCTATGACGCTCGAGTAAATCCCGATTTCTACTAAAAGGTCTGTATGTCGCATATCGTTGAAAATTTGGACTTGGGAAAGTTTGGTTTCGTAATTTCTCACAATGGTGCCAAAATAGCGCCGTGACAATGTTCCAGGCGTGTATTTTTGCGGAATTGATTGGAGTCTTTGCGTCGAATAATCAAAAGAATGTACTGAAATTGGAGAGTGCCAAGGAGACGGAGGGTTTGATCTGTAGACTAGAAGAATAATTGTATCTCCCTTTCAATGATGAAATCAACAGAAACCTGCAAAATTTATCGAAATAGATTTTTTGTCAATAAGATAACACATCCTTCGAAATGGTATCCGAAATCAGTCGAATGACAATTGATGAAAGTAACCACAGCGCACGTTCTGTTTTTTCTCAAATATCATGGTCAACATTTGATTTTTCGAAATCGACTTAACCAATTTCGAAAATACTCACAGAGGTCTTCATGCAATTGAAGAAAATATGGGACCGCAAGGCGGTGAAGTTTCGGGTTTGATTTTCATATCAGTCCCCCTAGATATAAAAATGGACCTTTTCTTCAAAATGTTCGATCATTCGTCCGTTGCTGACTTACAGGGGGCCTCAAGTTTTAGTTGGAACGCCGTGTAAAAAAAGATAGTTCAATTCAAATACGCCCCGATAGTCTATACAGATACTTTCATAACATCCCATAATCTGAAAATGAACTATACTCCTGCTTTCGTCAGATACGTGAAAATTATAACTGGAATTCTATTCAAACGAAACAAAAATACATGTTATTCAAAGCTTTTCAGGTATTCGATATGTTTGTAAGCGCTAATTGTCACTCTATCTCCAGACCTCACCACGAAATTACTTCTGTTGAAAGAAAAACGTATGATTTTGGGTTCGATCCCACGTTTCTCATTTAAAATAGCAAGTTTAACAATTTTTTTTATCGATTTTATAGGAACATTACTGCACCCATCCTACCATATGAAGCTGAATAGTTCGAATCATAGAATCTTTAGAATTTCTAGGATAATAATATTACATGTTACTCAGAATGTATGTGTATTTATATTTAGGCATTATAACCTTGCGCCCATTTTAATACTGCCTTACCTTAGTTACTCTTAGAGTCGGCACTAGCATCACCAAAGTGATAGATATATCGAACGTTACAAAGAACAAGTACTGAATGTAGTTGAATGTTGAGTTTTGCCGGCTGACTTTTACTGGGTACCGCTTGAAGTGTGGCTTTTGAGAGTCGGTTTATAGATGGATTGATTTTTGGCACCCAACGTGGGACCATTGATGGGCTATCTCGGGAAAAATATGGACACTTGTTGTTTGTTTTGATAACTGTTCTTCACGTTCTTCGTAGTTAGGAAGGGATTGTTTAGTAGTTCACGTGATTGTTTAGGATCAGCAAGTGGTTTATTCAAAAGTGGTAGAAGATTGATCAACATATCTTCCATTAGGGGACACGTAGATAATTTTTAGTCAACGGCAGAATTCAACTGGTTTTTGAACACAGTGCTTTATAAATTGTATTACTAGTACGAATTTGCACAATTGTCATAGTTTTCTTTGACTATGTTGTTGATTTTTTCGACGATTTTCATCCTACACTCATTTATAACTGAGATAAATCCGTATTTATTCGATTTTCTTGTTTACTATTCTTGTAAGGTTTGTTAAAATGAGCCCAAGCTATCACTTACTCTATACACTGATTCAAAAAAATCTATGCTTGAAATTAACTTCTAAATCAGTTTCATCAAAGTTTATTTTTACCACCCAGAAAGACTACTATATTTGTTCAGTTCGGCTATTGGCTTGGCGAAATCTTCCGAATATAGTAGTAAAGTTGAAATTTTCGAAGTTATAATCTTTTGCCTACTCTCATGTATATTAAATGTAAATTTCAATAACCTTTCTTGCATTCAAAAACTCATACTTCTCCAATTTTATTTTAGCCATTATTTGTATATTGATATTATGTTGATCATCTTAGGATTTTTAATTGAACTGTTGTATTATATTTTTGTGATTCTCAGTGACTTTGGTAGGGTGGGTGTTGTTTGAATGATCGTAGTTAGTTATTAATTTTATTCTTGTGTGAAAAATGTAGGTTCCTTTTTTTAAACCGACCACCCTACTGAACGAAGCTGATTAATTTTATGAAAATTGTTTAAGGTGTTATCGAATCAACAAATAAATTGTTAAGAAGAAGTTGAGAGTTGCATTCATCACATTCATCAAACCAAGTAACATTCCTATACATGTATTTCAGAACGAGGTCACGATTTGTTTGAATTTCTTTTCTTTTTGAGTTAGCACGGTGCGTCTGGCTCGAAGGACCAAAAAATGCACAACTTCAATTTTGGGTGCTAATAATAGTAAAGATATTTAGTTTTGGAGTATGGAGTTCCGTAGTTGTGAAATATCAAACATTTTTCGTGGGGTTTCATAGAATTTTTCACAATATAATCTGGAACTTATCATCCACAATAAGATTTCTAACAAACAACTTATTACTGGAGAAGAGTGCATTTTTTATATTGTCAATTATTATTACAAACTATGACTGTGACTCTTCTAGTTGCTGATTTATATTTTATTCTACGATTCTTCCTATCTGTAACTGATGATAAATGCAACCCATCAATTGATAAGATTGAAATTAAGTTGTTGGTGATTTGGATTATCTGTTGAAAAAATACTCCATTCTGAAATGAATACCATTATAGATATTGCATTACAAAATATATGGTATAATTCTGTGTTCTGGATTTCATTCGACCCAAATGAAAGCCCATATCGTAGAACATTTAATAAACTGAAAAATGGCCTCTAGAATCCGTGGATTCTGTATAGCGGTAATTCGATATTGAAGTGTATTACTCCACAATTTCTGTTTGGCGCGTTGCTTGTTTTCACGAATTTAGGTTGTCAGTATTTCCATTTTATTTCAGTCGTAACTTATTGGTTTTTCGTTTGGACCACTCCTCGAAACTGTGTACTTCATTAGGAGTTCCAGGACATCGTTCAAAAGAAATGAATGTTTGAATCATTGTGTTATTATCATTGTGGAAGAGGCGAATTTTTGTCATTTTCTTCAAGTCAATTAAAAAGAATAAAACATTTTCTATAAAAGAGGCTACATGAAATATTCAACAAACCCTTTGTATGTTTCTTTCATATGCTTGATATACAAATCGAGCAAAAGTGTAAATCAGCGCCTGTCCCGCCATACAGGCGTGGAAGTAGCTGTTTTATATAGACTGGGTTCCGTCAAAAGTCGACCAACATGAATATAGTCCAGTAAATGAAGGGACGAACCTGTAAATAAGTCTATGAGTTCTTCACTTGTGGCTCAATTTTTAGGTCGTCACAGATGTTTTCAAAGGACCCAAAACTTAACACGATTGCGTTCATGGAAATGGCCGAAAATGACCCCCCAAACCCAGAAAAATGGGTTTCCCGCCAATATCTGTCTAAATATACGAATTAGAGAATTTTCGTTCATACAAAAATTAAAGATCGTCTCATTATCTACAAAAATGACCCCTATCATTTTTTCCGGAAACTCAACAGTTTTCGAGATACAGGGACCCAAAACTCTCCTCATTTCAGCTGCCACTTTCTCTATAGGAATTCTGTTGTCTATGCATTCGCTTGGAGGCGGGCGGACGAATTGTTTCATAACTCAGGCAAAAACTGACATTTTTCAATGATTCAAAGTTCAAGATAATGAGGAAATCCGTAGCTATCATTCCATGTATTTCGAAGTCCTTCCTTATTTGACAAAATGGTTGAGGCTTTCGCGGCCGAGGTTATTAGTATAACTACTGCTCTTCGGGCTTGAAGGCCGTCGTTCTTTGGAATTTCTTCCTGACGTTTCGCTAGCGCGAGTGGCCAGCTTCTTCAGCCTCTGAAGAAGCTGGCCACTCGCGCTAGCGAAACGTCAGGAAGAAATTCCAAAGAACGACGGCCTTCAAGCCCGAAGAGCAGTAGTTATACCCTTCCATATTTGTCAAAAAGATTTAATAAGCTGTGAAAGTTTTTTTCCGCACCATTTCGACACTGTTTCATTAATTTGTTTACAGTTTTTTCAAAAATAGTCTTTTATCGGAAATTTTATCTTTGTAATAGGTCCTTGGGGGGTCTTGAATGATCTCTGAATTTTTTTTTTTTACTCTCCCCGCGTTCTAATAAATGATCCATTTGTTATGTAGAATCTGCGGAACAACCACGAATTGAAAAATTGTCCTAATCTATCCCCTTTATCCTTCACCTTACACCAAAGTCGTCCCTAATTGGCATGATAACTGGATCTGGGCATGGAATTCAGTGAAATGAATCTTGTTGCGGGTTTCTGAAGTTGACCACTACTTGGATATTTTTTTATATGCAGATTCACACGAAAGGGAAGCCCTGTAATGTTCGAAGAACACCGCGTGAATCAAGGGACAGGAGATACGAATTAACATTTACTTTGAATTTCTGAAGTTTGTAAACCTCAGGAAAAACTTCTTTTGGCAAGGAGTTTCAAAGCTCAGCTGTTCTATTGACATATAAGATCCCTGTGCAAGAGAGGTTCGACAGGTTTCCAAATTCACAACAAAGGGGTGGGAGTTCTGTACTCGTCGAGTCATCCTTGTAGATATCGTCAAGGGTGGAACGATTGATAACAATTCGGAAGAGCATCGACCGTGAAAGTTATCTATATCTATGGATGTTAATTTATTTTATTTATACCTTTATATGTATGAGTTCTTATATCTAATCTTGTACTTACGACTTACATACAACTGTATTTATACGTGTGACTTATCCAGACACCAAGGTGTACTTGTGATCAATAAAGATTATTATTATTATAGAAGAGAGACAAGTAAGTCTCCGACCCTTCTACGATGTTCCAATGAAGTGAGCGAAGAATCATAAGTAATAATATTTTTTGAAAGAACGGCTATATGGGTCCCAACATCACTTTTCATACGTTTTAGCCTTGGACGGGCTAGGAACAATATTGTCTTACAAAGTATCATGTCGGATATAGTTCAAAAATCACATCTAGAGGTGCTTTCAGCAGAATGTAAAAGTTTCAATGAAATGCACTTTTACCACATTGACATTTTATTTATTTTGAGGTTAGTCGATATGATCTAAATTAAACTACTGCAATTTTGATACTTCCGTTCTGTAATTCGTTGAAATTTGCACGAAAAAATCGAACTACTCTAGGAAAAAAATTACTGCAATTTTCCATATCCATATATTCCTTCCACCAGTACCGCAGTCTCCCGTCGATCGAAGACGCCAGGAAAGCATCAAAGAGTTCATACACACCGAGAGAACGTACGTCAGCGACATGTCGATCGTTCACGAAGTGTTCGAGTTACCGCTGAGGAAGAGCAAGCTCATCTCTGCCAAGGATATCGACGAAATATTCGTCAATTGGGAGGAGATCATCCAGTGCAACAAGAACTTCCTCAAGGATCTGTTGAACTCCAGCAATTCCGGCAGCGATATGGTGGGGGAAATAATCTGTCGGCACGTGAGTACTCATTCGTTTAATACCAGCTGGTTGATATTTGACATACGTTTGACACCCGATAGCACAGGTTAGAGAAGCAAGGTTAGATAGGAAACATTACACTGGAATCATCGTTTATAGAGAAAATAGCTAGTTAACCATACGGAAATAACATTTGAAGGAATGGATACCTCTCACTTGACAATGCACGAAAAAGTTTTCTCCTCCGGAGAGTAAAATAGCTGGCAAAGATAATTGAGAAAGTAATGAATATTAGATTAATGAAATATTTAGATTCTTCCAAATATTTATTTGATGGACAATATGGTTTTCGTAAATCTGGTGATACAGAGGCAGCAATTTTAGATACAATTTCTCATATTCAGCTCCAACTAGATACAAAAAATATATGTGGACTACTATCAATTGACTTACGTAAAGCTTTCGATACAGTCAATCATGAAATTCTTTTGAAAAAACTTGAAAACATTGGTATCAGAGGTAATGTCTTCTTGTGGTTCGAATCCTATCTCACTTACAGACAGCAGTATGTTTGTCTAGGAAATAAAAAGAGTTCTTTGAAAAACATTAATTGTGGAGTTCCACAGGGCTCTGTGTTAGGACCAATTTTATTTCTCATCTATAGCAATTCAATTTCAAAACTGAATCTTTTAGGATCCATCAAACTCTTTGCTGATGATACAACTTTAATTTACAATTCAAAAAATACAAAATCAATACGATTATCTATGACACATGACTTGGAACAAATATCATCCTGGTAACAGTATCACAAATTGAGTCTTAATTATTAAAATTAACTTATAAATTTTTGACAAGTAAATATTTTAAAATTGACCACTGTGACCCACTCAAATTTAAAAATAATTCTATAAAATTTTCTAAAACTACCAAACTTCTGGGACTTCACATAGATCAGAATCTTTCATGGGCAACTCACATTGAAAAATTACGCAAGAAAATTTCACCTTTACTTGGAGTCCTATTCAGAATACGAAACGAAATTTCATTCAAATATTTGAGATTAATATATTTCTGTTTGGTATATTCTAATCTGCAATATCTCACATCTATATGGGCAACGGCAACCGCTTCAATATTGAATCCGCTGAAATATTTACAAAATAAAATAATTAAATGTATTTATAAATTGCCTTACAGGGAACCTACTGTGAATCTTCATAAACTACATAATCTTCTTGACATTAATTCTATATACCACTTGAAAACATGTACTTTTATTCACTGTGTGAAACATAAGATGAAACACTCTGCAATACTTTTCAATGAAATCAATACGAGTGACATGACACAAATATTTTTACTACTACTAAGTTTAAAATGATAAACTTTGTCCGACCTCGATATGTTGTCCCGTTCAAGAACTCAAGGAGACTTTGCGGCTCCACTATATTAACATGATCTCTATAACTTCATTTACGATTCTAGCTTCCAAAGATGACAGCTTACATCACGTTTTGCAGCAAGCAGCTAGACAGCGCGACGTTGTTGCAAAAACTCACGGAAAGTTCAACGGCGTTCAGGGAGATGGTGAAGAAGTGCCAGAACAATGTGACTACCAAAGGCATGCCTCTGTCGTCGTTTCTGATAAAGCCTATGCAACGGATTACCAAGTACCCTTTACTCATCACTAAGATCCTTGAGAATACGTCTCCCAGTCATCCAGGTAAATATTAGTCTAATGTTTTCTAGTGACAACTCAAAGGTGTATTTCTCTTCAGCCTTTTCCCATATTGATAACTCGTGTAGTGATTCAAATAGCGATTGTGAACACTCCGAAAAATAAATACCGGCGGTGAATGAGAATCAAATGCATTTGAATACTGAAACACAAAAGTAGGTTTCAACGTATACAAGAATCTGCACCATAAGTTTGGTATCGAGACAGTTTATTAATACAAGCAGCTTCAGAGTTAACTGAAATTATGTATGTGAGGTATTTTGTTTATTTTTTCTTCAACCGTTTCCAATCCATTGCCCACTTCCCTTATTCACCACTTTCCACTTCTTTTCCGATGAGAAAAGGGCTCTTGAATACCTTATACCTAAATAACTTATCGTTTTTGTGATAAATAATTATTGATTCACAAATGCATTAGCTCTCGTACCATATCCTTTAAGGGGAACTGTCAGAAGGTAGGTTGCACTATACCGTTTATTATACACGTCATTCTCAATTAACAACATCAGCATAAGAAGAAAAATCTCCAATTGTCTGTCTATTCCTTGACCTAGCTAAAGCATTCGATTCGGTAGATCATGAATTGTTATTAGAAAGATTAGACAAAATTGGTTTTCGGGGAATAAGTTTCAAATTACTACAGAGTTATCTTGAGAATAGAAAACAATGTGTTAAAGTAGGAGAATTTATAAGTTCAGAAAAAATATTCAATTATGGAGTTCCACAAGGAACTGTTTTAGGACCCATATTATTCAACATATTCATCAACGATATCTTTCATTTGAAAGCAAGTGGACTCATACATAGTTTTTGCGGATGATATAGTAATAATTTACAATTCAAAAACATGGAAATCTCTCAGAGAACTTATTCAGAATGACTTCAATAATGTTGGATATTGGTTTGACCACAATTTGTTAACATTAAATTTTGGAAAATCTAATTACCTTCCTTTCACTTTTTATCGAAATCATTTATCCAGTCTTGGCCCAATTGAAATAAAAAATTCATGCATTAAAGAAGAAGATCGGATAAAATATTCAGGAGTCATAGTAGACAGACATTTGAAATGGAACTTCCAAATTGAATATGTCATAAAAAGTTACGACCGTTATTACCTAAATTCACATTTTTACAGAATATTTTGGATAGAAAACACATGCAAATGATTTATTTTTCTCTAGTCCAATCTCAATTAAATTATGGTATTTTATCATGGGGGAGAGTTGACCAAATATATCTTAAGCTTTCGGAAATATTACAAAAGTGGTTTTTGAAAATCATATTTAATAAAAACGTAAGATATTCTTTCGATAAATTATATTCTGACTGTAAAATAATGGATATTAGGCAATTATTCAGTTTCAAGATACTCACTTATATATTTTCTCATAAAAATTGCATTAATTATAGTAAGCATACTCATGATACTCGAAATAAAAATGAAATTACTGTAAAAAATAACATATGTAAAGTAAAGTCACAAAAAAAATTTCTATTAGCTCCATTCATTTATGATAAATTACCAAATCGAAATACACTTATAAAAAAAAGTGAACACATGGATTACTGAAACTCCTAGACTATATTTCCAAAATATTATTGAAAGAAAATATCGAATATAGCCTGTGACATGATTATATTGTATCTATTCATTTTTACACTACTATTTATCTTTGATATTTATGATTTTTGTTTATATTCTCATATTTACTTGAATTATATAAAAATCTAATATAATGTTTTCTCACAACAAGTCCGCAACTTCGTGAGGTTCAATTATTTATTCACATATTGTTATGTGTTTTTGCATTGTTATTGATATTCATTGTGAATAAATTGTTATTATTTTTATTATAAAAATCTGCATTTCAGGAGCTTCGCTCTCAGTTGGAATAAAATTACCGGCATCAGCGCCTTCGGTGGCTGTTACATTTCTAAATTCATTTATGAATTCTGTGCGATCAAAATTCTTCTAAAAAACTTCACTTCCGAAAAACCTACTATTAAACTTATATTATTATTATATTAGAATTAATGGAGCTTCTCTCACATATTTTCTTCAGATTACAAATATCTGGAAGAAGCCCTCCGGCAAGCCGAAAAATTCCTGAGCTGCATAAACGAGAATGTGCGCATGAAGGAGAACCAGGATCGCATGGATTGGTTGCAACAATCGGTGCAGAACGATCTGAACTTGGTATTCAACAGCGAAACGAACAAGCTGGGCCCGAGGCAGCTGATCCACTACGGCATCTTCACCAAACTCAAGACCAACAAAGAACTGATCGGATTTCTGTTTAACGATTTTTTTATGCTGGTCCAACCCAGCAAAAGCGTCGGGTACCAGTTCTCTTTCCACAGGAACGGAAATATAGTGTATAAATTGTACAAACAGGTGAGAGTCGAGATCCAACAGACTATAGTACTAGACCTGAAAAGAAAAAGGGTTAGATTATTTTCGAGAGAAGAGAAAACTCGAAAATGGATTCAAGACATTTCTAAACAGTTCGTATTTGAGGGAGACTAACAGCTCCTTCATTTAGAAACGTTCAATTATAACAAAGTCACTGAAAGTCAATGAAATATACTAATTCCATCTAGTTTTTAGGGCTATATATCGATCCTACTCCTTCCTGGTCGATAATATAATATGAGTGTGGTTATTGTAAAAACAGTAAGATCAGAATTATCACCTCTCCTCACTGATTTGATTAACCTCACGTTCGAAAAAGGTCAATTCCCTGAAAATTGTAAAGTTGCGAAAGTTAAACCTATTTTCAAAAATGGCAAGAAAGATGACATGAATAATTATCGACCAATATCTGTTTAACCAATTCTTTCGAAAATAATAAAAAAGTTATGAATACCAGATTGTTGAACTATTTGGAAAAATCAAAATTTTTGTATAAAGAGCAGTATGGTTTCCGCAAGTCCAGTGATACAGAGTCTGCTGTATTGGATTTGATTACAGATATACTGGTTAAACTGGATTGTAATCAAAACTGTGGACTTTTGTCTATGGATTTGTGTAAAGCTTTTGATACGGTTGATCATTCAATTCTTCTCAATATAATGTCCAAAATGGGTTTGAGAGGTGATATTCATGGATGGTTCACAAGTTATTTAGATAGGAGAAAACAGTTTGTATATATGGGAGATTGTTTTGGTTCAAGAAAAGAAATAAAATGTGGTGTACCACAAGGATCAGTTCTTGGACCAACATTGTTTCTCATATACATAAACTCAATATCCAAACTAGATCTATGTGGCCAAATTAAATTATTTGCAGATGATACGACAATTGTATATTTTTCTGAAAATATTAATGATATTAAGTCAAAAGTTGAAAGTGATCTTCAAATTATTGACCCGTGGTTGGCCAGACATAAATTAACGTTGAATATTCAGAAATCTTCCGTCATGTTTGTCTCAAAAAGACCTATAATAATCGATAAAAGATTATCAATAATCAAGTTTGAAAAATATGAGATAAATTATACAAATTCTATTATTAAATTTTTAGGTTTACATTCAGATTCTTTACTTTCATGGTCAACTCATATTGGTCATTTGAGAAAACAACTTTCACCACTAATTGGTGTATTGTATCGAATTAGAAACTATTTAGCACTGAAACATTTGGAACAGATTTATTCCGGATTGATACATTCAAAACTGCAATATTTAATTTCAGCTTGTGGAATAGCAAACAAATCAATATTGAGGCCCTTGAAAACCTTACAAAATAAAATAGTAAAATGTATTTTCAAATTAGATGTCTCGGAGCCTACTGTGAATTTATATAAGCCAAAGAAGTTATTGAATTTGGATCAAATATTCAGGATGAAAATATGCTTATTTGTTAATTTTGCCTTAAAAAATATCAAACACTCTATTCTGAAATTTACAGTTAATTCTGATATTCATAACTATGCTACTAGAACTAGACAAACTAATGAGTTCCTTATTTGAAAAAAGTTAAAGATGCTGTTAAATTCAAAAGATACCTCAAAGATTTTTTCTTAACTGAAAAAAATGATATTTGATGTTTGTGTCTGTTTTTTTTATTTTCTACTTACTACTCTAAAGCTTCTGGAAAACATTTCTTTTTTCAGTATTGATTAATCTTTACAACTATTTGAACTATTACATTATTTATTTTAGTATGCCCCTGTTATAAACATGAAATGTTTATTGGGATAAATAATGATATTATTATTATTAAATACTGAGAAAAAGCATATCTTCAGTAATCGTTATTCTATTAAGGATAAGAAATTATATTCCACGAAAATACTTGAAAATGATATGTTTTATTTTGATATATTCAAAATTACAGTATTTGTTCACAGTTTGGGGAACAGAATCTAGTTCTTTATTGTGACCTTTAAAAACCCTACAAAATGAAGCAGTTAAATGTATTTTGTAAATATTTTTCTATGTGTATATCTCTGTATGAGCATAAGCTTCTTGGTATCAGTTACTCAATAAACAAATAATAGGCTATGTTCTTCGGATATATACATTCAACTGAATTTTGTTTATTTTTATGTCGAATGTACCGTTAATATTTCAGGAAATATTCCAAACCTGACTTTTTTGCAGCAATCCTCGTGATTTTGAATGATTGTGAATGAAAAAGTATACAAACCTCGGCTTTCGGCCTCGATAAGCAATTTTTTTCTCTCGAGAGAAGTGATTTACTTTCCGTCTTGATATGTAATATACGCAATAGATAGGTTTAAAGAGTTATGTCTCACCCATGAAAAAACAATAATTTGGTCTAGTATAGAGAATTTGCTCTTTTCTAGCCCATTCTGATTCAAAACTTGGCGATAAGTAGAGAAAGTACGGATAGCGTGGATAGCGGAACCGATTCGAACCGAGTTCTGACGATACAGGACGAGAAGACCACCTACAAAATCGCTCTCCTAGTTCATACCGTCAACGAATGCAGCTTGTGGATGAGGAGGATCGAAAACGCGAAGGAGGCGTGCGCCAAAGCGTTCACTCTGAGCCACCAAAACAAAAGAAAAACACGTGAGTTGTCTTATTGTGAGAATTATCTTGTGACGGTTGTTATATGTTTTTCTTCGCTGTTTCTTCTCTACGATGGTGAATATTCTGGTTACAGGGATTATCACTTTTATTTGACGGCATTGAAAATATAGTTGATACAATTTAAAAAGTGTTGCACATCATCATGTGCGTGGTTAAATTCTGAAGTACACTGTAGCCAGGTTGTTATAAAATAATGGAATTTCAGATATAAATCGAAGTGACGTGTTGAATATGACAGAAAGAAAATCGAAAATGTTCACAAACCCTCTTTGTTAATGAGTAAGTGTATATCATCCATTGACATCTGGAAGCCAATCCATGAAAAAGTTTTTCCTAGTTTTCCAATAGGGAACTAAGACTCATATGCCCTTACGAAGGTTCAAATCATATATTTTGAATAGCTACATCCAAACTATTTTGAAAAATCGAGATTTTTTTATATTTATAAACTGCTAATACCTACTGCGTTCCTTCAAAGTACGCATAATACCTATTTCCAGTAGTGCAGTATTTGCAAGCAAGAATTTTGGTGGTTTGTGAGCTTTGTTATCTTCAATCTTTCATGAAATCAAACTGACAGTATACATACTTGACTTCAACTCTGCTGCAACACGATAAAAATAAATATATCTGATTTGAAACAAATATTTATTTGGCTCAATGTTCATAAACTCACTTTAAATTTCGGAAAATCATCTTTCTTGTTCATTGATAAAAAACCAATTTTATCACAATCGAAATCTTTATTGCTAGGACAAAAAATTAACAGGTCATATAATATAAAATTTTTAGGTCTGAATATTGATGAAAATATTCCGTGGGATATTCAAATTGATCTGATCCGAAAAAAAAATATCACCAGTCATTGGAATTTTGTACAAGATAAGGAGCGATATACCTTTGAAATATCTGAAATTAATTTATTTTACACTAATTTATTCGAAATTACAATATTTAATCAGCATATGGGGTTCTGCGTCGAATACCATTCTGAAACCACTGAAGTCTTTACAGAATAAAGCAATTAAAAGCATTTTTCGTTTACCTTATTTCCAAACCAAATCGTCTCCTTGACATCAATTCTATTTATAAACTGAAAATATGTACTATTTTGCATTCTATTGTGACTAATAAGAAACATTCTATTATAAAATTCTTTAAATCTAACAATGTACATAACCACAAAACAAGGCAGTTCAATAATTTGTTAACAAAAAATCTCAAGACGGAATTTTCCAGAAAATCTATTTTCTATAAAGGTGTTATCACATACAATGGATTACCCACTGGAACAAAATGTTTTTCTCAAATGACCAAATTCAAATTTGCTAAGAAGCGTTATTTGTTGGAATTTTTTTTTAAATTATTTTATTTTAATAAAAGTAATAATAGTAATAAACAATTCTGATTGAGCTTTTTCATAAATGTATTATATAAATATTCCCTATATACAAACTGTAGTTTCTTGGAAATGAGTAACTGTTATTATTATTAAGATTATGAATATAATTTATTAATTACAATTTAGCTCTCTAACAGGCGTTAAGGGAAGCGAAAGGACATTATTATCCCGCTCTCTTTCGGAATAACTTGGCAGCGATAGTTTTTAACTCTTTCGGCATTTTAACGGAGAGCCTGAAACTGATATTTTCTATAGAAACATCGAAATACACAGTTTTTGATCACAATTGTCTAGTTTGAAGTATAGGTACCAAAAAGACCTAAACAAAGAACTGTCACATTCGAATGACAATTGTCAATTGGTAAATGACAGACTTGAAAAAAATTGCGGCAACATCGAGAGTGTTGCCAACCAAATTCCAAAAAATAACAGGGGCGAAATTCGAAATCAAATACTAGAGTTTCAATGCATTTCGATCAATGGAATGGTACCAGTGCGTTAATTTCATGTCGTCATCGATGGCGGGCAAGTTTTCAATTGTATTCACTATATATAGGCCTTCTCTGAAACCACAATATTCCTACCGAGATGCATATATTCACCTGTGTAATCACTCAAACTTATGAAATCGGTATCCAAAGTTGAGCCAACCAGCAATCACACTCGACCAGCTTAAAATTATAAATTAGACGCGGCGGACTATCACATATGCGATTGAACTACTATTTTTTCAACTCTACATCATGGCAAACCCAGAATTTGTTCTTGAGGAAACACAATGTATACTTCCAAAGAGTGTGCCTCATAAATTTTCGTTATTCTCACGATGAGACA
Organism: Zygogramma bicolorata; assembly: GCA_032362365.1. Classification (NCBI taxonomy): domain Eukaryota; kingdom Metazoa; phylum Arthropoda; class Insecta; order Coleoptera; family Chrysomelidae; genus Zygogramma; species Zygogramma bicolorata. Next base: position 380,408 of record JAVJAQ010003051.1, on the reverse strand, counting down.
AGTTTCAGTTGTGAAAGACGTACTGGGAAAAGCTGGTCTTCATTAAATTTTTTCGCAATACATTCGGGCAAGTTGTAAATCACCCTGTATCATTTCAAACAGTATATCCTCATGATTTTTGTACTTTGGTCGATTTTTTTATGTGTAACGAATGTAAAGCAGTCTGTAAAAAGGATTCCATACAAATTCTTGTTTAACTTAAGGAAAGCAAATTGTGGGTTTCTCATGAAGTACCATGCAGCGCGTAATTTTTTATGGATTACGATTTGTTTTCCAAAGGCAGACTGTAAAAAATTGGTCCAAAAAATCTGTCACTGCCGCCCGGTCGTTTTGGAGTTTGATCAATGAAGATGATAAATGTGAATCAGCTGAATTGAAAACTGACAATTTATTCTGAAGTAGTCTCTCAATACAAAAATTGATTCATTTATCAGTTTCCGGAGAAACACATTTATTTGAAGACCAACATTGACAGTTTCCGGAAAAAACCTGTCCGCAAAATGGCGTTAGTGATTACATCAGGGACTGTATATTCATCTCAATTTAAACTTTCCAGATGCACTTTTCACATGTTGGTCAGCACAGCTTCATATCTGCGTATTCTTCATGGCGTCAGTGTGATGAAATTGTCAACAGGGAAATCTTTTTTTAAAATTTTAATTACGGCATTTCATTGTGAAACAATGAGAATTTGTTGTAATGGATACGTAAAAATGGCTTGAAGTGTCAGTTGCAACACTATAGTTTCAAGACATCTTATGTATACATAATGGCATGTATTCTCGTAAGCTCGAAGTAGATGGCGCCTGATGAGATTTTTTTTAAATTTCTTTATTTAACGTCGGCCTATTTCCGCTACCAAGACCAATCACCGACGCCGGTGAGCACACCTCCCCCAACCGGAATTTTGCCGGACCTTCTGGTATTCCAACCAGAGGTAGGGATCTTTAACGAGCCCAGCATCCATGGACTCAGGACCGACGGCTGTACGTCTGCTCCGAAGGACGGCAATATATCTTGTGCTCATTGATATATTGTCTGCGAGCTATGATATGCTATTTTGCTGCAGCTGTACGGGCTTTCGACACGGTATTTCCCTGCATGGTCACCCATCCAAGTACTAACCGCGCTCGGCGTTGCTTAACTTCAGATATCGAATGACTGTCAGTCAACCTGAAGAGCTGGGCCATGCCCCGCCTGATGAGATGTAGGTGTTTGTCAGCCGTCATATGACTATTTTTTTATTGATTTGAGACGAAGTGATTCATTTATTAATGCTCTGACGGTTAACCATCACCTTATTCCATTATTTCTCTCCCAAATCTAACAAAATGTTAACTTACTGAATGCCACGCAGGGTTTGTTTTGGTTCGTTGAGTTTGTTTCACCCACAGAACTGATAGAACTCACAGAGTTCTGCTGTTAGACCTCAAATTTCACTGGCGCCATCTGCGCGGGCAATATCGGGCATAGTTGCCATTGCAGGAAACCAAACTCATTGTGATTTTGAAGAATTTCATGTATCAACTCTTTGAAAAGCCTTCGTATGTATTCGACCTACTGACATCCAATGCTATTGCTTTGCTATACACTTTATACATTTCAGAATGATCATAGGACTAAGGGATCTCAGAAACCATAAGAAATAGAGAGTTGACCACGAAAGGTTGAATATACCTCCGGAACATCAAAAGATTTGTGAGAACAATGTCTTGAGATTCTCGTAGAGAATTTTTATTGTTTTCTAATGAATGTTTTGATCGAATGAGGTTATGTTTGGCTTATCGAGCTCCAAGTTATATTTATTAGCCCAGTTTATAACTGCCGACTCTCTATCTGTTACAGTTTCCGAGATCCCAACAGAGAAACTCGAGTTAAAATAACATGGTATGTATTTCTATTTCTCTTAGAATTTTCAATGCCCCGATAAATATTTTGGAATGTTGAGATGCGAAGTCGTTGTTTTTATAATCCGCACTTTTTTTGTAGCTATATTACGATCAGGTGAAGCGACGGAAGTCGAAAACGAACGATTGCAAAAATATCTTTTCACAATTGGAATTTTAAGAAGTCGTGTCGAGTCCTAGCAAAATCTATTGATTTTTTTTATATGTTACACAGAACTATGTCCTTCATCTGGAAAAAAGTACACATTATTGTAAAGGCATTTTAAGCACAACACAACTGTTTACACTATTTTGAGATTCTGTCGAAGGTAATACCACGAGTCCTTCAAATTTAATCGATAAATTTTCATTTTCCACAAAAACTTTTTTATTTGGCAAAAGTATGAAAACAAACCGATTCGGTTTGTTTGAATGCTTTTGCCTCAAAATGAAAAAGTTTGAGTGTTTCGAAAATGAAAATTTATCTTATTAAATTTGAAGAACGAGTTGTATTTGGAGAGATTATTTTTTGAACAAATAGAAGGAAGAACAATTCAATTGATCAGTATTTCATTTACATGAGAAGGAACGGAGAATAGGTGAAAATTTTACAAATTTGAAATGTCAAACAACGATGTATTCACAAAATGGTTAAGGCTTTCGCGGCCGAGGTTATTAGTATAACTACTTCTCTTCGGGCTTGAAGGCCGTCGTTCTTCGGAATTTCTTCCTGACGTTTCGCTAGCGCGAGTGGCCAGCTTCTTCAGAGGCTTATTCATCTCCGATGACTGTCATCGGAGATGAATAAGCCTCTGAAGAAGCTGGCCACTCGCGCTAGCGAAACGTCAGGAAGAAATTCCGAAGAACGACGGCCTTCAAGCCCGAAGAGAAGTAGTTATACTAACGATGTATTCCCTCTATGATCCAGCAGTGATATGATGCTTACGCATTGAATATGATAATGCTTGCCGACGATACCAAGAGTTGGCGTCACACCTCTCATTGTATAAGGTTGATAATTGAAAATTTCTTAGGAAATGAAAATCGCGCCAGAAGGAACATAAAATCATTCGTTATGTCGTTTTATCAAAATCTTCATACAACGGTTTCTTCTCATATAACAAAAAATGAATTGTATTTAATAAAAACTAATTGTACGCCATCTTCATTTGAGTTAAGAAAACCTTAAATATTTGAATCGGTCGTTCGCTATATCTGTCATAAAGTTGGGGTTATGAGCTATTTACGTGTTTGAGTGTTCATTGAAATGTGTTATGTTATTATTATGCTGAAAAAGTGAAAAGTGAATGACTATTAATAATAAGGTAACTCTTCATTCATGATAATTCATATAAAAATGAGCCAGTTCAATAGAATCGACGCGGTAAACCTTATAGTTTTGACCTGTTTTGACAGTTCAAAGGTAAACAACGTTTTATTGAAACAAACGAGAGGACCAGGCAGTTTTATCGGTATAATACCCAATGATTGGCTAGAATAACCCGCTACTATTGGTTGAAATGCCTAAAACGTCACATTTTGACAAGTGAAAAAAATAATCATTATAAAACACAGTGGATTCGAGAATGAAATTGAATAAAAATGAATTTAACATAACCCCAAATTTATAAAAAATCGTATAGTACCGAACTAAACATAATATCGTTATTCAGACATGAAATGATGAAAATACTTTTATGGAGAGGATTACGGTGAAACATTCCTTGGACTTGCTGTCAATCACGATTGTTCCTCAAAGACTTAACTTAGATGGTTACATAAGGAATAAGTTACATGAACAATTTATGCCAGGAAATGATCCATTGGCGTTTTAGAACCCTGAATCCTCAATCTGCTGAATTTGTATGAATGCTTGAAGCAATGACGGCTTTTCAAAGAGATCCCGTGTTTTTTCCATATAAAAGTTTCTAAACTTCTAAAGTAGATATTTTTTTGGAAAAGTGTATTAATTTTTTTACTCTGTTTTGCATGGAATAAGAAATACGATTCATTTCGGTAATATATTAATTTTCTTTGGAAATCCACAAAAAGTTTTTTTCTTGTAAACTCAATCAGGACCACACTGTATTAGTAGGTTGCACGTAAAATGAGTTCTGAATCTGAAATGATTTGAAAATATGGAATATCAAGGAGGAAAAAGTTAATATTCATAACCACTCATTGAAAATATATTTCAGAATGAAAAAAAAAAAAACTCAACATCAAGTGAAGATAAATTTCCTTTGAATTTTTTCATTTAGCCGTATTTTCTGGATAATATTATATTTCTATAGATCGAAGGCAGTTCCAAAACTTCCTTCTATGAATTTCCGAACTTAGAAAATTAAATGAAAATTAAAAAAAAATTACGGTTGATGCTCGTGACGAATGAATGCTATTGAAAGTAGAAACTGAATTTTTTTCATGGTTCTCAGGTGAATATTGGAGTCTTCACAAGTGTAGAAGGCAGTCTTCGTTCTAATTAACCTGAAATATTGTTGCATCAATTGAAAAAATAAAAGAACTAATATTTATAAAAATACTTATCGTTGTTACCGTTTTTGAAAAAAATCTGCAGAGAAAAAAATAAATTTTGATTGCCCAAGTCAAAATTATAGCCATTTTTCTAACAATTCAAGGTATCTGGTACCCTGAACATTCAAAAATCGCTTTTGCCTTTCCTAAAAAAACGTTATTAGCAATTCAAAACTCTGTAATTGTATAACTATTGATAAGTTGCCACTCAGAGTATTAATTAATCAAATTGATTTATTGTTGTGTTGGAATAATTTTTATGATCGATATTCTCCAGAAGAGTCAATAGATTTTTTGACAACTCCAAAGAACGACTTTCTGTTTTCAGTTGGGTGATAATAAATTCTCCTACTTATCTCTTACTCGGTGAAAATACTTCCTTCGCTTCACCTAGACGTTTAGCAGATATATTCGTGGGATCTTTTTGTTGAAAAATTGCTGTGTTTGTCTGTGCAGAGCTCCATCTAGGGCCGACCTGTGGGCGTCTTCTTGTACTTGTCCAAAAGGGGAAACGCTTTATATCATCGGGTAAGCTTGATAACCTCTTATTTCGTTTCAGTTCCTTACTCTCGAAAATGGTTATACGTGACCCTCGTCGACGGAAAAGAAATCGTGAGGGTTTGCAATCGTCGCAATTGTAGTTGTACCAGGAAAAAAGGTATAATTTCACAATGTTTTTGTTTAGATTTTCATGAACAGCTTTATATTGTCATTGCCAATCTTTGGTGTGGAAGTTCTTTCATCTCAGCGTTCAATTTACTCAAATACATTTTCAGGATTGGGATCGACTTGGAATATAAAATAAATACATTCAGACTGTTTGGTAAACATTTCATTTAAAAAGAGATTGATTGTGAGTGACTTAATTTAAAAAGTTTTTTTCTGTCAACGTTACCGAAATGATCAAACTTATTCTCAGGGCTGAAATTTTTTTGCTTGTTTGCAAGTCAATATATATATGTAAATTGAACTCTATAATTGTTATATTCTTTCACGTATCAGATACCTGTTCACGATTTGATATTATAATCAAAAACAAAACAAAATTAGTTTATCATATGATGAACAAGGCAATCAAAGCGATTTATAAAAATCATGGGATAGTCCAGAATTATACAAAAATGACTAACAACATGACATTGAATTGTTTGATAAAACTCGAAAAAGACAAATATATATATGGTAATTATCGGAAAAACTTCAGAAAGGTAATATTTTGTTCTTTAAAAATCCTACTGTACACAATCATGATACCAGAACTTTCATCAATTATCACCCATAAAAATCCGAATTCAACCTCAATGGGAGCATTCAATAAATTTCAAGATGGAATTGAATCTCCCATTCAATGTATATTTGTGTATGATATTCATCAAGAGAGAAATGCAATACATGTACACCTAGCCATCGGCATGGGGAAAAAAGTAGTAGTAAGGGTTATATTACAAAAGTTATAAAGTTTCAGACATATATCTATATGCATATAACATGCAATAACTGATTGAGAAAAAAGAATTTAATAGGAAGCATATAGATTTATTACTTTCAGTTCAGTATCACTCCCCTGGTTCGGTTTTTAACGCCGTTGGAATTTCTTCCTGAAGTTTTGCTGGCGGGAGTGGCTAACTTCTTCAGAGGCTCATACATCTTGAGCTAGACTCTGATGACTTCGTAAAGCTTATTTTTATGGATTCAGGTAGCCTTGAGTGATGATTACTTTATCTGGTTTCGAAGAATTTTGAAAATAAACGATGAGTTGAAACTTTTCCTAGAGATCAATTACCCTAACACCAAACATATATTTTTTGCACTCGACGCGCGTTTCGCTAACAAGGTTAGCATCTTCAGGAGAAGAAAACTGATACTGAATCTTGAGCTAGGGTTAGTTGTTTATACACCTAAAGTTTTTTGGGCCGATATGGACTTCGTTTATAACTTTTTATTATTCTAATTAATTTTTCGATGATGAACTAGTGCAGTAGTTTATTGTTGAGAAAGTAATCAGAATAATCAATAATAACAGATGACGGACAAATAAATTTGGCAGGTAGTCACTGCATTAGTTCATCATCGAGAATTTAATCAGAATAATTAACAGTAATAAACAAAGTCCATATAAAAAACTTTATGTGTGTAAACAACTAACCCTAGCTCAAGATTCAGTATCAGTTTTCTTCTCCTGAAGATGCTAACCTTGTTAGCGAAACGCGCGTCGAGTGCAAAATATATCAGTTTGGTGTTAGGGTAATTGATCTCTAGGAAAAGTTTCGGAGAATTTTCATCAACATTAATTGCCGCAATTACTGGATTTGGAGAAGTATCATCAGCATTAACTGCCGCACTACCTGCAGGCATGTTATTTGTTATTTTTGATCTTAAAATGGGATTCCATATTCGGTTGAGGTTCACAGCTGCTTTTCTGTTGAAATTATCTGTGTTTGTGGATCTTTATTGCCTCCCGTATCAGTCGACTATGGTATCCCTGGTTGGGGGCACTGAGTTTCGCGTTTTCAAACAGAATCCTGTGCTTTTCCTCCCTGAGTGCGTGTTCCGCCACAGCTGACTTGTCAGTTTGCCCTGGTTTGCAGTTTCTCTCAGGCTAGTTCCCGTAGATATTTTTGTGGTACAGGTGTATACCTTCCCACAGGTGCACGGTATGCGATAAACCCTTGCTGCTGACAGTGGGTCTCTTTTATTTTTAGCCGACCTGAGGCTTTGTTGAATCTCCTTTGTGGGTTTGAGGACCGTTTTGTTGTTGTGTTTCCCCAAGAATTTTCCAATTCTGTCTGTGATCCTCGGGATATACGGTTGATAAGCACGTGCAACTATCTGAGCGTCCTCCCTGTTTTGAACCACGGAACTCTTCAGTTTCATGGCCCTGTTAATCTCAGGTACACTGTATCCACTCGATCTCAAGGTCACTTGAAGATGTTCCCGTTGTGACCTTGGTAAGTGACCTTGAGACTGAATGGATACAGTGTACCCGAGATCAACAGGGCTATGAAACTGAAGAGCTCCGCCGTTCAAAACAGGGTGGACGCTCATGTAGTTACACACGTTTATCTACCATATATTCCGTGGGTCACAGACCGAATCGAAAAACTCTTGGGGAGCATGAAAGAAACTGCAGACTAGGACAAACTGATAAGTCAGCTGTGTGGGAACACGCACTGAGTGAGGGTGAACACAGGATTCTGTTTGATAATGCTAAACTCATTGCCCCCAACCAGGGATACCATAGTCTACTGATACGGAAGGCAATAGAGATCCACAAACACACGGATAATTTCAAAAGAAAAGAATGAGCTGTGAACCTCAACCGAATATGGAAGATAAAAAATAACTAATATCATGACAGCAGGTAGTGCGGCAATTAATGCTGATGATACTTCTCCGAATCCAGAAAAAGTAATTATCACTCCAGGCGGGGACGGACCAAGGAGGACAACAAGAAGAACCCCCCCACCCCGAGGAGGAGGGGGGGGGAGTTGGGGAAATAAAGAAAAAGAAAGACCGCTCCCTCCTGTCGCTGCCCTCCCATCCCCCATAAAGGAAAGGGGAAGGGGAGAAGCCCCAGGGGGTCGAGGGGGGAAAGTAAACTTACCATCCTTGCGGTATCGAGACTCATAAGATCATACCGAACTATGAGAAGAGTACTCATAGTGAGATATGAGTACTATTGAGTACTCTGCCCACCTCCCTACCTGAATTCACATAAATATCCTTTACGAAGTCGTAATACTCAGCCATCGGAGTTTAACTCAAGATGTATGAGCGTCTGAAGAAGTTAGCCACTTGCGCCAGCGAAACGTCAGGAAGAATTTCCAATACCATGACCAAAGCAGTGATACTCAAAACCTGGGCCGTGAAAGCCTTACCATTTTTTACTTTCTTGTTGAGAAGAATTATTATCGATAGGTAATGCTAGTGTAATAACTGCTTGAGAGATTTTTAAAATTTCCTTAAGGATAGTTCCTTAAGGGCATACGGCAAATTGATTTAGATTTTCATCTCTGTGTGCAGAAGTCTATTTCGTGTTTTTTGGCAGTTATATTTCGCTAGAATCACTTTTTTGGCTTTTGTATGCTCGAGAACATACCGTTTTTTAAGTGTAAAATTTTGATTCTAGAGAACCGACAAAAAATGTATACAAACCTGATCAGCTTTTAGATACATCTTCAATACACACACTATAACTCAACAAGTTCATTCATTTTGAACAAAAATAAGTTGAAACATTTTAATCTCATCTTCAAAATTAATAGTGACCAACATGATCATTCAACCAGATGTTCAAATAATTTATCAAAACAGAAATTGAGATCAAACATAGGCAATAAAAAAATTTGAAAATTCAATTTCAAAATCAACTTGAAACATTTATTGCGATAGGTGAATGGAAATTTTATGTTATTTTCATTATTATTGTTTTCTGTGACAAGTCTGATTTTATCATCTTAATTCTATATCATTTTTTCTGAAGGTTTTTATTTTATTTTTTCAATTTCAATGTATTCGATTCATTATTCATTTGTTTTTCATTTTCTCTTTTATGAACTTGAAAGTTTCTTGGGAGATAAACATAATTCAAATATATAAGCGATGAAACTTCAAAAACAAAAAAAATCATTGTTAGTATTTCAACTTCCTTCCTAAACCCTTTTTTGTTCGGAAGCTGCCTATTTAAATACAAAAAAATCCTAATATTTGGGAATATTTCCTTCTTTCTACAATCGGAGGAAATGCGAATTGTGCTTGTAATTAAGACCAAATTAACTACCAACCTCGTTCTATCGTTTTGTGGGAAGTGAAATGGCGATCACATTCTACAGATTCAACGTTCTCAGGTAAACACCACTACGAGAACATCTATTGCAAAGTGGTACTGGGGACGCAGGAGCAAGACACAGACGTTGCCAAAGAGCATCCCACCAACGGGAACCCCGTTCAGAACGGCGCCCCCCCTATACCGACGCTCGTGTGGAATTGCAGCATGCAGTTCCAGTTGAGGAACATCAACCAGGAGGTGCTCTCTTTCATCGTGTGCGAACGCAACGCTTTCAGTCCGGACGGTAAGGATTATTATTATCATGTCGTCAAATCGTGATAACATTTTTTCCCAAATCGCTAGGAAATTTCTTAAATGAAAAGCAGGGGTGGGCTGATCAAAATCAAGTGATTAAAATCATGATTTAAATCGCTCGATTTTTAGAATTAAAATCATGATTTAAATCAATTTTTGTTTTTTATATTGTGACCTGAGTTTCACTGATTTGAAATATAATGATAATAATAATGATGTTAACAAAAAATACTTTTTTTTTGTGATACAGGTACACTGCGTACGGCAGCTCTTCGTCGGTAAGCACTATGGGTTTTAAAAGCATACACTTCAGTATTTGAAAAATTCAAAGGTGTTAAAAAAATCTTGTTGATGGGCGCCACACAGCCCTAAAAAATTAAAGATTATGAGATAAGGTCGGCTGTGCAACCAAATCATTTAATAAAGTTGTTGAAATCCCAGCAAAAATGAGTTCTGATATCTTCTGAGACTCGGTATAATATTCACAAACACTGGCTATGAAATTGAACGGAGGTAGAAAATAAAATCAGATATGCACTCCAAATGTGTCCTTTAATGAGGTACTTATATAAAAATTCAATTGGTAAAAGTATGGCCTCGATCTTTGGAAACAATTTTAGCTCCAGGTTCAGATAAAGAAACGTAATAAATCAAGCGAGAAATCAAGTTATTTGTAACAGAATATCACCTGTGAGGGATTGTGTATACAGATTGTAATATTACCACCTTACCAGAGTATACTCAGCTTAGGTTCACAGAACGTTATATACATCAACCTCATATAAGAATGTTAAGCAAGTATTATCATTTGCATCAATCGAGGAATAATCCTCAGTCAATAAGAAAGTAAAAAAATAATATAGTTTTTAGTCAAACACAAGGAATATGATCCGTTCGTAATACCTAGGTGAAATTATTATAGATATTTGATATGGTAAAATGATTCAGTACCTTCAATATTGAGCATTAAGTAATACGTGATCAAAAAAAAATATATGACTGATAAAGTGTATGAATATGCCTGATAATCCTTCTCGCTTGATGGTGGAAGAAGCTGCAATTTTCCTCTATCTGGTCAGGTGCAGCACATCAATGGAGTATGTATTTTTCTGACAAAGAATGGACGTGGACTTCGCATGGACGTGGACAATTGACATGGATGGAGCAAGGTGTATACAAATCCCTAGCGTGGAAGGAAAATATCATTCCCTTGCGGAAACCAAAAAAACTTTGAACTCTATCGAAGTAGGAAATCAATTCTTCAAAAACATCCCAGTTGAAGAAACTCCAAAAAACTTATCTTGACAACCTCTCCATTAAACCCTATAAAAAAAATCCTTGTTGGAAAAGTATCTCTGAATCTATCGATTATCCAGAGTAGAATAAAGAGAAAACCAATGAAAAGATATTCATATTGACATTCTTACCTTCCTTGAAGAAGGGTTACTTAAACCAGCAAAAATAGCAGAGTGAAATGGCGTCACTCGTTTTTTCTGAAGAAGTGGTGGTTTTCAGCACAATATGTGGGTAGTGCAGCCTTTCATGGAAATCTCAGCAATCAGAAGCAGAAGTTATATCCGAAAACGTTTTCGATCAGATTGTTGAAAATCGCACCATGCAGCTCACCACTTTACAAATCCCTCTCGGAACCCATCAGAGAACTGACCTCCTGCGGTCAAAAACCAATTTTCCACCTCTCGCAGGTGAGCCAAAATCGCCTACCGAGCAACTCTATTCCGAGGAATTCTCAAAATAGGTATGGCAACGCCTCATTTTTACGACTTTCGATTTCTCTCATCTGCTGGAATGTCACCCGAAAAGGAATCCGATTTGGACTAATTAAAAAAATAATCTACATAAACAAAAGAGAGATGGATGAACATCCATTTCCTCAACATTAAATAATGAACGAAACAATCATTCTACCCAACCCCTTTAGGTTATCGTAAATTATGAATAGAATTCATTTTACATTCGATGAGAAAAATATCTCATTCCAATAATATTGTGGCGACGAATTTCAGCGGGACAAGCAGGTGTAAACTGGGTTGCCAGTTCTGCACGAAAGTTGTCAACGGCTTATAAAATATTCTTGGAAAATGTAGAAAGCAAAAAAAATACAGTAGGTTTTTATAAACGCTACAATATTCAGAACAGATAACAACATAATATAAAAGTTTTCTCGAAGATCTGAAGGAGTATCTGCTTTTAGCAAAAACAACAAAAAAGAAGTACATAATTCCAAATTCTTAAACTAAACGTAACACCTAAATTTTATTACTGTATATTTTCAGTCTATTCATTTTCGTTATACAATTTAAACAAAAACGCGAGTTTTCCTCCTTTTTCTATGCCTAATCTGTTTCTAATATCCGAGTATACAACTAGCGAAATGCGTGAAATTGTTGGGCAACGTCAATTTATAGGTTGAGAAGGAAAACAAGCCTCGACAGGAATATTCTTGCAAAAAGCACAACAAACGCGCTCGTGTTCGTGCCTCACTCGGCACTGTACAGCGAGTGTATAGGACAGAAGGAAAACAAATCGCTACAATAATTTTCTTGCAAGAAGCGCGACAAATGCGTTGTCACAAGTTTTTGAGCCGCAAATTGTATTAAAATTTTTAGACTTATTAAAATAATCAAAAATAATTTCAAAGAATCAAAATGTTCAAATTTTATAATCAAATTTAAAAAATCAAATGAATCGTGATTTTTTTAATAAAATCAATGATTTTTTATTTTTTCAATAAAAATCAGATTTTGCCCCACTCTGATGAAAAGTCAAGATTTCCCTACTGTAAGGGGAAACAGAGGGCGTACGCCTTAACCAACTAGGCTATTTGGACCGTTAATAATCATTGGCGTGTAGAGTGGATGTAAGTCCTTCAATTTCACGAAAAACAACATCAGTTGTCACAATTCAAACTTGACTCAATAAACTAGAAAATATTTCGGATATAAGTACATGTTTGTAGGTAGACAGATCAGAATTGTGACGTTTCTACAAGGTTGTTCCTAGTAACTAAGATGCCTAGGAAACCCTGGTGTATCTACCTGAATGATTTTGGGATAAACTTGGCGACAACCGATTGCCTGATTTTTGGGATCATAAAAACTTTAGATCGCCATTGTAGATGGCGATCAGTCATATATCATATGAAGCTTAATTTTCACTTGAGAGAAATGTGCAACCGAATGTTCTACTACTGTTTATTATTTGCCTACTGAGATTTTGACAGTCCTGACAGCCAATCGAATGCGTTTCAGAAAACGTGCATGTAATGTGGGAACCTACCGTTAAGAACCTGTCAATCCTGTCACTGTCATCTGTTACCTCTACAAATCTTTAGTGTTTTCATATCAGTTTGTAAGACTAGACTTTGATTCCGAGAAAGTATATTTTGTCCATTTACTTGAAAGTGATAGACTGTCTTGGAATTGGGGATACAACACATCAGTTATGCAACGGTTTAAAATACGTATCACATCGATATTTCCTTTATTTAAACAGGTTTTCAATCTCATTGATAAGAGCTATAGATGTTTTACTCCTCGATATAAGACTTTCGCTCAAGCTGAAACGAATGAAATTAGCTACGGCGCTACATTTATGTTATTTTTTTGGGGCGATTTGTTTTGTACTTACCTTAGGTAGGTACTCAATAAAGACGAGTATCTGGATCCCCAGATTTTGACTGTCCATCCAAAATACAAAATCTTCTACACATCGTGAAAAAGTACTTGTAATAACTTCAAAACGTATTCTACTTATATAGACTTTTGAACACTGTTGAATGCGAAGAAAGAATTTCAGATAGTTTTCATTGACAACAGTAAACCTCAAAGTTACGTCAATCTGACAAAACCGAGATTTGAAGGATGTTTAAAAATTATCATATTACGCCCCTATACAAAAATTAGGAAGCTGTCATAATCGTCGATTGTTTTTCTCCGAGAAATTCTAAACAATATCGAATCACTAGATACACCAGGGTTTCCTAGGCAACTTACTAGTAAAACTGGTGCAGATGGTGTAAACCTCCAAGAGGCAACGCCATCTGCTGGGAGACGACCTTGGAGGTTTACATCATCTGCACCAGTTTCAGAGGTTTACTTCCTAAGGAGTAGATAGTTTCGAAATGTTTGTGTTCACAGTCCAACCAAGTGTCACTGATGAGACCTGGTAGGTCGAAACAGCTGTCTGGCATTGGATTTGTGAATGCAATCATTTCGAACAGGAATTCTGATAACTTACTAGTAACCAAGTATTTTGTTCTCTGTGATTGGTGGAATTCATATCCTACCTTGTTTGGATATGAAATCATAACGATTCAGTTGTCTGGAATCGCCTACTTATCCGTTTAATAAACTATAAAATGGCATATTTACGGGTGGGAGTTTAAAAATTAGTTAGTTAGTGTTCTACATGAATGATAGAAAACAGTTTCCATGGTAACCCAAGTAATTATATTATGAATTACAAAGCACAATCTAGGTGTTTGGGAATAAAATTATTCGCGATTCTTTCAAAATCAATATCTGTTGAATTTTGAACGATTTGCAGAAAAACAGTAGGTACACCTCGTAGGACAAGCCACACACCTGGAGTCTATGTTGCTCGGATTGTGCCTTGTGCCTCGACTTCACAGTCTTCCAGAAACGTTAGGCTTTTCCTACTTGGCCAACCCTATACTATTATTCGATTCTCATCCTCTTTTCGAGTCATTGTACTCCGGTGGCCGAAGAGAACCATATGAGGCTTATTGGCCTTTAGTTGTTTGAGGTTGGGAAAAGTTCCACAAAAATCGGCAACCAGTATTCTCCACAACAGACTCAATATTCAGTATTACTACTTTTCTTCGGGTTTGAAGGCCGTCGTTCTTTGTAATTTCTTTTTGACGTTTCGCTAGTGCGAGTGGCTAGCTTTTTCAGAGGCTTACTCATCTTGACTATTATTCCGATGACTGACTCAATACTCTGCGGAAATAACTTTTCATATACTGTTTATTGCGTACGAATGCCGAAGAAATCATTATAGTATCAGGGAACATCATTTGGCTTTCGCAGGCAGTGGTTTTTCTTTGACATAATCTTGGAGGCCATGATGAACCCTTCGCTCTCCGACTTCAGTTCACCTGGTACGAGGAAATTGAATCTTAGATCGACAGGAAAGCTATGATCTTCGATGACCTAGAAGATATACCATACATGTCCTTATTTGTATGCAGTTCCAGCATCTTAGCATTCTCTGCAGCTTTTATGATGCGAGATTTTCTTTGCTGGTACTGGTTCCGACACGATGACAGAATCCTGGTTGGTCGAAAACGACACCAATTACATACATATTATCCTTTTCAAATTATTTCCAGTTGAAAAATTCTTATTCTGTGAATATATCACACCAGAAATGGGTATTTTGTTTCGCAACTCAGGTATTTTATCGATTTTTTTTCCCACGTAGGTAACCTATAATGAATTATAGTGAAAACTTTCTGACTTTCTGTCACTTACCCGCCACTTTGAGCAGATGTCAATAAGTGTAAAAATTCATATTCCTGAAGAATGATCAGACCGAGTTGAATAATTCGCCTCTGTTGAATATGTTCTTTCCAGGAAATTGTACTTATAAGGATGTGACGTCGGATCATTATTCTTATTAATTAGTTGTCGGACCATATTCTTATTGGTCGTCGGGTGATACTTATTTTCCTCAAGAGAATTCGTTATTTTTCGAATCGGTTGAACCTGAAATAATAAATTTACTGTATGTGGAACCGGGATTACTACTATAATTATTTTATGTGCTCATTGCTGACTTAAGAGAGTTACCAGATGTCCACGTCGTCATTGGGATTAGATTTGATTGCTTAGAGGTGCACCTCTTTTTGTCGTCTTGCATTTTTACCAACGTACGCAACATAAATATTGCTATGCAACTAAAGTCGGTAAAATGAATAACTTACTCCGAGAGGCTAAAACATCTTGAAATTCACTCCGATGACAGTCATCGGAGTGAATTTCAAGATGAATGAGCCTCTGAAGAAGCTAGCCACTCGAGCCAGCGAAACGTCAGGAAGAAATTCCAAAAAAACGACGGCCTTCAAACCCGAATAAAAGTAGTGATACTGAAAACCTCGGCCGCGAAAGCCTTAACTATTTTGACACGGAACACAAACTGTCACTCTGAAATGTGTTTGGCAACACCATCGACTACCGCTTTTTGACTATTGTCAACTATTGTTGACTCAACCTAAAATATTTATATTCAAATAGAATTTCAAAATTGTTCTGATAGTCTCTCGATCCTTCCGTGATGACCCCTGAAATCCTACAATTATTATCCCTTCCAAAAATTGCCAGAAGTATGAAACTTCGTGATCAGAGTAGGTTTATTTATTCAATTCACTGAATCCCGCAAAAATAGTTACCAAGTATTGTCCGGGTTTCAACTTGATGAACAATCCTGAAATGAATGTTTTTTTCTGACGCTAGAATATAGAAAACAGTACTTTCGGGTATCAATCCGTATTATTATTGTTATTATTACAACAATAAACTCTCAGACACAGGTGCTGTCAATGTTGGCGTGCCGCAGGGCTCAGTATTGGGCCCTGTACTCTTCATTAAATATATATCAATGATCTTTCATCCAGCCTTCCATCCACAGGTTGTGTGTTGTATGCTGACGATACAACCTTGGCCACTAGGAATGAGAATTTAAAAAATCTTCAACTTGAATGCATGAAACCCAGTTGAGAGCCTCACAATGGTTTAATGCAAACCAGATCTGCCTTAATAAAGCTCATTTTCATATAATGAAATGCTTATTATGGATTCATGAACGAAAGTCTTAATTTGAGGTCAACACTGTCCGAATTTGTACGTCTATCAAAAAGCCAATATTCAGTAAATTATTACGCACCTCGATTTTACAATAAGCTTCCCCTACATTTGAAGAGTCAGCCAATTATTCAATTCAGAAATAAAATCAAGAATATGTTGATACAGGCAAGTTTTTACTCATTGGATGAATTTTTTAAAGCGGATCTGGGTCAATACTTTTGAGCAGAATGACTTTTATCAAATTACTTACTAATACTTTCAGATGTGTCCCATATCAATATTTAGATATTGTTTTATTTTAATGTGAAATTTTAAATGTAATATTGTTTGTCATTTCAACCTTAGGTTATTATCTAGATTTTATTGACGTGTGTAAGATATGTATTAATTCATAACAAATAAATATCTATCTATCTATTGCAGAATTCCTGGGTCGCGCCGAACTGAAGATCCGGGACATCTTGGGCGAGTCGCAGAACCACAACGGTCCAATCACGAAAAAGCTCATCCTCCACCAAGTCGAATCCGGGGAACTGACCGTAAAGCTCGATTTGCATTTGTTCAATAATTACTGAATCAAATTTTCGCCGTTTTTCCCGCCATAGGCTGAGTAGGCTGTGTGTTATGTGCACCCGTAGAAGTTGCGCGAGTTAGCGAAGTCCTCTCTAGATCTATTTATGTGTATACAGATTTCGTTGTTGTTTGTATACTTACTGTTTTACAATGTTTTATACTGTTATATTTGAAAAATTTACTCGATCCGCTGACACTTTTGTCGTGGACCGGATTTGCGAAGGGTACCATTCGAATGGAAAAGTCTGAATGCTTTTGAATCGGGCTAGAATGAGTGGCACTCTTTATAGTGTCGATAATTGAAACTATTTTCTGATATACTGGGAATGAAGCATAATGGTGCTACGAGTTACTGGATGCTTTCGCGTTTGTCTAGTGGTTTTTGGCCTCAAGTTTTGTCTGCAACTCGGGAGATGTAACCAAAGGTTAGGTGGCAATGTCCGAAGTGATCTCTATTGCATATCTAGGTAGATTAGATGTTGAATCTACATACCTTATTACCTCTGATAGAGCCTCGGAGAAATTTCTTGAATTGTTCAGATCTGGTTGGTGTTCATGTTGATGTTCCAACACTCTGGTTGAATTAGTTTATTAATCCTTGGAAGCATTACTGCTAAAGGTAATATTCAAACTACATATATTTTTTTTCTTGTTTTTGTTAATGAAGCAGTGAATTTAACTGCTTAAAATCAAGATGTTCCCTATTATAAATAAGTGTTATTTCTTGGGAGCAATAAACGTTATACTTAAATATACATCACAAAGCGAAAAATGACATTACACAGAAAAACAAACAAATCGATACATAATAATAATAATAACAATTTATTCACAATAAATACCAATAACAATGCAAAAAAACATAACAATATGTGAATAAATAATTGAACCTCACGAAGTTGTGCTCTTGTTGTGAGGAAACATTATATTAGATTTATATATAATTCAAGTGAATATGAAAATATAAACAAAAATCATAAATATCAAAGATAAATAGTAGTGTAGAAATGAATAGATACAATATAATCATGACACAGGCTATATTGGATATTTTCTTTCAATAACATTTTGGAAATATAGTCTGGGAGTTTCAGTCATCCATGTGTTCACTTTTTTCTTATAAGTGTATTTCGATTTGGTAATTTTGATTGAATTTGGTAATTCATCATAAATGAATGGAGCTAAATTTAGAAATTTTTTTGTGACTTTACTTTACATTTGTTTTTTTCACAGTTATTTCATTTTTATTTCGTGTATCATGAGTATGCTTACTATGATAAATGCAATTTTTATGAGAAAATATATAAGTGAGTTTCTTGAAACTGAATAATTGCCTAATATCCATTATGTTACAGTCAGAATATAATTTATCAGAAGAATATCTTAGGTTTTTATTTTAAATATGATTTTCAAAAACCACTTTTGTAATATTTCCAAAGGTTTAACATATATTTGGCCAACTCCCCCCCCCCTTAATAAAATACCATAATTTAATTGAGATTGGACTAGAGAAAAATAAATCATTTGCATGTGTTTTCTATCCAAGATATTCTGTAAAAATTTGAATTTAGGTAATAGCGCTCGTAACTTTTTTATGACATATTCAATTTGGAAGTTCCATTTCAAATGTCTGTCTACTATGACTCCTAAATATTTTATCCGATCTACTTCTTCAATGCATGAATTTTTCATTTCAATTGGGCCAAGATTGGGTAAATGATTTCTCTCCAACTTGATATTCACTGCATTTTGTGGTATTTTGTCATATATCTTTATTTCCTGGTGAAATATTGATGATTTACCAAAAATTGGAATCCCAAATAATTTAGGCTGTCATATCTTGTTTCGTGATCATGAATATTTGAAATTTAATTGAAAACTAAAGATGAATGTTTTCCACCAATCACAACGCAATGGATAGAGGAGACAATAGTGAATTTGTATAACCATTGGTTTTCGACCAAAAATGGGTATCATCAATATCATTTACATGAAATTAGGTAATGTTCAATAATTTATTCATTAATTTCTATTGATAGAAGAGAATTCGGTGGATACGAACATTCTTAAGGATTCCGGATTTTTTATTTAGGGCGCACCTGTACAGTCACTGAAAATAACCTCTGATTTTATCAATAATAATAATAACAGCTTTATTTCATGATACTTAACAGTGTGGAACAGGGTATAAATTGAAGAATAAAAAGGAAAAATTAATCATAAAAATCGGAAACATTATAAAATGTTTTCCCTATTAAATAATTTTTGAATTTTTTCTTGAACTTGTATTTGGAGAGTCTTCTAAATTATTGAGGAACACTGTTCAAAATTTTCAAAATTTGATACACAACATTCTTCTGTATTTGGGCAAATTTCGTTTGGGGTAATTTCAGTTTCAAAGATCTGGTGCAGTGGAAATGATCCTGTTTCATGAATTATTTGTAATTTGTTATCGCAAAATATGCACATTCATAAATATAAATACAGGGGAGTGTATGGACTTTTTGTTGTTTGAATACCTCCCTGCAACTGTCTTTCTTTTTGAGTTCAAAAATATTTCTAATACAGGTTTTTTGCATTTTGAAAATTCTGTTCACTTCAACAGAATTTCCCCAGAGTATTATTCCATATTTTAGTCTGGAATATATATAAGCATAGTATGCGTTCGAGGCTGCATTATGGTTTACGTGTAATTTTATTGTTCTTATTGCAAAAATGAATGAGCGGAGTTTTTTGGCAAGAAAGACTTCGATACCGAGAAATTCGGAATTTTGTATTGTTTCAATAATTTCTACTCCATAGCTTATTTTCAAGTTTGATTCTTTTCGGAAGCTGAACTTGATAATATTTGATTTTTGAATATTCACTTTCAAATTGTTTCCACTATACCAATTTTCTACATTTTGTAAAGATTGAGGAATCGTATTCCTTAAATCAAAGGTGGATGGTTCTCTGATTATTAGTGAATTGTCGTCGGCAAACATATTCATCACTTGTGATACTATTTGTGGCAAGTCGTTCGTATATAAAAGGAACAAAATTGGTCCCAATATAGATCCTTGTGGTATACCACGTTTAACTGTAGCCCAATTGGATTTATATTCTTGTCCTCCTTCAATGGCTGCAACACACTGCTGTCTTTCTAATAAGTATGATTTTAAGATATTATAAATATTGCCTCTAAAACCCATTATTTCCAATTTAGTCAGTAAAATTTTATGATCCACACTATCAAAAGCCTTTGATAGATCCATGAATATTCCTACCACTATGCGTTTGATAGAAGGCAGTACTTTAATTCCTAAGAGGCAGACCTAGGTTAGAAATTTAGTTGCTTTGAGCAGTGCATATTCTGCCGCTAACCAACTCAAATGTTTGGCTACTTCTTTTTCACATCATATCGCAAAGGAAGAATATATAGATGGAAAATGTATTGACTTTTAGGCAACAAAATTGGACAATAGAAAATGGAATATTGGTAACAAAACCGAGGTATAACATAAATAAAATATTAAATACCGGCGGTTTCGACAGACTTTGGACATTGTCCTGTTTACACCTGTTAGATCCAAAAATTTCAAACACCTGACAACTAGAGACCCAACGCAATTTCAAGTCTCGGGACGTAAACAGATATAAAATTCCCCCTATATAATGTAACAGGGTGTTTCTAGTTAAATGAACCCTTTTTTCGAAAACAACAGTTGCGGATAAAACGCGAGTCCCAATAACCTGACAGACCACGGCAAACAAAACTGTCCCAGAAATTTGTTACGCTTTCCGTTTGATGGAGATGTTGAGATTGACTTTGTATATTCTAAATATAATCAATTCCATTGCTTTGTTCTGGCAGATATAATATTCGCAATATCAAAAATGTTAAAATTATCGATTTTTTCAAACGTATTCAGACTTTTCAATTGAATGCCCGAGTTCTCATGGAAGCTATACACTAGTTTTTAAGGTGATGGCGCATCCAGTTGAGTACAGAGTTTTTGCTTGATGGATTAGATTTTCATTGGAATGCGCCATTATATAACCTCATTTTTTCAAAAATCTATGAGGCTTGCAGCTACAAATCGTTCATTATATCATAAACATTAACATATCATATTTTTTTTATAACTTAACTTCAATCGTGAGATTGAAAAACATGTACGTATCACTGACAGTGTTTTCAGTAATAATTCTCTATACTTTCCATCACCTATTGACATTCCATATAATCTAACATACACTTTAATTGAATTGAACTGGCCGATGCTTGATGAAAATCCATATTAACAAAAATATATTACAGTTTCCTGTATGATTTTCACTCACAATGGGTTTACAAAACCGCGACACGTGTTTCGCTATTACAATAGCTTCTTCAAGCAAGATAAATAAATCACTATTCTATAATTATAGAAGCTATTGTAATAGCGAAACACGTGTCGCGGTTTTGTAAACCCATTGTGAGTGAAAATCATACAGGAAAGTGTAATATATTTTTGATACACTTTAATTTCACACACATATGATGCTAACTTATTTTTATTTCACACATTTTGAGGGTTGATTGAAAAGTACGGTCTAACAATATATTTTTGGTAAATTCTCTATCTACTTCGTTCACCCTGGACCACAATCAGTATGTCACCTGATTGTTCCGAAGAATTCATCTATTGCTTTATTCAGCAAACACCTTCGTTCTCATTGGTTGAAACAATGCATCGCAAGTTTTGCCAAAAGCTTCGTGTTCTGGATTCTATTATCAAATTCGGGGATATGCCACAACGCTATCAAAGTCTTATCAGTTTACTCATTGAGTACGTCCAATGAATATGCTCCACCATTCATTTTTTTCTTCTGAGAATAATTGAAGTTTATGATCTTACCAAATCAGATTCTTTGTCGTGTTTAGCTCTTTCTACATTTATGATAAGAGATATGTCTCATGCAATTGAACTTTTTTGACTAGTAAAGTCTTATTCACAAAAATCTTATACCAATAACTCTATTTTAACCTCCCATTTTGGGGATTTTATACCTTTTATATTAGTATCCAACCCTACTGCAGTTTCGTTCTGTACGGACAATAAAGAACATAAAAGAATTTCGTAGACATGAAGATCGTTAAGCACATAAGTTCAATAACCAATGGTTTGAACCTGACACTATATCCAATAGAAATGATCTTTGGTACACGGGTAGTCTTTGGAGAGTACTTAAAAAAATCGGATAATGGTGAACTCGGAAAATCGGTTTTACATCAATAACTTGAGAGGTGTTGAAAATTTAGATACGATGTATAAAAACAAACTTACAGAGCATGAAAAGTATCACAAAAAAGGTGTTCACATGTTTCTCCGAAACTTGCTTCCTAAAAGAAATGGTGAGCTCTAAGCTCTAATTGAAATTTTCAGGTTTCCGAGCAACAACAACTTGGGATACCATATAAGATTCACCCCGATTCTCCCTTGTTTTCTGACAAAAATTTCTTCAACACTTATTATAAATATTTGGCGGTTGTCGGCATAAGTGGTTGTTTGATATTTGGAGGTGAAATAATAATTAATGATAAAAATGCAAATTTCACATTTTTTTACTTTTTATCATAAAATTAGCTCAACAAGCTGACGAAATGGTTAAGGCTTTCGCGGCCGAGGTTTTCAATATTACTACTTTTCTTCGGGTTTGGAGGCCGTCGTTCTTTGGAATTTCTTCCTGACATTTCGCTAGCGCGAGTGGCTAGCTTCTTTAGAGGCTCACTCACTTGATGCAGGTAGTCTGGAGTGTTAATTACTTCTGTCGGATTTGGAGAATAATCATCATTATTAGTTGCCGCACTACCTGCCGTGATTTTATTAGTTATTCTTGATGTTCTCAGAATAGGATTCAAAATTCTGTTGAGACTCAACGCTTCTCCTTTTCTGTTGAAATTAAATTAAATTTCATGCATATGTACTAACATATTTACAATGAATTATACAACAAAATGACTTGTGATGTGTTAAAGATTTGGTAATCTCTCATTCATCAATTTCAGGATTTCATAGTTCTTGTAGTGCTAAATGTCACGAAACTTCTTCTTTGCTTTGGATCGACTCATCTTTCCAGTATCCATATTATATTCAGGTTACACTGTAGGTTATAACAGGATATTATCGGCTAGCGTTCTTGAAAACGCTACTTGGTTGGTTTTAATTTCTATTGGGTATCAATGACATAACTCAGTATGAGGATATCCGAAGTAAAGATACAGTATCCATATAAGTTGTTCAATAATAATACTTACTGTTCAATAAAGAAACATTGATATTAAAGAAAACGACACAAAAATACATATATCCAGTAGGTATAAGAAAAAATAAGGAACAAAAGAGCGAATGGTTTCATATACAATTTTGTTGTTTCCCAATATATATTACTAACAACGGTACTGCTTCCTTATTGAAAATAATAATTTTCCTCTCAATCCAATTATTGAACTTCTAACCCTGTAGTCCAAAGTTCTGGTTTTTTTCTTGGTTGAAATTTGTTTATCACTGAATATTCATATTTTAATACATTTCGGTTATATTTCATTTCCAAAATGCCTATATGGATTCATTCCAAACATCAAATTTCCGATTCTACAAACAATCCAATGGCATCATGTACAAGAATATGTCTCGATATCACCCGGTATATCTAACTTGCTGATTGTTGGGCACTACCTGCAATAATCTTCTTCCTGAGAAGAAAAGTGTCGTTGTTTAATTGGACTATATTGGTCTTACAAAGACATCGTCAAGTTTCCGATATTTGCATGTGAATTTCAAATGATTGTTTTCGTTTTTATGGTATCATACGAAAAACGTCCTCTTCTCGATATTTCCTGAAGATTCACAACAATTACTCTTGATGGTCATATGACTGAACTAAACTTTGTAATAGTTCCGTCTCTTCTTTAGTTAATAGCAACAAATCTTCCTCGCTTCCGTTGGGATCCTCTGGTATTGTAGATACTAGCAGGTCAAGAATTTCAGATTCCTCTTCAGGGGTGAGCAATTGAAAAGGTAAATCTTCAATAACCCTTTCAACTTCTTGCAGAGTTCCCAAGTTTTCCTCTTTTGGTTTGATCACTCTCGAACTCTGCGATGTAGTGTGTGTACGAGCGTGACCTTTTAGCAATCGCACATTGTGAAACAATTTTTTACACTGCATACACCTGAGAATGTCGTTAGTTTTTTCTTGCTGCCTGATCCTGTGGTCACCAAACTTAGTTGTATTCGAAAAACTGCGGAAACATGTTGGGCACGCTAGTAGTTTTTCCCCAGAATGAGTCCTTATATGTTCAGCCAATCTTACCCGGGAGGGATATTTCGTTTGGCACTCCTTCCAGCGACATTCGAATTTTTTATGCCCAGAATCCTTCATAGAGCTTTTGACATGCGCCTCAAGATGATTGAGGAAGTCGTATATGGTAAAGCAGAATTTGGTGTGACAGTCTTTCCAGAGGCACTCATAGTTCTCATAAGTCTCAGGCATGCCAGAAATTCTGGCTTTCTTGCACTCTGTTAGACTATTTTTTTCCACCAAGTTCTGTCCGATGCTGACCAGCCTGGAGATGTATCCATGGTGGGACAAATGCTGAATCAGCAGCTGCTTGGATGCTCCATCAAAGAAGCAATCCTTCCATCGGCAATATCTGGACTCTACTGGATGATCCACAACCAGATGGTGGTTGAATTCTGCCCATGAATCGCATCTGAAGTCGCAAGTATCCCATTGACAGAGCAGGTTCAGTGGCAAATCGGCCAATTTGTTAATACGACCATTTTTATCCGTGTCGATCTTTGCCTTCTTTGGTATCGTTTCTTCCTGTTGGATATCATCAAATGCTTCTTCAATTTTCCTCTTCACTACTCGTTCGCTGTTCTTCATCATCACTTCGTTAATATTCTCTCAGAGTACAACTCACACTTCGAGATCAAAATACAAACTGAAGTGGATATCTAACGGAATCTCATTTATATTGATGAGCTAGGGTGGAGCGACATAAATAGGGGCGGTACCAACGGGGTGAAGTTGGACCAATCAGGAAAGGTCTGGCGCCACTGTCGGTAAAAAATTATGCCCATGTGTTCCCTTCGAACTTTCCGCAGGTTACCAAGTGTTAACTGTCTTGACAGTGAGATTGAAAGTTTTTTATTTTCACCCCTACAAAAAATCGAATGGTGCCGTGTACAATAGTTTCGTTTTCACCGAGTTTATCTTACGAAGTGGATCACTACCTGCAATAATCTTCTTGAGAAGAATGAGTGGCATTCTTTATATTGTCGATAATTGAAAGTATATTCTGATATATTGGTAATGAACCATTATGGTGCTACCTACGAGTTACTGGATGCTTTCGCGTTTGTCTAGTGGTCTTGGCCTTGAGTTCTGTCTGAAACTTGGTAGATGATATCAAAGGTTAGGTGGTAATGTCTGAAATTATCTTTATTGTATTCATAGGTAGATTAGATGTTAGGTCTACATAGCCGGAGAAATTTCTTGACTTGTTCAGACAATCCATGCCATAATTGAATTTGTTTATTAATCCCTAGAAACTGCTGAAGGTATTATTCAAACTACAAATACATCACAAAGCGAAAAATATGACAATACAGAGAAAAACCAGCAAATCGATACATGTATGACTAATTTTCGAATTTTCTCTTCAACTTGATATTCATTGCATTTCGTGGTATTTTGTCATTTATCTCTGTTCCCTGGTGAAATATCGATGATTTGCCAGAAATAGATTGAAATCTCAAATAATTTAGGCTGTATTCATATCCCGTTTCATGATCATGAATATTCGAAATTTGATTGAAAATTGAAGATGAACGTTTTTTACCAATCACAACACAATGGATAGAGGAGACAATAGTGGTTTTGTATAACCATTGGTTTTCGACCAAAAATGGGTATCATCAATATCAATTCCAAGAACTTAAGTAATGTTCAATAATTAATTCATTAATTTCTATTGATAGAAGAGAATTCGGTCAAATTGATTGTTTTGATACGAATATTCTTAAGGATTTGGACAGCTGTTTGGACACTCCATCAAAGGAACAATCCTTCCATCGGTAACTTCTGGACTCTACTGCATGATCCATTACCAAATGGTGGTTGAATTCTCCCCACGATAATCGCTTCTGAATTCGTATGAATCACATTGACCATTGACACACCAAGTTCGGTGGCAAATCGGCCAATTTTAATTTTAAATTACCGTTCTTATCATTGTCTAACTCTGCCTTCTTCAGTTTCGTTTCTTTCTGGTGGATATCATCAAATGCTTCTTCAATTTTCCTATTCACCACTCGTTTGGTGTTTTTCATCGTCGCTTCGTTAATATTCTCTCACAGCAGAACTGACACTCCGAGATCAAAATACAAACAAAAATATGCCAAGAACTTCGGCCAATTTTTTGAGACGACCATCCTTATCCGTGTCTAACTTATAGGAAGCAATTTTGAAAAATCATGTGAACACCTTTTTTGTGAGAAATTTTACTCTCTATAAGTTTGTCCCATTACATTAAATCGAAATTTTCGACCTCTTTCAAGTTATTGATGCAATACAGATTTTCCGAGTTTTCCGGGAAATTCGAATTTTTTATGTTCAGAGTCTTTCACAGAGAGCTTTTGACATGCGTCTCAAGATTATTTAGGAAGTCGAAGCGAGTGGCTAGCTTCTTCAGGGGCTCAGTTGACTCCGACGACTGACTTAGTGATCTTGAAGATATCTTAGTTAGCCATCCAAGAAATTATCTAATTGTATGAGACCATAACATAGATCTGATTGATGAAAAACATAGTTCCGTTAGAGATGACAAACATCTGCACATACATAATTTCAAAGAAAAAAATCTGAAACCTCTGCTACCAGGATTACTTCAACTTCAAGAATCATTATTGATCATTTGTTACTCAATAGGAAAAGTGTCAAAATCAAGTCTGAAAATACAACCCAACGCTTTATTAGATCATATTTTATTTTTCTGACTTATGTTGCAACTGACGTAACAACAATAAAGTGAAGATTTTTGAAAAATACACTATTTTATGTACCTAAGGGCCAGTTGCACCGCTTTAACTCAGCAAAGATTCAACTAAGCTTGGCTCAATCGTTAAGGAACAAGGAAGCTGATTGGCAAATCCATAGCAACAAAGCCTGGCTCAGATAAAGCACAACTTAAGAAAAGCGGTGCAACTGGCCCTAAGTACCTCTGAAAACAAATTTTTCATTCTTCATTTTCGATATTTTCCAGAAATTTCTCAAGATAATTCAAAATTTTTCTGAGAAGTCTCGCACCTTCATTTTAATGACTATGGCTTTATGAATGTGAAAATATATAGTTGAGATAATGCGTTTTCTCGCAGCTACTTTTATTTTTCGGTTGGTCTTTTTTGTTCTGAAACTCCAATGATCGACTAGACCTTAGCGCTTACAATTGGACTGACCAAAGACAAGGGATATACAGAGATTTTAGTCGAGCGTCCGGGTGAATCTTATTTTATCGTGAGTTGTTCGCGCTGAAATCTGAATATTTCAATTAGAGCTCATTATCTCTTATTAGAAGCAATTTTGGGAAAAACATGTGAACACCATTTTTGTGAGAATTCCAACGCTCTATAAGTTTGTTCCTATACATTAAATCGAAATTTTCGACCACTTCCAAGTTATTGTTGCAATACAGATTTTCCGAGTTTTTCCACCAATTTTCCCCACTTTCCAAAGGTGATAGCGTGCAGAACATTTAAGTATCCTTCAAGAACTACCTGTGTATCAAAATTAATTTCTATTAGATCAAGTGCTAGGATTTAATAGCATTTTGACTACAGCGCCTGCATATAGCACAGTTTACAGTATTCGTTGCTGCAGTAAGGTTAGTTACAAAAAATGTAAGTGGTATTAACACACGGGAAGTTTAATATTCCACTTTTCATGATGATCTCCTTTCACATCATAACGGCTACATCTATAATTTTTTTTTTAAGAAGCACCTTTTATGAATTATTTATGTTTCTTGTGACTAATGAAACTGATTGATTCCTACGAATTCAACAATATTTCAGCTATCCTCTGTTCGTTCATTTGTGTATAACCTTCGGATGTCAAAACAATATTAATTTTTTCGAAAAAATCACATAGGATCAAGGACGATATTTTCGTTATCGTCGTTCCTATTATCTGGTCAAAATGAATAAATCTAGTGATTTCTATTTGTTCTTTGATGATTTCGTGAATCCGTTGTTTATGATTTTCTCAGTGATTGTGTTAACTGCAGTAATCCTGTATCGAAATACCCATGTTGTTTGAAAAAGACTCAAGCCAAGCTGACTGCAATTTTGAGAAAATTAGTTTTTCAAAGAACGTAAACTTTCACGGCCGGCACTGATTCCCTGGTGTTTTTCGGGTTTGTTTACCGTGGTCCACAGGTTTTCACTCCTAACGTTTCGCGTACAGCTGTGGTAGGCATTATCAAAGTCTATAAAGTAAAGGACGCAATGTTTTCGTTCTCACAGTACAAACTACTTCGTTCACGTTTTGGTCTGCTTTACATCTGCTTTCGAGTCGCACGTTTTGTGTGTCGGGGATGGGCGTGGCTTGTTTTCTATTAACTGATTGTGGTCGTGTATCCTTCAATGCAAGTAACCAGAATTCATTGATGTTCATGCCTCCTTCTTTTCGATTAGAATTGTCTTTATGTTTGTGTATCTTTATTACCTCTCTGTGTAATCTAAGATAGTAGTTCAGACTCCTGTTGAGCACTTGCGTTTCGTCCAAAGCAATTACGTGATTGCCTTCTCCGAATGCGTATTCTGCCAGTGCCGACTTACCTGTCTGTCCTGGGCGACAATTTCTCTTATGATCGGAGAGCCGTGTCTGGATGCATCGTTTCGTGGTTCCAATGTAGACCGATCCAAAGCTACACGGTATCCGGTACACACCTGGTGTTACCCACAGCTCTCTTGGATCTTTACCTGACCTAAAACTGTCTCTAACGGTTCCTGTCGGCCACAGTATTGCTTTTACATGGTGTTTCTTAGGACTAACGCTGAAGGTGAAACGTCACAAGTGAAAACCTGTGGATCACGGCAATCAAATCAGAAAAACACCCCAGAATCAATAAAAGTTTTTTTCATTTCAGAAGAACTGAAGGGAAAATTCAAAATCGAAAAACATTCTTCTTCGAACTAATGGCCTGAAAATGTTGATTCAGATGTAATCGCACACACCTAATGAGTAACAAGTAACTGGATGTGGTAGTGGAAGTTTGCTATTTCATGAGAGGTATCTTCTATTCCGAATTGAAATCCTCAACGAGATCCATTTAAAATATTTATGATATTGGTAGATTTCTCTCCTTTCATTCGCTTGAACAACATTGCCAAGTTGAACATTGCATTTTTCTTACGCAGTACTGTTTAGACAGTGCTGAATATATCACCCACAAGGACGTTTATCATTTTGTGTCTATTTGCACGGCTATTGACCTTTTTGGTAATCCTTAATTCTTTTCCTCCTTTCGTTAGTATTTCATATCAGTCATCAAAAAATAATCGTAGCTGATATAGTTATGCTGAAGGTACAAACGAGATTGTTGTGTTATGAATGCTTGAAGGCAAATGTATACTGTACTAACATATTTACAATAAATTATACAACAAAATTTCTTGTGGTCTGTTAATGATTTGGTAATCTCTCATTTATTGAACTCAGGATCACTTACCAATAGTTCTTCTTCTAGCTGTCACAAAGCTTCTTCCTTGCATTGGATCAACTCATTCTTGATTCACGCAGTGTTCTTTGAACATTACAGGGCTTTCCTTTCGTGTGAATCTGCATATAAAGAAAGAAAATTCATATTATATTCAGGTTATACTCTAGGTTACTACAGGAAATTATCGGCTAGCGTAATTGAAAACAGAATTTGGTTGATTTTTATTTCTATTGGGTGTCAACTCAATATTAGGATATCCAAAGTATACATGAAGTATTCATATAAGTTGTTCAATAATAATAGGTAAATGAACAAATTAAGAAACAAATGAAAACTTTATATGCTTTGGCAGTAAAAAACAAAATCTTATTCCAACTAAAGAATTTCTACCCCAACAAAAGAGCGAATGGCTTCGTATACAATTTCGTCGTCTCACAGTATATCTTACTAACAACGGTACTGCTTCCTTATTGAAAATTTAAATTTTTCTCTCAATCCAAATAGTATTAAATTTTTAACCCTCTAGAGAACGGAATGGCACCGTTATCAACCGGTATATCAATCGAAAGTAGTGAGGCACTACCTGCAATCTTCTTCCCGAGAAGAATGGGGATTTTTCATTGGACTGTTTCAGTATCATGAAAACATCTTCGTGTTTTCGTCTTTTGCAAGTCAATTTCACAAAATACTGCAAATGGTATGATGAATGGGGTCAAATGAATAATGTATAATCAAAGCGCTGAAATTAAACTCAACGGAAATATCTTGTCAGTATTTCAATATACTAGATGATTGCATCCATGAATGAAACTAAATTTCGATTAACTAAATTGATTATTTTTGCCTATATTGATTCATTGCAAATATCAAATTTCCGATTCTACAAACAATCGAATGGCACCATGTACAAGAATCTCGATATCACTCGGTATATTTCATGTTGGTGATTGTTGGGAACTACCTGCAATAATCTCCTTCCTGGACTATCTCGGTCTCACGAAGATATCGTCAATTCTCGTTATCTGCAAGTCAATTCCAAAAACTGATTCCAAATGATTGTTTTCGTTTATATGGTATCATCCCAAAAACGCCCCCTTCTCGATACTTCCTTATGATTCAATCAACAATTACTCTTGATGGTCATATGACTGGACTAAACTTTGTAATAGCTCCGACTCTTCTTTAGTTAATAGCAACAGATCTTCCTCGCTTCCGTTACCTCCGTTGGGATCCTTTGGTATTGTAGATACTAGCAGGTCAAGAATTTCAGATTCCTCGTCAGCGGTGAGCAATTGGAAAGGTGAATCTTCGAAATCTATTCCAACTCCTTGCAGAGTTTCCAAGTTTTCCTCCTTTGGCTTGATCACTCTCGAACTCTGCGATCTAGTGTGTGTACGAGCGTGATCTTTTAACAATCGCATATTATGGAATATTTTTTGACACTGCAGGCACCTGAGAAGGTCGTAAGTTTTTTCTTGTTGTCTGATCCTGTGGTCACCAAATTTAGTCGCATTCGAAAAACTGCGGAAACATGTTGGACACGCTATTACTTTTTCACCAGAATGAGTCCTTATATGTTCAGCCAATTTAACGCGAGAGGGATATTTCGTTTGGCACTCCTTCCAGCGACATTCGAATTTTTTATCTTCAGAACCCTTTACAGAGCTTTTGACATGCGTCTCAAAATGATTGAGGAAGTCGTATATGGTAACGCACAATTTGGTGTGACAGTCTTTCCAGTGGCACTCATAGTTCGCATAACTTTCAGGCATACCAGAAATTCTGGCTTTCCTGCACTCTCTCAGACCATTTTTTTCCACCAAGTTCTGTCCGATACTAACTAGCCTGGAGATGTATCCATGGTGGGACAAATGCTGAATCAGTAGTTGCTTGGGTGCTCCATCAAATAAACAATCCTTCCATCGGCAACTCGTGGACTCTACTGCATGACCCACTACCAAATGGTGGTTGAATTCTCCCCATGAGTCGCTTCTGAAGTCGCACGAATCCCATTGACAGACCAAGTTCAGGAGCAAATCGGACAATTTTTTGAGTCGACCATTTTTATCCGTATCTAACTTTGCCTTCTTCGGTATCGTTTCTTCAAATGATACATCTTCAATTTTCCTCTTCACTACTCGTTTGCTGTTCTCCATCGTCGCTTCCTTAATATTCTCTCACAGCACAACAAACACTTCGAGATCAAAATACTGAAGTGGATATCGAATTGAATCAGCTTTATATTGATGAGCTAGGGTGGAGCAACCTAACTAGGGGCGGTACCAACGTGGTGAAGTTGGACCAATCAGGTCAGGTCTGGTGCCACTGTCGGTGAAAAAATATGACAAGAACTCGTGGTTTCCTTCGAACTTTCCACAAGTGTAAACACCCATTCTGTCTTGACAGTAAGATCAAAACTTTTTTATTTTCACCTCTACAAAAAATTAAATGGTGCCGTGTACACTAATTTATTTTCATCCAGTATATCTTACGAAGGAAGTGGATCACTACATGCAATCATCTTCTTGAGAAGAATGAGTGGCACTCTTTATAGTGTCGATAATTGAAACTATATTCTGATATATTGGTAATGAACCATTATGGTGCTACAAATTATTGGCTGCTTCCGCGTTTGTCTAGTGGTCTTGACCTTGAGTTCTGTCTGCAACTTGGTGGATGTTACCAAAGGTTAGGTGGTAATGTCTGAATTTATCTTTATTGTACTTATAGCTAGACTAGATGTTAGGTCTACATACCTTAATACCTCTGATGGAGCCTCGGAGAAATTTCTTGAATTTCTCAGATATGGTTGGTGTTCATTTGGATGTTCCAACACTCTAGTTGAATTAGTTTATTGATCCCTAGAAGCATTACTGCTCTAAAGGTAATATTCAAACTACATTAACATCACAAAGCGGAAATGCGATAAACAGAGGAAAAACAAGCAAATGAATACATGTATGACTAATTCTTGAATTTTCCCTTCAACTTGATGTTCATTGCATCTCGTGCTATTTTGTTATATATCTCTGTGTTCTGGTGAAATATTGATGATTTACCAAAAATAGATTTGAATTCCAAATTATTAAGGCTATATACATATCTTGTTTGATGATATTTGAAATTTTATTGAAAACTGAAGATAAATGTTTTTCACCAATCACAACAATGGATAGAGGAGATAATATCAGAGATAATATTGAATTTGAATAACCATTGGCTTATAAAAATTAATAGACGCTTCGGTGAACGGTACAAACATTTTATTGCTTCATTTTATGTAGGTTTCTCTTATGAATATTTTGCTATTCCCCAAATCAAAAACTGCGATTCAGAATAGATTAGATTGAGATATTATATAACCTTCAAAATATTCGAGGGGGGTATAAGGCCATAACAATATAAAAACTACAATTGATAGTGCAATTCGTATTGTCGGGGGGTTCATTTGATTCGACCAAGAATGGGTATCATCAATATCAATTCCAAGGAATTAATAAATGTTTAGTAATTGATTCATTAATTTCTATTGATAGAAGAGTTGGGGGTTAGGACTTTCGTCTTTTTGTAATTTGGTTTGTTTAGATTTCCATTGGGTATCGATGACATAACTCAATATGAGGATATCCAAAGTATAGATAAGGTGTCCAAATAAGTTGCTAATAATAATAATAACTTTGATGATCTCAAGAAACATATCTAGTCCTGGTTAGTAAAGAAAACTACAAAAAAAAATACATATATCCACTAGGTATATGAACAAATTAAGAAACAAATGAAAACTCTATCTGCTTTGGCAGTAAAAATAGAGGATTCTTACCCCAACGGAAGAGCGAATGACTTCCTACACAATTTTGTTGTCTCCCAGTATATCTTACAAACAACGATACTGCTTCCTTATTGAAAATATTAATTTTACTCTCAATCCAAATATTAAATCTCTAACCCTGTAGTCAACGGAATGGCGCCATTTTCACCCGGTATATCAATGGTGAGGCACTACCTGCAATCTTCTTCCTGAGAAGAATGAGGATTTTCATTGGACTGTTTCGGTATCATGATTCAAATTTTACAAAATTGTGCAAAAAGTATCATCAATGGTATCGGAATGGATTATGTATAATCAAAGTGCTGGTTATTTTCTTGGTTGAAATGTGTTTATTACTAAATATTCATATTTTATCAATTTTCGGTAATATTTAATTTCCGAAATGCCTATATGGATTCATTCCAAATATCAAATTTCAGATTCTACAGACAATCGAATGGCACAAGAATCTCGATATAACCCAGTATATCTCACGTTGGTGATTGTTGGGCACTACCTGCAATAATCTGCTTCCTGAGAAGAAGATTGTCGTTGTTTCATTGGACTATCTCGGTCTCAGAAAGACATCGTCATGTTTTCGTTATCTGAATGTCAATTTCGAAACATATTGCCAAAAGTGTGACTTCAGAAAAGAGTCGAATAATTTCCGAGAAACGACGAAAATTATTGTTCTCGTTTATACAGTATCATTCCAAAAACGCCCTCTTCTCGATATTTCCACATGATTCAATCAACAGTTACTCTAGATGGTCATTTGACTGGACTAAACTTTGTAACAGTTCCGACTCTTCTTTTGTTAACAGCAACAGATCTTTCTCGCCTCCGTTAGGATCCTCTGCTATTGAAGATACCCGCAGGTCAAGAATTTCAGATTCCTCTTCAGGGGTGAGCAATCGGAAAGATGAATCTTCAATAACAATTCCAACTTTTTGCAGTTTCCAAGTTTTCCTCCTTTGGTTTGATCACTCTTGAACTCTGATGAAGTGTGTTAACGGAAATGTACTTTTGTTCTCATTGGTTGAAACAATCCATCGGAAGTTTTGCCACTGAGTCTTTTCAGTTTACTCATTGAGTACGTCCACCATTCCATTTTTCGTTCTGGGCGATATTCAAAATTTATGATATTACCAAATCAGATTCTTTGTCGTGGTTAGCTCTTTATTCATTTATAATAAGAGATATGTCTCATGCGATCGACTTTTTTCATTAGAACAGTCTACTTCACAAGACTCTCATAGGAAGGACTCTGTTGGATTATCCCTTTTAGGAATGGGAATTGAAAAATGAAACTCCCTATGTTTTCATATTTTTTATTTGTAGCTAACCCTACAGCAGTTTCGTCCTATACAAACACCCCTACTGCGAAAAGTATGATTATTCGGAATATAGTCAAATGAGTTATGTATGAATTGAGAATATGACACCAACAGAGGATGATCAATTGAAGTACAATGTCCTCTTCGCGATATTACCTGAAGATTCCATTAACAATCACCCTCAATGGCGATTTTACTGGAATAAACTTTCCACTTGTTCTGGAAACGAATGATTTTCCTCTGAAACTTCTACCTACAAAAATAATCATTCATATCAACCATTCTAGAAAGTTAGGGGAATTCAGAGAACTGAGAAAAACAAGTTTCGAGTAATAATGAAATCGATTATTTCCGCCTATAATTATTCATTTCAAATATCAATTTTCTATCCCTAGGAACGAGCGAACGATTTATTGAATTTTTTTTTCGGTCACACGAAGACATCGTATAGTTGAACAATAACTCTCACCGGCGATCTTACTGGAATAAACTTTCCAATTGTTC
Organism: Zygogramma bicolorata; assembly: GCA_032362365.1. NCBI lineage: Eukaryota > Metazoa > Arthropoda > Insecta > Coleoptera > Chrysomelidae > Zygogramma > Zygogramma bicolorata. The sequence goes on along the minus strand of JAVJAQ010003051.1, from coordinate 345,089 downwards.
CAACTCTTCTTTAATTGAAAGCAATAAATTATCTTAATTCATGCTTGGCTAATTTCATCAAAATCTCCTCCTAACTGGTCGAATAATTCAGATTCCTCTTCAGGAGTGAGCAGTAGGTTTTTAGAATCGTAAATATCAAAAACGAACTCTCGCGCAGGTTTCATTTTCCATTTTCTCCCAATCTTGCATATTGAAGTAATACCAAAAACCTCCGGTACATCTTTAGGAACGTCTATACAAAATCTCGATATAGCATCAGTGTCTCCTAATTCTTTACCAGAATCATGATTTATTTCCATATCGAAAGTCCTCAAAAATATTTGCCATCTAGCCAAACGATCTCTTGAATGGACTGAGGTCAATATTTGTGTGTGAGGGCCCTATGATCGGTATGAATCTTACATTTATTTCCCTCTAGATATGTCGGAAATATTTAACTGCTCTCACAACTGCTAAATGCTCTTTTGCTGTAACGGAATAATTGATTTCACTTTTAGAAAACGTGTAGGAGTAGTAACTGATGACTCGAACTTTACGGTTTTTTGGTTCGCCAGGTTCTCTTTGATATAATATTGCTCCACAGCCATATTAAGATGAGTCGGTAGATAATTCATATTTCAGTCTTCGATCTGGTATTCGAAGAACAGTTTGAGATGTTATCAAATCCTCCAGAGTTCTGAATGCCTTCTCACAGTCATCTGTCCATATGAACGATTTCCCAAAAATATAATTTTCGATACAAATTCTGAATGTTTCATAATTCTTCGTGGTCAAAACACGGGAAGAAACATAAGGTGAGTTTGATTTTCTTGTTATACCTTTCCCCAACATTTCCTCGATTTTGTTATTTATCCATATCCTTTTATTAGAAGAATATCTTTATGGTTTCAATCGTATGATAATCCGCAAAGGATTAGGTTTCAAATCAAAACTAACTTCAAATGGTGAATCATTGTTATCTGAATTATCAACTGTGGAGGGAAAATGTTCCAGATTGAATTCTTCATTGATTTTTTCAACGTACATCCTGTGATTCCTCCCAAACTTCTGATGGATGAGTTATCTCTTTTTTTGGCCAATTTGATCTATTCACCAGGTCCTCGTTTTCAGATCTATACTCGATCCGGTATCAAATGAAGCTTCAAAATCAACATGATTCAACTTAACTGTTTCATATTTTTTCTCGAATCCATTTGGTGAAATAGAATAACATATATAATTCTCAGAATCACTCATTTGATCTTCATTATTATAAGAATTCTAAGAACTTCCACTAAACCAATTTCTTTGTTTAGAATTGCATTGAATGTCATCTTTTCCACCTTGCTTCTGAACTACATTTGGATGCACTTGCTTTCCTCTCGATTTATATTGAGAGTGGGGATACTTCCAATGTATATTCAAACTCTTCAATAAATATATCATATATTCACAATTATTTATTATTTTACCTCGCAGTTGATTCTGAAACTCCGAATAACAAGAATATTTGACTTTTCAGATAGTTTCTCATCGGACCAATGAAGTAATCGTTTTATTTCATAATAATATTATAGTATTCAGCCAGTGGTGAATCTATGATAGAGATTTTTTCCATTTAGTTGTGGTGCTTTCATTGGATATCTTTAGAAAACTGGATTTCCACTCTGGCATTTATCAGACTCTCGACTATATCTATCTTCATACCATTTTAGGGCAAAACCATGTAAATGAGTTTGTAATATCGCTATTTTCTCAAAATCTGAATTCTAGTTGTTCGTGAAGTGAGCAGATCCATAAGAACTCATCCAAGTGGCGATTGACATCCATTTTGACATTAAAGCATCCAATTCCATTTTTCCGATGTTTATCAACTCCACTCCTTGGCTGATTCATTTCAGACTGCGCCATTTGCAATGAAAGATTGAGAGAATTCTCTATTGTCTTCTTTATTCATTCAATAATAGTCTTATTATATCATCTCCTATGAATCAATGTCAAAAGTGAATGTTACACAGGGCTATACAACACTACTATATTACACCACTTGCAATTTTCTTCTTACTGCGAAAAATATGAATTCGGAATATAGTCAAACAAATTATGTTTAATCAAAGGTGCTGTTATTTTCATTCACGAATCCTTACAAGTTTTGAGTCACAATGAAATCGATTAATTCCGCCTATGATCATTCATTCCAAATATCAATTTCCTATCCCTATAGGCACAAGCGAATGGCGCAATGTAGAGTAAATTCATTATCAGATGGTTTATCTCACGAAGGTAGTGGAGCACTACCTGCAATTTTCTTTCTGGGAAAAAGATTATTGCCGATTTATTAGACTAATTCGGTCACACGAGTACATCGTCGAGTTTAACAATCACCCTCAATGGCGAATTTACTGGAATAAACTTTCCAATTGTTCCGACTCTTCTTTAATTGAAAGCAATAAATTTTCTAACTTCATGCTTCGGCTAATTTCATCAAAATCTCCTCCTAACTGGTCGAATAATTCAGATTCCTCTTCAGGAGTGAGCAGTAGGTTTTTCGAATCGTGAATATCAAAATCGAACTCTCGCACAGGTTCCAAGTTCTCCTTTCTCCCTCTCGAAAGCTGAGTAATGGTATGTGACCGAATATGAGCTCCCAGTAGTCTCTCATTTTGAAATAATTTCCCACACTGCATACACATGAGAAAGTCCTTCGTTATTTCTTGCTGTCTGCTCCTGCTCCTGTTATTATTGATTATTCTGATTACTTTCTCAACAATAAATTGAGAAGCGGGCTGAAAGGGGTAGGTCCCTTATCACCAATCATGCTGTTTTTACGTTTTGCTATTCCGAGACTCTCACATGCATCGAGTAGTCTTGTGTCATGCACATGCACATGAAACTGATCAAGCATGTGCATGACACAAGACTACTCGATGTATGTGAGAGTCTCGAAATAGCAAAATGTAAAAACAGCATGAATGGTGACAAGGGACCTATCCCTCTCAGCCCGCTTTTCAATTTATTGTGGAGGAAGTAATCAGAATAATAAATACTAACAGATGACGGAAATTGCAGGTAGTGAGTTCATTATCAAGAAATTAATTAGAATAATTAACAGTAACAAACAAAGTCCATATCAGACCAAAAAACTTTAGGTATATAAACAACTAACCCTAGCTTCAGATTTAGTATCAATTTTCTTCTCCTGAAGATGCTAACCTTTTTAGCGAAACGCGTGTCGGTGTTAGGGTTTCTGTTCACCGATACATACACTTAACTCTGTAATTGTACCCATCTTTTCGATGTTTTTATTTCGTAGGTAGTTCAATGAGCAGTGGCCTACAAAATCACTGAACAATACAACTTATTCAGACCAGAGCGGCTCTTTCTTATACAACGAAATAACTCCATTCAAATAATGTTGTTCATTCGTAGTTCCGTAAGAGTGGTCTCTATAAAAATGAGGAACTAGTCGACACACAAATTTTTCACATTGTTCACATATCAGAAATCGATAATAGTTGAATAATTGATTTCTTTCCCATGTTTTCCACAATTTCGACTCTATTACTTTATTCAGTGGAAAAACAGGTTCTTCACGTTTATGCCCCTGGCCTAACCTAACCTAACCTCTGGCCCGAAGGTTTGTATCTTGCTCGAGGGCATTAACATCTATTGATACCTGTCATGCATACAATCTCTTGCGTAGTACGATATTGCATGTACAATATAATATAATAATAATAATAATCTTTATTCAATAGAACAGAGGATTACAATATGGATAAGATTCAACAAATACGCTACTTCAATATTTCCTGTGCGAACTGAAAAGGCGGAGTTGATGAAGATGATCTTCCACTCAACCTTGGGAAAAGCAGAACAAAAGATCGACAGACACAACCGAACAAAAATTGGCATAAATTTTAGATTATGTGCAGATTCAAATAACCGGGTTCTGAATATCAGAGGATTTCATAAATTCAAACAGATGTTTGTGAAAGGAGGAAAGTTTCATATTCTTAAAATCATTTGGAGTAGCATTGTAAATAGTCGATATGTTATAGGAAAAGCTTCTCTCAAACAATTATGATTTCTGGATTGGTGGTGCTATGGTTCCTTTCAATCAAAAATTAAGATTGTGAACGTCAGTGCGGAACACAAGAGCTCTCCTTGAAATGTAGCACTTTGCTCCCTTATTATACAAATAACTATTGTTCTTGTTTTGCATTTTACATCGTTTCACTTGTGGAATAAATTAGTACTTCGTATGGTTCAAATTTCTCCTAAATGGCATACTTGATCTTTAAACATATTCTAGAAAAATAATAAATGGTCCCTAGGCACAAGCGAATGGCGCAATGTACAGTAAATTTATCAGTTGGTGTATCCCAGGAAGGTATCGAAGCACTACTTGCGAATTTCTTCCTACAGCAAAAAGTATGATTTCGGAATAAATAAACTACATTTAATCAAAGGTGCTGTTATTTGGATCCACAAATCCAAACAAGTTCGATTATTTCCGTCTATAATTATTCATTCCGAATATAAATTTTGTTCTCTGGAAACAAGCAAATTATGCGATTATTGTCGATTTATTGGACTATCTCGGTCACACGAGGACATCGTCGTGTTTAACAATCACCCTCAATGGCGATTTTACTGGAATAAACTTTCCAATTGTTCCGATCCTTCTTTAATTGACAGACAGAGGTTACAAAGATTCTGTACCACTTTCACAGGAATTCGGTCTTCATGTCCACATGCCACCCTTCCTGCTATCGAATCAGAGGCAACTAACAAGTGCAGAAACTAATAGAGCACGCAGCATAACGACCATTAGGTGGATTATAGAAGAAAGAAATTGACATTTCGAAAGCATTTTCAAATTCTTTCATGATTCCAAAAACGCATGATGCAAATCTCAGGGACTTTCATTTGATTGCTGGGGTTTTATTGAACATATTCTATCTTTCAATAAGTTTGGAGGGAACGCCTGAGATAGCTAATCAAATGTTGAATGCTTGTGACCAAGTAAATATCGTCCAAGCACGTGTTGAAGCGCACAATCTTCATTGAAGGAATGGCGTTTGGGTTTGCCTGAACTTTAGGCAGGCAGTACCTTTTCCTCGTTTAGATTTTGAATATCTGAAGACCTTCACTGGATCTTATCACATTCATCTAGCTGCCTCTTACATTCAGGATACTTTCAAAGAGAGGAAGGGAATATTCTGGAAATCGATGAAATGATGAATTTTCTGAGATTGAGGATATACTCGAGATGCCACGAAATACATGCTGTGGATTGTGTTCGAAGAGAATGACAACAAGAATCCAGAAGATCCACCGGTTCAAAGATATTACTGTACATGCCAATCAGGAGCAAGGACATTGGGGAGTTGTGCACACGTGGCCAGTGTAGTGTGATTTCTATGATTTGCCAGATATCAGGAAAACATTTCCGTCCAATAGGCTTTTGAACCACATCACTGATGCTGCAGTTCGAAGATGTAATGAAGATGCAGATATTGGTCCGATAGTTATTTGAAAAATAAAAATGTTATTGTTTGGTTCTTCTGAACGCATGATTCTTTCTGGATCCCCTGTTTAAGTGACAAAAGCGTTTTTTTTTCGAAATTAGTACAGATCAAAATTGTTTGAGTGTCCGTTAGCGACAGAAGATATAACTTTGGTAAAATACCTCTTTGAAAATATGAATTGCTGACAAATCACAACTTTTTGAATCCACCTCTCGGAATATAGTCATAGCAAAAGGGTGATAATTGGGCAGTGAATCTGTGTAGTCACGAAATTCAGATAATGAAGAAAAATTTGCACCTCGACGGTGATAATAGCAAAATACAGGGTGTTGTGAAAAAATTAGTTTAGTTTGAATTTCATTGTGAATATAATCATTCTTTTACAATTATTTTCTCCTGAATGGCATGAACTTGATCTTCAAACATATTCTAGAAAAATAATAAATGGTCCCTAGGCACAAGCGAATGGCGCAATGTACAGTAAATTTATCAGTTGGTGTATCCCAGGAAGGTATTGAAGCACTACTTGCGAATTTCTTCCTACAGCAAAAAGTATGATTTCGGAATAAATAAACTACATTTAATCAAAGGTGCTGTTATTTGGATCCACAAATCCAAACATGTTCGATTATTTCCGTCTATAATTATTCATTCCAAATATAAATTTTGTTCTCTGGAAACAAGCAAATTATGCGATTATTGTCGATTTATTGGACTATCTCGGTCACACGAGGACATCGTCGTGTTTAACAATCACCCTCAATGGCGATTTTACTGGAATAAACTTTCCAATTGTTCCGATCCTTCTTTAATTGACAGACAGAGGTTACAAAGATTCTGTACCACTTTCACAGGAATTCAGTCTTCATGTCCACATGCCACCCTTCCTGCTATCGAATCAGAGGCAACTAACAAGTGCAGAAACTAATAGAGCACGCAGCATAACGACCATTAGGTGGATTATAGAAGCAAGAAATTGACATTCGAAAGCATTTTCAAATTCTTTCATGATTTCAAAAACGCATGATGCAAATCTCAGGGACTTTCATTTGATTGCTGGGGTTTTATTGAACATATTCTATCTTTCAATAAGTTTGGAGGGAACGCCTGAGATAGCTAATCAAATGTTGAATGCTTGTGACCAAGTAAATATCGTCCAAGCACGTGTTGAAGCGCACAATCTTCATTGAAGGAATGGCGTTTGGGTTTGCCTGAACTTTAGGCAGGCAGTACCTTTTCCTCGTTTAGATTTTGAATATCTGAAGACCTTCACTGGATCTTATCACATTCATCTAGCTGCCTCTTACATTCAGGATACTTTCAAAGAGAGGAAGGGAATATTCTCGAAATCGATGAAATGATGAATTTTCTGAGATTGAGGATATACTCGAGATGCCACGAAATACATGCTGTGGATTGTGTTCGAAGAGAATGACAACAAAAATCCAGAAGATCCACCGGTTCAAAGATATTACTGTACATGCCAATCAGGAGCAAGGACATTGGGGAGTTGTGCACACGTGGCCAGTGTAGTGTGGTTTCTATGATTTGCCAGATATCAGGAAAACATTTCCGTCCAATAGGCTTTTGAACCACATCACTGATGCTGCAGTTCGAAGATGTAATGAAGATGCAGATATTGGTCCGATAGTTATTTGAAAAATAAAAATGTTATTGTTTGGTTCTTCTGAACGCATGATTCTTTCTGGATCCCCTGTTTAAGTGACAAAGGCGTTTTTTTTTCGAAATTAGTACAGATCAAAATTGTTTGAGTGTCCGTTAGCGACAGAAGATATAACTTTAGTAAAATACCTCTTTGAAAATATGAATTGCTGACAAATCACAACTTTTTGAATCCACCTCTCGGAATATAGTCATAGCAAAAGGGTGATAATTGGGCAGTGAATCTGTGTAGTCACGAAATTCAGATAATGAAGAAAAATTTGCACCTCGACGGTGATAATAGCAAAATACAGAAGGTTACCAAGTGTAATCAACCATTCTGTCTTGGCAGTAACATTGAAACGTTTGTATTTTCTCCTCTACAAATAATCGAATGGTACCGTGTACAATAATATATCTTACGATGGTAGTGGAGTACTACCTGCAATCATCTTCCTGGGAAGAAGATTGAGGACTTTTGATTGGACTGTTTGGTCACACAAATACGTCGTTTGGTTGTCGTCATTTGTTTGCTGATTTCAAAACATATTGCGAAAAGTATGATTTTGGATAATAGTCAAATGAATTAATCGAAATTGCTGTTATTTGCATTCACAAATCCAAAGAAGTTTCAAGTGAAAATAGAATAATAATTCATTCCAAATATCAATTTTCTACCTCTAGGCACAAGCGAATAGCGCAATGTACACTAAATTCATTATCAGTCTTATTTATTTACCCAATTGAATTTTTTTCTAATCGCAAGGTATCCTGAATTTATTTCAATGAAGATGTTATGTTCGATTGGGAATCTTGAGATATTTCACTTCCTAACGGAAAAAAATAGGTGCATGTCTAAAATTGAAAATGACCCGCATTGTCTTCGTTTCGATGTCCTGTCTACCTCTCCGATTCATAACTGCATAGTAAGTAATGCTCGTTAGAAAATCCATAGAATATCTTTGGAGTGCATAATAAAAGTATTTGTAGATTCTGGAATCTATATTCCAGACTTTCTGCGAATTTGTTTGGACCATCTTGATAATCGTGGTATTATTCTACCTCACCTGATAGTGGCTTATACATTTGTTAATAAACCGTATATGATATCAAATCTTCGGCAGCTTCTACAAGGATTGAGATCGGTAGCTCAAGAGAATAGGAGCATAAAAATTGGGTAGATATTAGTAGTTTCCAGAATGAAGAACTGAAAGCTCCCACCTCATTGCCCAGACAAGAATTTCAACAATTGTTTGAATTTTGTGACTCAATTTTACAGTATGAGAATACGAGAAAGGTGACTGAGAAGCATTTATTGATATATTCTTCTTAAAAATTCGGCATGGTGTATCGGACGAATTTTTACGAATACTGTTGAATTATCCCTCACGACCAACTGTCAGTTTGATAACAGCTAATGTGAGTTTATCTTTATTGGAGATATTTGTATCAGATAATATTGGTTTTGACTCCATCCCTAGAAAAACTTATATTGAAAGACACATATCTTCCTATATCAATAAATTGTATAACCCTTATCCCAACATTCCCAAAGCGATTGTGTATATAGATTGTACAAGATAGAAAAAAGCACCAACTTCCGTGTGTTGAGACAATCGTACCGTTTTCACAAGCATGAACATCCTATCAAACCAAAAATTACTGTTGCATACATCTTAGCAATCAATGGGCCATATTCTACTGATGCTAAAAACAGTGATGCGTCCATTTTAGCGAGAGAACTTCAAGATGACATGGAGGAAATGAAGAATTGTTTTGAAGAAGGTGAAATTGTAGGTAATAGCTGACAGAGGTTACAGAGATTCTGTACCACTTTTACAGGAACTCGGTCTTTATATCCACATGCCACCCTTCCTGCCACCGAATCAGAGGCAACTGACAACTGCAGAAACCAATAGAGCACGTATCATAATGACCAGTAAGGGGATTATAGAAGCAAGAAAAGGACATTCCAAAAACGTTTTCAAATCCATTCGAGGCATGTTTCAAACAACGCATGAAGCAAATCTCAGGGACTTTTATTTGTTTGCTGGAGCTTTATATTGAACAAATTCCATCCTTCAGTAAGTTTGGAGGGAACGCCAGAGACAGCTACTCAAATGTCGAATGCTTGAGAAGCACGTGTTGAAGCGCAAAATCTTCATTAAAGGAATGGCGTTTGTGTTCGCCTGAACTTTAGGCAGGCAGTTCCTTTAGATTTTGAATATCTGAAGACTTTCACTGGATCTTATCACATTCATCTAGCTACCTCTTACATTCAAGATACTTTCAAAGAGAGGAAGGGAAAATTCTGGAAATCGATGAAATGATCGAAGAAATGAATTTTCTGAGATTGAGGATATGCTCAAGATTCCGCAATGCCACGAAATACATGCTGTGGATTGTGTTCGGAGAGAATGATAACGAGAATCCAGAAGATCCACCAGTTCAAGGATGCTACTGTACAATCAGGAGCAATGACCTTGGAAATTTGTGCACACGTGGCCGGTGTAGTGTGGTTTCTGGGATTTGGCAGATATCAGGAAAACATTTCCGTCCAATAGGCTTTTGAACCACATTACTGATGCTGCAGATCGAAGATGTAATGAAAATGCAGATATTGGTCCGATAGTTATTTGAAAAAAAAAATGTTATTGTTTGGTTCTTCTGAACGCATGATTCTTTCTGGATCCTCTGTTTTAGTGACGAAAGCGTTTTGTTTTGAAATTACTACAAATCAAAATTGTTTGAGTGTCTGTTAGCGACGGAAGATATAACTTTAGTAAAATAACTCTTTGAAAATATGAATTGCTGACAAATCGCAACTTTTTGAATCCACCTCTCGGAATCTAGTCATAGCAAAAGGGTGATAATTGGGCAGTGAATCTGAGTAGTCACAAAATTCAGATAATGAAGAAAAATTCGCACCTCGACGGTTATAATAGCAAAATACAGGGTGTTGTGAAAAAATTAGTTCAGTTTGAATTTTTTTGTAAGTATAATAATTCTTTTGCAACTATTTCCTTCTAAATAGCATGAACTTGATCTTCAAACATATTCTAAAAAAATAATAAATAGTCCCTAGATACAAGCGAATGGCGAAGCGTACAGTAAATTATTTATCAGTTTGTAGTATTAAAACTACTAGAGAAACTTTTTGGATCTGTTTTTATTAAGTTGAAAACTCAAAAGTGACAACCTAACAATAATATCCCTGACAACCCCTTCGCACACATTCTATAGGGTGTCAAATGGAAAATGTTTTCAAGAGGAATGTTGTAGGGCACTACATTACTCCCCCCTACAAAAAAAAAATAAAAATATCAGGTTTGAAAATGGACTCTTCTTCCATATCTAGTAACATAGGTAGTTGACTTAGGTTTTTCATTCTTGTTTCCTGAACATGTCTTTTTCAGTATTCCTCGTGGTATTGTCGGAACATCTAGATGTACGGGTGATTTTTCATTGGTTGATTCGATGAAAGCTGGTTTCAATCTATCAATTGAAATATTTTTATTTTTCCCGTTTACTAAAATTGTGAAATATTTTTCATTTCTTTCCAAAACTTTGTATGGTCCAGAATAAGGTGTTTGGAGTGGTTTTCGAACGCCATCTGATCTGATAAAAACATGTGAAGTATTACGTAATTCTTTATGAATGAAAACTTTTCTATCTCCATGATGATTGGACTGTTCGCCAATTTTTATTTTTCTCATTGATTCCTGCAACATTCTCAGGAATTCTTGATGTGACAAATTCTTATTTGAATTTCCAATAACAATATCTCCAGGTACGCGTAAAGTGGAACCATATAATATTTCAGCGCTGCTTAATCCAGCTAGATCTTCTTTTGGAGTAACTCTGAGTCCGTACAATACAGTCGATATATTTTCAGACCATTTTTCACCAGGATGACATTTCAATGCCGATTTCATTGTTCTGTGGAATCTCTCTATCATTCCATTTGAGCATGGATGATAGGGTGTAGTACGTATATGCTGGAAACCCATTATTTTTGAAAATTCTTTAAATAAAGCGCTCTCGAATTGTCTACCTTGATCAGTAGTCACCTTGGAAGGTATCCCAAATCGAGTAATCCAACCATCATAAAAAGATTTGGCAACAGTTTCAGCCGTTATATCCCTAATTGGAAAAGCTTCAACCCATCTTGAATACCTATCGATGCAAGTAAGACAGTAAGAAAATCCATTAGATGGTGGTAGTGGTCCAACTAGATCAATATTTATATGATCAAACCTTGTATTGGGTATTTCAAAGTGTCCTGTTGGACTAACAGTGTGTTGGGTTATTTTGGATTTTTGGCATGGTACACAACATTGAACCCATTTTTTAATTTGTTTGTTCATATTTTGCCATACAAATTTGTTTTTCATCAATCTTAACGAAGCCTTGACACCCGGATGTGATAAATTGTGGATATTTTCGAAAATTTCTCTTCTGAACGATTCAGGTAAATATGGTCTAATATTATTGGTTGAAATATCACAGAAAATGTCTAAATCAGTACCAGGAATTCTCATTTTCTTCAGTATCAATGACGTTTTCCCTTTCAGTAAGTTTCGCAGTTGAATATCATTAGATTGCTCAGTTTCAAGTTTTGTTAAATCGGAAAAGTTTTCAAAACTGATAGTGTTAATCCTTGACAAAGCATCAGCAACAACGTTTTGGTTACCAGCAATGTAACGTATATCTGTGGAAAACTGGCTTATATAATCTAAATAACGAATTTGTCTTGGAGATGAATTCTCATTATTTTTATTGAATGCAAAAGTAATTGGCTTGTGGTCTGTGAAGATGATGAATTCACGACCTTCCAACATATATCTGAAATATTTAATACCTTCATATATAGCTAGTAGTTCCCGATCGTATGTACTGTATTTGGTCTGAGAGCTTCTGAGTTTCCGGGAAAAGAATCCAAGAGGTTTCCACGTGTTGTCTTGTAATTGATTAACAGCTGCTCCTATGGATTCGTTTGACGCGTCAACCATCAAGGCTAAAGGGCTAGATACTGATGGATGAACTAATAGAGTCGCATTGGATAATACTTCTTTCATTTTGGCAAAAGCTTCCTCCTGAAGTAGGGTCCAATTGAGTTTTTCATTTTTCTTGGGATTTCCTTTGAGAAATTCATTTAGAGGTGCCTGAATTTCAGCAGATTTAGGTATAGATGTTCGATAAAAATTAACCATTCCAAGAAATCGTCTCAGTTCATCTATATTCTCTGGTTTTTTGTATTCTAGTATTCCTTGTAATTTCTTGGCGGTTGGCTTGATTCCATCTTTCGTAACTAAATATCCTAAAAATTCTATAGTTTTCTTCCCAAATTCACATTTATCTTCGCTGATAACAACTCCAAAACTTTTCAATCGTTCAAATAATATTTTCAAATGGCTGCTGTGCTCTTTTTCATCTTTCGATGCAATTAAGAAATCATCCAAATAAGGAAAACAAAAATTTAGATCTTTCGTTATTTGGTGAACATATCGTTGGCATGTCTGTGCTGAATTCTTGAGTCCAAACGGCATAAAGAGGTATTCGTAGAGTCCAAATGGTGTGATTATTGCAGTTTTCTCGATATCCTCTGGTGCCATCGGAATCTGATGAAATGCTTTCACCAAGTCAATTTTTGAAAATATTTCTTTACCTTCTAAATGAGAGGTAAAATCTTTGATATTCGGAAGGGGATATCTATCTGGGACAGTTTTGCAATTCAATGATCTGTAATCTCCACATGGTCTCCAATCACCATTCGATTTACGTACCATGTGAAGAGGACTAGCCCATGGGCTCTTGGAAGGCCTAATTATTCCTTGTTCCATCAAGTACTTGAATTCTTTTTTAGCTGCGCTCAGTTTTTGTGCATCGAGTCTGCGTACCTTACAGTGTGTAGGCTGTCCTGTAGTTATTATTTGATGAACAATATTTGTTTGTTCTCTGCATTTATTCAAAGACTGGCTCGTTAAGCTTGGAAATTCAAGTAAAAGTCGGTAATATGGACAATTCTTGTTTATTGTTTTAAGGCTCGAACATTTCTCAAAAACTAATATTTCACCATTATATTCAAGATTAGTGTTACTATCAATTAATTTTTTATTAGATATGTCGACTATCAATCCGAAATTCCGTAGAAAATCTGCTCCAATTATGGCTCTATCCACGTCGGCTACAGTAAACTTCCAAGTGAATTTTCTTTTCAATCCCAAGGACAAGGACATCAATTTTTCTCCGAAAGTATTTATTTCAGATCCATTAGCGGCATAAAGCGATTTTGTTGATACCAGCAGGTGATCAGTATTCGGTACCACTGATATGTCAGCACCTGTATCAATCAAAAATTCAACTTTTGTTGTGGGGTCAAAAATTATTAGACGACTTTCATTACGGCCGTTTTCGCTCGTCGTCATAAACGATTGGCCTACAAGTTTTCCAATTTTTCATTGAAAGAACATGGTTTGATACATTTTCGAGCCAAATTTTGAAAACGCTTGTGGTAATAGCATAATTCATCTTTGGACCTTGGTTCCTGGGATCTTGATTTGGATCTGTGTCTAGATCTTGTTCTTGACCACCTACGTTCGAAAATTGGACTGCTTTCTCTTTTTGAAACTGTTTCATCTAGTTTTTGTATGAGTTGTTCAATCTTAGTTTCAAGATTTGTTTTTCCTGTGGTTTTCTGCATGAGGCAAACTTCCGAGCTGATTGTTCCCTTCATCATTCCATCAGCCATATTAATGAGTTCTTCTTCAGACAGTTTTTCATGGAAGGCCCGAATGAGTTGTTCGACGGTACTGGGGAGTTTTTTTAGCCAAGCCAATAGAATGAAACTGGGTGTCATTTGTCCTGAAGCTAAATCCTTCATTTCCCTATAAAGTTGACTAGGTTTCCTGTCTCCAAGTTGACACTCGCTAAACAGTTTCGTCATTTTCTCTTCGTCTGATATTCGATACATTTTGATCAGTTGATTTTTAAGCAACTGGTATGAATTTTCAGGATTTTCGTTTTGGATTCTAAACAGATTTGAATTTTCTTTTGCAATATTACAATCTAACATTGCGATTATTTTGCCACATTTTATTTTGTTTGAAGTAATACTGTTCAAATCAAAAATTGTCTCCACAGTACTAAACCACAATTCCGGTTCGGTTTTCCAAAATGATGGTAAGGTAACAGATTTTGCTCGATTGAATTCAGATTCCCCATTAGGAACTTCAGAATTATTCTTTGGTTTACTGTAATAAGGGTAAGATTGAGAGATAGAAGGTTGATCTTTCTCGGAAGAAGTTGATGTTGTAGGAACTGAAAAGGCAGCATTGAATCTCTGATTCGTTTGTTGGATTATAAAATTTTCAATACGTTCCATTCTTCTGTTGTTGCTCTCTATATTTTTCATCAGCTTATCACAGAAAATCTCTAAATTATTCACCGTTTTTACAAGATTATCTTCTGTTTGTTTTTCTTCGAACACGTGAGTTTCAGTTTCGTTCATTTTTTCAAGAATTTCTGTGAAATCAAAGTCTTGTGAATTGATGAGTTCGGGATACTGCTTTAGAATTTCAGCTTCCAACATAATTTTCAAATCAACAAGAGTTCCACTTGGGCTGACATTGAAGTACTGGAGAAGTTTGACAACTTGCTCGCGGGAAAGGCTATTCAATAATTTGACCATTGGAACGTTTTGTACGTGAAACAAGTATTCACTTCTTCGGGGTCACCAATTGTAGTATTAAAACTACTAGAGAAACTTTTTGGATCTGTATTTATTGAGTTGAAAACTCAAAAGTGACAACCTAACAATAATATCCCTGACAACCCCTTCGCACACATTCTATAGGGTGTCAAATGGAAAATGTTTTCAAGAGGAATGTTGTAGGGCACTACAAGTTGGTATATCCCAGGAAGGTATTGAAGCACTACTTGCGAATTTCTTCCTACAGCGAAAAGTATGATTTCGAAAATAATAAAATACATTTAATCAAAGTTGCTGTCAATTGGATTCACAAATCCAAACAAACATCGTCTAGGTTAACAATCACCCTCAATGGCGATTTTACTGGAATAAACTTTCCAATTGTTCCGACTCTTCTCTAATTGAGAGCAATAAATCTTCTAAAGGAGTGAGCAGTAGGATTTTCGAATCGTGAATATCAAAATCAGACTCTCGCGCAGGTTCCATGTTCTCCATTTTCCCTCTCGAACGCTGCTGCGTTATGGTGTGGGACCAAGTATGAGTTCCCAGTAGTCTCTCATTTTGAAATAATTTCCCACACTGCACACACATGGGAAAGTCTTCGGTTCTTTCTTGCTGCCTGATCCTGTGGTCACCAAATTTGGTCGTATTCGAAAAACTGGCAAAACATGTTGGACACGCTAGTACTTTTTCCCCAGAATGAGTCCTCATATGTTCAGCCAATTTAACGCGGGAGGGATATTTCGTTTGGCACTCCTTCCAACGACATTCGAATTTCTTATGTTTCGAATCCCTCATAGAGTTTTCGACATGCTCCACAAGATGATTGAGGAAGTCGTATATAGTAACGCCGAATATGTCGTGGCAGTCTTTCCAATAACATTGATATTTTTCATAGATAGTGGGCATAGAAATCCTGGCTCTCTTGCACTCCGTCAGACCTTTTCTTACCACCAAGTTCTGTCCGATACTGACCAGCCTGGAGATGTATCCATGGTGGGCCAAATGCTGAATCAGCAGTTGCTTGGGTACTCCATCAAATAAACAGTCCTTCCATCGGCAACTTCTGGACTCTTCTGCATGACCCACTACCAAATGGTGGTTGAATCCTCCCCATGAATCGCTTCTGAACTCGCACGATTCCCATTGACAGACCAAGTTCAGGGGCAAATCGGCCAATTTTCTGAGCCGTCCATTTTTATCCGTGTCTAATTTTGCCTTCTTCGGTCTTGTTTCTTCCTGTTGAATATCTTCGAATGATGCATCTTCAACTTTCCTCTTCACTACCCGTTCGCTGTTCTTCATAGTCTCTTCGTAATTCTATTCTTACAGCACAACTAACACTTCGAGATCAAAATACAAACTGAAGTGGATATCGAAGCAATCACCTTTTTATCGATATGCTACGGCGGACCGTCCCAAAATGTCAAGAAATGTCGGACCTTCCAGAGAAATTCGGTCCTCCAATCCTAATTCTGACTATCCCTACCAGTAAATGTGCGTTACATTCACGAGATAAGTGGAAAATTACCATGCAAACCTGCTTTGAAAAATCATAATTCATTTTGACAAATAGGAATACATAGTTTCGTAAGTCGATGGTTATGTATCTCTACTTACTCTCTTGGAGGTAGTATCATCTAATTATGGCAAACACATACGATTATCTTCAGTGTCTATGAGTTGCAAAGGTTGCATCTTTAATAAATGACCTCTTAATAGTTAGGCAGTCGTGTAGAGGCAAATTTAGAGAACTGGAAATCCTACTTGTACCTAGTATTTACGTCCTATAATTTTTGATGTATGTGAAATCAAACTTCAATACATCTATACATAACAATTACAAACATTCTACATGAAATTCCAATTATTTATTAATCCCATCACACTCTCGTACATTTTATGAAAAGATCCCTACGTATGTGGGAATTATCATATATAATATAATAATAGTAATAATAATAATAATAATCTTTATTTTCCAGTTGAAAAGTACACACAATATATACAATAACTGAAAATTACGTCGGCTCGCCAATGATTTGAAAACAATTACAAACCTCAAATTCTTTAAACACGCAGTGGAAGAAATGCTATTGAAAAGCATGTTTTATTCTGTGCAAGAGTTTTGGATTTCAACTTTTAGTGTTTCGATACCTTCGTTTTATCTAGTCAAATTCACCTATTTTATTTATATTGCATAATTGAACAAGTTTATTTTATATCATTGAAATTGAAATCGTTTATTCTCGCCTATAATTATTCATTCCAAATATCAATTTTCTATCCCTAGAAACAAGCAAATGGCGTAATGTTCAGTGAATTTATTATCAGCTGGCATATCTCACGGGGATACTGGAGCACTACTTGCAACTTTCTGGGAAAAATATTATTGTCGATTTAATGGACTTTTCCGGTCACACGAGGACATCGTCTAGTTGAACAATAACCCCCAATGGCGATTTTACTGGAATAAACATTCCAATTGTTCCGACTCTTCTTTAATTGAAAGCAATAAATCTTCTAAATTTACACTTCGGGTAATTTCGTCAAAATCTCCTCCTAACTGGTCGAATAATTCAGATTCCTCTTCGAAGCAATCACCTTTTTATTGATATGCTACGGCGGACCGTCCCAAAATGTCAATTAAGAAATGTCGGACCTTCCAGAGAATTTCGGTCCTCCAATCCTAATTCTCATTATCACTACCAGTGAATGAGCGTTACATTGGCGAGATAAGTGGGAAATCACCATGCAAACCTGCTGTGAAAAATCATAATTCATTTTGACAAATAGGAATTTGTCCGATTTGTCTATTCCTTTAGTTATACCTTGATGCTACCTCATGAAGTGCTGTTATGGTTACGAAACTTTGTCTGAAGCCTGCGATTACATATGTGGTATTACATCTTGGCTAATATTCCAAGAATATGTATTGATCTGGGGGATCTTTATATGTAGAAGCTGCAAGTAACACTATGCACACATGAAAAACAATATTTTTCTTCTCCAATTAATTCAAATCCAATGCACAACTTTCTTGGAGGTAGTATCATCAGATTATGGGCAAACACATACGATTAACATTAACAAGTCATAAAATTTCATAAAAAAATATATAAAACTCAAACGGTATGAAAAGTAAAACTTGAGTAGAGATATTTACCAGTATGTACATGTTAGTTCAAAATATGGAAACTAAATGCTCAATACCGCCAAATCAATCAGACTACTATCCCGTTGATTATTTTATCTAGGTATTTGTTTTCTTTCATCTCGTGAATGTTTTCATCATTTGCACCCAGAAAAAAAAATAGATACTTCCATAGAACTACTTATAATTCAGCAGATTCATCTAGCGATACCTACGAGTATGTCTGATTCAGAGTCAAACGTTTGATATTATTTGGGGGGCTTTCTGTGTTTTTCTGTCTCATTGATTCCATATGAGAAGCGAACAAAACTCATAATGAAATAGCGGCATCAAGAATATCAACAAACAATTTCTGTATATTTGTATTATTACAAATGGATAATTCATTTCAGAAAATGGAAGAGTCTATCTGAAAAAGTCATATTTTGCTTATTCACACATCACATTTATAATCATCAGGTAACTTCAAACCAAGGTAGGCTGAAATTTGTTTGAAAAAACAATTCCTTAAACATCGTCTGTAGGCATATATCCAACAGAAGTTTCGATTTCATATATTAATCTGGAGATGAATGATTTTCATTATAAACTTATACTCTACAAAAATAATCATTTATATCAACATTTGCTTTCTTTGCCAGACTACGTCAATGATTTCTACAATCATTCCCAGAATTCCCACTGAAAGAAGGTGCTGCTTAGCTTTTTTTTTCGAAAGCCCATTCAGAATTTCTCGATAAAGCTCTCATCTCTACTTTCAACAGTGAATGGTTCTCGTGTACTTACTACAATGTCAAGAAATTTTGTATCTGTTCGCTTTTCTTGTATGCAATGAAGTATTTTCAGTGTCAATGGGTTGCAAAGGTTGCATCTTTGATAAATGACTTTTTATAGTTAGGCAGTCGTGTAGAGCATGCAAATTTACAGAACTGGAAATCCTACTTGTACCTTGTATATACGTCCTATAATTTTTGATGAATGTGAAATCAAACTTCAATACATTTATACATAACAATTACAAACATTTCACATGAAATTCCAATTATTTGTTAATCCCATCAGACTCTCGTACATTTTATGAAAAGATCCCTTGGTATGTGGGAATTATCATGCATAATGAGCTCGCCAATGATTTGAAAACAATTACAAGCCTCAAATTCTTTAAACACGCGGTGGAAGAAATGATATTGAAAAGCATGTTTTATTCTGTGCAAGAGTATTTGGATTTCAACTTTTGGTGTTTTGACACCTTCGTTTTATCTAGTCAAATTCACCTATTTTATTTATATTGCATAATTGAACGAGTTTGCTCTCAAGACAATACTTTTCGACGTGTCTCATATCATGTAAATCTTATGGACAATGAAGCCACTATAACTATTACTGCCAACTATAATGAAGGATTTTCCAGATGTCGAACTGTTTAGCTACATGGGTGAGAAGCAGGTATCGCTCTGAAGAATCCATTTTTTCTCTATGATCTCTATGAATTATATGTCCAACACTGGGAGTTACTGTATACCTTTTCCCAGGTAAATCCGTAGATCTGCAGAACATTACGTAGATGTGACAGTCTTGCCTGTTTCTGTTCACCGATAGATACACTTAACATCGTAATTGTACCCAGCGTTTCGATGTTTTTGATTCGTAGGTAGTTTAATGAGCAGTGGCCTACAAAATCACTGAACAATCCAACTTATTCAGACCAGAGCGGATCTTCCTTTTACATCGAAATAACTCCATTCAAATAAAGTTGTTCATTCGTATTTCCGTAAGATTGGACTCTATAAAAATAAGGACCGAGTTGACACACTTAGTTTTTCTCATTGTTTACATATCAGAAGTCATTATTAGTTGAATAATTGATTTCTTCCTCACGTTTCTCCATAAATTCGTCTCTATTTCACTTTATTCAGTGGAAAAAGAGGTTCTTCACGGTGACAGGGCAATAATAGCTATTTATGTACTGAGGTTCAAAGTTTATGTTTATGCCCGATGGCCTAACTTCACGATTTTGCAAAGCCGAGGACCTCAAGCACGAGGGTTTCTATGTTGCTCGAGGGCATTAACATCTATTGATACCTGTCATGCATACAATCTCTTGCGTAGTAAGGTATTGAATGTACAATATAATAATGATAATATTCTTCATTCACTAGAACAGAGGATTACAATATGGATGAGATTTAACAAATACGATACTTCAATATTTCCTATGCAAACTGAAAAGGCGGAGTTGATGAAGATGATCTTCCACTCAACCTTGGGAAAAGCAGAACAAAAAACACAACAAAACAAAAATTGGCATAAAATATAGAATATGTGCAGATTCAAATAACCGGGTTCTAAATATCAGAGGATTTCATAAATTCAAGCAGATGTTTGTGAAAAGAGGAAAGTTTCATATTCTTAAAATCATTTGGATTAGCATTGTAAATAGTCGATATGTTATAGGAAAAGCTTCTCTCAAACAATTATAATTTCTGGATTGGTGGTGCTATGGTTCCTTTCAATCTAAAATTAAGATTGTGAACGTCAGTGCGGAACACAAGAGCTTTCGTTGAAATGTAGCACTTTGCTCCCTTATTATACAAATAACTATTGTTCCTGTTTTGTATTTTACATTGTTTTACTTGTGGAATAAAGTAGTACTTCGTACGTTTCAATTTTCTCCTGAATGGCATGAACTTGCTCTTCAAACATATTCTAGAAAAATAATAAGCGAATAATAGCGAATGGCGCAATGTACAATAAATTTATCAGTTGGTATATCCCAGGAAGGTATTGAAGCACTACTTGCGAATTCCTTCCAACAGCGAAAAATATGATTTCGGAATAAATAAAAATAAATTTAATCAAAGGTACTGTTATTCTCACGAAGATTCTGGAGCACTGAGTACTAGCAACTTTCTGGGAAAAATATTATTGCCGATTTAATGGACTTTTTCGGTCACACGAGGACATCCTCTATTTGAACAATAACCCCCAATGGCGATTTTACTGGAATAAACATTCCAATTGTTCCTACTCTTCTTTAATTGAAAGCAATAAATCTTCTAAATTTACGCTTCGGCTAATTTCGTCAAAATCTCCTCCTAACTGGTCGAATAATTCAGATTCCTCTTCAGGAGTGAGCAGTAGGTTTTTCGAATCATGAATATCAAAATCGAACTCTCGCACAGGTTCCAAGTTCTTTGTATGAAGCCTGCGATTATAATAATAATGAACGCTTTTATTGGTAGATTAGATTATACAGAAAAGATACAGAAAGTACTAGAGAGATCTACCTACCAAATGGCAGAGTTAGCTTCGGTTCCAACCAGGTATGGAACAGGTGCTGTCTTCCACTCAACCATTGAATGCAAATTGACTAACAAATGAAGGCAATGTGTGACAAGTTTGAAATGTTTCAAATATTCAAATTATACAAAAAAAAACTAAATTACTAAAGACATACTAAGTTCAATAAATTCGAATGCAGAGAAAAAATAAATCGAATGAATTATTGGACTAAAACAAAAAACTCTTCTGATAGAAGGATTTTTTTAGTTCTTTTTTGAAACTAGAGATGGACAAATTCTTCAAATCATTCGGAATCCTGTTATAAAGCCTGGCTATGTAAGAAAATGACGATCGGAACTGACTCGTTGGGTGCAATGGTGGTGTAAGTCTAGACTTGAAACGAACATTCAAGTGATGAACATGAATTCCAAAGGTAATTTTTTCATGAAGATACGGTGGGTATTATACGATGAAATAATAAGCAACTGTGAAGTATCTGCCTCTCGTGTATATTAAGCCAGCCAATATCTCTCAACGGAGCAGATGTGTGATCACGTTTTCTCAGGCTATGAATTAAACGCACACATGAATTTTGAACCATTTGAAGGCGACTCAAATTTCTTTCAGTTATGGCAGGACTATAGATTATATCTGCGAAGTTCAGGTGGGAGAGAACTAATGACTCGCACAAAATTATTTCACTCTTTTTATCTAGTATTTTCCTATTCGAATATACCAACTTCAAGTTACAAAATGCGCGACGAATGACAAGATTGATGTGATCATGAAAGTTGAGTGAAGAGTCTAGAATGCATCAAAGATTTTTCGAACTGTCCACTACCCCAACGGTGTCTGCTCCAATTTTTATTGACAACAAGTTTATACATCGATCACGTGAATATTTTCTACCAAATAGCAGCACAGCAGATTTAGATGAATTGATGGAAAGACAGAATCTGGATGATATGGAAACAATTGATTCTAAATCTGTATTCAACTGGAGGTTGGCTAGAGGGAGGTCTGTTTCGAAAAATGAAATGTATATCTGGGTATCATCTGCATATTAGTGACAATTGCTGAACTTGATACAGTTTTGAAATTCATGTGTATAAATAATAAACAAAATAGGACCCAACATAGACCTTTGAGGCACTCCATTGTCTATTTTCAAGAAGTCAGAACAGTCTTCCTCCAATAATACAGCTTGCATACGGTTGAATAAATAGGCCCGGAGTAAATCAACTGAATGATCTGTATAACCAAAATAATAAGATATATGCATACTCAGAATTGCGAATTACGCTATAAGGTAGAACACGCTTAAATTTCCACAAAATTATTGTCTTCCCTTAAGGGCATTAGACTTAATTATTTAGAATTTTTGGAAATCAATGAAATGAAAAATTCAAATCGTTTGCTAAATGATCAAAGGAATCTCAATAGTTCCCCTTTGTTGAACTTATTCAATTAATAAGTAGTAACTATGTTCAGATATCATAATCATTATCAGTTGTAATTCTAGGAATCAGTATCAGTTGTATTATTCTAGGAATCAGGGATAATTAGAGTAGGCTCTGATGTATTTGAGGAGCTTTTAACAAAGAATCATTTAGTGTTTATAATACATTCACTTGAAAAATATACAGTGTCGAAACATGTCGCGAAGACAATAATTTTTGTGGAAATTTAATCGTGTTCTACCTTATAGCGTAATAACTATGGATTTCCATCAAGTGAAGGCCACCTCAATCCAAAAAGAATTGCGAATTGGCCTGTTTTCTTCTGGTACGCCCGTGCTCGTGAACGGTACCACTTGCAGTGAGTACTGGCGGTACTGTTATGTTATGCAGCCCCTGGCTTCCAACGACTGTATTATTATCGAATCCAGTTAGTAGAGCTGCTGACGCCAGACCAGAAAAATAGCCTGGGACGGTGTCATGACTGAAAAAGCTGTTCTATAGAACTTTCCGGCGAAATGGAACCATGAAGAGAGTATCTACTAACTGGGAATTAGGATAGCATTCGGTTATTTTCGATACAAAGCATTTTCGTAATTGATAGAGACTTCGGAAAGACCTGGAGGAAGTTCACTCCCAGTATGCTTTTGAGAGGGAGAATACTGTACCAACCCGTAGGACCAACAAAAGTTAATCTGCCAAAAGTAGAACGATTGATTTCAGGAGAGCAAAATCCGTAGACAACATGGATGGTACTTTTCAAAATTACTGTATGAACCTGAGAACACTTAGGGTCACCAACATATTTTCGAGAAAATTCAGGAATTTGTCGAGCAGCTGAAATCCAGATTTGCATGGTAAGAATTTCTCGTTTGAAGTTTATGTCAAGGATCTCCCGAATCTGTTACTGAATCAAGCCACTCATAATGAAGCAGGTAGGTCTGCAGCCACTCCATTTGACAAACTTGGAATGCAATATTAACAATGCCAGTAATCCCATCACGCAAGGTGTCCCTCACATCAAACTTGAACGAGCAGACAACACAAACATTCCAAATGTAGAGGAGAAGTATTTGGTATCATTAAAAAAGTGATAACATGGTCAGACAAAAAGCATGACCATAATTGATAAGTCAAAGACTAATGAATAAATGATGAGATTGTACACTAACACCAAACTGATATTTTTTGCACTCGACGCGCGTTTTGCTAACAAGGTTAGCAACTTCAGGAGAAGAAAATGGATACCAAATCAAACGACTTGGGATAGTTGTTTATACACCTTAAGTTTTCCGGTCCGATATGGACTTTGTTTGTTACTGCTAATTATTCTAATTAATTTCCTGATGATAAAGTAGTGCAGTCACTACCTGCAAAGTTTGTTGGTCCGTCATCTGTTATTATTGATTATTCTGATTACTTTCTCAACAATAGATTGAAAAGCGGGCTGAAATATTTGTTATATTTGTTATAAGGAACGAACAGAATGAAATATAATTTGACATTTACAGGAAAGACACATAACTACCTATTTTGTAGGTTTTTGTAGATATTCCAATGTTTGCTATCTATTTGGTTCAATTTTCATATCCTTGGATTACAAATTGAGGAAGGAAAGTTATTTCTATGTAACCTAGTGCCCATCGTTTCCATATCAAACGTCTTTGAATAATATACACGCACCTTGTAAGAAAAATTCTTGATTCTACTTCTTTCATAGAAGAATTTCCATTTCTTGCTTCGAAAAGAAACAAAGGCAAAAAATCATTCATCAAAATATTCTTTTGTCTTTATACTTCACCCACTTCCATTCTCAGATGAGATACTGAATTTCAAACTGGGGAGGAAATTCTGTACATTATTATTTTTTATTATTTTACTACGATTATTTCCCTCAATGCGAATAAACGATGAAACAGTTGAAGGCTAGACTGCTTTTACAGAGTTTTACAGCGATTAAATGCACTAGACCTTTTAACCGAATAAAATGTTCGAAATAAACCGGGCGTTTGGATCACTTTTCAGGTACTATCTCTGGTACTATAAATAATCTAAACACATATCCCTCCTTCACCAAGTTCAATCGACCAAAATGCGTGTTGCAAAATTTTGCTTTCAAGCAAATGCTTTCGTGTATAATAATTTAAAATAAAATCCCCCGACCTGCGGTCTCGGGATTTTATCAAATTATCATACACTCAAGTCATTTGCTAAGCAAAATTTCTAGAATCATGGAAGTGCAGCACACATTTTAACAGATTAAATTTGGTGCACTCGGGATATAACCCCCGAAAATACGCAATAAGAATGATTGCAAAACTAAGTGAAAGGAAGTCATTTCATCAGAACACATCATGAACATTATACCAAACGGGAAAACCTTATTTCTTCCCAGCGGTATAGCACCGTTCGGTATCAAAAAAACTTCGGATATATTGGATGCAAGTGCTCCATTCTGTGGCAAATCACATGCAGCTCCTTCACCAATTTTCAAAAATATCCCAAAAAAAACTCTGCAAAAACTGCTGGGGCATCAGAAGAATTTTTCAATAAGGAAACTTTAATTTTTGAATGCAATATGTCGTCAGTATGATTTTCATCTATGTGTATGTATACTTATGTGTGTAAACAAGTGTATGTATTTATATCAATGTGAATATGCATAGATCACTTCCTTTTCATTCTGAGTTGTAGTGTGATGAATGATGATTTGTGGTTATACTTTTTGTACATACTCTCACCTTTTCTGAGATTTCTTCCAATGTCCTTGTACCTTTACCAGTGAACTGCTGAAATGAATATATGAATGACTAAACAACTGAGAGCCATAAAATCACTAGTGAAAAACACGCTGCTATGTTGTATCCCAGTTGGTTTGAGAGAATGGGAGAGATCATAGTAACCTGTATAGCAATTCTAGCTTCCGAAACGATGCCAAAGGAAAGTATACGCATGTTTTCGATAAATTTACTGATTAAATCACCAAATTCATAAAGAGAAACAATTGTTCTGAAAGCAAGTGCCCCCGAATTGACACCAGTACTTTGCGAATTATTCAACTTTTTATATAACTTGGGGGGTTTTTCCTAAGTCCTGGAGGACAGCAAGAGTTCAGCCAGTTCCTGAAGAAGGTAATAAAACTTTACCTTGTTATTAGAGACCAATTGCATTGCTTTCTATCATTTCCAAAGTCATGGAAAAATCAATCAATATAAGCTTATCAGATATCTAGAGCAATCAGCAATAATTAATGATCGACAATACGGATTTCACCATCAAAGTTCAACCAGTGACTTATTGGCTTATGTTTCTCATATTTGGCAGCATTCAATTGTGAAATTCGAAGAAACGATAGCTGTTGGCGTTTGATCGAGTTTGGCATCGGGGTCTCCTTCCTTAACAGTCGTCTTATGGTTTGCCTCCTCAGTTGTGTGCTTTGTTAAAGAGTTTCTTGTCTGATAGATCTCTGTATGTGGTTGTTGATGGAGTATCATCTGATGGTGTCCCAATAAATGCAGGTCTTCCACACGGTTCAGTTCTGGCGCCCACTTTGTTTATGCTTCATATCAATGATTTGCTCTAGGAAACATCTTGTTCAGTACATAGTTTCGCGGACGACAGGACTCTTCATACTAGTTTTTCTTCCCTAAACAGCTCGAAAAACAAAAAGTCAAGGAAACATGGGGTGACATGAACTTGGTGGGATTTAATGCCAGGAAAACCCAGACATGTCTCTTCTCGAGGAAAGCCGATCTATCATCTAGTATTCAGGACCAAATATTCCTACATATACATACATATATATATATATATATATATATATATATATATATATATATATATATATATATATACTGGGGATGGGTCTCCTCCTCCTCGATCTCCAGTGATGATAGCCAGCTAGTAAGACAACTCAGACCTAGACGCGAGGTCACTCAGTCTTGAAAATGGCTCCGAAATGGGAGCCGAAACGTAGACAAGTAAATCTTTCCAGACGCGGTTCAACCGGAAGTTCCAGCCAGCACATTTCTAATCGCGGAAGCCTAGCCGATCAAATATATATATATATATATATATATATATATATATATATATATATATATATATATATATATATATATATATATATGAGTTAGAGGATTCAGTCGCGATAGAATATCAACTATTCACTTGAACCACCATGCACCGCCAATAATAATAATACCTTCCAGAAGAGAACTATTGCTTTGGTGTAACCTCTACCTAGACAAACGACATTTATAAAAATTGACGATAATGGCATCCATCAGCAGCTTTGAGTTCGCCCACTTGCAATGTCTGCCTCGAAAAGAAAATAAATCGAAATCATCCATGCAAATATTTATAACTAGTTCAATTAATTACATTATATCAAATAAATATGGATAAAATAAAATATCAACCTTGCCAACGTTAATATTTCTATGCTTATCTTGGCTTTCGCCTCGATAAACAATATTCTTGTCTCGAGAGAAACTATTCATTTTCCACGTCAGCTTGCAATATACTATTTTTGTTCCGATCGTTTAATTCCCGATAGAAAATAAGATCGCAGCGCTAGCGCGGAGAAACGCGGAACTGTCCATGGTTAGATAGTCATGTTTACATTTGCCTGTGTATATATGGAAAATCGATGTTCTCGTGTTTCTCTCGTTCGTGAAATCTTCAATTTCTCACTAATTTCTGTGTGAGAAGTGACTCAATCGACAGTTGAATACTCGAAGAACATTTTATTCACCAAATTCGAAGGTTTTTCATTATCAAAACATTGTAAAATGCGAAAGACTCGAGGTTGTTTCCAGATGAGACTTGGATTTATGAGTTTCTGCTATCAAGTTGGGTTTACTGAACGAATATTGCATAATTCAGTGATTAATGCACATCTGAAATAATTGAAAATTATATCTCTCAGCTGGAAAAATTCACTTCGAGCACTTAAATACAAAATTTCTTGAATGTGTTTAAGCAATAATGAAGTATCAGAAGTGGCAGTTTTCCGCTGGTTGATGTGATTCTCCCTAATTAGAATTTTGCATTACACACTAAATTATACATTATCACCAATACCGTAGAGATTGTATCAAAGATTAATTGGTTTAGATCCAGAACTAGAAAACAACAAAAAGTAATTATACGCTCACAATAAATGAAAAGAAGCAGATCGTTTGATTGTCACTGGAATATTACCAAACTCCTTGAAAATCTCCACAATCGCTTTTGATTTTTGAATCTCGAACACACACAAAAATCATAAATGACAATGACATAATATAAATAATGATATAATAATGACATAAATGAAATAAAAAATGACAGGAAGGTCAACACAACAGCCCCCTATGAACACATGCAGAGTAGGGCGATCTAATCATTGAATGTTCTCGCAAAAGTCTATAAGGGGCGTATCGCTTATTTTCTATCGCGAATACCTAGTACAAAATTGTGAAACCGGAACGATTCGTGCTATACATTTTTCAAAACTTATGGATAATTTGCGATAAACGAACTTTTACTATGGCTTATCCTTTTCCTTTTGAACTTGAGATTGAAAACTAGCACGATTCCATTTTGCTTGACTCCATCCATTCTTGCATGCCTACAAAATATACAGCTGTACGCATTTCACTAATCATTCGGTTTCATTCAGGATCGCAAGTCGTTATCATAGCTCTGCCTATAATCAAGGTTGACATTGCGGATGCCACTTCTTCGGAAGCTATTATCCTTTCTTGCATTCCCTACCTCTCGCATCGGGCAATTATCATAATGCATCGTGACCGAGGTCAAAGTCACGAGGTAAATGAAAATGAAACAAATGTCTTCCACCGTGGAAACAATGAGTTTTCCAGAAATTGTAGGGATTCTCACTACTTTGGTTCGGGTTTGAAGGCCGTCGTTTTTTAAAGTTTCAATCAATCAATCAATCAAAGCTTGCATTGACAAAGCTTGTATGAAGATAAAAATAATTATATATATATATATATATATATATATATATATATATATATATATATATATATATATATATATAATGTACATCAGCATATATAATATGTCGTAAAAGTAAAAACAAATATATAGACAGACAGAAATATTGAAATATAATAAAATTCATAATAAAATATTAACACGTTAAAAATATAGATGTATATAGGTCCGACTATCTTTCATTTACCACATAAGTTGTGAAGTCGTCGTTGAAAAATTCTTCGGCAGTGTAATATACTTTTATCAACAGAAGTTCCTTCACTTTCTTCCGAAAAAATATATCACTTGATATTTTCCTGATAGAAAGGGGAAGATGGTTGAGAAGTTTTTTCCCGTTATAAAATATTGAATTCCTTATGCGTGATGTTGAAGGAATAGGAAGAGTGATATTATGCGTGAGACGAGTAGCATAACTTGACTGTGACACAATACTTTCGTTGTATTTTCTTTTCACAAGGCAGACTGTCTCTAATATGAAAATGCAAGCTAGTGGCAATATATTATGTTCTGAAAAAAGAGGTCTACAGGAATCACGAACTATGGCTTTGCACATATATCTCACAGCTCTTTTTTAAAGGACGAAGACAGAATTTATTGATGTTTGGGAACTTACCCCCAGAAGCAAATTCCATAACGCAGGTGTGATTCACATAGGGCGAAGTAGGCATTCCTTGCCGCATGATAGCCAACTGAGTTGGATATGGATCTTATGGCAAAGCAGCCTGAGGATAGTTTATTACACAATATGCTGATATGTGACCCGAAGTTCAATTTACTGTCAATATATACTCCTAAAAACTTATTCCCTTGTTTATAGTCAATGAGTTGCTCATCACGAAATATTTGATCTAAATTGCATTTGAAGGAAATTATATTTGTTTTTGATATATTAAAAGACAGCAAATTTGCACCACACCATTGTTTCACTTTTTCCGAGTCATTTTCAATGTTGATTTTCAGTGAATCAACATTATTGTTATGCCAGAGTATAGATGTGTCATCTGCGAAGATTGTAAATTTACCTTCTATAGAAATATCAGCCAGATCATTGATATACAATAAAAAAAGCAAAGGGCCGAGGACAGAACCCTGTGGTACCCCATCTCCAATTTTCATTTTGTCCGATTTCACATTTTTTAAGTTAACCATCTGAATACGGCCTTATAAATATGGTTCGAACCATTACAAAATATTACCCCGAAATCCATAGATTTGGGGTTTTTTTAGCAAAATTTCATGATTGACACAGTCAAATGCCTTTGTCAAGTCACAAAAAACAGCCGCTGCAGCCTCACCATTATTCAAATGAAGATAAAGATTATCTAGAAAGGAAAATATTGCATCATTTGTGCTTTTTGATGTTCTGAACCCAAACTGGGAGGAATGAAGAATTCTATGCATGTCAAGAAAGTTGAGCATTCTTTTTTTCATCAATTTCTCAACAAGTTTGGATAAAATTGGCAATAGTGGAATGGGCCTAAAGTTTCCAGGTATATCAGGATCGCCTCCTTTGTACAACGGAAAGATTTCAGCAATTTCAAGACAAGCCGGGAACACACCATTTATCACCGAAATATTGATAGCTTCAGCCAAAATTTCCATTGCCTCACTTGGTAAACAAGAAGAATTTTTTTTCATTTTTCAAGTCCAAAATTATTTCCATTATTTCATTTCCAGATGTGGCAGAATAACTGAAAGAATTCGCTATGGATATATGCTTCAAATAATGGATTGGGTTTATTTTAGATGATATTTGTTCAGTTAGATTTTTGGCTACGGAGCAGTAAAAAGATCCCAATTCATTAGAATTCAGTTCACTATCAATATGAGAAGAATTGCTTCTTTCTCTCAACTCATTTACAATTTTCCACGTTTCTCTCTGCTTGTTTTCTGCATTTGAAAGTCTATTATCATAATAAATATTTTTTGCAATTTCAATGAGCTTTCGATACATACTTCTATAATTGTTTTAGTAGGCAATGAATGAGCATGTATTTGGGTAAACTTTTCTAATGTAATGGAGGCACTTCATATTTCTGGCCGAAACTTTTATGCCTTTTGTCATCCAAGGCTTTTTGTTTTTATTTTTAATGTTTCGTATTGGAAATGCTTTATTAAAAACATTAATCAAATGTTCATGAAAGTCATTTAATGGATCTTCAGCTAACAAGATATGTTCCCAATTTGTTCTTATACAAATTTGTGGAAATTTTTCAAAATCTCTTTCACTATATAGTCTTCCTCGTTTTTTATGTGATGCTTGCTTGCTACTATAGTTGAAGGAACACTTACCTAGAACTGCATCGTGATCAGATAATCCAGCATTGACAACTTCACAACTTATTCTGTCCTCAGGTAAATTTGAGCACACATAATCTAAAAGACTTGATGAGTATTTACATGTTCGGGTAGGCATTTTAACGTGCATTGTCAAATTAAAGGAAAGAAATAAATTATCTAAAGCAGTTTCTTCCTGACGTTTCGCTGGCGCGAATGGCTAGCTTCTTCAGAGGCTCACACATCTTGAGTTAGACTCCTATATCATGAATTCGTGAAGCGTATTCATATGGATTCAGGTGCA
Source organism: Zygogramma bicolorata (assembly GCA_032362365.1). Classification (NCBI taxonomy): domain Eukaryota; kingdom Metazoa; phylum Arthropoda; class Insecta; order Coleoptera; family Chrysomelidae; genus Zygogramma; species Zygogramma bicolorata. The sequence continues at coordinate 313,723 of JAVJAQ010003051.1, read as the reverse complement.
GATGCAGTGATAATTAATTTTTCTGGATTCGCAGAATTTTTATTAATATTCATTGCCAATTACTGGATTCGGAGAAGTATAATCAGCATTAATTGCCGCACTACCTCTAGGCATGTTATTTGTTATTTTTGATCTTCTTAAAATGGGATTCCATATTCGGTTGAAGTTCACAGCTTCTTTTTTTCTGTTATGGTATGGTGTCTCCAACCAGGAATATCATAGTCGACTGATACGGGAGGAAATGAGATCCACAAACACACGGATAATTTCAACAGAAAAGTAGATGTGAACTTCAACCGAATATGGAATCCCATTTTAAGAAGATCAAGAATAACAAAGAACATGCTGAATGGTAATGGTTCGGATTTCCATTGTTTATATTTTTAACTCTATTGAAACCTGTTGCTAAGAACGGAAGGATTGAAACACAAATCAAGTGAGAAAAAATCAAATTTTTGGTCAATAATGATATTAGGGATTGATTGATCAAAGACAATACTGTTGTTACAAAAAATCGAGATATCGAATATGAAATATGAGTCAAATAAATTTTTAAATTACGAAATAAATGAAATAATATTGTGACAAGAAAATTGAGGTATAGAGTTAAAAATATAGACAATGGAAGTCCGAACCATTACCGTTCAGCAAGGAACATTGTCAACCACTTTCAAGCAAACAAACAACATGACTGCAGGTAGTACGGCAATTATTCCTGTTGATACTTCTCCGAATCTAATAATTATGGTTATCAATATTAATAAAAATGTTCCGAATCCAGAAAAAGTAATTATCACTCCAGGCTACCTGAATCCATATAAATACGTTATACGAAGTCGTAATACCCCGTTATCGGAGTCTAACTCAAAATGTATGAGCCTCTGAAGAAGCTAGCCACTCGCGCCAGCGAAACGTCGCAGGAAGAACTTCTTAAAAACGACGGCCTTCAAACCCGAACGAAAGTAGTGACACTGAAAACCTTGGTCACGGCCTAAATAGCACACGACGTCCTGAAGACGAACCATTTATGTTCCAGTTACGTCGATACGTCCCGGGACGGATAGGAGACATTCGAAGAACGTACATTACCGGATGTACCATGTATGTACTGGTTAGACGTCCCATGTAGGTACATACTTGGTCCCGTTCCAATCGGAATGTAATAAAAACGTACATGCTTGGAAGTACTATGTACGTACTTTATTAAGTGTCCCTGATACGTTTACATAAACTCCTCTTCAGGTACGTACTTTTCGGAATGAATTAGGGACATACCAATGACGTGTTTTTTTGTGAATCCCATGTACGTACTGCTCAGACGTATCATTTACGTACATGTTTGGAAGAACTATGTTCGTACTATTTGGACCTTCCAGGTGCGTACATATTGAGTCCCTTTCAGATACGTATATTTCGAAACGTTTGCGGGACATAATAGTAATGACGTACATTTTTGGAAATCGTATGTACATACTATCTGGACGTCTCGTTGACGTACTTTTTTGTACATACTGTTTGGACCTCCCAAGTACGTACATATTGGGTCCCTTTCGCTTCAAGGGGTATTGAGATTTTGAGAGTGATCACTTAGTGTATTCAAACATATATCAATATTGGTAATGCAATATTCATAATGAATTATTCCTAAAAAAATTGGAAAAATTGAAACATCGACATGTGGTGAATTTAAATACCAGAAAATTACATACAGAATTTTTTGCACAGCAAGTTTGATATTCCAAAACCGCCATCACATGAGACAGTGATCCTTTAGTGTTTTTTCGAATATATTGCCATTGTTACTGAACTTTCTAAAATTTTAATATTATCTCGAACAAAACTAACTTGAAGTCATCACATCTATAGCACCCAACTCCTTCTTAAAAACAAGTGTCTCCGTGCCGTAGAGCGTAACAGTGGTCGACAATAATATCTCCATAGGAAAGGTCGAGAGTTCAAGCCCCGCAGCAGCCAGGTCTTTTTCCAGGTAAGTATTCGGTTAGATGGTTAGTACACGTGAATGAGTAAAATTTCCAACTTGACTATTTGGTAAAAAAGAAATGAATAATCCCGAATATGAAAACTTAGATTCATTAAGTGATATCATATGATATATCATTACGTTGTTTTCGAATATTGATCTAATATCGCCGAATGTTCACATTTTTCTGTGGCCACTATTGATATCCATCTACAATATAAGGTTAATATTCCCGTAATATTGAAAATATGATTGTCAAATATGTTTGTTCTACTTGGGATAGCGCATACAGAATGGAAAATGTACGTTTTCGGAATGTCCCAAACAGTTCCCCTTTCTGTACATTTCAGGTCCTGTGTGGACTAGAAAAGTACGTACCTGGGATTACCGACTATGCGGAAACGGTAAGTCGCAGGGAGGTCTTATGTACGTCTGTCGGAGACAAAAGTACGTCCTAAATACGTACAATGCATCCTCACCGTACATATGCAGTACGTCCACTGGACGTACTTGTGCTATTTGGGGAAAGCCTTAACCCTTTTATCATTGTAGGGAGTAGTTCTATAATGAGACGTTTGGTACAGTTTGGATGGAGATCACGAATGCAATGACACTAAAATGATTCCAAGTATTTTTATTTATCAGTTCTTGTATTCTGTTGATAGGCAAATTTAAGTTATACTATAAATTTCTGACTTATTGGATGTGTTCTATCCGAAAGACAAAAGTAAATGAATCGTTAACTAATATTTTCCTCAAGAATGATCGATGCATGAGATTATTTTTAATCCAGACGTGAAAAAAATAGTATAAGCTATTTCTCTTGTAGGCAGCAATTACTTCCGAGAATCACCAATATTAAAACTTTCAAGACAAGTTCATTGACTTGTCGAATACATTTCTTAACATCAATCCCAACTATTATTTTCCGTTTCCTTAACTACCGCCTATCTTCATTCATTGTTACTAACATTCGGCTATCCTGGCAACTAGAGCGTCCTCGCTCTAATCGAAGTAATCAACAATAACTGTAAAAGAATTGAACACGGATGAAATCAATAAAGCTAAAAGATCGGGTAAGTGTGAACGCATCAGTGAAACATGAGCAAATTTTTTATCATTTCTAGCTGCATCAAAAATGTCATATGTTAAAGACTGCTTAGAAAAATACAATCATTATTGTGATGTGAATGATCACATAACTTTCCCATTATAATAATAATAATAATAATAAACGTTTTTAAATCCAGACTGAAAAAATTACTGATTGAAAAAAATTGTTATTCCATTGAGGAGTTTTTAAGCTGACATCATTATATTTCAATAGTTTTTGTTGAAACTTCGTATCAGACAAAGCTCTTTTAGTGAAAATATCGAGTATGTACTTCTAGAAACCAATACGACCAAATTTGTTATTTTTATGTCATTAATTGTAGCTAGTTTTTATAGTGTTTAAAACAATGTTTTTTGTTGTTTTTTTATTTCCTTTTTGTATCTCGACGTCATTTTCAGTTATTGTATATTCTGTGTACTTTTCAACTGAAAATAAAGATTATTATTATTATTATATTATTATAATAATATTTATTTCTTCGGTTGAAAAGTACAATTGAAAAAAAAAATTCAATGCACAATAAACAAAGAAAATGTCAATGTCAAGTTCAAAAGTGAATGTAAAAATCATATGAATGTAAGTAACTACATATAACCATATTTTAAAAGTCAGTCAAAATAATATCAACAACACAATAACACAAACAATCCAAAAGTGCCAATAAACATCCATAAGCAATAGAAATGTAAATGTAGAACAGGTCAATATAATAAAATCAACATACAATTTCTCAAGCATTTGATGATTCAAGGCAAAGCACTTATAATAGTAAACAATATATATTTGCTGAAGCTGAAGATCTTAGGTTAGTTGATCCGTGAACTCTTGAATGGTGTAACAAGTCCTTTGAAGCAGCATTTTTTTCAACTGACTCTTGAATACATTAATATTTGAGGAATTCTTAAGAGTTATTGGAAGCATATTGTAAAATTTACACCCACTGTACTCTACACTTTTTTCATACAATGAAGTTCTATGAGCGTTTGGTAAGACCAGCTCCTTAGAACGAGTATTGTGGTTATGTTTTGGACGAGAAGACTGAAAACTGGATTCATTTTTGTAAACGTATGCACTAGTCTCCAGTATATAAGTGCTGGCTACTGTAAGAATTTTTAGCCTTTGAAAAGCATCTCTACATGAATCTCGGTACCCTAGCTTAGCTATTATTCTAACAACATATTTCTGGAGGAGAAATATCCTTTGGACAGAAGCACTCATACCCCAGTTGAGAATACCATATCGAAGGTGTGAATGGCAGTTAGCATGGTACAATGTTAAGAGTAGGGCTGCAATGATTTGACATGAATCTAATAGAATAACAGCTTGTTTTTAGTTTATTACATAATGTATCAATATGTTGATTCCACATTAATTTTTTATCTAGAACAATTCCCAGCATAGTTACAGTTTCTACAGGACTAATTGATTTATCACTATTTTCATATAGTACCACATTCGATTCCCCTTGTCCTCGTCTGCTAAACAATATGGTATTGGTTTTAAATTTGTTGAGTTTTAAATTGTTCTTCTCAGCCCACATTATTATTTTATCATATATATTCTCAGCAGTTTTCTGGAGTGCATCCATGTTGTCTTCAATAATCAGAATATTTGTATCGTCAGCATAACTTGTAACAAAAGCGGAGTTGGCTTTACTTATGTATGAAATTAGATCATTAGCAAATAACAAGAAAAAAAAGGGGCCTAATAGGGGTAGGCATTCACTCACACCATAAAAATGGGGAAAGTGTGAAAAATATATATTGGGATAAGTGAAAGCAATCTTAAACTGATCAGGCATGTGCATGACAGAAGACTACTCGATGCATGTGAGAGACTAGAAATAGCAAAATGTGAAAACAGCGTGAATGGTGACAAGATACCTATCCTTTTCAGCCCGCTTTTCAATTCATTGTCGAGAAAGTTATCAGAAAAAACAATAATAACAGATGATGGACCAATAACTTTTGCAGGTAGTGACTGAACTGGTTCATTATCGAGAAATTAATTAGAATAATTAGCAGTAACGAACAAAGTCCAAATCGGACCGAAAAACTTCAGGTATATAAACAACTAACCCTAGCTTTAGATTCAGTATCAATTTTCTTCTTCTGAAGATGCTAACCTTGTTAGCGAAACGCAAGTCGAGTGCAAAAATATCAGTTTGGTGTTAGAGTAATTGATGTCTAGGAAAAGTTTCAATATATTGTGGTTTCATGTTGAGCGATTCGCTTAACCAAAATTTCAATCAATGTCAAGTTTTTTTTTGAGATCTTGACCAACCACAATCCGAAAAAATAAGAATTAATATTGAAATCTATACAAGTGCAGATAAGTTACTGCGATTATTCAAAAATGGTTCCTTCTGAACGGAACACGTTCAAATTTTACAATTACAAGAAACTAACATAAAAACGGAACTATAGTGTAGCCGCAGAAAAGATAGAATGATCACGTGAACGGCACGCACTCTTTGAATGTTCCTCTCCCCAATGTTACCAGTCCGATTTACACCACTCAACAAAAACGTCGCCGCGTCGTCCTCCCATTAACTCTTGGGATGCTTTTTTATAAGTGTTCATTATTACACGTTTTTCCTCTACAGTTAAATGTCTTTTTTATCTTTTTCTTGGAGGTGAAAGAGTGTTTCCATCCATATTATTTAATTAACGTAACACACGTAAATACAAAATACAAATGAGTACAGTACAGTGTAAACAGTTCTTCATTTATTTCAGTTTAGAAGGCGTGGCTATGCAGGCATTTACTGTTCACGCGTCCTTGAATTCTATCTTTTGAACAGCCCGACTATAGAAGGGAATATCTGTGAAAGTTTTGAAAACGGAAGGGCGATAGACTGGGCTGGTACCCACTTGGTGTAACTAAAGTTGGCATTTTTTTTATTTAACGAAATATGGTGGATATACCTATACAATTTTTTTCAAACAAGTAAGCTTTCTGACAGAACTGGTTAAACAAAAATGACAAATCATATATGTCAAAAACAGCAATACCCTGTCCAACTTGAAAATTAGAGAAATTTATTCAATATGTCTGGTTAGGTTAATAATTTTTTCCCAAATTAGAGTGTGGAATTTTCTTACCAAAAATCACGCAAGCTCAAATTATTCCTGAAATTTTTTTTTTTTCGGTTGCGAATAAAAAAAAATTATAATAATTTTCATAATATCCGTGCCCTCGACAAAATTTCCGGAAATATTTCAAGCTCTTGTGATATTATAAGTGAAAATTTACTCGGGAGGTGAATGGATCCATTCAATGGATCCGGTGAGAACGTGGAAAAAAGTTGACACTCTCTCTCGTAATCACCTGGGAAACAACCGTCCATTCGAGAAAGCAATTGACGACGTTGTTTTGTAACATCTTCACTTTTCCAGTCAGTATTTTCCATCTCATTGTTGAACTGAATACCACGTGAACCTCTCGATGATTCACACGAGAATGTTCCTTTAGTGGCAACCGAACTTTCTTCTGATTTCCGAGAATTGCGTTCTGGTATATTCATGAAGCTTCTCCTCTTGAATTTTATCAGGATCGACTTGAGATAATTCTGCGGGACGTACGTAAGACATTTTTCAAATATGCATTGGGATTTTAAGAGAAGCAATACGCTCCACCAAAACCAATGCTGAAGTGATAGAATTTAGTTGAAGTCTTGGTCAAAATGGCGCTGTGTTTTTATTTCGTAAATATCGGAATATGATTCAAATAATAACTGGCTAGACGACCCGTGATCACTTAGTTGGGAGTTAATTACTTTGGTGATGCAATTATATTATGTAGTTCTGTGTACTATGTTTCATCAGGTTCATCACAAGCCTCTGCCTTCTGGACGCACTCGAAAGAGTGTTCGATAGTAGAAAATGTTATAAACCTTTTTTTTCTACAAACGTCACTGACGCATGCTGTGCAGTGTCTGAAATGCCATTTTATGACACTGGTGTTAAAGGTAAATCATTTTTACCATTAGTGATAAAAGAGATTTATTTGTAGAGAAAATATAAAACATAATTCAAAATGAAGTGTTCAATCAATTAAACGTACAATTAGTGAAACTACAATTATGATAAGAAACCAGTGGCCAGTCTCATTGGTAGATGTAACAGAATTTATTTTGGTGGAGCTTGCACCAGGGCAGAGAACAATGTTATCCGCCGTAGTTTTGGACAAAATTTGATCCGCAATGTTCTGTTTCCTTTTTAGCGAGTCTTCTATATAACCCTCTGCTACTGTACTGGACTTCCATCCACCGTGTCTTTTAATTGTAGTAAGACTAGCACCAGAGTCCGCCAACAAACTTGCTGAGGAACGTCGGAAACAATGTCCAGTATAAAGATGGGAATCAGGCAAATTTGGGAATCCAGCAATTTTGGCAGGCATCTTACCAAATGTGCTGATTCCAACTAAAATCTCTTGAATGAATAATATCCATTGGACGAAGGGCTATCTACATTTTATAGTAGGGTAATACTTCGGTCGCTATGAGCACCTTTTTTTGAATTTTTTATTGTGGAACTTACGTAACTCGGTCTTTTCTACAGAAAACTCTAATGAAAAATCCGGCGGTCTCTTATAGTTTTGGAGATACAGGGCCTTTTTGGTGTAAAACTTCACAATTTTCCACATCAAATTTATGTTGTTTGAATACACAAAATTCCTCCTTTTTCTGATCAAACATCACACATTCTCTCATTTACTCGTTTTTAACATTTTCGAGCAGAAAAAACCATTAGTTTTCCAAGAAATGCAATTATTTTCACACCATAACCAATTTGTTGTGATGTCATAGTGCAATGACAGTCGAAAGTGATGTATTTGCAGTGTTGCCGCTCTCATTGTTATTGTTGAGAACTGAATGCATTAATGTTGACTTTTGGAGAAAGTTGGATTTTTTGAGAAAATAATGTTTTTTTCTTCTTAAAAATGTTGAAAACGAGTGAATAAGAGAGTGACTAACGTCTGATCAGAAGAAGGAGAAATTTTGTGTGTTCAAACAACAGAAATTTGATGTGGAAAATTGTGAAGTTTTACACCAAAAAGACCCTGTATCTCCGAAAATATAAGAGACCGCCGATTATTTCTTCTACATTTTTTGTAGAGGAGACCGAGTTACGTAAGTTCCACAAAAAAAATTTTCGAAAAAAAGGTGCTCATAGCGACCGAAGTATTACCAATAATTCAAAAGCAGCTTCATTGCCAACTTCTTCAATTTCCGGCGGTAGAAATTCATTTTCTGGATCACTTTCCATCGAGGAACGAAGAAACGAGAACGAATGATTCATGATTTATTGACGTTAGTTGTCAACAAAGACAAATCAACAAATTCTGTTATTGATTACCTTGGTAACTTGTTTCATGAATACATTAGATGAAATTGGATTCAAAACTGATAATCTCGAGGCTATTATTTTATCAATTAATAAATGTAAAATAAGTATGCGTTAATTTGGACTTGTAATGGTGTTTGTAGAAAAAATAGTGTATGATATACCTGCTAAAAGTGATTTCATTTTGTTTGAAGGGATGGAACACTCCGCCTTCGGCGTCGGGTCCCAAACTTATCTTTTCACAAAATAAAATATAACTTTTGGCACTTATATCATGAATAACTATTTTCACCCCGTTGGGCTATGAATTGCAATAAAATACGATCACGTTTTCCATCTATTCTATTACAAAATGTTCATGCGAAATTTTAAGTAATTTGGACCTAGGAATCACTTTATCTCATACAAATGTCCCCCCGTTTGTCACCCCTTTAGGGGTAGAATTCCATAAAACACTGTCTTGTCATATGCCCTCGTCATACAAAGAACAAACCCTCCAAATTTCAGGTCTCTAAGATCAGGGGTTTAGGCCAAACAAACTTTCTACCCATTTTCCACTTTGTAAAGGAAAATTTGAAGTAGATTGGACAATGCAATCTCTGCGATATCCTTGCAACTTGAAATGTGACTTCGCAAGTCACATCTTGATATCGTCGCGATACCTTGGCAATGTATTTGTGCTTGTTGGGTTGTTTTGCCAACAACGTTGATGTGAACACGTCAGCGGGGAGCTGAAAAATTCAACAATGAAAAAAGAAGAGGTTACAAAGTTTCGAAAGAGGTCGGGAAAGTTATTTCCTATGCTCCGGTCCTGTCCAAATCTTGAGCCGAAGTAGATTGAGTAAGGCGATGAGTAAAAAGGTGGCCTCTTCGGGCAGTTTTCATTCTCTGTGAAGCACTTAGTGAACGTCAGTCGACAACGCTTCCTCCTTCTTACCGCTGAGGTCACAATTTCTTTCGGTTCTTCGTCGAAGACCGCTAAAGTGAACGTCGAGGAAGATACGTGAAGATATTGTGGAAGATACGGGTTGATTTCGTTGGAAGAGACGTTTCTCGCGAAGTGAACATTTTATTTTCTGACGATTTTTCTGACTACTTTTTCCTGACAATTGTGGTGGATTATGATTCGTGAATTTTGAAGGATGGTGTGAAGATTATAGTTCCGTTAGAATTGTTCGAGTTGAGCGATTTTACTGAGGTGAGTTGAATCTTCGATAATTTTTTAATGAATACATTCATTTATTTTGCCGAAGAAATATAAGAAGCAAATCAAATGTTTGTCAAAAAATCGAAACAAATCGGCCACAATCGGCCACATAACGTTATAGAATTGACAATTTATATGTTAGTGAGGATTTGTTAAAAATGAAATATTGTTATCAATATAATATAAAATCATACATAAATAAAAAAAAATGCATAATAAAGGTAAATAATTTAACACCTTAAGTAATGGGTGATTACAGCTTCAAGGCAGAACATAGTTCTGGTATCAGGAAGTGATAATCTCAACCTAATAAAATTCTAATTTTCCGCAAATCGGTAGAAAATTTTGACCTTTCAGACGAAATTTAAAAAAAAGTCAAGAAACGATATTTTCTCACTATAAGGGAATGATATTTCCTTACAGTTATCAGTGTTTTTCATTAATGATTGAAAACAGTTTTTGGGAGTAATTACACAAATGCTTCAAAAATACCGATAATTTCCAATGAAAGCATGTTGTCTAAAAACTGCATGAGTTTATTTTCATATTTTGTCGAAAGAGCCCGACCCCGAAGGAGGAAATAACCGAATGCAGTTTTTTTACTGACAACATGCTTGAATGGAAAACTATCAGGTTTATTTTGAGTGTAATTCGGTAGAATATTTCCGGAGTTAAAACAACGACGTTTAAAATTCAGTATTTATGCCTGTCAAGATGACAAATGTTCATTTTAATAATCGTTATTATAGATACACGGACCGAGCAAGTATTTTTCGATACCTACCGGGTATTTACCAGCCCGAAAATATCCCGCCGAGAATTTATCGCTGTAATTGATCGAAAATGTCCCGCTTCATATGGGATTTTTAACATACGATGGAAATATTCATAGTAATTCAAGGAATTTTATTACGAATTACAAAGCACTATTCATTTGTGAATGTAATTATTCGCGATTTTTCCAAAATTTATCAATATCTGTCGAATTTCAAACGATTTGCGTGAAAATAGTATGTTCAACTCCTAGGAAAAGTCACATTCGTGAAATCTGTATTGCTAATAAATCTCGACTTGGCAATCTTCACAGTTGTCCACGAATTTTAGTCTTCTTCAACCTGGTAAACAATATACTAATAACTGAGAAACTCATCCACAATTAACTATTAATCATTAGGTGAACATCATCATGTAAGCAGAAAATATGAATAGTATTTAGAATATTCCTCCACATCATATAGGAAACAGGGAGTTTTTTGCAATAAGATTTTACTCATCAGACCAAGAGGAGCTTGTTTTGCTCGGAGAAAAATATCTCTTGAGCACTTGTAAACATCAGAGATTTGAAAGACAACGGAACCTCTCAAAAAAATATTTAAAATATAATAAAGGGCGAACTAAGTTTGAGGTAAAACCGTTTTGAAATCCTGATCCAGCTAACATAAACATGAAATCTAAAAACTGCTGATCCATATTGCTTGTCCCAAAAAAATTTTTCGTGTTACGTTGGATCAATAACATTGTTTTTTTTTGTCAAGACTGAAAAGGATTGAATAGATCAAATTAAAAAATAAAAGTTGGGTATCGGCGCATTCAGAATATGTGTATTCAAAATTAACAGGAGCCGCTTCCGTCAGTTTTTTTTCTGAAATGGTGGGATATGTAACATTTGACCTGATAAATTTGACCTCATGACTACTTTCAATTGTCCAAAAAGCAAAATTCAGCGATTTTTTTCTCCGAATTATCTGTGAAATTGAATTGAAATCATATTTTTAGGAAATTTATTGTTCAACAGATTTTGGATTGATACTCAATCTAGTTCTATCTATGGATCGACAGGCAATTGTTTCATATACTTACTGTCATGACTTTCTATCTCGTCGATCATTAAAAATGGGTGATAACGAAAAAATTTGTGCTATACCACAAAGAATTACCGCATAAGCGTGGTGGGACCAGTAGAACTAAAGTATGGTACTCGAGGATAAGGCCAAGTTACATTTTTGTGCTGGGTTGTTATTCATAGGTACGAGTTATTATTTTTATCCACCAAATATCTAATTTTTCACGTGATGAATAAAAGTCTAAGAACATTTTGGCATATAGTCAGTCAGTGAGCATACATGAAGACTGACTATAAATTGAACCATCTGAGAACTCTTTGTTCAGGACATTCCCATCTCTGGGTGGATTAACACCTGCCAGGAGAAATCCACTCCCCCAGCTAATACCACGAAGGGTGTTGATTTATATCGCACAGATACCTGAAGGTTCATATCTCGTTTATTTTTGAAGTTATCCCAAAACGGATTAAATTATCGTACTTTTTCAGTGAGTATATCTCAACTAATATAGTAAAGTATCAATCAACATTTTTTTGCTAGTTTTCACGTCAAACTGTACTATTATTTTCTTCAATGAGTGAACAGTGAAATAAAATTCTGAGAAATCGAACAAAATCATTGACACTTTTTGATAAACGTGTCGTGTATATTTAATTATTGAAAGAGTAGGTTTTTGAAAAATTCGTTTCTTGTCATAATCGTTCCTGCAACTTCCAATAAGTTGAGTATGAACCCTTGCAGCTTTGTATTTCTAAAAATTATTGCTTGTAATTCCTCAGAATTAAAAAACAATCTTGTTCAAATTATAATCTGACATAAATTGGTTTATATTTCTTGGGTCTGATAAATGTATTTATTATAAAAGCTTATAACAATATGGACTTCCCAATAAACATTTTGTTTTGGAAATATGCCCTGATGAATAGCTGATATTATTTTTGTTAGAACAGAGTTTAGAGCGAATATATCTAGTGCGAGTCACAGGCAAATTTCATTAAACTTATAATGATGTTAATAGGTTCTCGCCTGACACACATTCTGGTATAACTGTTAAAAACGCCAATTTTCCAACCATCACGCACCAAACTATATTCGATTAAACGAATATTGCGACGTGACATTACTTAATTGGAACCAATTAGCAATATGAAAAAAATTGCGCAGTCCTCTTACGTTTTCTTGTGATGACACGCACAGCTGTGAAGACAAGAAAAATTTTATATCTGCGGTAGAGGCAGATAACGTTGAGTAACTTTGACCATAAAGGAAAATCATGAACTCATACCCGGAAATAATCAAGGAAGTAGTAAAATGAATTGTTTGTAATACCTGCTATAATACTATATTTATTGAAAATTATAATAAACTATGTCATAATCATAACACTCAGTATGATATTTCAATGAAAAAATATCAATGAAAAATTCACTTATAACCTATAGAATTCTGAAGGAACTTTTTCGGACCTATAAAAAACTCACCTTTTAATTATGATGATCACTTTTTTTCGATTGAAAAACCACTTGTTTTATCTTGTATAGAAATGACTAAATCTAGTAATACATGAATAGTGACAGATGGTATATTCCATTAAAACCGCCCAAGTAACAACTTTAGGACATTTCTATTTGTTTTGAAAATGCTTCAATATGTTCAATGAAATGACATCGGATTTAAAGAAACCTCCAGAGAAACTGAATTTAATGCACTCTTTAAATCAAAATAGAAATGCTATTTGCTCTTAATGTCCTATTGATCTTATACTGGTTTTATGTTACTCTTAACATTGGCCTTTTTTAAAACTGATTTGCTATTACTAACAATTGAATAGCAACTTGTTTTTTAAACAACCCGTTATTGGAAAAATAGTTTTAATGCAGTTTTATGGAGTACCGTATATATTCATTGAAACCCATTAGGAAAACTATTCTATCCTAAGACTATACATTCAATATAATACCACATTGAATCCAAAAACAGATTCTTTACCTTTTAATGAGCACATTAAGAGTAATATAAAGTTTAAAGGTTTTTAATTTATTCAATTTGGTTGAAAGAAATATTTTTTGGTCTTTGGACGACTTCATTAAAACTAATTATATTCTCTCCACATTCAGCTTAAACGCCATCTTGTCAATAAGTCAATAAGCTATATTAGTGAAATAGTGCAGTCCGCATGTTAACATGTGAAATGAAAGTTCGAACCAACTGGTGGAATGTAACGGCTATTCTCACCGGAAAAATTTGTGAGGATTTTAGATCACTTCAAATCAATTAGGACACAGTTTGAACCTCGGTTTGAACATATTAAATCATATTGATTTTGAAACATAAACAGCCTCTTGCGAGAGTCATTGGATTTAAACTAGTGAATAAAACGCTGTTTTAAATCTCGTGTGTTTCAAAACATTCAATGAGTGAACAACTAGTTTTAATATAGATCACGCCATGTTTTATTGCAATAACGACTCCGCCATTTTGGACATTTTCAACAGTAAACGAAAAAAATATTATTTTTCAAATAAGTTTGTCTCTGATCCTTTCTAAAACTGAAAAACGGCGTATCGAAATATGTCATTCATTTGAAAAAATGCATTCAGATGCTAAGATGCAAAATAGAATTTGATATTTTTTTAATATTTTTCAAGTAAGAGAAACACAATAAATCAGGAGCGCTCGAGTTGAAATATTTCATCACATTATAACAGAAAAGTGCCATTCGTTGGTGAATTTTTCACTAAAATAGTTTGCTTTCGATTATTATTTTATTATATGCTTAGTATACGTACCCGGTTAAAAGTTGTCGATTGTTAGTAAACGAAATAAAACTCTTTTAGGATTCATAAATTTTTTCAGGTTAATTTAGTCCGGTGTGAATAAAATTTAAGAGCAAAACGTCAAATGATACCATACAGTTTTATTGAAATTTAGTCTCAGGGCTGACTTGAAAATCACTTGATTTTATTCTAAATTTTATCAAGCGGTCCTGAAGTTCGGGATACGAGCGTTAATGTTACTTGGGCGCTAATTAGTCTAATAATAAAAAATTATTCAGTACAATCAATAGTCCGTTGAAGATTCTTGAGAGTCCGATATAAGTAGGCATCAACAAAAAAAATTTGTACTTCAGCAACTTGGATTGTAATGTATACCCTAGTACTTAGGCTCAGTATCAATTTTCTTGTGAAGATGATAACTTGGATTCAAAAAAAATCGACTCTGACCCAAAAGGTTCCAACCGTACCGATTGAATGAGTATTTGTACCTACATGATTATGAATTATTGACTGGAGTTTACTGAAGATTTATCATCAAGATACCAGCAGTTCGTTAATTTATCAACGCACAAACAGAATGAGGCAGGCCCCCTTGATTATACTTTATACTGCTCCTGAGATATGGCGTAAGGTGTGTACAATACAACACCTACAACATAATACAGTACAATACCATTCATTTCATTGAACAATATTACATGTTGTTGGGTTCATCAACACACAGAAAAAAAAAAAACACAAAAAATATGTATTTATCAAAAATCTTTGACATTGTAATGATTTTATAAAACTTATTTATCGTGTGAAAACAATTTTCAGCAGGGATTTTTTATAGAGACTACATTTGATGAAAACTCCAATTCCCATTTTCTCTGGAGTGTTGTATTTTATTTTGATCCTCGAAAATGGAACAAAACGATAATAGTGTATATAGTATTCATGCCAGCAACGTCATGGACTCTTTTGAATTTTGACATATTTTGAAAAATGAAAGAATGTAGGCTTTCACGGCCGGTGTTGATACATCGCATGTTTTTCGGGATTGAGACCGTGTCCCGGAATTTTGAGTTCTAGAGCTTTCGGCTGCATCTGCGGCAGCCATCTTCAGCGCAGTGGTCTAAGTTGGACTCCTTCCTGTGAGTCTACTATGACCAATTGTTATTTTCAAAAATATACACACTCATCACATAAACGACCTTCACATTATTTGCAATTGATGCATCCATTGAATGTCATGATAAAGACAAAAACTATCAGCTTATTAATTGCTGCAGATATAGCTGAGATGAAAAAACTTGCAATATGCAAATCAGTTGGTTATTAACTCCAATAAACTAATTATCTATTAGGTTATTGATGAAGTGGGGTTGAATAATGACATACTTATCAAATATAATTATCAAGCTCCTAGGACCAGAGATAGATCATAATTTGAGCTTCAAACAGCATATTGCATCTTTGAAAAAACATTGACATCTTGTTTCTATGCCATTAGAGTAATACGAAATGAAATTGAAGTTACTGCTGCAAGAACAGCATACTTTGCACTGATAGAATCACACAGCAGATATGGTATTGCATTTTGGGGAGCTTGCTTCCAGGGGTTCCATTGTATGCTTTCAACTGTAACAAGAGATCACTGAGTTATATCAAATTTCATATAAACCATCATTTGTATGGCGAAGGATGCTCACGCTTGTCTATATTTCAGTGCTGTAATCAACAAATCCTTGTCCATAAACACTGCATTCATTAACTGCAACCTCATAATGATCACAATACTAGAGCAAACGGCCAAAATACACCCTCATCAATACTAAAAACAGCACAGTACCAAATTTCAACTAATAGGATTCCAGGAATATATTCAATCATCTGCCGAAGCATATAAAACTATTAGGAAGCACCCAGAAATTCAGGAGCACAATCAAAAAGATGTTACTGAGAAAATTTTTAGACAATACCTTGGAATGAGGGGCAGTTGTGACAGCGATATTGTATGACAAATAGCTCAGCAAAAATGTGAACTTTCAATTATTGTATCATTGTTGGAGACTACTTGTAGCTATATGTGATTTGTGTGATATATTTACTTTTTCACCTTTCCTGTCCTGAGTGTTTTCAATGAGGAATTCTATTACGCCGTACGTTATGTTCCAACCAGCTTTGCTGATGTTATCAAGGACAATAAAGCATTTTTTGATTTGATAATTTCGATTTTCAATAAGTAAGGAAACTAAAGCCATAAATTGAAATTTGACGAATGTATTTCTTCAGGAATGTTGCTTATTCATCAGAGCAACACTTCTGATTACTTTTTTTGTATTAGCAATAAGCCATACTTGCTGAAGGACTTGACGTCATTGGCGTTTGGTATTTAAAAATGTTGTGAAGATCACTACTACTTGTTAAAAGGAAAGAATGCAGGATATCTCAGACGTAGCAAACCAAAATCCACTTGTTACAACGAACACAAAGCGATCAGAACACCGCCTTCTGAAACAGACTCCGAGTTGGTTAATCAGGTAGGCCTTGTCCATGGTCGACTTGACTTGGACATGGAGTACCGCGTTGTCGGCCGGCTGGTACCGCTACGATGCGTGGTACTCGCTAGTTGAATAATCGGATCGGATGTTAAGTAGAATAGCAGTTGTTTCTGTGGTATGCACGAATATGGGTCACCGGTCTTGGTCAAAGGTGACTCACGCTAACGAATAAGATGCGTATTAGCATAAATTGCAACTTTCACACACAAATCATCAGGAGGCGTAATGTAGCTACTTGAAACGATACAGCGTCTTTCTCGAGAATATAGTTTGTAGAAGAATCAAGCCCACACCAAAGAGTACCGCAACTAACAAGAGACGAATGTTTTGTCGGAACCTTTGATGTAGGTTGTACAATATATTGAGAGGAAGTACGTCACAGCATTGACAAATATACTAATTGATGAACGGAGATAAATAACACAGGTAGTCATTCAAATTTGTACATAACTGCACTACACTAAGAAAAATATCATTGTTGACTGACATCCGTTTTCGTTATTATACTCAATATATTTTTGATTGACTGAATTGTTGACAAAATTTTACTATTGAATTTTGTAGGTGTAATTTTTATTCAAATTCACAGATATTCCATCAGAAAACTTTCACTTTGATACAAAATCTTGTTTTCTTTCATTTATTGGATTCAAGTATTTGAATAACACGAAGTAAATGGATTCAGACGCAAATATTCTTTTGAAGTTGCGAATTTATTGTTTTGATCAGTTTTCCTGAAATCACATCAGAAGTGCTATAAATATGATTTAAATGGCTACAATGATCAATTGGTAAACAAAATATCAAATAAAAAATCTGTCAATGACAGATTATAATCTGTGTTTTTTTTGAGTTTACAATTGAAATAGCAAATGCTCCACTGTAAAAACCAGGTTGACTACATTATTTTGGCATGTAACTATTACATATACAATTTTTATTTCAAGAATTTTGGTTCAGATATTTCCTGATAGTATAATCAATTTCCGGTAAATGCCAGAAATCAATCAAGAATCGGCAACCCTGCAATACATTCTTGAGACATGAAGTATAGAATGACATCACCAGAAATACAACTCGTTTTGCGCAGACGTACTGAAAATTTATATCCCGAAAAATGATCTTTTTCGCCTCTTGTTACATGTGGTACTCTTTGGTCCACACTATAACACATATTTCTATAGTGAACTAATTTAAATTTGCGTTTGAAGTTTGCCTTTGGCTTGACAAATAACAAACAATGAGTTCCACTTCAGTTTCCACCTCGTATTATGGACCTGTCAAATTTGATAATTTTCAAAAGACATCTTCAATACAGGGGTTTTCAAAATTTTCTTTAGGTCCGAACTACCTACCGATTTGGACGAAATGAAGGGCCCTATTCTCAAGTGACCTTTAACGTATTTATTCAAAATTATATTTTCAGGGGTAATATAATAAGTGGTATGATTATTACCGATAATTTTTTGGAATATTAATGAATTGCAATCCCAAAGCTGAAAATACAACGAGTCCGCAGGACGAGTTGTATTTTCTTGCATTGGGATTGCCAATGAATTGATATTCCAAAAAATTATAGGTTATTAATCATACCACGAATTATATTTAGGACGACAATATAACCCCTGTTTGAGCAAAAATTGTTGAATTGCCTGGTAATTGATTCTTTATTTCTGGCCGTATTCAAGGGAATACTCTTTTCCACTGCTTCATCTATGATACCAATCGCCATTTGTCCCCAACGATCGCTCATATTGATTAAGAAATATAACTAATCAAAACACATAGATTTGACGTTTATTATTTAAATCATTATTTTCACTTGACAGCTAGTAAAACAAAAACTAAGCAGGTTTATCACCGTGAAAATACAGCGACAAGCTATATTTTCACTGTAATTCGGATTCTATTGGCTGAATTTCTAAATTTGAAATAGACTGATTGGTTGTTAAGCAAGGAGATATATTGTCAAAAAAAACTACAATTTTGAGGTGTTCAATATTGTTTTTCAAGTATCTCTCTTCGATGTTATCAAATTTTTACTCCGAAATGTATAAATAATAGCTAGCCATAAGAAATTGCTAGAACTTTTTTCACTTGAAATCCCATTTTCTTTTTTCCAATTTTTCATGAATTTCATTCATTATAGTGGCCAATTCATAATTGTTTCAAAATACATACCAAGCGATACTCTAATTTTCCATACTGCATACGTCACCTTGGTTACCTATATGACAGAAATTCAATTATTCGAAAGTTGTCATGAAAAAATAATTGAAAAAAATTCCAAGAATGTAGAATGGTTGTTTTCTCAATTCAATATTCTGTAGAAATGAGTCTTCGGATAGACTTTGAATCCTTTCGAGTTCCAAAAATGCTTTTTGGTAATTGTATTCATCCTAAGGGTGTGGGAGAAATCTCTACCACAACTACCTACAACCAGGACACCATCAATGTCAAGATAATTCCTTCGAAAGGAGTCATATAACTGCTATAATCATGAAAAGGTAATTCCATAACATGACTCTGTTGAATCTTCTAATTGTCTCAGAAATGTCTGAGAAATGCCCCATTGATGTCATTAATACGTGTCTGAGAGATATAATAATATATTTATATGTACCGAGTTTGTCATAGTTATGCTGAGAATCATCTTTGATATGTCCCATAACAGTTCCATAATCTTCTAAGGGCTCTTTCAGTGCTATGTAATCATGCAGCAATCCATCATGACGCTGTTCAATCCCGAATTGTTTCCAAGAACGTCTGTGGGATGTCCACAAGATATCATAACCATGCAGAAGCTGGCTCCAAACATGACAAAGTTTTAGCCGCAGTTAATACAGAGGATACAATTGGGATATCTTGTGGACATGTTCACAACTGGGACAATAGTATTATCTCAATGACCCGATGTCATATATTTGTGAATTCACTTACAAATCCCAATAGGTTCATTGAAAAAATAGAATAGAACATTCATTTGACTATGTTATATACAAAAGTATATTCACAGAAAGTCAGTGTGCTGGCTACACATTGAAAATACATCTAAAATAGAGATTGGTACAGTGAGTATGTTTATGAATATAGTAGAATGAAATAACGAATGCCGCTTACCAAAACACTCTGAAGCAAACAGTCGTTTTGCTTTCTGGGGAATACGTTTTATATTCATATTCCTGATGTCACTGCCTCACAGAAATAGCCATGAATGAACATTACAATGGGCAACGTAAGAATCTGATGCAGAAAGTTGTCGGGATTAGGGCCCCAGAATGGTATTTTACATTTTTTATAGATACGAGACCAGGTGTCATAGAAATCTGGTCCAGAAAGTACTTTATTCACCTCTTGGTAAAAAAGGCAACTCTAGTTTTCACGTTTGATGTGTATCTGATTCTTCATGTCGACAGATATAACACACCTACAATTTGCCTCTCTTCAAAGAAAAGTCAAGTTGAATCTAAGAATAATCGGTAAGTTTGAAACATTTGGTGAACAGGTGACAAATTTTAAAAAAGGTCAATTATTCACCAAAATCATATCGCAAGCACTCGACGCGCATTTTGCTAATCATTTCGATAAAGTAAATATATGAACATTGCAAGAAACATCTCATAAATTACTTTTAGCTATTATAAACGCGAAACTAAATGAAATTGAATAGACGGGGATGTACGAAACTAGCAATGCCAGCTACAAGAAAAGCACATTGTTCAAGTCGGCGAGCTATCAAAACTCATTTGAAGGAGATCTATGCTCACGCAGCCGATTCGGAAGAACAGAAAATTCAGTCTTGTCCAGAATGCTCTGAATGGAGATAACAGGATTTGCTATTTGATACCGACATAAAATGTATATGACAATATGTTTCTCGATGCATTCGAGAGTTTAGAAGTATTATCGTGAAGAAGGTTATTTTCGACTTCTTCCGTTGGACAAACGATGAGATTGGAGCCTTTGGTGTAAAAGTAAAAGTTGAAACTTTTCCTAGAGATCAATGACCCTAACACCAATCTGATATTTTTGCACTCGACGCCCGTTTCGCTAACAAGGTTAAGATCTTCATGAGAAGAAAATTGTTGGGATTATAACGCAAATAGTTTTTGTGATAACCAGGGGAAATCAATTGGGATAAAACGTTATCAATCTTCATTGAATCCCAGGTTAATTCAAAAACCACAGACTCATTCAATTTCGAAAGTCAATATTTTGGTTTATATTCTGAATCTTGAATTTCGACTTGATATATTGACAATTTTCCTTGCTATATTGAAACCTGTTGCCGAGATCTAAAGGATAAAAATACAAATTCAATAAGATAATCAGATCCAAACAAAAAATTGAAATCGATTTTCTGTTCAAAAATGAAATGAAAGGTTTGATTGATTAAAGAAAATAATATAATGACAACAAAATTAGATGTCGAATATGATATAGCAGTGTAAAAAATTTTGAGTAGAGAAAAATATGAAGTATAATGAACAGATGTTGAAACCAAGTTTTACCCACGACGTTTCGATCGCTGTCATCCGCAATCGTCTTCGGGTGATGACTGATATTTTCAATCTGGACCACAACATTTCTTATATATTATATTCGAATTGCTCGAATGTAATATTCATCAACCATGACAATGAATGTATACAGAGTGGTTTAACGAAAAATGTGCAGCTAGCTTTTCTCGTTTATTTGGAATTTGAAGCAAAAATCGAAATATAAAGTTTGCTTTCGAAGGGGACACATTTTACATATACTTTAACCTCTACCTTTGACTCCCTAGTGAGGAAATGTCAGAACCCTAAAAATTCAAATGGAAAGTGGGATCCATCAATATTTCATGTGAGAAGGTACAAAATGATATTTTCAATGATAACCGATTCATTGAAATTCACCCAAACATTCAATGCAAAATTGGCGTTAAGAACATCAACCAGATAATTTTGGTACTGATGAAATATACGAATAAGTTTCGAGATTTGATGTATTCAGTTTCAAGGTTGAAATTTTTCATCACAATCGAATTCCCCATTAATCGTTATTTTGTTTTTTTTTTTGTTGGAAAACCTGCAGATAAGTGTAGGAAAATTATGTAGGCAAACGTTTGTTTCTGTTTCTTCACTGATTAGGTTTGGTTTCTTTTGAGAATTATTTCACTGTGAATATGTATGCTAATATTGTGGCTTGATTGAAAAGAAGGTTTTTCATCAGGGTATTTCATCTGACAATACCTGGAGTTCGGTACTAAAAAACGCGTTGAAGCTACTGAACTTTCCATTCAGGAGGTAGTTCGTTCCTTCAGAGTAACTCTGGATAGGAACTTGCTGACGTCTCTAAATCCTAGAAGAAAGTTATCAATTTGCTTATCTTCTTTAAATGATCCCACGCAGTCTTATTCATATGAAATATTAACACTCGTCCCGCCCTCAGCCGTTTAACTGTGATCGACCAGACTATTACATCCTTCCCACCCTTATGTTATCATCTTGAAGACCTCTCGAACATCTCAGGGATAGTTTTCCGCCATCGATACGCTGATTTATTCGACGGCGTATTAGTGTCACTGTAAAAATAAAAAAATATCTTCATTGACAGATTTCTATCTGTCAATGCCCGATAATAATCTGTCAATGCCAGATTAAAGTTTGTCAATGACAGTTAATAATCTGTCAATGGCAGATCAAAGTCTGTCAATGAAATAATAAAATCTGTCAATATGCTCCTGACAGATTTTGATCTGTTAATATGCTCCTGACAGATTTTGATCTGTTAATGACGGATTTCAATCTGTCATTGACAGACTCCAATCTGCCATTGGCAGATTATAATCTGTCATTGACATACTTTAATCTGGCATTGACAGATTATTATCAGGCATTGACAGATAGAAATCTGTCAATGGAGTTATTTTTTATTTTTAAAGTGACACTAATACGCCTTCGTAGATTTGCATATGATTCATTCGAACGTCTTCAACTCTTCGTATCGTCCCGTAATTTGAATGAAGACCCAGAATGCCGCAGTGTAGGTGTGAATTATAACGGACCGGAAAGTTGATGATGTTCGTGGGTATAAAAGCTCGGTCAAGGTTGAAATACATGACCTTGCGTTAGTCTGTTGACCCACTTCGTAACCAGTCAGGAAGTACTCAAGAAATGCATGCTCGAGCGTATGCAAAGGCCTCGATCTTGAAAAGTTTGTTGTTTCGTCAAGCGTAAAGGAAGCGAACCAATTTCTCAAGAACCGTTATGCATAAAAACATACCAGATTTGGATGTAATGCTGGTGTTTCGTCTAAGCAGAACTTCAGGGTTCATAGTTTTCTAGGTTTCTAACCTACCACACTCTGAAAAAATGAGAATTAATAATAATTAATACCACATAAAACACATCTGTAACATCGATAGAAGTGTACAATAATTTCAGACAAGACCCAACAAAATCCATTGAACGAAAATATACAGAACATTACTGAAATACAAAGACACACTTTCGAAAACGAAACGCACACAACTCAGTAATTATAATAGTAAACCACCCCGTTTTCATAGCTTACCAAAAATAATCAAACCATTATTATTATCATCATTAAATGATCCGCTGAGACTCATCGTAAGTTCCATTGAATCTCTATGCCAAAAACTAGCCAGGTACAGCTTATCCAATTCATCTTGGCACAGAACTAATAAGAACTGTGAAGTATACTAATATAAAAACACCTATTATATGTGTTCACTGTGTTGAAATTTATTTCTAGATGTATTTTCTTCCGTCATAGTCTACATTACCAGTGTGCAACTGGAAAAGTATCTGAGTTTGTGTCAAGATGGATTGCATAAGCTGTACATACTCCAAATATTGAAACCTCTATCAGGTAATTGTAATAGTTTCATAAAGAATACTTTACATCTGATTGTAAAGCTAAATCACATTGAAACACAAGCTGAAGACATGTTGGTGAGTTTCGATGTAGAGGGTCTGCTCACTGACGTACCTTTGAACAAAACTTTAGGAATTGTCAAATCAAAATAAAAGAATGATGAAACATTGATCGATAGAACAAAATTTAATGTAGATGCGATCATGGATATCTTAAAACTATGTACAGAAAAAACGTTTTCCCGATTCAAAAACTAAATTTATCTACAAGAAATTGGTATGGCTTTGGGTTCACCACTTTCTCCAATTCTTAGTTATATTCATGTGGAGTATTCTGAGGATCCTTCCATAGAACGTTATACAAAGGGTCCAAAGGTATGGTGGAGATATGTTGATGATGTTTTTGCTATATGGAGTCGTTGTCAAAATGAACTTGACACATTTTTCAAAATATTAACGAACAAGAACCAACAATAAAGATCCCATCAGAAACAGAAACTTCCATTTCTAGATTTTAAGATAAAGAAATCGACACGTCATCTAGACAAGTGTATATCGAAAAAAAACACATACCAACATATAAAAAATCTGAATGATATGGAACTCAATGTGAAAATGATTGATAAACTGATTCAAAATCATAAGACATTGAATTTTGAAAACCATGATTTAAATTTGAAAAACTGTTGTTTCATTTCTAGGCGCAATCAACAGAATGCCTCATTTGAAAAAATATGTACTAATTCTGTTATATAATATTTCAACGCATCAGTCACCTGAACACGATTTGGTCTTCTTGCAACCAAGAAACAAAAATATGTAGTAATTTATTTATATTGGGCATGGCCCAGCTCTTCAGGTTGACTGACAGTCATTCGATATCTGAAGTTAAGCGATGCCGAGTGCGGTTACTAATTGGATGGGTGACCATGCAGGGAATACCGTGTCGAAAGCCCGTACAGCTGCAGCAAAATAGCATATCATAGCTCGCAGGCAATATATCAATGAGCACAAGATACATTGAGGATATGCCGTCCTTCTGAGGGGACGTAATGCCGTCGGTCTCGAGTCCATGGATGTTGGGCTCGTTAAAGATCCCTACCTCTGGTTGGAATACCAGAGCGTTCGGCAAAATTTCCGGTTGGGGAAAGTGTGCTCACCGGCGTCGGTGATTGGCCTTGGTAGCGGAAATAGACCGATGTTGAATAAAGAATAAAAAAAAAAATTAAGTAATTCATAAGAAACTCTATTTTCAGAATCATCCAAATGACAAATAGAATGACACTGAATTGTTTGATAGAACCCGAAAGAGCCGAATATTTATAGAAATATCAAAAAAGGAATGTATAATCCCAGAACTTTCAACAATTATCATCTAAGCCATATTTACACCAATATAAGGGTGAAAACAATCCGATTTCACACTCAATAAAAACTCAATAAAAGCATTCTACAAATCACGACAAGAAATGAAATTTTCGAGATAAACTGAAAATAATCGTCGCATAATAATATCCGTCGAAGTATAAGTGACAATAATTGATTATGTATTCTCAGGTTATTATTGTTGCTATTTCAACTTCCTTTTACCTGAACCCTATTCTGTTCAGAAGCAGTCTGAAACATTTTTTTCTGGAACAAATTTCAATTTTGTGGAAAACAAAGCTTTTGAATACTACTTCTTGGCCTTTCATTCTCCAAATCAATTTAATGTTGATTTGAAATGTTTGCTCTGAAAACTGCAAGAGTTGATGTCCTTTATTGTTTCAGAGACAAAATGGAGTTGAAATTCGCTCTGATGACACTACTGAAAATCGTTATATCCACGCCATGTGTTCTGCTACTATGTCAAATATCAAGAACGGAAGGTGCTGCCCTGTTGGGCGAACCAATAGCAAGGAATACCACGAACGTTACGGAAGCCTACTATGATTACGATCTGTTGGACAGCCAGGAACTTGAGGATAACGTAAGCACCTAATCTTATCAACTGTTTCCACACAATCTGACATATTTGCGAAATTTCAGGAAAGTAATCCCCCCAAGTCCAAATCTGAGGAAATTCCGGACCCATCACCTCTAGTCGTTCCAGGATACAACTTGCCAGAGAACATCTTCAACCACGGCAAACCATTCTATGTAGAGAAGGATCCATTAACAGGTAAAATAGAAAAAACTCTCTCTAGAAATCTATTACCCTAACACTAAACTGGTATTCCGCAATCGACGCGCGTTTTGCTAAATTGGTAAGCATCTTCAGGATAGGAAAATTCATATTGATGGCCGAGACTAGGATTATCATTTTTAAACCTTACAATCTGAAAGAATATTCAAATCCCCTGGGTCCATTAGGTTCATATAGGACTACTATAAAATTTTTACAACTCTCATCTGTTCAAAAAGTCGAAGATTTACGAAGCGTTCCCCTGAATTCACAGCTGTTAGTTAACTAATAAACTTTCTCTAGATTATAGCGTCAACTTCAGCTACATGCCTAAGCACTATTTTTTCATTGTCGTACTTTTCTTTCTTTAAAGAAAATATTAGAAGCATATGGACGAGAAACTGCAGTGCTGCCATTTAATGTTGTGTATGATGGTTCGAGTCGAATTCGGAAATGTATTTGAAATTTATTGTGTCTTCTATACCATTCTGTTTGTAGTTATGAAAGAATAATCTATGATAATACTCAGCTACACACTCTAATCTATATTTTCTAGGCAAAATAGATTTCAGCCAGAAATCTCCCTCCCCCAAACTGGACGATGATCTCTACGACTACATCGATGAGGAATCAAGCGGCAACATTTACGATAAGTCCAATATCGACAGGAAAGACGGAAGCCTCAGCAGCCACAGACCGAGCGACGTCAACCAACTAACGCCAAACTTTCACGACTTCCTCAACCTCCCGGTGAAGTACAACTCCGCCAAGTACGTCTACCCGCTGATATCTAGCTCATACGCCAGCACCAAGGTCCAAGGAAGCGTGAACAAGTTCCACAACCATAAGGACTACGGCTTGAAAACCACTACGAAGAAGCCCGCAGTAAGCCCTACTTACTACACTACTAGGGGTTACTTCAGCCCGGTTCAGACTACTACCAGAACTACTACAACCACAACCACCACAACTCCGAAGCCTACGACGAAGATATATCCCACTAGCAAACCTACGAATCTCCTGAACAGCGGTATGGGGCATCCAAATTTTATGGAGGATTTCGACGATTACTACGACATGCCTGCTGCCACTACGAAAAAATCTAGCGCCAGTGGAGTTCATTTGACCACCGAGGATGTCAACCATATCTATCTCACTACCAAAGCACCATCTACAACGACTAAGAAGGCCATGAGCTTGTTCGAACAACTGTTCGGCGAATACGACGATACTGTGGCACCCGTCAAGCCAACTACTTCAGCACCACCATCTTTGTTCGCCAACTTGCCTTCCAATAAGTACAATAAGTATCCCAAGACTGAGAAACCAGCGCCTAGTACCAGTACATCTACGACTACTACTACTACTAGTACTACTACGACTACCACAACCACGGAGAGCAATCATTTCCACAACTCGCATGCAGGTCCAAATGTTCTCACAGGTATGTATTGGTAGTTTCAAATGAATGAAAATGAAACAATGTTGTTTGATCGCAGTTCTTGTTGGTGCTTTGCATTTTTCCGTTATACAACCCTATCTCGTTGAGAAGTCCTTCCAATGGATAATGTCCAGTCAGTAATCCTGTCAAGAATCTTAGCTGAACAGTTCATTATTTTGTCCACAGTAGTCCTTTTATATGAGTTCTCCTTTGAACCTCAAAGGACACATTTTTGAACAATTTATGTTTGTCTCTCACCTAATTTTCTTAGGTACTTCTAGCACATGTTAGTTTCGTATATACCAGAGACTTTTGTTTTTTACGGGGTTTCCCCACCAGGAGCTCGATCATTGAATCTTAATGATCATTCATCTGTAGATTATAATGATGTGGAGTTAAAATGTACACAAATTCGATAGTTATAACAAAGACAACAGTCTGAGTTAAAATTGTTAAATTACCTCAATTACAAACGAAATAAAATACAGTCACAACTTTTAAAATTTCGTGAACGGAATACTTAAAAACATTTACAAGTCATGAAAATCTTATGAAGAAATACAGAAGTCACAAAGGATTTGAGGCAAAATTTGAGTAAATATATTCCCGAGTATGTACACCTTACGTTAAGTTTGAAAATTGTAAATTGATTGAAATTGAAACAAGTAATTCGGTATTGTGAAATTCCTCCAAACTATAGAAAGTATTTTTCTTCGCCTTTTTTTTTCAAATAGTCTAAATTTTGATTCCGTCGATTCGTGCTGGAAGGTAATTGCAAATTTTGAGACCATTGAAAATTATAGAATCTTCAAAAGACCACCTTTAGGAATAGGTGGAGGAACATTATACTGATCGAGTGTCGTACGCTGATGATTTCCCAACATATTGAACCCCGTTATTGTGGATCAGACATAACGTTTCCAAGATGAAAATAGAGATCACAGTAAGAATTTGATGCTTTTTGAAATAATCTCTGCACAAATACCGATTCTTGATCTTGCCAGGGGCTCTCTTCTGGATGACTTGTTCCCTTTGAATGAGGTTATTGATAAAAACCCCTAATAGAAGGCAATTGCTTGAGCTATATGCGATTCAACTGATGCATGACATGCCGATTTAGCTGCTTCAAATCCTACTTCTCTAGTTATGACCCTGATGGCATAGCATCCGGAAGAATTTTGCATAATTTATGAACTTTTTCATTGAATTAACTCATCGTCAATATGGAGATCTGTAAAAGTTACAGAATTGTTGCTCTGCAATATCTTCAGGCACACACTTATATTTTAGTACGTGTTTCAATCCTAAGAAAACAACGAATTCACTTTTCAACAGGTTCCAGCATGGGTGTCGAATCGAACTACGAGTACGAAGAGTACGACAACGACAAATACGAAGACAACGTCGCCGTTCAAACCAATCCAATCGTCATGGTAGACGAAGACTTGGCCATCGAACCCTTACACAACAACCACACAGAACCTACCATTAACAACACAGCTGAGTCGGTAGTATCAGAGGTCAACACGGCCTACCATGACTACCACGAAGACAAAGGAACCACCCCTATCTCCATCACAACCCCTGCAGCCAGCCAGACCACCAGCACAGCGGCCACGGTTAGGGTGACCTCCTTACCACTCGGCGACAACCATTTAACCACCCCTAGTCAGCACCACCCCAGTCACGAGCATTTCAGTCGAGACCCCATCATAGTCGCCACGCAAAACCTGAGGGAGAAGCTCAACAGCGAAAGGGTGCAACCTAAACCTTTTGAAAAAGCCCCGACGCCTCCGAGTACGACTAACGTTCACATAGCCCACGACCAGGATACTGTGTCCTTCGTAGTGGGGAACCAGCAGAACGTCGACGGGGGGCAATACGGCGGAGGCAACGCCCAGAAGGATGTTGCGTACGACAGGAACCCCTTCAGGCCGTTGTACGGGCAGCAGGGAGGATACGACGGTGGGAATTACAAAATTGAAGCTGAGCCGGAAGCAAGTTTCCAACTGGTACGCCCGGGACTCCCCGCGAAGCCCAGACCGGAAGTTGTAGGTAGTGCAGTGACCATCCAGCCTTTGAAGAACTCTGAAGCATCGCTGGCCATTGGCGTGCCTGTTAATCAGGTATATATCACTATCACTACATAGTAAAAAACAAACTCGCTTCCAGATGTCTGTCTGTCCCTATGTATGGTTAGATCTTTAAAACTACGCACCGGATTTCTATGCGTTTTTCTCAATAGATGGGGTGATTCAAGAGGAAGGTTTATATGTATTATATGTGCTTAATATAGTACTCACTTATATTATTATCATATGTTGTATTCCTCACATCATAAATATATTACTCATAAAGAAACCAGATAAAAACATAAAAAAAAATTCATTATTTTTTTTGTTCTACCATACTTATCACAGAAAAAAAATAATTTCAAATTATTTCAACTCAATTGTCAATGTATACACTTTTTTCATAAATGTATCAACAATGTGGCGGACAAGCCAAAATCAAAAATTTGGACCAAACGTCGATGTCCAGACCAGTCTCAGAAATTGAGGAAGATGATTATTTTTGGGAAATGAAGCTTTTAGAATGTGATTTTTGGCCTTTTTTTCTCATGGGAGACCATACCGAAGTAAATAACTATTATCAACAACCATATATGTAAAGCTGTCATTACTAACATCATTGAAGGTTGGGAAGTGTCACATTACTTACCTCTACTTCCCGCCCTCATTTCCCACCCTTATTTCATCTATTCTAGACTTTATCTGTCATTTTTTGACTTCATCTGACATTTATTTATGTTGGTGACAACTGTATACTCCGTAGTCACGGTAAAAATATATCTACTTGATTATTCTGAGAAAACCGCGTTCTTGGTAATTTGTCGTTAAATGTAATATTTTAGATATGTTCAGAACGAAACAGAGATTTATTAATTTTAAGCGAAATATGATGGTTATAAATAAAATAGTATACAAACCTCAGTAGGAAGTTTCATTCCTGTCTCAAGATCATCGGTTAACTAACTGATCTCACGACAGAAATGAATCACTTCCCACCTCGGTGTGTAATATACTAATTATGTTTCAAACTATGTACAGGCCATGCTCAATATTTGTTAATAGACTTATCTTTTATACCAAACTCTTCGTGATGATTTTTTTCTCTCGAACACAATAGATATCCAACTATTCGTTAAATCCAATCAATCTGAACCCTTCACAGGTCCCCGGCCAAGTAGTAGACGAAAAACTCGACGTCTCCAACCCTATCGAGTTCCCTCAAACCAACGCCGGCAACAAGATCGTCTTCCCGGACGAAAAGGAGCCCGAGTTCCCCGACCTGATACCGCCCCCCGTGGACGGCGACCGCGAGGTGCTGCAGCTCAACTCGAAGCCGATGTACCACCAGCTGCCGAGCGATTTGACGCCTCCGCGCGAGCCGGAAGCCAGGCCGGAGGGCCGACCTGTCCGGCCGCCCTGGGATCCGAGGCCAGGCCACTTCTACAGCGGCAAGCCGGAGTACAATAGGCCGCCGCGACCGCCCTCTGACGTCGCGTACAAGAGGATCGACAACCTGCCGAACATCCTGCCGCAGTTCAGGCCGAACATGCATAAGCCGCCGGGCATGTTCTACGATAAGAGGTGAGTGGAATGGTTATTGGGGTTCGAATTCTCCGTGTCGATAATCAGAGAAAATTAAATTAAAATTAATTTAATCGAACGAAAATAACGGATATCGAAAAACAAGTTATAACTACCCACTAAAATTTAAAAAAGATTAAGAATAATTATCGGAATCTATACAAGTGTTGCAGAGTAGATTTATAATCTATCTCAAAAAGTTGATGCGTTGAATAAAAACAATTCTTTCTAAACGGAACACGTCCTATCAGTCAGCAACTCACGTATTTTTTTTTTTATTTATTTATTTAATTTCCCAAGAAACATATAAGTTTATGATAGTTTTTCAAGTTTTGCCCCTTGAAGTCAGATGGCACTGTAGGTGTCTTCTCAACATATGATTGAACATATTGAACAGCAACAGGTTAGTATCACATTTGTGTTTGCGTTGTTTGTGTGTACGGGCGTTTTTTTCGATAGAAAAGTTTCTTTTACCATAATGGACGACATAAAATTTGAGTAAGTACGTTTTTTTGATATTCATATAATGTCATAACTAGGTCTATACTTTTTTTATATATTGATTAGAAAACACACATGTGTATAATTTTTAACATCTCGTAGAAAATTTTTGTCGCTAGTGGGATGTATTGCATGGTGTTACCGTACGGTAAGGCCAGGTCAATATAATATCAAATTTTGACCAAAATGTTCTTATTGAAAATTTTGTTTCAGGCATGGCTCTTTTGGGACGATGAAATACTGAGATTTCTAATTGAAGAGTCGTCTAGGTATGCACTATTTAAAAATATGCCAGATCCAAAAATTTCCATAGGAGAAATGAAATGTTTTCTATCGATACTTCTGATAAGTGGATACTTGGTACCAGGAAAAAAGTTTTATTGGGAATCGCAGGCTGACGTCAACAATTCCATGGTTAGCGGAGCTATGAGGAGAGATCGTTTCGTGTAATTTATGCGCCTTATACATCGTGCCGACAATTCTAAAGCTGATCCTAATGATAAAGTGTGGAAACTTCGCCCCTCCATAAATAAATTGAAGTCAAATTTTATCCAACATTATCGACCAGAAAAGAATATGAGCCTCGATGAAAGCATGATTCGTTACTATGGACGACATCCATGTAAACAGTTTATTCCGGGAAAGCCCATACGCTTTAGATAGAAAATGTGGCTCCTGAATACAACTTCTGGTTATTTAGTACACTTTGAACTATACCAGGGAAAAAGCGGACTTAGATCAGAGAATTATAAAAAAGAGTTCGGTGAAGCTGCCGCCCCTTTTGTCTCTATGTTAGATGACTTAGGAAATGAAAAAGAAGGACCCTATCACCTCTACTTCGACAATCTATTTACCGGCATGAATCTTCTCAACATTTAAAAGATAGAGGTTACCAGGGTACTGGTACCTTAAGAGAAAACCGAATTCCAAAGGACTGTCCGATAACAGACAAAAAAACGTTTTCCAAAAAAGTAAGTTTTTCATATGAAGGAGCTATCGAGAGAAACACTGGAATTATGGTAGTTCGCTGGGCTGATAATAATGTGGTGACGGTTGCATCGACTTACCATGGTATTTTACCACTGTCGCAAGTGAAACGTTATAGCCAAACAAAAAAAAAGATAATACAAGTATCACGTCCAAACCTAATAGGTGAATATAATTCGCATATGGGTGGAACCGACTTGATAGATGAAAACCTGTCAAGATACAGAATAGGCATTCGAAGCAAAAAGTGGTGGTGGCCAATTTTTACTTGGCTTATTGATGTAGCGGTCACAAATGCATGGCAAATCCATAATAAATCAGGTGGAAAACTAACTCAACTTGAGTTTCGGAGAGAAATAGCAACCGGCTATTTACAAAGTTATGGAAGCGCTCCCAAACCTGGGGGAAGACCTAGAACCTCAAAATTGAGTCTATCTTTGAACAGGATTTCAGACGATGTCAGATATGATGGAATAAATCACTTAGTGATTGAAATTCCTGCAAAGAAAATGAGAAGGTGTGCAGGAGAAGTCTGCATATCCAGCAGAAGAACAATGTGCAGTGTGATTTGGGTCTTTGTATTCCTTGCTTTTATATTTTTCACACCAAGTAGTCTATCTATTCAAATCAATTGTATATCTTCAAATAAAGTGATTTTTGTATGTTTTGTATTTTGAATAAATTGTCTATCCAAAAGCCTAGCGTTACCATATGGTAACGTTTTTTTTTTCAACAAAACTTTGGTATTTTTTGCAAAAATTTGTCAAATGTTACCTATAAAAGAGCCATTGCAGCCTTGATCTCATGATAATGTCCTAAAAATCAAAAGTAAAAAACTTCGGTTTTGAAGGGTTAAAATAAATCATGATAATAAATGATATTCCAATTCTACCTTAAATCTTAGTTTACCAAAGTTTTTAATAATTTTGGTAGTCAATTATAATGTAAAATTACTTTGGAATAAATTGATTGCTGTCCCACATTTGTTTTCATTTTCATAATTGCCAAATTATCTGAATTCCTTGTTGAATGATTATGTTGATCATTAATAGGAATGAAAACAATATTTGAGATTTTTCAATTATTTTTCACCAGATGAATGAAAGTACAAATTTTTAATTTATAAAGTGAATAGATATCCAGAAGATGTTTCGATTTATATAAATTTACTGTAGGTCCTTTATAATCAAGTTTGAATATACATTTAATGATTTTGTTTTGTAAAGTTTTCAATGGTTTCAGTAAACATTTTTTTGCCGATCCCCATACCGAGACTAAGTAATGAAGTTTGAATAATATTAGAGAGTGATAAATGAATTTAAGATATTTCAAGAGTAAAAAGTTTCTTATTTTTAAGATGATTCCAATTACTGGAGATATTTGTTTCCTTAATATTTCAATATGTTTGGACCATGACAAATTTTCATCAATATGCAGGCCCAGAAACTTCAGAGGAGAATACTTGAGGATTTCACCTTTGAAAGTGATTGGCTCTTTTGAATTGATAGGAATTGATGGTTCAGTCACAAACATAAAAGATGACTTTTCGTAATTTAAAATTTATGTTTTACTAGCCAAGATGATATTTTGTCAATATCGGTCAACACGTTATTTTGACTTTTTGTAAACTATATCCGCTATAAATTATAGTTGTATCATCAGCAAACATCTTGATTTTGCCGATCAGATCCAAATCAGCCAGTGAATTAAAATATATAAAAATACAATAACACATACATATATATGAAAATATACCCTGTTAACGTTTCTGTAACAAAATTCTTTTCAGTTTTCAAAAGCACAGAACTTCACTTCTATGTAAGTTATGTAGAAAATCTGTCAAAGATCTGAGATTCGACATAGCATTCAGTCATTCAAAAGGAGTAGCCAAGTGCAATTTATATCGAATGAACTCGATTCCTGTCATTCCAATCTACTGTGTCGTGATCTCCATCGGCAGTGACAATGGGTTCTGATGATTCAGAACCACCCACTGTCTGTTCTTGATGAACTGCTTTGTATTCAGCTTTTCGCACTTTTAGAAGCCTTAATGTTCAACCGATATATTTTTGACCGTACAAACGAGGCATTTGATACATACGTTTCTTGTGTATTCTGTTATGCCATTTTGAAACCAAATTTTGATAAAATGAAATTTGTGTTATTGAAAAAAATAGTGACTTTGACAGCGAATGAAAAAAATAAAAATAAATGGACTAAATATACAAAAAGTGAAAGAAAGAAAGTGTTGAGTGTATTTATTGCTTAACATTCGAATTTCTCAAAACATGCTGAATATGTAGCAAAGAAACTAGGACTAAAAATCAATTTATTTGGACGAATCAGCAGTGATATCTCGTACTGGATAAAATTATTGATATATAAAACTATGATTCATTGCCATTTCAATCACTTTTTTTTATTTTCACTAGAGACACAAATTGAAATTCTTCAAAAAAAAAACAAAATAGTGCATTGATGATTAGTTTCTTTTGTGATAGATACACTCCCATCAAAGAGATGCTAGAAAAAACTCAGATTGTTAGTGTCAAACAAAACATAATGAATACAATGATAATAAGTTACAAAATTCTCAGTGATTCATATCCAACTCATTTTTCCAACAGTATTACTTTCATTAATGATATTCATACCTACTCTACTAGAAGATTTGAAAACAAATGAATTAGGTATTTGCTTTATGTAATGTAATTTAACCACTTCATTACTTACCCTTCCTCACCCACTTATTTACTTACTTATCCTCTTCCGGGACGAAAATCGAGTGACACGCAACACCAGTACTACCACCATAAAAACACTAAACTCTCCATACCCCGCAGGTTGAACAGACAGCCGCTACTCGAAAGACCTTCCAACAGGCCGATCGGCTTCTTCGAGAAGATGCAGCCGCCCCCGCCGCCGCCACCCCCCTTGTTCCTTGCGCACAAAAACGCGCAGGCGCTGAGGAAGAACGTTTCGCCGCCGAGACAGAGTTTGGATGACGCACCTGCAGCGGAGGACAGGATCGCCAACGAGGGGCCGAGGAGGCCTGCCCATGCGCACGCGCCTGTGCAGGACCCTTTCGGGTTCTATCGCGGCCCGCCTCAGGTGAGGATCGCCAACAGGAGGAACGGAGACGACGACGTCGAGGTGGAGACTCTGCAGATGATCCAGTCGAAAAACGTGGAGAAGTCTGAGGACAGCGGCCTGGTTACGCAGGTAAAGCTGATAAAATTTAAAAACTGTTGCTCGTCATCATGGGCGTGGTTCAATTTTCAAGTACACTGTAGCCAGATTGTTATAGAATTATGGAATTTTGGATACAAATCAAAGTGATGTCTTGAATATGAAAGGAGAAATATCGAAAATTTTCAAAAACCTTCTTTGCTAAGGGGTACGTGTATATCATTGATGAAAATATGGAAGCTCATCCATGAAAAAGTTCTTTCCAAGTTTTTCATTAAGGAACTTATATGCCCTTCCGAAGGTTCAAATCATATATTTTGAATGGCTATATCCAAACGTTTCTGAGAAATCAAGATTTTCCTATATTTATAAACAACAAATACTGACTGCGTTTCTAGATAGTATAAATATTGTTACCCATACCACCTATATCTAGTACTGCAGTATTTGTGAGCTTTGTTATCTTTATTCTTTTGAGAAGTCGCACTGACAGTATACATACTTGACTTCAAATCAGCTGCAACACGATAAAATTGAATATCTGACTGTAAATTATAAATATGATTTTCTACGTTGTCGTGTTGTAGCAGATGTGAAGTGAAGTATGTTACAAATACTGCAATGCTGGATATAATATATGTTATGCATAACACAAAATTACTAATTAGAAATACAGTAGGTATTTGCAGTTTATGAATATGGAAAAATTTCGATTTTTCAGAATCGTGATGATTTTAACCTTCGGAAGGGCATATAACTCATTACCTATTGGAAAAGAACTTTTTGTCGATGAGCTTCCATATTGCAATGAATGATATACACTTCTATCTACTTTCTCGGCCGCTGGCACTAGATGTACATTTTCTGCCCTATATTCTGCGCATTTGTACAAAAAATATCATGTCAAATTCAGAGAAAAAACGTTTTGTGATAATTTTTTTCGTCGATAGCTCGGGAAATTTCAGTTTTCGTACGCTTTTGTTTGATGAAGTAGCATTTTTTTGGACTAATCCGAAAAGTATGTTTTTCCTGGACTAGGCATGTCTCTTCTCAGGGAGAGCTGAGGTATCATCGTCTAGTATTCAGATTTCAGGAGTAACTATTCCTACAAAGTCAACTCGATGCTAGGAATTACGATCATTAATAATCTTTCACGGGAAAACCATGTGGGATCTATCGCTAAAGGTGCTTCCCAGAAACTTGGATTTCTATTTCGTGCGAAAAAATACTACACTTCTCGTCAGCTTCTAATAATCTACAACGCTCAAATACGACCTGTCTTGGAATATAGTTCTCATGTGTGGAGTTCGGAATCAAAACATTCATTGAGGCTTCTCGATTCTATTCAGAGAAAGACAATCCGTCTTGTTGGTGATTCTTTGCTCACAGACTCGCTCACTTCATTGGTACATCGTACAAGGGTCGGAGACTTCTCTCTTCTATAGATATTTTCACGATCGGTGCTCTTTTGAATTATTATTAAACGTTCCACCCTTGGCAATATCTACACGGATGACTCGACAAGTACAGAATTCCCACCCCATTTTTGTGAATTTGGAGACCTGTCGAACCTCTCTTGCTCAGGGATCTTTTTTCAATAGAACAGTAGAGCTTTGGAACTTCTTGCTGAGAGAGGTTTTCCCTGAGGCTTACAAACTTCAAAAATTCAAAGTGAATGTTATTTCGTTTCTCCTGTCCCTTGATTCACGCAGTGTTCTTCGAACATTACGGGGCTACCCTTTCGTATGAATTTGCATATAAAAAAATCATTATTCTCATTGTAAAGCATTTCAAACGAAGTGAATCACATCAATAGTAGGTACCAGTTGCTCGAATTTCAATATGAATATATTTATAATAAGAATGTTTCTCTTAGTACCTTTCTCCAGTTCAAATCTCCATATTCAATACATATGATATGGAAATGAAAAAAAAGGTTGGAACGTTTCCTCTCGAAATGAATAAAATGAGAAATGTGTCTCATTGATTTGTTATCCTACGCGGTTTCAGAAAAATAGTGTACGTATCACGTCCGAAAACAGCTTTTCCGGACGAGTTACGTAAATTACTATTTACTAGAGTACACGATTTAGTTATTCTACCTCTTGATACTTCAAAAACAGCTGCGTGGACTTCCCTATCTCTAAACTCAGAGCACATGTATTTTGAATCAATATCGCCGTTCACTAAGTTCATCTCGCAGATATTCAATGTTTCGTGTGCCTACCTCTCAACATAAAATAATCTCCCTCTTGGTTCTCAAAATATTTCCAGAAGGATTAACTCCTGTGAACATCGACTCTAATAAACTATCATTTTCTCCAACAGGTGGTCAATATACCTCCCGAAGACAACCCGAAAGGCAACACGGAGAAAACCATCTACAAGGTGTACCCCGTCAACACGCCCCCGATCAAAATGGACGTAATCGAAAACAACAAGAAAGAGAGCGTTGTGATCGGCACGAGGGCAGAACCGCCCCTCCCCCCATCCAAAATCAACACCGACTTCAAATACGATCAAAATCCGCTGTTCGACCCCAAGGACCGTAACGATGCGCCTGTACTGAAGCCCCACCCCAGACCGCAAACGTATCCTGTCAGGTCCGACTTTCCCTATCCTTTGGAAAGACCGGATCCAAGTACAAACAACCCCGCGGTATGTAACAGGCTTTTCTTAGATATCACTACCAACTGACCCTGATTTAATGTCCCCAACAGTAAACTAATGATGAATAATATGATATAATGGAGCAGTTTCATCACTAATTGTTTCATGAAAAATAGTGCAAGAATGAAAAATGTATCGTGTCTCCTTGTTCAGCCACTCTACTATATTTAGGTGGTGGAATATTGGTTGACGCGTCTTGGTTCCCTTCGTCAATCTTGAACATGGATTTCGTAAGATCTGTAACCTTTTCTTAGCAGACTGAAGTAATGCAGGACCATATACAGAGCCGGCAAAATCAGCCTGTCATAGAACTAGTGTACCGCATATTATTTTCTTGGACCGTTTACCCAAGAAGCGTCTATTTGAGTAAATTAACAGTATTCTCTCTTGATAATAGGGAAAACATGAGATACCTACATAACTTGAATATTGATCCAAGAACATGCCGAGGTTTTTGGAACGTTCCGACAGGTATAAATTTTGCACGATCTGCCTTACAGTTCTGCTCCCGAGTGGAGAGAACTAGATCATCAAAAACATCTGCAGATTCTGGTACAGGAGGTACAGTCGCACAACCAGGAAAAACTATCATTCTACTTAGGTCGAATGTCACTGTATCTCAAGCGAAAATTCAAGGAGGTTGGAGGTAACCAACTTCATGCACAAATCAATCGAAATATTCAGGAAACACTTGGCTCTCACCAGGTAACGTCTGAGTCGGTACTTAACTGTAAGAGACGACTCTCCCTACTAGGAAGACTCAGCAAATTGTCTCTAGTCTGGATCCCTGGCTACCAGAGAGAGAACGCTGCAAGCTTCTTAATCGGACTGGAACCTCGGCCATTCCAAGGCATTCTTATATCGTCTGAAGAATGCCGCCAAACAACTGTTAGACTACAATAGGGAAGACCTACGTTGTCTAACAGACCTACTCACTGGTTACTGTCGTTTGAATCATCAGATGGACAGACTCGGGCTCTCGAAGGACCGACATAAATCTTTTGTTCAGAAAAGGATGCAATAGCAAAGCACATATACTATGCGCTTGCCCCGGCTTGACCCGAATCAGCTAGTCAATGTTGGACAGGTCGCTCTCTAATTCGGACCGGAAATATCACTCACCAAAGAAACTGATCGTCTTAGTCAAAAAGCTGGGTTTATTTGGTGGTGTTTGAATTTTTGTGAGCAATTATAAACCCCAGCGGGTTGCTCACCCAGAACTTAGCTACCAAAA
Organism: Zygogramma bicolorata; assembly: GCA_032362365.1. Classification (NCBI taxonomy): domain Eukaryota; kingdom Metazoa; phylum Arthropoda; class Insecta; order Coleoptera; family Chrysomelidae; genus Zygogramma; species Zygogramma bicolorata. Next base: position 274,186 of record JAVJAQ010003051.1, on the reverse strand, counting down.
ATGAATCACTTCAATTGCATTGGAGTCAATAGATAAATCAAAATGTTGATTTCAAAATGAAATGACGGTAAGTCGCCCTGGAGCTCTACAGCAAGGAAAAAATTTTGAAAAATTATATTAAAATAATAAGACATCTTCAATGAATACTCAAAAATGGAAATTAAGCTTCACTACTGTACACTCTCGAATTGAACGAGTTGTTAATCAAATGCGATAATGAAGGAGAGACACCTATGATAAATTATAGAGAAAAGGATAAATAGCTGCATTATCATGAATAAATTCTGTTTTACCGATGTGAGGAAACGTCATAACCACAGAATACATAAATAAATTCAGGACAACAGCTGCTTTTCCGCGCATAATCTGAAAGAGCTTATGGCGGCATTCCCATTCAGATTGAAGCTAGTGAAACGCGCAGGCTTCAATGTTGGTAACGATTGATATCAACTTTGGTTGAAAGGCGGAATAAGTTCTTGAAGAATTTTGACGTAATCAATGTTTGTGAGCTATCAACTGTATATTATTTGAATAATGGATATATGCTTCCCCTAAGATTGCGTGGAATAACTATCGTTATTTCCAAGAATAACTCAGTTATTTTTCATACCTGGATCGAGTGAATCAAGCCATAAACTGCTCATTTAATGAAGTCTCCTTGCGAAAGCTTTCGGTGGCGAGATTTACTTCGATTTGTCGTAGGGTCAACAATCGTTCTCTATTTCTTCTGTTACAGGTACCTGAAACTCCCTCTAAGAACGGCAACGACCTCGACGAGCCCGACTACTTCTCCAACAACCAGTGGAACACCATCGGCGATCCCGAGGCCAGAATAGTAACGGGACACAAAGTCCACGCCCCCAACCAAATATCAGCCACTCTCAAAACGTACACGGAGAAACCTATCGCCGTAGCGTACACCCCCACCGAACCTAACCTCAACGCCGACAAATACTCCATGCCCAACTACGGCAGTCCCGTCATCCCGGAGATCAGACCTGGCACAGTAGATAGTCTAGGGGGGCACGCGACCGGAAACAAAGTATTCACCGTCAGCGCGACGATGCACACGCATGCGCATAACGCGCCGGTCGACAGGCGCGACGAGGCGAGCTCTGGGAACCACCGGCCGGACGCTGAGGTAACTGCGCACGCGCAGCAGGAATTCCAAGCGCCGTTCCAGGCGAGCGTGAATGCCGACGGAGCCGTGCCCCAGTACCAGGGATGGGCTGTCGTTGTAAGGGATAAGAATAGGACTACGGAGGCGCCTGAGGTTACTACCATGCCTTATGCGACTACCAGCGAGTTTGATATCGAGAATTTCAAGCCGCAGCTCGAAGGGGGATTCAAGCCGATCTACAATTTCCCGGTCGATGATAAGACGGACGTAGAGGTGAAAGAACGGGAAGAATGAAGGGTTCAGTGAATTTAGTGCATTTGAGGACTAAGTGGTGATAGCAAGGGTTGAGGAACTGGTGGCATTTTTGACTGACTGCTTTTTTGTTGTTATTTTGGCGAAGGTAGGGTTGAATAACGTACGTTCAGGTTTTACGAAAAATATCTACTCGGAGAGCAATCTAATGAAAAATAGATATTCTTTCGAGGGCACTATTCAATCAAACTGGAACTAACCCCCATTTACTTTTTTAGAATATTATTCCATTTCCATTAGACTTAAATCAGAGAATTGCAATGACCTTCTCAGTTGAGAAGTATCAGACGAGTTTTGTTGGAAATAGACAACTTGTCGATATTGTCTGAGGGATGTTCTAGTTCAACCCTACCTGCCAAAGTATTGAACGAGCGAAAATGCCGCTCTAGCACTGTATATAACTCTGAGGTACCCTTAGAAGACAAAGACTTTGGTATTGTACTTCGAAGTTATAGCGTCAGTTAGGTTACTGAAGGTTACGTATTTCAAAGAATTCGAGGTTATATACTTAGGAATCTTTGTTGAAATAAGAACCAATTTCTTATATAGATCTAGTATTTATTAATTTATTGTAATTTATTGATTGCTAGGGTAGAGAATAAATCGAAAATTTATTTTTTGTAAGCCCTGGGATTTCATTCATCTATAATTGAATGTGCGATTACTGAAGAAATTTTGTCAATTCCAACAATTGAAGTAAACTTTTGAGAACTTACAATCATACCAAAACGCTTCACTTTTCATCATCAGTAGCTATACGAGAAGTTGATGAATGATAGGACATGTTTCATTCAGAAGGAACTGTCTTCAATTAGCTCAGCAGGGTAGGATAGAAATCTGCCTTCTATTCTATCTTTTCAGTTTGTGGTATGTTAACATCCCAAAAAGCTTCAAAGGGAACATTCTTTTACCACAAAATAATGAATCAAGCAATACTCATTTTTGAAAGGAGGTAGGCTTTCACGGCCGGTGCTGATACCTCGCAAGTTTTTCGCGTTCAAGGGCCGTGTCCTGAAAATATGAGTTCCGGAGCTTTCGGCTGCATCTGCGGCAGCTATCTTCATCAGCGTGGTTTCATTTGAACTCCATTCTGAAGTCCACTATGACTGATGGCAAAAATGGTGGTGCAAGCTTGTTGATATCTTGTGGTCGGACCATGTTCTGTCGCGCATCGGATTCTGTACTTCTGTCTGGTTTGTCGTCAGCGTCTTCAGAACCGCATGCCAATTTTTCTTTAGGTAATAATATTATAATCACTGCATTCTTTTCGAGACAGAAAGCTGCTCGGGAGTAACCTAAAAATAATGAAAACAACATTCAACTTCAATAGGTATTGTAGGAAATATGTACCGAATTGACATCAAAGACGTCGATAAACTCTCATTCCTACACCGAGCATATTTTTAGCTGTACCCACTGTTGCTATTTCAGAAAGCATAAGGCTTACAAAGTTGGCTAATTCAGACAAATACTGCCTAGATGGAACCACTCACTCACTCAGCCTCTTTGAGATATTCATTATTTATTTGTTTACGGGCGAGCCCATTTAAGAAAAACAATTACATTGTATAAGCAAATAAAAATGTGAAATACAGTGGTAATATGTTATAGTATGAGAGCTTTACATTTCTTCAGAATAACTACTTAAGTGTTTAGAAGTTGATTTTTATTTTTAAGATGAGCCTTGAAACTATTCAATGATGTACCAAATAATGGAAGCTCCTTGAGAGAATTTGCTAATCTGAGTGTTCGTGAGATGAAGTTATTGAAAGTATAGTTGGACCTGTGGAAAGGTATGTGGAATGTTTGAGTTTGTCTAGTTGACCGAGAAGGTACCAAGAAATTAATTTTCAGAAGGAGATTGGGGCAATCGTATCTGCCATTTATAATGTTGAAGAGCACAATAAGATCTCTATGTTTTCTGCGGACCACCAGAGAGGGGATATTTAGATTGTATTCCAGTAGTGCATATTCACAGTGAAGACCTGATTTGAAAGCTACATATCTTAGGAAATTATTTTGAATCCTATCAATTTTAGCTATATAGGTTGTGTAGTATGGCGACCAGACTGTTGAACAGTAATCAAGATTAGTTCTAACTAAGGAGCAATAGAGGGCTTTTATTGCAGTTATGTCATTGAAATCACGGGTTGTTCTCTTGATAAAGCCTAACATTTTCATGGCTTTCTGCACTATATTTGTAATATGGGGATTGAAGCTGAGAGAAGAGTCTAGGATAACTCCGAGATCTTTAATTTGGTCAACTGGGTTTAGTAACTGCCTGTTGATGTCATAATCGAATAAAACTGGGTGGTGGGAACGGTAGAATCGCATAATGTGACACTTTTCGGGATTTAAGTCCATGCCGTTTGATAAGCACCAAGTTGATAGGTTATCCAGATCAGATTGAAGGAGGAAAGCATCTTCGAGATCATTTATAATTCTGAAGCATTTCAGATCATCCGCAAATAATAAGGCCTTGCTATTTGGAAAACAGGAAATAATGTCATCAATAAATAAATTGAACAAGAGAGGGCCCAAGTGTGACCCTTGGGGAACTCCAGATGTTACTTGGTATGCGTGGGAGTAGTAATGATTAACTCTGACTATTTGTGACCTGTTGGACAAATAGCTGTCTAACCACTGGAGTGCTAAGCCATCCAAGCCATACAGGTTAAGTTTATGAATTAGGAGTTCATGATTCACTCTGTCGAAGGCCTTAGAGAAATCAGTATAAATAGAGTCAATCTGCTGACCCTTCTCTAGGGCCTCGGACATAAAATCGACATATGTAATCAGACCCAATTCAGTGGACCTACCAGAACGAAAGCCAAATTGTTGTGTGGATATAATGCTGGAGCAGTCGAAAGTGAGAAATTCAGTTATAATATTCTCGAATACTTTAGGGATAGTGCTGAGTATAGATATGGGTCGATAATTCTTTATATCTGATTTCATACCAGACTTGTAAATTGGGGTGACATAAGAAAGTTTCCAATATTCAGGAAATTCACCAGAGTCAAGAGACTTGTTGAAAATATGGAAAAGTGGTCTGGATAATATGAAACAGCATTTTTTCAAGAGAAGTGCTGGAATGCCATCAGGTCCAGGTCCCTTATTGATGTCGAGCTTGGATAATTTATCATAAATTGTAGATATTTGGATGCGATAAGACGTTACATTCACTTTAGATTGGATATGGTCTTGTTGTAAAGTCAGGGACGTTTTAGTATAAACTGATGAAAAGTGCATTGCAAATAGATTTGCAATATCACTGCCGCAAGAAGCTTTTGAGTTATTTAGGAACATCCTATTTGGTACAGCATTATTTTCTCTTTTACTACTTACAAAGCTCCAGAAAGACTTTATGTTATTCTTAACAGAAGTTTCCACAGAGTGAATATAATTGAAGTAGCACTGTCTTGAAAGAAGTTTACATTGTGATCGTAACTGGCTGAATTCTTCATAGCTTTGAGGTGTCCTTGTGCTTTTGTAAATCATGTGAGACATCTTCTTCTCATTTATCAGCTTCCTGAGTTCTGTTGAGTACCAATGTGGAAATTTATTGGTACGTACCTTCTTAAGTGGAACAAACAGCTCAATGATGGAGTAGAGTGCGTCATAGAAAATGTGGATCATGTCGGAGAGGTCCTTTTTGACAAGGATTGCGTCCCAATCAATCGCTTCCAAACATTGGCGTATAGCTGTGAAGTTTGCATTGCGAAAATCATAATAAGATTCTTCTCCAGGAGTGTTGGTGTTATCGGCCTTAATCAGCAAGGAAGTTTCAAGTGGTGGGTGATAGTCATCAGGAGTTATTAGGATGTCTACTGCTTTAGATATTGTAAGTTCAATTGGCGAAAGAATGAGATCAAGAAGGGCACCCCTACTGTTGGTGATTGTATTGCATTGAAAGAGGTTGTGGAGAGCACACATGTTAGAAACAACTTCGATAGCTTCACGCAGAGTAGGTTGAGTGAGTGGTTGAAGAGATGCAGTTGAGCAGAAGTCTTCAGTTTCCCAGGTGACATTAGGGAGGTTGTAATCACCAAAAAGATAAAACTTAGTGTTAGGATATGTATCATTGATGTTTGTAAGTTGATCAGAATGAATTTGATACTGAATAAGTTGCGATTTGGGTGGAATATATAGGGCACCGAGAATGCACTTGCAATCGTTATTACTCAAGTGAACAAAAAGTTGCTCAACTGAGGGATCACTGGGAATAAGGTTAGTTGAAAATTTCTTTTTGACAGCAATTAATACACCACCTCCTCGATTGTATTTGCTAGAGTCTAGGGTACGATCCTTTCTGTAGATATTGTAATTAAACATGCCCAATTCGGAGTCTTCAATATCCGTAGTAAGCCAGTAAGAATTATGATGTCGTAGAAACAGTTAAGAGCACCTAAAGCAAGATCAGGTAATTTGGTACGAAGTCCTCGAACATTTTGGTAGTAAACTGACGGATTGCCCTGGTTGGAATATTTTAATGGTTTTTTTGGATGATTTTTGGAATATTGTTAATAAATTTTATGGTAAGGTTTTGTTCACCATTATTTAGTTCTGTTCTGTTCTGGCTACTTCAAGAGCCTTCCTTTGACTGGGAGTTTGATCGGGAGTGATGAAAATTTTATCTTCACGGCTAATCTTGTGTTTGTTCTTGATAACAGTAAAAACATCTTGAGAGGAGGACAAAGTTACTTTGAGGGGACGGTGCCCGTTCTTGTTCGCTTTACCAAATCGGAGAATTTTTGCACTGTTTAAATCTACAGTGGTTCCAACGGCGTTAGACAATAGTGCTTTAACACGACTTATGTCATTTGAGATAGCGGAGGGGAGTTGTTGAGTACTGGGCATTCCTGGATTGGATGTAGGTGTAGCAGCTAGTTCCGGTAGATTGAATATCAGTAGGTTATTGGAACGTTTTTGACGTTCGTGTAGTTCGGATATGATTTCTTCGGTTGAAGGAGGAGGTGTGCTGACGTTTTCACTAAGTTTTAGAACATCATTTTTCAGAGAATTAACTTCAGATCTGAGGTTTTCAATCTCTCTCAGGAGTTTGGGCACACCTTTGAATGCTGATCGGCAGTCATTACAAAAATAGAACAGAGTTCGTTTTTGTATAACAACAGCGCGTAATTCGGAGGCTGCTAGGCCGGTGCAGTTTTCAGTGGGGTGCACAGTTGCATGGCAACTATCACAGGCAATAAACTTATCTGTTAGAAGAGCATCACAGGTGGAACATTTATTGGTCATTCTAGTAATGTGAAACTCTAACAAGCTTGAATTGTTGGTGTAGGCTCATGGACTATGAATGGATTCCGAAAAAACAGTTCCCGACCTTTTTTGTGGTCTAGATTTTATTTGTTTTTATCACACTGGCACGAGGTCGCCGACACTTATATTGCACTATTATGAGCAAGCTAGCGAAATATTGGTAAAAAAAGCACTAAACACTTGCAGAAAATTATGTCAATAATTCACTGAGCGAAAAAGCGAATTTTTAATTCGAATTTTAACCACTGAAAAAGCTTTAAAACGCCGGAGCGATTTAAAGTGACTTGTTTTGCTTTCATTCAATTCACGTATTCGTAACAGTTATCAACAGAATAAGTGCGGTCTTGTCGTTGGGTACGGAATAGTATATTATTTAACGAGCGAGGAATAATAGTCATTTCCCACGAGTATGAAGTCCAAGCGGTTCCCGTTAATTTCGGACATTTGCTGAAGCTGTCAATGAAAATTTCACTTCAGCTGAATTGCTATATTGATGGAGATATGTGATTAAGTTCTTGATAAAGACTCCAGCATGAGGGTCGAAACTTCGAACATTTCAACAACTTACACACGGATTAATACGTGGTTGTTCATAGAGTATCGTCTGATATTCTTTCAATGAATGCAAGTGTTCCACATGGTTCATTTCTGGCGCCCATTTTGCTTCTGCTTCATATCAATGATTTGCTGGAGAAAACATCTTGTTTGGCGGACGACAGTACTTTCCATACTAGTCTCTCTTCCAGAGTCCCATATCAGCACGAGAAACAATAGTTCTTATAATACCTGTTTTTTAGGCAAAATAGTATATTTACCCCGATACGTAACTGCAATATTAAAAAGATGCAAAATTGAGCGACTATTTGGTTAGGTACGTATCGTATTATTATGAATTTGGGGATTTAATTAACACATCATGTTGCGGATTGCTTTTGTTTCATTTCAAAATTATATTTTCGCGAAACAGAACATCGATACGGCCCTCACAAGGAGTGCGACCTTGAACGTGAGTGTCGTGAACTCAAAAAGGCAGTACGCCTGAGTGCCGGTTGATGACAGGTTGTCGCTAATGCTATAAATTATTTGCTAATGCTATCAATTTTTTTGCTATCAAACTGTGCCAAAATCCGCTTGCATTATTGCATTGTGTTTGTATGAACGTGTTCGACTGTTTTCTGTGCTGCTTTCCACACGACCATCAAGAAAGGGCCCTTTCATCAAAGGAACCGAGGAAATCAAGGTGAGTCGTCGTTTCGATGTTTCTCGAATTGCTTGTTCTGATACGTCCGCTTTTCTCTCAAGAAAATTGAGTTTTCGTCCGCTACATTTTGGTCCTTCTAGCCGCGATAACGAATCATATCAGAAGTTTTCAAATTTTTTGCTTTGGGAAACATAGAATTATTCTCAGAAACAGATAGTGAGCCCGTGATACCTGCTTCTTTCGCCAAGATTCGCGTGTGGTGAGGAGAGCGCATGTGTGACTTTTTTGATCTGCTTCACACCTCGCTTCACCTCACGTTATTCGCTGAATTCAACGTACCATTTGCTTCGTCACTAAACTCGTGAACTGTGCGCGCAATTGATCGACAGCGCAGCGACAGTACCGCATTCCTGTTTGTTTACATATTTTCACATAACCCTTTTTCACCTATTTTGAATTCTTTGCAGTCTTTCGAAAATGGATAAAGTAAGAAAGTACAAAACTTTACGCAAAACTTCTCTCAGTGATATATTTGTTTTGAAAACCCTTGCAGAACGTGCACAAAAAGACAAATCGGTTCAAACTTTGTTCAAGGTTCGCTACGCTGAACTCGAATCAGTGAGAGAAGAATTCATGCGATGTCATACTAATATAGTTACTGCTTTGCTTTCTGCTCCTGAGTTAGAGCAGGGAGAATCTGATGATTCCGATGTGATCCGAGAAAGTTTTCTTTCTGATTTTTATTTCATCAAATCCGTTTACGCCGATCTATTTGAAAACAGTCTCACCATTCCATCTGCTTCATTTAATAACTCCACAATACCTATTTCTGGTAATGCTCAGCCCAATGCTCGTTTAAGTAAAATTGAATTGAAAAAATTTCATGGTGACTATAAGTCTTTTCCGTCATACATTAATCATTTTGATGCACTCGTACATAACAATAATTCTCTATCAGTCATTGAAAAATTCAATTATTTGATCACTTCCTTAGAAGGCCAACCTTTATCCTCAATTATCTCGCTACCGCTTACAGATGCTAATTATTTCATTGCTTATGAAAACTTGAAACGCCGATATACGAACAAAAGGTTAACGGTTCAAGCTCATTGGGCCGAGATAGATAATACGACGAAAGTCGACCCTGAAAATCCTGTGGCACTTCGTAAGTTGTTGGATACATTTTCAGATAATCTTGAAGCTTTGAAAAATTTTGATCTACCTGTAGATGAATGGAGTTTCATTCTTGTTATGATGCTTCTGAAACGATTGGATAGTTCTATTATAACTGATTTCGAAAGGGAACATAAATCAAATGAAATTCCTTCTTATGATGAACTGATGAAATTTTTAAACAACCACTGTGACGTTTTAGATACTGTAGACTTCTCGATGCCGGGAAGTAAAAAAACGCTTTCGTCCAACACTTCGAAGCCACAGCCTTTTCGGAAACGTACGACTGCGATGTTTACAAATAAGTCGCCTGCTCGTTGCTGTATTTTTTGCCAGCAAAACCATTCTCTTTACACCTGTCAATCTTTCGTTGCCATAGCACCACAAGAACGCTATAACTTTTGCAAAAGTAAACATTTATGTTTTAACTGTTTGAGTGCATCACATGACCTCAAATCATGCCGCTCTAGCTATACTTGTAGAAAATGTGCTTCGAAAAGTCACCACACTTTATTGCATTTAGAGAAATTGTCTCATAAGCTGAATACAAATTCTGCAAGTACTTCCGCTGAAACCTCCAGTTCCCCCCCGCATACCGCTATTTCTGAAGGTGCACAAGAAGCTTCAGCCAACTCTTCAGTCGTTGCTTCCGGTATACTATCAAAATCTAATGTGATTTTATTGGCCACTGCGTGCATCGGTGTCCTCGACGCTTCCGGAAATTATCAACCTATGAGATGTTTGTTAGACAGTGGGAGTATGAGTTGTTTTATTACTCAAAGGGCAGTCACACTGCTCGGATTGCCTAAAACTAATTTTTCTATTGAAATTCAAGGTCTCAATTCTATGCAATCATCAACCAGTAATGGCCGAGTAACAATTTCATTACAATCTCTTTATAATCAATCTCCTGTATATCATGTAGATGCAATCGTTTTAAAGAACATTTGTAGTAAATTACCTCATACTACTATTTCGCATAGGAATTGGAATCACATCGCTAACCTTCAACTCGCAGATCCTCAATTTTATAGTCCAGGAAATATAGATATTTTATTAGGCGCTGAAATATTCTCCAAAATTTTGCTAAATAATTCTATACTGGGAAAGAATAATGAACCAGACGCCATCAGTACTGTATTTGGATACGTTTTATTGGGAAAAACTCGCTGCTCTACATTCTCTGAAAATGCTGATAAAACGCTGTCTAATTTTTGCGAAGCGTTAGAGTCTCCCTCACTGGACGACGCTATAAAGAAATTTTGGGAAGTAGAAAAGGTTCCAGAAGTACTTTGTACTTCTCCGGAAAACGAAACTTGTGAAAAATTATTTTTGGAGAATGTTTCTCGCGATAAAGAAGGACGTTATACTGTCTCACTTCCGTTCAAGAGTGAATTGCCTGAGTTTCCAGGAATTCGAGACCTCGCTTTACGAAGATTCTATTCTTTAGAACGCCGTCTCCTGAAAAATCCCTCATTATATTCGCAATACTGTGATTTCATGAAAGATTACATCGAATCGAATCACATGGAAGTTATAGTCGAAAATACTGTCCCTCTCAAGTCATATTACTTGCCGCATCACTGCGTTATAAAACCTGACAGTTTAACTACCAAACTGCGATGCGTTTTCAATGCATCGGCTAAGCTTCCTAACCAGAAAAGCCTCAATGACCATCTTTACGTTGGGGAAAAACTGCAACAGGATATTGTTAAAATTTTGCTGAATTTTCGCTTGTATGCATTTGTTCTGTGTGCCGACGCAAAAAAAATGTTCAGAATGATTTCTGTTGTACCTGCTCATCGTGATTACCAAAGAATAATTTGGAGATTTTCTCCGGATTCGCCAATTCAGGATTATCGTCAAACTAGGGTATGTTTCGGTATAAATTGTTCACCCTATCTGGCCCTCCGAACGCTACGCCACTTGGCAGATAATGAGGGTGAGAATTTTCCTCGTGCTGCATCTGCTATACGAAATTCTTGCTATATAGATGATTTTGTTATGTCACTTCCCACTCGAAGTGAAGCTGAACTAACGAAACGCGAGCTAATTGAGCTCATGAAAAGTGGAGGGTTTGATTTGAGAAAATGGGCTAGCAATGAACCCGCTCTACTCAACGATCTGCCTCCAGATCACTTATCTCAAAAACCTCTCACTTTCTCTTCAGAGTTTGCAGATAATATTTTGAAAGTTCTAGGCTTGCACTGGAATTCATCACTTGATTGTTTTTCCTTTTCAGTGAATACTATAAAAAACAGGTCATGCACAAAACGAACTTTACTTTCAGATTTGGCGCGTATTTATGATCCGCTAGGATTCATTTCGCCCGTAACTTTCTTCTGCAAACATTTAATTCAGAGGCTCTGGATCTCTGGTTCTGGTTGGGATGACCCCCCCAATGACGAAATAGCCCGCATATGGTCGAAGTATCAGGCTGACTTACCGCTTCTCTCCAATCTGCGAATCCCCCGTATGTTCGGTTCACTTTTTTCGGCTTCTAATATTGAAATACACGGGTTTTGCGACAGCAGTGAAAAGGGATATGCCTGTGTTATATATTTGAGGGTCTTTAATGAAACAAATCGAATTATCACAAATTTCATTTGCTCGAAATCAAAAGTAGCGCCAATTAAAAAAATTACAATTCCACGCCTTGAATTATGTGCTGCTGTGCTTCTCACGAAACTGCTTCGCTACATTCTGAATATTTTTGAAAACAAAATTAATTTTTCTCGCGTTTGTACATGGTCTGATTCTCAGATTGCTTTGTGTTGGATAAAAGGCTCTCCCCATAGATGGAAAACTTTTGTTTCTAATAGGGTGGCTTTCATCCAAGACCAACTACCCCAGTCATCCTGGCATTATATTGATTCCGTTAATAATCCCGCAGATATTGCCTCGCGAGGAGTGGTTCCCTCAGGCATCATTTCCAATGATTTATGGTTTAAGGGTCCTCCTTTTCTTCGAGAAAAAGATCACCCATGGCCCGCGAATGCTTCCCCCACTTTCGAGGGTGAGCTTCCCATTGACGAGGAAAGAAAAAGTGCCTTTTTTACTGCTCAACCCCTAGAGAATTGCTTCGAATCAGTTCTTTCTGATCACTCTTCATTTCACACCGTTCAGCATATCGTGTGTTATATGTTGCGCTTCATTTTCAATATACGTAATCCTTCTCAGAGAAAAACTGGTCCCCCACTTAGTGATGAACTTCATTCTGCACTTTTAATTCTTGTTAAGCAAACTCAGCAAGTTCACTTCAAAGAAGAACTAGAGAGTAAATCGTTTTCAAAGCCCTTGAGAAAATTACAAGTTTTTCTAGACGATGACAAGATACTCCGAGTCGGTGGTCGTCTGAAGCTCGCATCAATTCCCCATTCCGCGAAGTACCCTATACTTCTACCGCGACACAGTCGATTGACTGTACTATTGATTGAATATTTCCACAAGAAGTTTCTTCATGCAGGATCCCGAACCACTCAATTCTTGTTATCCCAACAGTTCTGGATTTTGTCTTCTAAAAGAGCGATAAATTCAGTTCTTACAAAATGCCTTCGCTGTTGGAGAACGAATCCAAAACCAAATTTCCAACCGCTAATGGGAAATTTGCCAGAGTCACGTCTTGCTCAGGTCAAACCTTTCTCGCGCTGTGGGGTGGACTTTGGTGGACCTTTTCTCATCTCGTTTAGCCGACAACGGGGAGTCAGGTCTTGTAAAGCATACTTATGCATTTTTGTGTGTTTCGCCACTAAGGCGGTTCATTTAGAATTAGCGAGTGATCTTTCCTCAGAAGTTTTTTTGGCTGCTTTACAACGACTGATCGCTCGCCGGGGTCGTGTGCAACATATTTATAGTGATTGTGGCACCAATTTTCTCGGCGCTAATCGAGAATTATCCAAATTGATGGAAAATGCTGCCATCCATGAAAAAATTATTTGGCATCCAAGTCCTGCTGGTGCCCCTCATTTCAATGGGTTATGCGAAGCGGGTGTTAAATCAGTTAAAACACATTTAACCCGAGTAGTCGGACAACAGATCTTGACGTATGAAGAATTTTACACTGTTTTGACCTTAATCGAAGCCATCTTAAATTCGCGTCCTTTGACTCCCCTTAGCGCGGACGTTGAGGACATCAATGCGCTCACACCTTCTCATTTTTTGAATATGGAGCCGGTTACTGCATTACCTCTCCCAGATTACACTGAACTTCCCATCAATCGTCTTTCTCGGTGGCAGTTGATACAGCGGATGCATCAAGATTTTTGGAAGCGCTGGCAAAGAGAATATTTACATTCTCTTCAGCAGCGAGGTAAATGGTTGAATCCAAGTCCGAACCCAGAAATAGGTACCTTAGTTTTAATAAAAGCAGAAAACTTACCCCCCTGTCGCTGGACCCTTGGAAGAATCGCATCTCTCCATCTGGGAGATGATAAAGTAGCCCGGGTTGCCACGGTTAAAACAGCAAATGGTACGGTCAAACGTCCTTTGGTTAAATTATGCCCTCTCCCCATTGAATGATATTAACGTTACCTTGCTCATTATTTGTTTGTGATGTTCTTATATGAAATTCCCAATTAAAATTTTGCTTTACATTTTTTTTTTCTTCCGATTTCTGAAAATGCAATTCTTGCATTTTCGCCGGGCAGAAATGTTGCGGATTGCTTTTGTTTCATTTCAAAATTATATTTTCGCGAAACAGAACATCGATACGGCCCTCACAAGGAGTGCGACCTTGAACGTGAGTGTCGTGAACTCAAAAAGGCAGTACGCCTGAGTGCCGGTTGATGACAGGTTGTCGCTAATGCTATAAATTATTTGCTAATGCTATCAATTTTTTTGCTATCAAACTGTGCCAAAATCCGCTTGCATTATTGCATTGTGTTTGTATGAACGTGTTCGACTGTTTTCTGTGCTGCTTTCCACACGACCATCAAGAAAGGGCCCTTTCATCAAAGGAACCGAGGAAATCAAGGTGAGTCGTCGTTTCGATGTTTCTCGAATTGCTTGTTCTGATACGTCCGCTTTTCTCTCAAGAAAATTGAGTTTTCGTCCGCTACACATCAAAAAAATACGTATGGTTCGCCTGGCGACATTTCCAAAGATAGTCTGCCTCCTTTTTCAAGCATATTTTGGAAAATTTTCAAAGGAATTGCAATTTTTGGTATTGAAAGAATTTTTCCTTTTCATTTCTAGAGGAGAGAAATCCAAAAAAATGGATTCCAGAATATTTTCACCTCCTCAACAAACATTCAAGCAAAATTCACTGTATTTAGTTCGTTCCACAAACAATATCCTTGTGGAAATTTTCGTTATTTCAGATAATGAGTTTACTTTATGCTTGTATAAAATTCGAATAAAACAAATATTCATGGGGATGCTTGAAGACTGGCTTTAAATCAAATATTCTAAAAATGAACAATTTGTTCAGGCCAGCTTCAACTCACCTACACTGTAGGTTGACGGACTAACACCTATCAGAAAACAACTACTCCCCTGGCTAATACCACGAAGGGCATTGGATTACATCCAACAGGTGTTAGTGTGGGATTCTTCACAGAAGAAATTCCACATATGCCCTTGGCGATACACCACCAGAATTGATTTTCAATTATTGGGACGGGACACACTTGCAGACCGGTTTCGGGCTTTTTGGCCTCTCGTCAGTGCAAGGCAGTGCCATCATCAACATAAGTCAATGACTTCCCATAATTAAAAATCATACTCGAGTAGAGTATCTTCCCTAGACCTAGGCTGATACAAACAACTAGCAAGATAGCCGTAGCAACGGCTATTTTGCTAGTTGTTTGTATCAGCCTAGGTCTAGGGAAGATACTAAGATTTAGAAGCTTGGTGCTTTGAAATAGACTATTTATGGAATTCATTTGTTGACAAAACGTGGTTTGAGTAACTAAGAAATGGGAAATAAATGAAAGAAGTGAATTACAAACTTCCTGTTGATAGGTGCGTGAAGATCATTTTCCGACGTTTGATTAAATAATTTCCAGGTATTCCATCATCAAAGGCAATGGATAATTCCGAATGATTGAAAATCGTGGAACCACGAGTGGAACTTGCCCATCGACAAACTACATTTCGCAAATTCAATGAAGCATCACGTACTCCTTGAACATTCATTGGAAAATATCCTTTGCGATTTTGGAAAATTTCAGCATAATTTCCTCCTGGTGATTGTATTTCTATAGGTGTGCAGTCAAGAGCCTCAGACACTCTATAGATGATACTGCAAGCTGAAGATTCATCAACTCCTATAAAATCCCTAACAACATTCATCATGTTTCCAGTGGCATAGAGATAAAAAAAACATTTTCTCTGGTGTCAGGAAATGATCACTGAAAAAACACCCAAATCTGTATGAAAAATTAAGAACCGAATTCATATTACCGATTTGTCTGGTTACTTATATCGTTGGATATCAAATTAATAATATTACGGGTGAATTCTTTTGGCAACCGAAATCTATTTAAGAATTCTGTTTCTGTCCATTCTTCTCAATGGCTTCTACGTTGTCTGAACACTGGTCTTTTTTTTGGGGGCAACAATATCAATCATTCCAAAAAAAAAACACCGTCAATTATGTCTTCCATAATTCATGTAGTGAGTAATGAAACTCCTTCCACCATGGAAATGGTCTACATTTGCGTTCATCAAACTAAATTTCTCAGAACCTATAGGTTAAAATCAGACGATATTCTAGTTAAACTACCGAATTCCTGAGATGAGTTTGAACCACTGTTGAACTAGGTTTATCGCTTGAACCTTTATTGGAAAACTGAAACAGAATTGGTAAACCTTGATCAATTGATATCGATGGATTATCCTCGAATAAACAAACGACCCTTAGTCACAAAAAGGAGTAGAAAAATCATCTGAAACAGCTACTCCCCTGCCTACATGGCACTGGATCACGAAGAAGTCACTTTTTCTTGCACAAACATTTTCGAAAAAGTCAGCCAATTTCCGATGGAGTATTATATACAATGTTCATAATGTTATCGAATGAGATGACAGTGTGGTAAACTTGGTCGCAAAGTATATCGAAAAGCAACTCACACCGACAGATATCTTCATAGGGACTCCAACAATCATCCGAGACAAAAACAAGGCGTTATAAAAACACTGGTTGATAGGGCGAAACAGATTTGCGAACCGGATTCTCTGAATGAAGAACTCACCATGTCAGAAACGCTCTACGAGCAAATGGTTACCAAATCAGGAAGATAGAACGAGCAATACGACCAAAGACTCCTAAGAACCCACACCCTAAAATAAAGGACAAAACTTCACAAACAGGAACCGCTTTTCTGCCTGACGTCTTCTAAAGATTCAAGAGATCCTCTATCCAATGCTGGGGTATATAGGATTACGTGCTCATGTGGAAAAGTATATTATGTAGAAACCACCAAACGTAGTTTCAAGACACGAATTAATGAGCACAGTCGAAATTGTCGGTTGGGACAAAATGAAAAATCAGTTATTAATATTAAATCCCTGTGAAGTTACTGACGATGGCGAAGTAGTATTCAGTCCAACTGTAGAGAATCCTTCATAACTATCCAATAATCATGTTTTAAATAACGTGAGTTGGAGTTTGTAGTTGGAACATATGCTTTGTAATCCAAAGATCGTGTTTTCAAATTCCATGTATCCTATAATATTTTTTTATTATCAGCAGAAACGTTATACAAAAAAATTTGTATGATACAATAATCCCCACTCACAAAATAAAATGCCACTTTCAACACTTGCAGGTAAAACATGAATAACTATTTTTCCACAAAAACGGCTCAATTAAGAAAACTTGACGATTCAGGTATAGGGTCATGATATATCACCTTGGAGCATTTTTCACCATATTTCAATTTATCGAGTAATATACAGGGGATTTCATTTGAAAAAATGGACTTTTGACCACTTTTATGCACAATGGAAATGATAGTAATTTAAGCACGCCCTGTATGATATGGAGTCGGTTTCTTGGTATTATTTGTATATTTCGAGTTTGTCAAAACTATCATCAGAATATCAACTTTTCATGAATGGAGAGTACTAATGTACTCAAGTTCAATTAAGGCTATATTTTGGACCATATTCAGCACAATTCATTTTTTATCTCGAAAACAGATAGAGATAGGTATAGGACATTATCAACAAAAAAGTATTAAAATACTAGAGCGATTCCAAAAATGTATTGATATACGGAGTGTTCGATTCAAAAAAATAAAGTTGCTAGGACTTTTTGATGGAAGTGGCAACGCCGCAATGCTGAAAATATTTTATACTCTTCTAGAGCACTCTTTATCATAACTTCCATATGAAATTGAATATATCACATATTAATGCAAGATCATTGGTAGCAAACTTTCTGGAATTCAAAAATGAGGTTATCAGTACAGACTGCGATATTGTGGGGGTTTCAGAGACCTGGCTGCATTCTGGCATATCGAGTGATACTGTGAATCTGCATGGGTATACATTTATTCATCAAAATCGTCCGTCCAGAGGCGGAGGTGTTGGTTTATATATTCGAAACAATTTGAAATATGATTTTCTCTTCAGCGAATGCAATGATTGTATGGAGTATATTTGGGTAAAATTATCATTCGGAAAATTCACGATAGCTATCGGTAGTCTGTATAGGCCTCCAAATTCTAGTACCATTGAATTTATGGATCGCATTGAGGATGTATTATCGAATGTGTACTCAAATTTCAACAATATCATTTGTGTAGGTGATTTCAACATAAATATGCTAGATATTACTTCGAATGTAACCCAACAGTTCAGTTCTATATTAAACTCTTTCAATTTTTCCCAAGTTATTGATGAACCTACAAGAATAACAAATACATCTATCACTCTCATTGATTTAATTATCACAAATTTCAGTTCTGAAGAATATTGCTCTAAAGTAGAAAACAGCCAGGTATCGGATCATAGCCGTGTAAGTTGTGAATTCGATTTATGTGTTGAAAAACAGTTTGACAAGAAAACCATTTCGTATAGGGATCTAAAAAGCATAGATAGGGAACTTTTTCAGAGAAAGCTTCAGGAATTACCCTGGTATCTCATTTTTCAAACCGATGACATTGATGCCAAAGTGGATATATTTAATAATAATATTGTCGACCTAATTGATCATTTTGCCCCAAAAAAAACATTTACGCCAAAAGGTAAAAAATATGCGCCATGGATAACAGATACTATAAAAACCATGCAAAAAATTAGGGATAGAGCCATTCAGAAATTCCGAAAGAGTCAATCGACACATCATTGGGCATTTTACAAGCAAATGAGAAATTATACAACAAATGCAATCAAAGCTGAAAAAAAAGCATATTTGAATCATAAATTAAGCAACTCCAGTGCTAAGGAGAAATGGAGTGAACTCAAAAAATTAAATGTAACCAAAAGTAAAAACCACAGCATTCCAGATTCTCTGAAAGATGTTGAGAACGTAAATAAGTATTTCATTGAATCTACTAAAAGTCCTTTTCCCTCAAATGATCTTCTAATCAACTATTATAGTAATAATATCAAAAATGGAATTGTTAACAAACTCAGTTTCACACAGGTATCTGAAGATACTGTTCGTGATATCATACCGAAAATTAAATCACTCGCATATGGCAATGATGATATCAATATTTTGATCATTCAAATGTGTTGTCCGCTAATTATACCTATTATCACGCACATAATAAATGAATGTATATCCAAAAATAATTTTCCTAGTAAATGGAAGTTTGCAAAAGTTATCCCATTACCCAAAATTAGTAGGCCAGTGGAATTCAGTGATCTGCGATCGATCAGTATTTTACCAACCTGTTCGAAAATTTTCGAAAGAATAATAGAAACACAAATCAGAGAATTTCTAAACTTTCATAATATTCTGCCACCGAAGCAATCGGGATTCAGAAGTGGATACAGCTGTGCAACAGCCCTTTCTGACGTATTAGATGATATATTGGAGGCAACTGATAAAAATCTTATAAGTGTCCTAGTTTTACTTGATTATTCGAAGGCTTTTGATTTGATAGATCACGATGTACTATTATCGATGCTTCATTTTTTCGGATTCAGTTATTCAGCATGTTCTCTAATGGCATCTTACCTGCGCAATAGAACACAATTGGTGGAAATAGAGGGAAAAAAATCCACACCTATGAAACTACTTTCCGGTGTTCCTCAAGGGAGTATTTTAGGCCCCCTATTATTCACATTGTATACAACAAATTTTATCGATGTTTTGAACTACTGCGATTATCATTTTTATGCGGATGATACACAGGTGTATTTCTCCTTCAAATTTTCAGATTTAAAGTTAGCAATAGACTCTATCAACAATGACCTGTCCTCCTTACATAAAGTTTCAACAGACCATGCTTTGAAAATAAATCCAGTCAAATCTGTCGCTATGATATTCAGCAAAGAAAATATCTCTAAGTTCCTAAATGATAATATTATTCTGAAAATCGGAGATGCAAGTATACCGATAAAATCTTCGCATAAAAACCTAGGATTAACAATTGATACCTCTTTACGGTTCAAAGACCATGTAACCAATAAACTGAGAAATGCTTACTCCTCTCTCAAACTTATCTATTCACAAAGACAGTATCTATCAATGGAAATGAAAAAAATGCTATGTGATTCCTTGGTGCTCTCACATTTCAATCATTGTGATGTGGTGTACAGCCCCTGTTTGAATAGTATGGATGTACGTCGAATACAAAAAGTTCAATCATCCTGTGTTCGTCTCATTTATGGTATACGTAAATCTACTAAAATATCTATTTCGGAGAAACTCAAGGAATTGAAGTGGCTCAATATGTATAATAGGCGACGTCATCATATGGCTTGTATGTTTTTCAGCATATTCAAATCGAAGTCACCACCCTATCTTCACAAAAAACTGAAATACAGAACGGATGTTCATAACCTGAACATCCGTCGTCGTACAATACTTACTGTCCCAAAGCATACCAAGGACATATATAGACGTTCCTTCTCCTACAATGTCGCGGTCTGTATAAACAGTATCCTCAAACTAGATAGCACACTCTTAGGTCTATCCTGCAAAGCATTTCAATTCAAATTCAAACAACATCTATTGAATACCCAGTAAGTTTAACCTAAGGATATCTCATAATAATTAAGTATATGATGCTCTAGATTTCAGTTCTCCCTTTCCTCTGCCTTTCTCTTCTTCTTCTCTTTCCTGCTATTCTGACACTTATTAGTTATTATTATTATTAGTTATTATAAATCACGCTGTCTTAAATTATTAATTCGAATAATTCTGGCACTGGTGGAAGAACAGAAACAGTGCTCCACTGTTATCTGAACCAGTCTGCCATTTACTCGCCTTGGTTATTCTATAATAGACATTTTTTTAGTTAGTGCTTACTATCGACATTATATATCATCTTCTTCCATATTTATAATAGAACTCAACTTGTAACATTTGTGGTGGGTAATAAAAGTATTATTATTATTATTATATCGATAGAACAGGTGAGGAAATATGAGAGGTGCAATTTTCAGAAAAATCTAACCAACCATAGAACGTGAGTCACGCTGTACAAGCTTAAGGATATAATTCAACAGGAAGAAAAAGGGACTGACTTTAAAGAAAAATTGGCATCCGGTTCTTAAGACATTGACGACAAAGCCAGGCAGAAGTGCAGAACATGGTCCAAGCACAGAATATTAACAAGCTAGCACCTCCAGATTTGCCATTAGTCATAGTAGACTCACAGACAGGAAGACCACGCCGCTGAAGATGGCAGCCGCAGATGCAGTCGATAGCTCCTGAACTCAAAATTCCAGGATACTGCCCCTGAGCCGCAAAACTTGCGATGTATCTTCTATAATAGTGTCTGAGATGTCCTTTCTTTCAGTTTTCACTATAGTGCTTGTAAACATCAATATATTTCTTTAGGTCAGCCTACGGACTGAAGAAAACGTCCTTGTTCATAGTACAAGAGTTCAACAAAAAATCCTATCTCAGTCCACCATCTACACCCATCGCATACAAACAACTCAATAATTAGACGTGACATAAGTCTGTCCACAAACGAGTGTGATTGTCTTTTAATAAATGGCCGGCCAACTTCCTCAGAGCAAATCACTTCAGCGAAGTCTAAAATTAAAATATCCGCTCTGCCCGAACGCCGTTGCAGTAGGCTCTGGTTAGTTTTGCGAGGCTGTTTCTGGAAGTCGGTGGACACTTTTCGCGTCAATTGTTGTTGTCGTTTGTCAGTTCAAGTTGCGGAAACTGCACTTTTCTGGATATGCGTGTGATGATCGGTCTGATTAAGTGGCAGTTTCATTGATGAATTGGCAGAAACGAGGAGCTCATCGTTCGGCAGTTGTTTGTAAATTATAGTAAACAAGTGGCGCGTCAATTTTGAGTGGTGAGTACGAAAATAAATCTTTTTTTTTCGTGAGAATGAAAAGATTCGAAAACAGTGCGGCTGCCCTAAGCAAAAACACAGCAACCGACATTTTTCACAAATTTGAGATCACAGCGTAAGCGAACTTACTGTTCTGTCACGCATTTCTGTATTTGAACAATCATAAACGGCTTATCATCTGTCTCTAACACAATAACTGCCCTGACTTCGATGGAGAACCCATTACAAAACACAGTACTTACATACAACTTCTTCCGGAAAAACATAGTAAGTGCATAGCATTCAATATGTTTTACGATGAAATATTTAATGACTGTGATTGAGAATGGTCATACAGCTAATTTTCTGACCAACGCAGAATCATTTTCCCTCACTACAATCAAGTAACTGCAACATGCCCCGTAATTTCTATCACAAATCGATCAGTTGATATTGTCCCAATAAAGGCAGGTGTTCCACAGGGTTCAGTTCTGGCAGCCACTTTGTTTCTGTTTCATATCAATGATTTGCTCAAGAAAACTTCTTGTTCAATACATAGTTTTGCGGACGACAGTACTCTTCATGCTCTGGTTTTTCTTCCAGAGTCTCCATACCAGCTCGAGAAAAGAAAACTCAAAGAAACATTCACGTCAATAAAATTAACGATGACTTGGTAAAAATTATAGAATGGGGTGACATGAACTTGGTGGAATTTAATGCTAGGAAAACCCAAGCATGTCTCTTCTCAAGGAAAGCCGATCTATCATCATCTAGTATTCAGATTTCAGAAGTAACTATTTCTACAAAGTCAAGTATCTCGATGCTAGGAATCACGATCAGTGATAATCTCTCATGGGAAAACCATGTGATATCGATCGCTAAAGGTGCTTCCCAGAAACTTGGATTTCTATTTCGTGCGAAGAAATAGGTACTTTACTTCTCGTCAGCTTCTTATAATCTACAAGGCTCAAATACAACCTGTCTTGGAATACAGTTCTCATGTGTGGATTTCGGCACCAAAACATTCATTGCGGCTTCTCGATTCTATTCAGAGAAAGGCAATCCGTCTTTTTGGAGATTCTCCGCTCACAGACTCGCTCACTTCACTGGAAGATCGTAGAAGGGTCGGAGACTTGTCTCTCTTCTATAGATATTTTCACGGTCCTAGTTCTTCTGGATTGTTATTAATCGTTCCACCCTTGGCAATATCTACACGGATGACTCGACGAGTACAAAATTCCCACCTCTTTGTTGTGGATTTGAAGACCTGTCGAACCTCTCTTGCTCAGGGATCTTTCCTAGAACAGCTGAGCTTTGGAACTCCTTGCCGAGAGAGGTTTCTCCCGAGGCTTACAAACTTCAAAATTTCAAAGTGAATGTTAATTCGTATCTCCTGTCCCTTGATTCATGCGGTGTTCTTTGAACATTAGAGGGCTTCCCTTTCGTGTGGATCTGCATATAAAAAAAAAGTTAGTCGATGACTCATCGGAGATGAATAAGCCTCTGAAGAAGCTGGCCACTCGCGCTAGCGAAACGTCAGGAAGAAATTCCAAAGAACGACGGCCTTCAAGCCCGAAGAGCAGTAGTTATACTATCGATGAATAATCCGTTATAAGTATCCAACAATGATTCTTCGAAAGCCATAATTTTTGCAGTAAATACTTCTCATTTCTATTTTTATTCGAAATCGTCAACAATTTAATCACCTGGTATCAAGTACAAGAAATGCTAAACTTTCGTGTTCCTAGAGTGACATCCAGAAGTACTGGATTTCATCTAAATTCTAAATGATCCACTAACAAACGTAATGAAAAAATCACCATTACTTATATACTATGTGCGACACCTGCAATTCTGCTAATTGTGTTTCAGATATATTTAGTTGCCAGATTACACATATAAAAAACATTTCCTAGTTAACTGACAGTTCATAATTTTGTTTTTGTATTTTTGTCGGTCTGCAATTATCTATGAGTGTGAATGTGTTTATGTGTGTATACTTATTTGTATATACATATTTTGCTTTTTTTCCTATTCTGTAATTGGATTCATCCTGTAGAATATTGTATGAAATAAATAAAAAAAAATTAATTATAAAGAACCAGGGAAATCAGTATTCATTTTTTCACTTTTGGAAATGTGTTTTGTTTATTCATTGGAGTTGAAAAATTTCCACAACTTTCACAAGTAATTCATTTCAATAAGGTTTCAATATAAGTTTTTAGTTTATTTCTCAGAATATTAAAGTAACTACGGCAATGACATTTGAATAAAAACATATTCAATCCAAAATTTTTTCATTACACATTCAAGAACAAACTAACATCACTTGATTTTTTTCAAATGCTACATGAAGTATGATTATTGAAAATGCAGTGAAAGCAGATTGGTTTATTTTGAAATAAATTCATATACAAACTACTAATAATAACTGTGTTTTTTTAGACTCATTGGAGTATTGAAAGCAAAGCGAAAGCAGTTACTGTGTTTTTCCATAGATTCGTCATAAAAAGTAGTAGTTACTGTGTTATTTCATGACCCTCTCATTCAACTGTATTCAAAAGTACCAGCCAAAACCATAAATCATGACGTTATGCAATTATTGAATTTTTCTAAATTTCATAGTGATAACTAAGGTCCCACTGGCAATTTGTCCAAGTAACATGAGTGAGTCTCAATAAATTGAGTGAGGTTGAGAAATTATATTAAAAATGCATTTTTTTCAATTTCCACTGAAATGTAATTACTTTGTTCTCGTTTTGGACAGCCGGGTTGATTTGTCGAGGAATATTTTCTGCTATGTATAAATAGGAGAAAAACATTCAATATGTTTACAAAGTGTTGGGAAAAATAAGAGATTATAGGATCACAACATGCTTCATTGCTTTTCGGAGTAGCTGCCTTCAAGATTCACTGTTTGAAAACTACAACACCTGTTGGGAGTATGATGAAGTAGTCAGTATGATTCATGTTTCGGCTTTGTGGAACAACCAATGGTTTGAAGATCTGTGTGAGACTGGAATTGTCATGATGAAGAGAAACATGTTTCATTCGCAATTATTCCCACGAAAAATCAATATATTTCACAACTTAAAAAACAGCACCGATCTTATCCTACCCGATTCACCACAAAAAAGAATAGAAGAAAACAAAATTCTTACTCAAAAATAACTACCACACATCAATAAATCGTTATATCACGATACCCTATCACAACAGTCTTTCAAAAATAATGGAACAAAAAATAACCGTACTTACAGAAAAATTCCATACATTAAGAAACCCTCTGAGGGACTGGCCAAAGTACTTTCTACTGACAAAATAAAAATTGCTCTCGGCAATGAAAACACCGCCAAAAATATTATTCGATGTAGTGTACGAAGTATCTTATGCGGAATGCAATGACGTGTACATTGAACAAACAGGAAGATATCTAAAACTCGTATTTCTGAACACCGGGGGAGTGTAAAACCTGATTATTCAGTAGAAAACTCGGCTTTTTATTTGTCACTGTCGCTAGGTTCGGAATTCGGAAGTGAAATCTATTTTGGAGTTTCAGGCTTCTTAACCGAATCTATGTCCTAAGAAAAAGAAAGAAAAAGTTACGAATTATCGAGATTTCTTCTTCTTATTCCACAGTTTTTATTCAGAAAGTTCCGTCGAAATGTCAGTAAAAGTATAATTTTTGACGCATGCTGTCCGTGTCTGAAATGCCATTTTATAACATTGGTGTTGAAAGTAAATCATTTTTAGCATTAGTGCTAAAAGTGATTTATTTGTGAAGAAAATATAAAAACAATTCAAAATGAAGTGTTTATTCAATTAAACGTACAATTAGTGAAACTACAATTATGATAAGAAACTCCATGGCCGCTTCAAAAAAGCCACAAGCTTGTAATATCTGCTTAGGTCATGATTATTTATGTTCATCATTGACTTCAACATAGAGTAATTTGACCAAAGCGTTGACGATTTCCATATTTTGGACTTTTCTTCAAAGTATGCCTTAAGCACTTTTTCACTGGCCTCCTTGCCAGTGAAATTTTTCTGATCACATCATTTCAAGAAACGATCGTATGAAAACTCGTACTGTCGCTTTGACTTACTAGGCAATAATTCAAAAGCAGCTTTATTGCCAACTTCTTCAATTTCCGGCGGTAGAAATTCATTTTCTGGATCACTTTCCATCGAGGAACGAAGAAACGAAAAAGAATAATTCGTGATTTATTGACGTTTGTTGTCAAAAAAGACAAATCAACAAAATCTGTTTTTGAAACCTTGGCAACTTGTTTCATGAATAGATTAGATGAAATTGGATTCAAAACCGATAATCTCGAGGCTATTATTTTATCAATTTATTAATGTAAAATAGGTAAGTATGCGTTAATTTGGACTTTTAATGGTGTTTGTAGAAATAGTGTATGATATACCTGCTAAAAGTGATTTTATTTTGTTTATCAATATATCAATTATATAAATATCACTTCCAGCACTTATATCATAAATAACTATTGTCATTCCAAAAAAACAATAGAAGGTATTCATAAACATGAAACATCACGCATTACCTATTTTATTGAAATTATAGAAAATACCTGACTATGACATATGCATATAAATATCAATACCGGGAAGCAATAAAAGTCTAGAACGGTTATGGATAAGATATGAAAGGAAAAATGAATGTGAGGAACGAAGTAGGTACAGTTGTTCTGATGAAGAATATTCTGTTAAGTTGCTTTTGAATAGGTTTCAACTTCGTTTGTAGGTTTAATTCTCTTTGGTAAGTGATAGCATTGAATAATACGATTGAGATAGCAACAATGCTTCAGTCGAGAAGAATTATCTTCATCAAACGCATATTTTACGCCATAATCCTTTGAACTCTTAGAGAAGAATATCAATGCAAGTGAAATAAACCGAGTACTAGATTCTTCTTTGGTAGTTATTGAGTTGAAAAAATTAGCAGCAGGCGAATTCGTGATTTACTGGAGATATTGGCTAAAATAAAGGGACGGTGAAAACTTAGTTGTTGAAAAAGAGAATATACAAGAAATTGTTGATTATTATGTGAACAAAATGAAATGCCTACTCAAACGGTTTGAATGGGCATTCGAAAAATATTTTTTTCTACTAGCGTACAGAAAAGTCCATTTTTTCCTCACTCATTCTAGTGATGAAAGAGTCAAAAGTGCGGAAAAGTAAATCTGTTGAGTTTTTGGGGAAAATACTGTCATTCGAATATTTGAAATATATATTGTTTTAAACCTCATCACATGAATGTCAAATAATGAACCTCTGACATTTTTCATTTGTCCCTTTATTTATTACTATAGCCCTTTTTTGAAAGGATCTATTTCCTTCCAGCTACATAAAACATAAATTTTATAGTTGAGAAACAATTGACTTTTAGTACCACTTACTCCTGTCGAAAAAAAAAGTGGAATTAAAAAAAAACGCAATCCAAGCAGTATTTGAAGAATTTTTTTCTTGAATATATGGATGATTTTTGAGGTTTATAACTCTGATCTTCAATCACTATTTTGGAAAGAGAAAATCGGACGTTCATCACTCCCATTTCAGAACAGAACTTTCAGGAAACTGAAATCATTTATATCTAACGGAAATGGCGAATACTCGATCGGAATATATGATGACGTAAATAAAAAAAAACACTCGGTGTGATTTTCTCTTGACAGTTTTCAAAACCGCTACACAATTCCCACCACACAATAGCTTCTTGAGGAGTGTTATAGTAATACTTTCACGAATGATATGCCTGGAGACGCTATTGTATAGTGAAACAAGTATAGCGATTTTGCAAACTGTCTACTGAAAATCACACAACAAAGTATTTTTTAATCACGTTCAATTCGTCATATAAGTACAGCTGTGACAATTTTTCAGTTATTCCTATGAATATACCTACTCAGGAAATGAAGCATTTTGGCATTTTTTCGTCCACAATGGATTCACCTGAAATTTTTACAGAAGGTAGGCAATAGCTCAAGGATCATTTTCTATATCATGACGCTGTACGCTAGAGCCTTGGGGGTGGTTGCCACCCCATCACGGGGGTGGAAATTTTTTATTACATTTTAACTGTAGGAATCGACGGAAAAAGTAATTCTAAGAAAAAATGTTCCATACGTTTTTTTCGTAAAAGTAATATTTTTTGAGTAATTCGAAGTTGAAAGTAACAGTTTTTTGACGAAAAAATCGACTTTTTAAAATGGTTTTTTTGCAAATAACTCTAAAACTATGCATTTTATAAAAAAAAGTGTGGAGAGTGGAGAGGCAAATTGAAGCTTTTGAAAAAACAAAAACAATGCTTTCTTTATAATTTTCCTACGACAGATACGAACTGAGATACAGCAAATTAATGCTTAGCTTTTTTCGTCAAACGTATGAATTGGAAGATTTAAAGCGAAATAACGAGAAAACTTTGCATTTTTCGAAGAAAGCTCATGGAATATTTTTTAAAGTATCAATTAGAGATTTCAAAGAAATGAAAAAATGTCTTCCTAGCATAAAAATTGACCGACTCATGATCAAAATAAGATCGGTACTCGCTTTTTTCTACGAAAAAAATCTGTGAAAACAACCTCCAAAGTACCCCCTAACTGAAATTGGTCGCCACCCTTCTGTGATTCTCTTTATATATGTACTATTAATACACCCACGAAGTTCAACCGATTTAAAATGCCTAATTTTAGAAAAATTGGAGTTTAAAGAGAAAACGATTTTTTTCAATTTCGTGTTTTTAACCCTTTTATTATAAATATCTGTCAAAATACTAGATACGAAAAAAACGATACAGTACTGAATTGTAGCTTTTTTAATGAAAAAAATTTCCCTGTGTGTAGATTTTTTGTAAAGTGAATATTCCGTGAGATATAGCCGTTTACACCTACATTTACGATCGAATATCATCTTAGTCAAGCGCTTTAAACTCTCCCCATTTAAAAATTAAGGGATCTTAAGTTATTTTATTCACATAGTCCTATAGCTCTTGGAAAGCTCTACAAAATCGTTTCTGAAAAAAAAATTTTCTATGACCTAAAATGAAGGAGGTATGCTTGAAAAACCGATCAATTTTTTTTTGAAAATTTGAATTACCCGCTTCAGAGCTTAGTAATCTGCATAACCGGTATATTCGGCCGTTATACGTTATATGTTTCACTTTTTCCATTCATATTGGAAGACAGAGAAGAAGAAAAATCTGCTCGCGTGTGTGAGTGTATATTTCGGTGAATTCTCACCAGTGTATTCGAAAGTTCGAAGACCTATTATGAAACTTTCAATGTTTTCAAGGGTAGTTTATAACAAGGATAGCTTGGAAGATTATGAAATTGTATCCTAAAGTATGAAACAATCATTATTTAACTATTTTCACCCATATTTATGTTTTTGATGTTATTCTATGATTTTTGACAATTAGGGGTAGTTTTCACCCCTAAAAAAACAAAAAGGGTACAATATAGAAAATGAACTAGAGGGTGTAATAAGCCTAATCCCAAATTTTTGTACAAGTGCTGGACGAAAAAATTGCGAGGTTTTACCATTTTTTCAGCTTCATTTTCTGAACTAACATGGTGTCTCCTACTGTTTGAAATACAAGGAATCGAATACTTTTATCTTCAGAGATTTATCTTTCTCAGTTTGCTGATATGCAGGATCGCCGTGTACTATCAAAAAGTGTTTTTCAGAAAATCTATGGAATTGTGAGTTCTCGAATCCCAGGCCCACAATATTTTTCGGAAAACGAGCGATAAAAACTTTTTATAGGATCAGTGCAGATCAACGTTCAATATGCAATGTTTATAATAACACGAAACACATCTTTGTCGTGGATAAACAGTTATGAAGTCTGGAATTCGAAATTTATGAATTAATCTTCAATAAAACTTTGGAAAAGTCTAAAGGTTTATTCCATTACTATCCGGGTAGACGTTTGAATTTACAACTCATGATAGAGATGTTTTCATAAGCGAATCAATAAATGTAAATTTATAGGAATCCATGTTGTGAAAACAAACGTGTTTACATCCTGTAGAAAACGAATAACTACTGATAAGTGCGTTCCGATATAGAATTTGGCGTATGTTCCGCATATTTATTATTATCATTATAAGTACACACATTTGCAATAACTGAATTTGCATAAGCGCTCCAAAGAAGTTCGAGCTAAAAGTACAGATAGTTATCAATTATCTTGTTGTTTAACTCATTTTCAGGTTAGAATATTGCCATTTGTTCACCCAAAAGAAATCGAGGTAGGAAATAACTTTCCGACCCGTTTTGGAATTCTCCAACCTCTTCGTCTTTTATTAGAAATGTCATTTTACTCGGAATTTACGAAGTGTATAGATCTCCGTTAACGTGTACACACGAACGAAGTTCAGGGCTCCACCTGGCTATACAATTGTACGAATTGCTATACAATTCAATATTTTTTCGTACATGCATACCACATTGACGAAAAGCATACATTTAGACTTCATTTGATTTTGCATTTCGTCATTGATTCGAACGGGACCAAGATTACATATTTACAAATTTCATTCACTTCGATTCGAATAATCTGTCTATCTCTGTCTTCCGCCTCATTTAAAATAGGCGTATCCACCGATCTTAATTAAAGATCGGAGGGCATATAAAAAAAAAAAAAAAGCAGTTTATTTCCAACAGGATGTACCCAATTACAGGAAACGCTTTGAAATACAATACACATAATATCTTAGTATATCTTAGTATGTATAAAGCAATCAGAGAGAATTGCGAAGACATTATATATTATGTTGAATAATACAATTAATGATGCTGTGTATGGAATCATAGTGAATATCACACATTTTACAAATTCTATTAAAATTAAGACACATTATATATGTGGGTGATTTTAAAGCAATGTTTGTTCTAGGTGTATTGAGGTAAAATTTCAGCTGACTTCTTGATTCAAGTCGCGGTACAGCAAAATTAATATTATTTAAGATGAATGTGTTGTCAATGTTGTTGTGTAACAGGTTGTATAAGAATTTTATGCTGAGTATCACCCTCCTTCTCTCAAGGAGACTACATCGAATCTGCCCAGGAGTGCATCGTGATCAGTACCCCTAATGGGATAAATACCATCAACTTTGAAACTCAAGAACTTCAAAAACTTCCTTTGTATATTCTCGATAGATTGTGTCTGATATGCATATATAGGTTGCCAAATGATAGTACCATATTCTAATTTAGAACGAATATATGAGTTAAATAACAGTTCAAAGTAGATATATCCCGCGTGTCCGTCTGTCATAGAAGTCATAGATCACGATAATGTCGATCACATAGCACAAAGCACTTAATTTTCAGATCAGTCAAATGTCAAATCTTTCGAAAACCACTACCACGCTAAAAGAAAACTAATTTCATATAGACGAATGTTAGATAAATATTTATGAATGGTAGTTAAAACTGTTTAAAGCCTGAAATGAATGATCAGGTAACCAATTATAAATTTCAATTTAGAATTTTCAATTAATGTGAATGCAAATAGTAATCTAATCAATATATTTGTAATACTCACTTCACAATATTCATATTACACATACGAGGGCAAGTCTGCGCATGCGCAAAAAGCTTTATTAGCTCTTTGCATCATGCGAAAAGCTGTCACTTGTCAAGTATTCTGATGACAGTGTTGGCGACCATTGATGCTATACAATTCTAGTGAAAAGCATACATTTTCATCTGTCATTTTGGTAAAAATTTTTTTTGCCTTGGAGCAGCCCTGACGAAGTTATACAAAACAAGCTACTTAACCCTGACACGATATTATGAATACTTACATATTTCATCTTATTGAGTATCTCATACTTGCAAATGTGTTACATTTAAATACTCATGACGTTTTGACTGATTGTTGAAACTGTACAATTTCATTGTGTTTATGCGATTTAATCAGGAAATCAAGATATTATTATTATTATCATTATTATTGCTACCACACACTATCTCAGCACAGAACGTACAAAACTCCGATCCTCTCCAATAATTAAAGCCTCAGTCAGTTTTCAATTATAAAACGTTGCCATTACAATTATAACGAAACCCAATTATTATGACGATTTTTACCACACTTATGGCTTCTTTCAGTATTTGAGATAACTTAAAATGCTCGTTCCTCTCTAGTATCCTTTCTATAGAGTATATCACATATGCAGCCTGGACATTATTCTGCATAGTATGTAAGTATGCTCTTGGGCTCTCTCTCGTAGTTTTCATCCCAGCAAACCAATCACTTCCAGTCGAAGTTACCAAACTTAGGAAAGACGTTAGACTGACATAAGTGATATTATACTGATTCTGTAGTTTACACAATACATCTGAAAATGATGGAAGAATATACTCCATCAGAATCAAAAAATTCTTGTATAAATCGTGTTCGTTATAAAAAAAGGAACCTTTTTCTAACTGGTTAGATATGGATGGCCACATTTCGATAATTTTTTCCCAGTGTATTATAAGAAGACAAGATTAACAATGCACACCCTACTCCAAATAAATATGTCTATATTTTCTGTGTTATTATGAAACAAGGGAAGAGAAGAATACAGTTTGCTTCATCTGAAATATACAGAGAGTTATCGTCTGCATAAAAACTAAAATTTACATCATCGAAGTAGATGGAAAAGAGTATTGGACCCAGGATGGAACCTCGAGTTACACCAAACGATACGTCAAGTGATGAAAATTATACATTTTGCTTTTAGACGTTGAATCGGATTGACACAAAACTTCGAAAACAGATTCGGTTTCCGGAAAGTTTAAAAGGATAAGTAACTTTTGTAAACATCAGCTTATTGTTTTTATTGAAGTGGGCAAGTTGAACTGAGTAATTTCATTTTCATCAACTCAGCAACTTTCCGTAGTATATAAGTCTGGCCTGCTATATACTTGTATAAACAACATAATTCTCCATTTTATCAGTCCTTCTATGGAATTCTAATTACAACTGGGGTAATGTACATATATCACCGTACATATTTGGTGCGAAGTAAACATTTATACTACCTAAGGTGAATTAGAATTACCTAATTATCCAATTTCGTTTTTGAATGATATCTACAGAGATATTGAATGCTTGAGGTTTGGCGATCCAAATAATATTTTCGAATGCTGTTGTTGTTGTGAAAGATATCAAACATTATTTTGTAGATGAACAACGTTTCAGACTTTATTGAAAACATCATTAGAGCTCTGCAATAAAATAATTCAATGATGAAACAATTCCGTACCTATGTTGTCTGTTATGTATATATCTTTCACCTGTTTAACATGGATGAACTGATGTTTGATTAGTCCCATTTGTTTATAGTCCTTAAATTTCTCTCAACTATGAGGTTGATAAAGAATTGAAAATTATGTCAAATTGTACTATGTGTCGTAAACTCTGGGATTTACATGGAGCACCACGCAGTGCGTAATTTTTTTTACATATTACGATTTGTTTTGCCTTCAGTTACATCCCCTTTCACAGTCCTGTTTATAATAAGATTATTGCAGGATGAACCTGAATAAATGACTGTCTGACGTAGCAGGAATACTTTTGTATGCCGCACTAGTATTCCAGTCATTTCTAGGAATTGAATTGTATTTCTGGTATCTCTCACCCATACATTTCCTTATCAATCCATTACAAATTCCCGCGATTCGAATAAAAAAATATTAAGATTACAAAAGTATTCACCTGAGGTAACTCCATAGTGTTGAAAACGGTAAAATAGGTACATAGGTTTTGGCTATCGGCTCAAATTTCTCAGTCTTTATTCTTTATTCATTTTTTTATGTAGTCCCAGCATTTTCTGAACTGCAAATTCATTTGTTTGCAGATTTACCGGAAGAAGAGGACTAAAATACAGGCAACTAGGGGAATAAAATGATGAGTACAACATAAAACGTAAGTACAAATATCACAACTGTTTTTGAAGTCATTATTTTGATGTTAGATGAATTTTTAATGTTTTGTTTTATGGGTTGTCATCCTACCACAGTCTGAAAAAAAAATGAATCTGAATCCCAGTCCTCCGCCAAATTTTTGAAATTGGTGGTTACTTACCTCTGGAGAATATGTATTCGAAATTTTTTTTTGCCATTTCATGCTAGTAGCAAATAGCTTACTCTCAATTTTCTATCAACGGAGTTGTTAGTGATTATACGGTGAGGGAAATTATAGGGGTTTTACTATCCAATCAATGAAAAAACCACTCTTATTTTACTAGTGAAAGGGTCATTTTCTGCTTTACCCTTCAACCAACAAATAGTTTCATTCAGAAGAGATATATAAACTATTTACTTACCTCAGAAATCACCATTATTCAAGCATTTCCTCTGATGAGAAGTAAGGTTTTTCCACCTAGGAAATTTGATAATAAACTGACAATAGTGAAGTCACTTCGATTTGGATGACAACAAACTTCAGGCAGGGTACATGCTTATATATCAAAATCACTATCACTTGAATTCCCACTAATTATTCATTTTCATTTACAATTTCATCTAGAATATCGATACAGCGTCAATTTTGTGACAGCCAAGACGAATTTTGTTTTAGTTTGTTTGACAACAACAGGACTCCTAGGCTACTTGATATGTCGAAATTTTAGTAATTTGCGTAATAAACACGGTGAATAACATTGATCCTTCAATGGAAATAGAAATCTGAATTGATGAGAGATGTTGATATTTCACTGTTATTAGTGGAATAGTATATAATACACCTTGGGTGAGGATAGAGACATTATTCAGCGAGTATAAAAATGCGTTCTATGTAATCGAGTCTATTCTGGCGGCCTATTGGTTTTTGAATATCATAAGATTATTGAGAAACATTCAAGAATGGAACCAAAAGCAATTATGGTGCACATCCAAAATTTCCAATAGTCAATATTTTTCGAAACTTTTTCTTGAATATTATATCATATAAAAAAACCAGTACCTACAAGATATTTCAGAAATCTCGATGGTGCATCATGAAATTCTTCCATAACAACTGTCGATTATTTTTAATAACCAATATTCAATATTGAAAGTTATTCAAAATTCACCAGAATAGACCTGAATAGCACACCTCTCACCCTATATACACTCTCATTGCCTATCTAATGGGGATGACGGCTGCAGAACTCTACCACTAGGAGCGCCACCACTGCATGTACCTTTGACAGCCTCTCAAGTCAAATGAAAACAATTCAAAACATTAAACGTCCCTTCTTTGCAATAATTGAGAACATAAAGATTTGAAATCTACATAAAATGGTCTCATGTAGTGCATTCGGATGTAAAAATGTAGGTAAGCATTTATTTCCAAAAGAAACAAAACTGAAAAAGCTGTGGAAAGTAGCCCTGGTAAAGAAAGAGCTTTCAGGCTTCTGAACATTCTCGATTATGTTCCAGTCACTTACAAAAGAACGTAGCAGGGCTAGTAGATGGTTATTATGATAATTTTCAACGAAACACCTCTGTAATCAGTTTGAATTTTTTACCTTTCACTCAGATCTTTTTTTTTCCTTTGAGGGATCCACCACGTTCCCTCGACAAACTTTTCAGTTCTGGTACAGACAAACATCTATATCTATCGGTTGGAGAAAACATCCTTATGATTCTTAAGTATCTTTTGAAAATACTCATTGAAATAAAAATAAAACATAACCTGCAAAATCACTCGTTAGGCACATGCAGTCGGGCTGCCACCTACTTAAAGCTTTGGGTCATCTTCCCCATTCACATTATCGAAACCCGTCGAAAAACTTCACTTAAATGAGACATATGAATCTAATCAAGTAAATTAAAAAAAAACAGTTGGTGGATACTGAAAAAAGAATATTGAATTCATTTCAGAAAAGAATGTAAATGAGTGAAAATTGAACGAAATATAATAATAAAATTCAATATATTCGAAAACTATACAGGAAAATTAGAACTCAGAAAAGTTCAAACATATATTTCTCTCCTTTGTCGAATTTTCTAGAGCGCCCAGAAGTCAGAGGCCTTGTGTGGGCAAAGGACGGCTTATGTTCTTGGGAGGTTTAACGCTTTGAGGACTCCTACAGATTTTTCTGTTGCGCATTCGCCATTTTCACAATAGACAAACCCAGAAAAACAAGTGCAATGAATCCGGTCCGTTCCGGAAGGGTTTGGCATGAAATCATACGTGGAAAGTATTGGAATCTACTCATAAAAAGCAGTTCGTCTTGTTGGTGATGTTTCACTCATTCACTTCTCTAGATCACCAAGAAAAAGTAGTCGACTTGTCTCTCTTCTATTGATATTTTTCCGATCGTTGCTCTTCCGATCCGACCAAAGCAGCCTTCCCACCCTTCCTTTGTGTGAACTTCTTTATCTCAATGGTTTTCGCTGAAGCTCACGATCTACAAAAATTTTTTTCATTTCTCTCTCTCTCTTGGTTCACTTGATGTTCATCTTTTTCCTGAAAAAAATTATTTCAATTTGATAATCATGGTGTAGGTGTGTTGAGAGAGATCCCTGCGGAACAACCGACAAGTAGATATGTTTTTAGGCGATGTTATTTCAGGCTACCCCTTCATTTGAGATATTCATCACCTCTGAAACTGCAATATATTCGTGTGATTTTTTTCAGGCAATAGGTATACCTAATCTGTAAGTGGGTTGAGATATGCTATTTTCTTTCATCGATTTTCTGATAAGTTTATTGAAGAGCACATAATCACTGTTGTGTACTATTATAGTCACGGGTTGTCTGTGATTAACATATTGAAAAAAAAAGTATAAGATAGCACCGCCAAACTCAAATGGGTAATTGGGGATGAATCTTTGTTCATTGATAAATACAGTGTTTTGTGCATATGGGCAATTCATGGATCTGGTGAATCAGTGTTTGGGGATCCATAGACGTTTTGTTATTAGTTAACCACCATCTAGGAGTTATAATATCGGAATATTGGCGAAGGTAGGAAAAATATAAAATGTAATAGTATATTACATAACAAGTGTAGCGGAGAGTGCGTAATTCCACGAGTGCGTAATTTATTTACAACACGCATAACGTACTATACTTTACCTACGGCCATATACACAGAGTATCACATTTTTAAAATGGGATCAGTAGATTTTTATAATGATTTTTTTTCGAATAATTTTACAAAATTACATACTTGGTAGGTATGTATTTTACAACTTCACAACATTTTTTTTAATCTACATTTGGAACATTATAATGATTTATAGCTACTGTACAATTATTGAAGATATTGGGTGTATTTCGATGTGTCCAGTCATATGACAGTGTAATATTTTCATTTGTTGAGGTTACGTTACTACAACTATTAGGTAAAATAGCAAAAGATATTCTCGAGGACGTTAGTTCTTTGTTTTCCAAGGAATTGTCAACACAACCGTCTGCCTGCCCATGCCTGTTCAAATCCAACAGATCTTCGCCGAAGATCTGCGTAAACTGTGTCCTGTGTAGCTATTAGGATTTTCTATTAAAAAATTCCGCAATATTTTTTGGTATACTGCCTAATTTGTTTAACCCAACAGGTTGTTTTGTGCATTTATTTCAAACTGTGCTATTTGTTTACCGTGCGTGTGTTTTCGCCTATTTTCTATAGTGGACTTAGGTAAGGGTTAATACAGTGGAATCATTTTATCTTCACCCATGCGTCATCATTATTAGGCATTTGAAATGTGTCGAGAAGTCTTAGTCAAAACAAAGTCTAAATGTAACAGTTACAACGTGTAGACAATGACTTCTGACTCTTCAAATGTATGGAAATATCGGATCTCTATAAAATGAGAGTTGTTCTTTACATTCCACTCAACTTTCAGTATACATTCCAATTCACCGAGCCAGAGACATCAGATATGATAGGATAATTATTAATGATATGGCAATGATATGTGCATAAAATGCCCAGTGAGTTCACTAGTAAATTTTGACCTCTCTACTCTAATCTGAATATATAAATGACTTTTTTAAAAGATTCTCAAAAATGCTTGATCGGTTAACCTCTTGTGTCAAAATAGTATATTATGCAACGATCGTGTAATGATGGTTATTAATACATGAGCATAATCCGGGATACGAAACGAGCCGAAGGTGAGTTTCGTATGGTTTATGCGAGTGTATTAATAACCATTACATGAGAGTTGCATACGCTATTTTATCTACACCCAATAAATCAATCGTATTTGTTTGAAAAATTCTACAAAATTATAATTAATGAATGGTATAACCACGGAAAATACAACAATGAGGAATGAAAAGAAAATAAAATGAAAAAAAAGTCTCTGCCGAGGTCATGAATTGAACCCGAACGCTTTTGTCCACTGCCGGCGCTATTGACCACTAGGCCATGGAGGCTCATTTGAATTCATCGAAAATAAAAACATATGTGTTGCATTTGTCAAATGAAAAATATAATCCTTTCGATTGTATTTTTTCTTTGTCTAAGACATCTGTGGAGGAGTCGCTGGTAATTCTTCTATATCACTGCTATAGGACATTTTCATACGATTGACTTGACAAACGTCAAAATGCAGAGCATGCACATCATGCTTGATTTAAAAATAATGGGTTTCTATCGGTTGAAAATCTGTATCGTAATGAAAATCTGTATCGTAATGGATTTCATTATAAAACGGGTTGTGGGCATATAAGTGTATTATTAGAGTACGGGTGTAGATAAAAAGATTTATAATAACTGATGACTTTAGCATTGATA
This sequence comes from Zygogramma bicolorata, assembly GCA_032362365.1. Classification (NCBI taxonomy): domain Eukaryota; kingdom Metazoa; phylum Arthropoda; class Insecta; order Coleoptera; family Chrysomelidae; genus Zygogramma; species Zygogramma bicolorata. The sequence continues at coordinate 235,933 of JAVJAQ010003051.1, read as the reverse complement.
TAAGAAATTCAAAACTCTCTGCCACACGTGATTTAAAAGACATAATCGATGGTTTCGATCTAAAATTCTCTGTATCACAACCAACACGCATATTGAAAAAGAATGGGACCTGCATTGATAACTTGATAACTAATATGGAAGAAAATATTGATGTTGAGGTCGGGGATTTTTGTTTATCTGACCACTCTGGCATTTTAGCCACTATAAATAAATCTGAACATAGGAGGATCAATCCTGTAAGTAAAAGAATGCGACTTATTTCCCAACAAGGGCTTTCAAACAGCATCTGTCAGATTTTGATTGGACTGATCTATATGAATTTGAAAATGCGAATATCCTATTCTCTGGTTTCTTTCAGACCTTTTTAGAATTATACTATGATCACTTTCCAGAAAAAAATATAAAGTCTAACAACAAAAAGCAAATAAATTGGTATAACGATGGTCTGAGAGAACTGAGAAATCAATTGGAAGCTTTCGATATCTGGAAAAAATGTTATCCTTCACAGGAGGTATCTGGATGTTACAAGAAAATGAAATATAATTACAAAATCGAAATAAACAAGGCAAAACGCAAAGCTAACAAGGATTTTATGGAAAATGTCACAAATAAATCTAAAGCTGTATGGAAATTGATAAATTCTCAACTAGGTAAACTCGAAAAAATAAAGGAATATCAAATATCAGCTCATGAATTCAACAAATTTTTCGTGAATGTAGGAAAAAACATTGTGGACGCACTTCCCCAATGTGACATAAATTTCTTACAAATACTGAAACATACTCAGACCTCTCCTAGTGAATCTTTTTTTATAACCCCCACCTCTGAAGACGAAGTTGCTAGCATTATTAGAAATCTGAAGAACTCTTATAGTAGGGATGTTTATGATATAAGCATCAGAGTGATTAAAAATGTATGTAATGGACTATCACCTATATTATGTTACATTCTCAATAAATGTCTAGAACAAAAAATATTTCCAGATGAGATGAAGGTTGCCAAGTTGGTTCCTATTCCTAAAACAAACAATAAAAGCGATGTGAATATGTTCAGGCCTATTTCCGTATTGCCTGTTTTTTCTAAAATCTATGAAAGTTTGCTCAAGCAGAGGATTGTCTCTTATTTCGAGGGAAAACAGCTCTTTGCTAGCGAACAGTATGGCTATCGCAGTAAGAAATCAACAACCAAAGCACTAATATCCATTTTAGAAAAAATCACAACCACGATGGACGAAAATAAATTTTGCTCTGCTAGCATTTTAGATCTATCAAGAGCTTTCGATTGCGTGACACATGATTATCTTTTGAATAAATTAGAGTTGTATGGAGTTAGAGGTGAAGCACTCGCACTGTTCAATTCTTATTTGAGCCGAAGGCAGCAAAGAGTTGTTTTGCCCTCTGGTGAAAAATCGGACTTCTCTTCCTTAGATGTAGGGGTTCCTCAGGGTTCAATCTTGGGACCGATATTTTTCAGAGTGTTCATAAATGATTTGCAAAAATATTTGAAAGCACATTCGGTTATTTTATATGCAGACGATGCAACAATTCTAAATATAGGCCAAAACATCTCGGAACTAGAGAGGAGTAATCATGAAACACTAGCGAAAGCCACAAACTGGTTCACAGCGAATAATTTGAAATTGAATACTGATAAAACCAATCAGATACTTTTCAGAAATCGAACCAAATTGAGTAGTGTGAAATTATTGGGTGTTCAGATTGATACAAAATTCAATTGGAAAAACCATATTGAGCAATTAGCTGTAAAACGAAATAAAGTAATTTATCAGATCAGGAAACTAGTGGAATTTACCACACTCGAGACCACTTTAACATACTACTATAGTAACTTCTATACAGTTTTTTCTTATGCGATTCTGCTTTGGGGTAACTCCACAGATAGTGGAAGAATTTTCAAATTACAAAAAAAAGGAGTTCGGATTATGGCGCATGCGCGTTTTACGGAACATTGTAAACCTCTATTCAAGAAATTCAATATTTTAACTCTACCCTCAATTTTCATTTTCCAGTGTTTATTGCACGCCAAAGAAGGTGAACATTTCCTGGCCTCAAATTCATCATATCATTCTTACGATACCAGAAATAAAGATTCATTAAGTATTCCCTACCATAGGCTTAAGAGAACTCATGAACCGGTTAATCACACAGCCTTGAAACTTCATAATAAACTTCCTACTGAACTGAAAACTGCTTCTATCAAGGGTTTCAAAGCGACAATAAAAACCATTTTATCAAACAATGCATTCTATAGTATCGACGAATTCTTTGACTTTTCTTTCAACGAGATGCAACCACAGATGATGAATGAATAATGAAGTTTTTTTGTTATTTATGCACTCATCATGTTTACAAGTGACCAAATTCAATTTTTTTATTAATATGTGTGTTCGTGTACGAACGTATGTGTATTTACCTTTTATCATATTTTAAAATTTTATGATTGTATTTTTTTTTGACTTGCTATAATTATACAGTTATGTATGAAACATAGTGAAATAAATATGAATATAAATATGAAATAGATAGGAACACATTTGGTGAAAAAAGGGACTCCACCAATTCAACATCCGATGTGCCTTATTGGTACAACACCCACTTACAACCCTAGGGCATAATGGAAGTTATTGTGGTCGTCGTATCATAGACATAAACAAAATATTATAATAAAGGTAATGATGAATTATTTAGTAAACTAGATTTAAAGCAACGGATCACTCAAACTCAACGTATATTTTCTTTTTGCTTCGAGCAAATCAAATCAAAAGTTAGTAGTTTTTTCTAAGATTGATATGGGATTTTGATATTCCCTGAAGTCATAAAAAAACGTTTAATGAGTTCCGAGTAATTCACGAATGCGGATTAAATAAACAAACGCCGAAAATGAATTCATAATCAGAAAATAAACAATCCCTGGTATTATTACCAACCGCTCGACATGAAAGAGATTTTATCACAAGTGGCCAGTTGGTTTATTTGCTTTATCCTAACCACTACGTAAAATATGAGTAGGTATGCTCGTTATTTCGAATGATTTGTTTCTTTTTCTTTTCCTTTAGGAGTTCACAAATCACATACTAGTTCCGTACAAAATAAAAATGCTAATATTTGAATGCAATTCAATGAAGAGCGGAAGTGAAAAATGATTCAATGAACCTGAGTGAATATTTTTTTTGCTCTCACTGTACGAGTTCAGATAGAAATATTCCTTCTGTGGCTCAGGGTCCAGTTCCATGAACAACAACAATATAATTTCACTTCTAGATTACGGTGGAAAAGTCGAAATAGAGGGTGATTTTTTCTTATCCTTCTCATACTTTATCAAAAAGGTGTAAATTTTGCTAAGACCATTTAAATAATAATGACCATTCCATGAGCAAAAAAACAGATTTAAATGGTCTTAGCAAAATTTACACCTTTTTGATAAAGTATGAGAAGGATAAGAAAAAATCACCCTCTATTTAGACTTTTCCACCGTAATCTAGAAGTGAAATTATATCATATGTCTAATAGTTATTTATGTATCAAGGGAATTAGGAGGGCCTTAATTACCGATGGCAAAGTTTGCGTCCCGAGGGCCTCTGGCCCAAGGGACAGCAATTGGCTGAGGTTATTAAGGCTCATTAATTCCCGTGGTACATAGATAATTTTATTTCTGACCGATTTCAATAAAATTTTGTTCATTTTTGAAACGGAAAAATGTACCAATTCATTACCTTCCCGGTATATTTGAATCAGGTACCGTTGATTATAGTAGAGTTTTCTTGTTGCTAGGTTGTTGCTATGTTACTTGTTTATAAACAGAACTTTGTTATCAAGCTGTGTTTGCGGTAAAAACGTGTTTACGTGTTTTCTACACCAAATATAATGGAGGATATTTTGAAAAAAGCTGAACAAGCAAGAGAATCATTAATTCCATCGAAAAGTGAAGCCGTATACCAAAAAGAATACAAGATATATCTGGACTGGCTGACACGTAAAAATGTTACTACTCACTATATAAATATATATATAATTTTATTTTTACTTGTGAACGGTAGAGGGAATTATAAAATCTATAATGTCCCAAAGGAGTTATGACCCTCTTTATTGATAGCGTAACTATGACGATATAAGCTTATAATATCCCGGTCAGAAATAAATTCATTTAAACGTCACCTTCATATTTTCATGTTCAATTTTTGCCTCTTTTTTATTATTCAATCTCACGTTAGTAAGTAACCATTCCATTATATTATCATATGATGAATTTTTATATATTACAGACGTCCTGAGGAAGGCAATAAAGATTGCCGAAAGCTTGACGAATAACAAAGAGTTTTCTTTGTGATATAGCCCAACACAACTGACTGCAACCCCAAAAGATTCACTACATATTCAATAATCAGTCACGAGTTACTTTCCTCTATATATATATATATAAATATAAAACAACACATACGAAATTAATATCAACTTAAAACTTTTGAAGTTTGTAAGCCTCAAGGAAAACCTCCTTCGGTGAGGAGTTCAAAAGTTCAGCTGTTCTATTGAAAAAAGATCCCTGAGCAATGAAGGTCCGGCAGGTCTCCAAGCTCACAACGAAGGAGTGGGAGTTCCGGATTCGTCAGGTCATCCGTGTTGATACTGACAAAGGTGGAACGAATGATGACAATTCAAAAGAGCACCGATCTTGAAAATATCTATTATAGAAGAGAGACATAGATAGAAGTTCCAATGAATGTTTTGGTTCCGAACCCCGCACATGAGGACTATATTCCAGAACGAGCTGTATTTGTTCCTTCTAGAGTCTAGAGCATAAGAAGCTGATGACGGGTATACTATTATTCTACACTGAATGTTTTCTTCAATCATAGCCTTTATCACTCCTGAATAGTGTAACTTTCTGTATCACTACTTTTGTTGTTTGATTTGGAATTTCTTCCTGACGTTTCGTTGGCGCGAATGGCTAGCTTTTTCAGAGGCTCATCTTGAATTTGATTCCGACGACTTCGTGAAGCATATTTATATGGATTCAGGTAGTTTGGAGTGCTAATCACTTTTTCTGTAGTCAGAGAATTTTCATTTATATTAATTTCCGTAATTACTTCATCTGGATTCGGAGAAGTATCATTAGTATTATTTGCCGCACTACCTATCGTCAAGATATTTGTTATTTTTGTTCTTAAAATGGGATTCTATATCCGGTTCAGGTTCCCAGCTTCTTCTTTTCTGTTGGAATTATCCGTATGGATCTCTTTTGCCTCGCCGTATCAGTCGACTATGGTATCCCTCGTTGAAGGCAATGAGTTTCACGTTTTCAAACAGAATTCTGTAATTGCCCTCACTGAGTGCGTGTTCCGCCACAGCTTATAGTCCAGCAGCCACCGCCTGATTTTTCGAGTGATTAATAACAGGCTGAATCTCCGTGAGTAGGTTCGGTTTGACGAGACGCCCAAGTTTTCCCTCTGTGAAAATTCTCGTTAGAGGTAGCTAACGCAGTGCGCAGGTGTGAAACATGTCGATTTGGCGGGGTGTCGAAATTGTCGGACTAACAGTAAGTTTTTTATTCACATATTGAGATAATTGGATAATACACTCGGAAAATTAATTGTCCTACAAAATGGATGGTTTGACTGGAGCGTCCTCCACTCCGAATATGTCAAAAAAAACGAGGTCATAAAAATTATCAATAACCAGCTGGTTTTTTTTATGCAGCTTAGTGAATACTTGTATAATGAAATGGCCACATAGTCCTACAAATTTAGTGGCACGTTTTCCCAGTCCTACGCTTGGAAGTTGTCGATACCACGGTAACACTTTTTTCATTAATAACAACCTGATTTCAATTTTTTTATATCGGGAATAAAGTGTGGAACACAATTTCACCACTGTCCTACACAAAAAGTGGTATGTATTTCCAGGAATAGATATATTTTTGTAAAAAACTCACTCGACGCATTTCTCGCAGTTTGGAGTTTTACAGAGTAAAACACCGAATTCTGTTAACATGTACATTTCATGAAATTGAAATAATTTTACCAGTATAAGTCGTTGGTGAGAGTAGATCGAGAAACGAATTTCAAAGTTACCGCTGAAATGAGATTCTCTTAATACGTGTCGGGCGCGTGCTATTGTATACATACAGAGTTTGGGACGCCGACATCGACAGCGTCGGTTGCCCTTGGGTTCCCTTCCCAAGCCAGTCGGTTACAAGCGTTCAAACAGCACAAGTCTTTAAGTTGAAGTGTCGTTCAAAAACTTATGCCTCAGTGAGTGAATATGGAGTGCTTTTTGTGCAGTTTATTTCGTGAGAACCCAAAGTTTCGCGAGAAAAGAGAGGAAACAAAAAAGTTTTCGAAAGAAATTCTGCTCTCTTGCAAACAGTTTTTGGCTCGAATACACCACGAGCACAAATATAAAGATGTGGTACTGCCCGACAGTTGGGATGACGAGATCATCGGATATCATTCCTCTTGCTACAAGGAATACAACAATCAAGACGAGAAGATTAAAAAAAAAAACATTGTTGGATACGATCCCTCTGTTCTACCGCCGACCAAACAAGAGCTATTGCAGCAGATGAAACGAACATCATACATCTGCAGTATATGCACACATGCACAGCCCCACCGAAAACACTCCGGAAAATTGTAGATGGGCATTAATTGATGGCAAATACCATTATTATTGGTTTGATGGCCCCCACAGTTCATCTCTTGGAGAATTGACTTCTGATGTTCAAGGTACTCTATTATTACTTTCCTTACGTATTCATGATTATGCTACAATTTGTTAATTGTCCTAATTATTTTGTTACAGAATCAGATGACATTTATTCTGACGATTGCGACGAGGATGAAGATGATAATCACGGCGAAACTAATGAAGCGTCGACATCGGAATCGGACGAAGATTAAGATTATATTTAATTAGTTTTATTATTGTATTTTTGATTTTTATTCTAGCAGGTCATATACACCTACAGTTCATGCAACTACAGTTAGATTATTTTAAAAACTATTGATTCTACTTACGAATACATGTGTCCCAAATGACCAAAACGACAACTACGAATGTTATTTTCAGTATTCTTGTAGGACTAGCAATACATACCCATTTTTTGGTAGGACACTGTTTGATTTGGGCAAAATATGCACTAACCTATCATGTGTTATCTTTGTCCTACGGTTATTAATGAAAAAAATGTTACTGTGGTATCGACAACTTCCAAGCGTAGGACTGGGAAAACGTGCCACTAAATTTGTAGGACTATGTGGCCATTTCATTATACAAGTATTTACTAAGCTGCTTAAAAAAAAACAGCTGGTTATTAATAATTTTTATGACCTCGTTTTTTCGACATATTCGGAGTGGAGGACGCTCCAGTCAAACCATCCATTTTGTAGGACAATTGTTTTTTCGAGTGTATTATCCAATTATCTTAATATGTGAATAAAAAACTTACTGTTAGTCCGACAATTTCGACACCCCGCCGAATCGACATGTTTCACACCTGCGCACTACGTTAGCTACCTCTAACGAGAATTTTCACAGAGGGAAAACTTGGGCGTCTCGTCAAACCGAACCTACTCACGGAGATTCAGCCTGTTATTAATCACTCGAAAAATCAGGCGGTGGCTGCTGGACTATTACTTGTCAGTTTGCCCCATTCTGCAGTTTCTTTCATGCTCTTTTCCTAGTTCCCATAGATCTTTTGGAGGTACCGATATATACCTTCCCACAGATGCACGGTATGCGATAAACCCCTGCCGCTAACAGCGGGTGTCATTAGCCGACCTGAGGCTTTGTTGAGTCTTCTTGGTGGGTTTGAAGACCGTTTTGATGTTGTGTTACCCCAAGGGTTTTCCAATTCTGTCTGTGACCCTCAGGATATATTATTATGGTAGATGAGCACATGCAACTATCTGAGCGTCCTCCCTGTTTTGAACCGTGGAACTCTTCAGTTTCATGGCCCTGTTGATCTCGGGTACACTGTATCCATTCGATCTCAAGGTCACTTGAAGATGTTCCAGTTCTTTCTCCGGATGCCCTGGTTCACATATTCTTCGAGCACGTTCCGAGTAGATATGACTCCTTTCTTTTGGCTAGGATGGTGAAGTCGGTACAATGAATAATGGTAGTTCCTTGACCGAATCGATTCATTTTGTTGAAACTCACACAATCATCTGAATAAAACGTGACAGAACTAGGCATTTTCGATTCAATTGTTGAAACTGTAATGTAATCCAAAGCCTATCTCGACGTACAGCTTATCCAATCCATCTTGGCACAGAACTGAGAACGCATATGCCCAGGATTCTCTGTGAAGTATACTAAGACAAAAAAACATCTATTATATGTGTTCACTGTGTTGAAATTTATTCCCAAAAGGTATTATTTGTTTCCTCATGGTATACACTATCAGTCTGCAACTGCAAAAGTATCTGAGTTTGTGCCAAGTTGGATTGGATAAGCTGTACTTTGAAAGGCTAAAACATGAATTGAAAATAATTCGCTTTCGGCTCGGGATAATTTTCAAAATATTCGTGAGCTCAAAAAAAATTCCGAAAATAATTCGTGCACTAGCGGTATTACAAGTGAAAAATAATCAATATTTTTCCATTGTCGTGTAGACAGACAGATATTCTAAAAATGAATTATACGAAATTGTTGAAGTATTAAAAAAATTGGCCTATACTTGATAAAAATCTATGACAACCTATTTGAAAAACACTTTACTCTGTGAATTTCACTTGACAGTTCACAAAATTGTGAAACACTTGTAGCGATTTCTTAACCTGTCCAGTGAAAATTGCACGATAAAATTATTGAAATTTTCACGTGATTATAAATCACTGAAATTTTCGTAGTGATATTGAACCTTTTTTTTTTTCACAGATTTATCGTGCCCTGCTTTCACATTAAAACCCACGAACACATCCACGATAAAACATCTCTGTTTTTGTAATATTCTTCACAGTTCATCCGAAACATGAAATCGAGCGAAACCAATATTTCTGTGACCTAGCAAATTTTTATATAACTTGTATTTTTACGACTAGCGCAATTGGACCAGATGGTTAGCGAAGTGTTTGAAGTTCGTGTCTTATCTTACACTGTTTTGGGATGCCTCTTTGGCACCGGTTCAAGAGAACACCCATGCACACGGTGCCGATACGATTTCTAGAGAATGTTTGCCAGATGACGAATTCGTCAGTGGTGTTGCGTGTTCTTGATAACACTTTTCGATTTTTGTTGCACTCATATTCCTCATTTTCTAAAAATCCTCCATCACTTAAGATGGTATATCTCAGTGCATCGAAGTTGTAAATACAAGGTATCGATCACTGCTTATATATATTTTGGTCTCTATAGAACCCGATTCAAAAATCTTAGTTGAAAAATCTATAAGTTACTAGTGATATAACTCACTAATTATTTTGTATTGTGTAATTCTTGGTACTAAGATTTGTCAGGTTCATCTCAAGGCACTGCCTTATGGTATAGAAGTCGAGAATGTGATAAACCCTTTTTTCTACCCGTTAGGCGATGAGTTTCAATGAAGAACGAACATGTATTCCATCTATTCTTCAAAAGAATGTTGATGCAAAATTTCAAGAAGATTGATATAGGAATCAAATTGTCATACACAAACTTTGACCCCATTTTTCACCCCGTTAGGGTTAGAGTTTCAGAAAACCTTTCCTTATCAGATGCCCACGTTATACAAAAACGAACCCTCCAAGTTTCAGATCTCTGCGATCAGGATAAAGAATGTTCATGCATTGGTGAACATTATGTTCGTCTATACCGAACCGTTTAGTCAGCGCACACGATTAAAGCTTTTCTTCGACTTGATTTACATAATATCCTATCATTTCTAACTGAAACGTGCTTCAAAGAAGCTTAAACTTCTATTTCATGCGAAGAAATACTTCACTTTATAAGAATATAGTTCTCATGTATGGAGCTCAGCACCAAAACGTTGAAACTTCTTGAGTCTTTTCAGAGAAAATCAGTCAATCTTGTTGGCGATTCTTCGCTCACGGACTCGCTCACTTCATTGAAGCATTGTAAAAGAGTCGAAGATTTGTCTCCCTTCTATAATAGATATTTTCACGGTCGGTGCTCTTCTGAACTGTTATCAATCGTTCCACCGTTGGCAATATCTACACGGATGACTCGATGAGTACAGAATTCCCACACCTTTATTGTGGGCTCGAAAACCTGACGAACCTCTCTTGCTCAGGTTTTTTTTTTATGAAACAGCTAAACTTACGAATAACCAATCTGCCAATACACTGAACATGTTTCTCAGTACTCGTCCTGATATTTATCAGATAAAGATTCACTCCCCGTTGGGTAATTCTGATCACATTTTGATTTCAACAACTTGTTCGTATTCGGCTCCAATGAATGGTAAGTTACCGCACGTCGTGCCTGGCATTACAAGTCAGCAGACTGGGACAGTCTTCGAATTTTTTTCTCTGATTTTCCTCGGTGAAGAGCTTATTTTTCATCTGGTGATCCCGCTCTATGTGCTCAAGAAATCTCTGATACCATTATTCTGGGGATGGGGGATGGAAACATTCATTCCAAGTAGTACAAAGAAACCACAGTCTGAGGAACCATGGTTCAATAAAAGCTGCTCTAAGGCTGTCACATCCAAACAAACGGCATTTGATTGCTGGCGCCAAGACCCCAGTTTGGAGACGAGATCTGAGTATGTTAACGCAAGAAGTAGGTATAATGCAACAATTGAAGCTGCTAATGAAGCAAATAATCATAAAATTCGTTCAGAACCTGTTGAAGGTCCAAACGTTTCTTGTTATTTTTGGTTCGTTTTGGTAAAGGTGTCGTCAAAATTTTCACTTTTAGTTCATTTTCTCCTTCAACCAAAGAAAATGGATCACAAGCCACCACTGCCCAACAAAAAGCAAATATATTTGCAAATATGTTTGCTGGAAGTTCTACTCTGGAAAAGATCCCCCGAATATCACGTCTGTCGACAGTCATATGCCTGAGATAATTTTTCATCAACAAACTATAAGAAATATTTTAATGGACATGAAGACGATTGAGAATCTGATGAACTTGGTGGAATTCAATGCTACGAAAACCCCAGGCATGTCTCTTCTCAAGGAAAGCTGATCTATCATCGTCTAGTATTCAGGTGTTAGGATTAATTATTCCTACAAAGTCAAGTATCTCGATGCTAGGAATTACGATCAGTAATGATCTCTCATGGGTAAACCATGTGAGATTGATCGCTAAAGGTGCTTTTCTGAAACTTGGATTTCAATTTCGTGCGAAGAAATACTCCACTTCTAATGATCTACAAGGCTCTGATACGACCTGTCTCAGAATAAAGTTCTCATGTGTGGAGTTCGGCACCAAAAAATTTAATGAAGCTTCTCGATTGTATTCAGAGAAAGACAATCAATCTTGTTGGTGATTCTTCGCTCACAGACTCGCTCACTTCATTGGAACATCGTAGAAGGATCGGAGACTTGTCTCTCTTCTATAGATATTTTCATGGTCAATCGTTCCACCCTTGGCAATGTCTACACGGATGACTCGACGAGTACAGAACTTCCACCCTTTGTTGTTAATTAGGAGACCTGTCGAATCTCTCTTGCTCAGGGATCTTTTTTCAACAGAATAGCTGACCTTTCTACTCAGGCTTACAAACCTCAAAAATTCAAAGATGATATCAATTCGTAACTCCTGTTCCTTAAATCACGCGGTGTTCTTTCAACATTACAGGGCTTTCCTTTCGTGTTAATCTATATATATATATATATATATGGTGTCTAACACTCGAACAGTCAAGACGTGTATTCGCAGAGCTCCCGAAAAACTCAAACTTATTGTTTACCAGTGCCAAATTTGGAGATAATTCCTTGTGGAATATATTCGAAGTGACTTCATCATCCCTTGTTGATAATTGAAGTGGAATATATCAAACAATAAGGTAAAAATCCCTGTAATTAAATATAACTGCAGTTTCAACAATCTTCGCTATCAACCATTGTCAGAGGTCACAAAAATGTCGAATTGTGGTTTATGTGGGGAACGCCCAGCAGCAAAATCAAAAATTGATTGCAAAATATGTAAGACTGTTTTTCATATTCGCTGCACTAATTTCGATGAAAACCAGCTACAATCCTATAACTCTGGCGATGCTATTTGGTTATGTGATACTTGTAATGGCAAACTATTGGGGAATCAATCTGTAAATAATGAACCTGCTGCTCTATCGGATATACGTGATAGTCTCAAGTTGATTATTGATCAACAGAATCAATTTCTCGCACGTTTAGATAATTGCAATGAGGAAATCAATGGTTTGAAAGTTAGGGAAGCCGAAATCCAAGAAAAAGTTGAAGACCACAACGTAAGAATAGGTAATCTGGAGGATACTCTGAAAATTACTTCAGAAGAAAATAACTTTCTGAAATTCAAGTTGAATAAAATCCAACAAGAGAGCCGTATCAACTGTTTGGAGGTCACTGGTGTACCCGAACCAAAAAATGAAAATACTTTTTTGACCGTTCAGCTTATCGGTGCGGCGATGGGTATGAAAATACTTGAACCGCACATTAACAATTGTTTTCGGGTGAAAGGAAAGCTGATCATTAGTTTCTCAAGATTGTGTTATCGGGACGAACTCATGAAGTGCAGCAAAATGAAGAGAGACTTCACTACAAACAATTTAGATGCTTCCTTGAAATCTCTTGTACAAGAACCGAACACTATTTACATAAATGATTATTTAACCTATGATAATAAAAAATTGTTAGCTAGAGCTAAGTTGTTCAAAACCGAAAATAATGTAAAATACTTGTGGGTCAAATATGGAACTATTTTCATGAAAAGATCGGATGGCACGAGAGCGATTGGTATTGGTTCGGAGGCAGATTTTCAGAAACTCTAATTTTTTTCTGGATATTGCATTGCGGTGGAAATAACTCATTCAATTTGATTGTTTATATTTTCATGAATTATAATGGCTAATCAAATCAAATTTGGAATCTTTAATATCAGGTCTATTTTACCCAAAATCATGATTTTCAGTGAGTATATAAAAAACACAGATTACGATATATTACTGATTACAGAGAGTTGGTTACATGAGGGGATTGCAGATGACTTGGTATCGTTAGAAGAATATCGATTATATCGTTTAGATAGACAGGTGGGAAGAGGTGGGGGTGTCATGATATATATAAAATCCCACTTTCAAAGTAGACGCATAATTCTTGATGACACATTTGGTATTGAGCAGTTGTGGATAACATTTTCTAACTTTAACGAAAATAATGCTGTGGGTGTTATTTATAAATCTCCTCACACAGCGGTACCAGCATTCTTGTGCTCCTTAGAAGACACTTTCAGTGAAATATTCCCGAAATTTGATAATATATTTTGTGGAGGGGACTTCAATATAGACCTTATGAACACTAATACGAGTAATTACAATAAATTCAATGCAATTAACGACAGTTTCGGAATCACACAATTGGTAAATGAACCAACGAGAATCACTTATACAAGTTCCTCTCTTATAGACTTGTTTATGTGTTCAGATCATTTGGAAGCAGTACATACTCAGGTTTATGATCTATTCAATCTATCGGATCACTGTTTTGTAAGCTGTACCATAAATATGAGGGTGGCTGGTCATGAGCCAACGTTTCATCCGTACAGGGACTTCAATAACATCAATAGGGAAGCTTTTTATGAAGACTTAATCAAACTAAATCTTGATGAAATTTTTTATTTGGATGATATTGACAAAAAACTCGAAGTTTTCAACTCTCTCATTTTAGGCTTATTTGATCTGCATGCCCCCATTATTAACGCTCGAATAACAAAAAAATACGCTCCGTGGCTAACAGAGAACCTTAAAGAAATTATACGTCTTAAAAAAAAGGCATTAACGAAGTTCAAAAAAAATAAGGATATGGCTAGCTGGGTCGCATATAAAGAACTCCGAAACTACAGTAATTTTGCTGTACAAAGAGAAAAAAAAAGTTACTTTCAAAGAATTACTAATACGTGTGGTAATAACTCAAAGTCAATTTGGAATACTTTAAAAAAATTCAACATTAAATCAAACAGTAATTTGGAACTGCCCAATGAATTGTGTGATGTTGAGGCTATCAATAATTATTTCGCACTTTCTTCGAATACCGCGAATGAACCTGATAGAAATACCCTTCTTTTTTATGATAATAATCTGAATCCAAAAAGTGGAACTTTTTTTCTCCGAACTGTGGATTCCGAGGTCGTTAAAGAGCATCTTTATAGCATCAAATCTAATTCAAAGGGTGCGGATGGATTGAACCTGAAAATGATATTACTCTGTTGTCCGTTCATAATCACTCATCTCACTCACTTAGCGAATTTTTGCATCGAAAGGTCAATTTTTCCGAAGGGGTGGAAAGTAGCACATGTGTTGCCTTTGCCTAAAATCAAAACTCCATCTGAAGTAAATGATTTACGACCCATCAGCATCCTGCCTGTGTTATCAAAATTACTCGAAAAAATAATGAATTCTCAAATAAGACAATATCTTGAAGAGCACAGTATAATTCCAGACAATCAATCAGGTTTTCGGCCAAAACACAGCTGCACATCAGCATTACTGGAAGTAACTGATGACATATTAACAGATATTGACAACAATAACTCAGTGGCACTTGTTTTATTGGACTACTCCAAAGCATTCGATCGCATAAATCATCAGTTGCTTCTAGCTATACTACACTACAATGGATTTTCTAATACTGCTTGTGCTATGATGAAGAGTTATTTGAGTGATCGTATTCAAATGGTCAAATATAAGGGAAAGCTGTCAACACGTATAGAAATTCAAGCTGGGGTACCGCAAGGTTCTATATTGGGCCCCTTACTTTTCACACTATACACCTCGAATCTATCTTCATTTTTGATAAAATGTAAATCACACTATTATGCTGACGATACTCAAATCTATTGCACCATCAGTAATTCAAATTATGTAAAAGACCTCCAAAGTTTGGAAACAGATTTAAATTCACTCACAAGGGCATCCAATAATCACTGTCTGACCATAAATCCATCAAAATCTAAGCTCATGATATTTGGCAATGGTGCTAGTAGAAATCAGCTGAAAAATAATATCAATATATCCATAGATTCGGTACCAGTTGAAATAGTGGAGTCGGCTCGAAATTTGGGTTTAACAGTAGACACTGATTTGAGATTCAGTGAGCATCTCACCAAATGTATTCGGAAAGCTTATGCTAGTCTTAAATTATTGTACAGTTTCTCAAATATATTTACCCGGGATACGAAAAAACTATTATGTGATAGCCTTGTATTGAGTCACTTCAACTTTGGTCTGATAATTTTTTATAAGTGTCTAACAAAACATGATCAAAACCGCTTACAGTCTATACAGAATGCGTGTGTAAGATTCATCTATGGAATCAGACGACGTAAATCGACTTCTTCAAAAATCATTGAGACTAATTGGTTGACAATGCATCAGAGATGGATGAATCAGATGGCATGCTTCGTACATCAAGTAATTCATAACAAAATACCACAGTATCTATTCAGAAAACTATCCTTCCAAGAAAACATTCATACTATCAATACCAGAAATCATTTACTTTTGACAATCCCACGCCATAATACTACAAAGTTTGAAAGATCCTTCTCATATATAGCTGCAAAATTGTATAACTCTGTGCCAACCTCACTGAAATCAGAAAACTTTGGGAATTTTAAATACAAAGTGAAAAAGTTTATTTTTGATGGAGATCTAATTCTTTGATAACGAGTTAATTCCGCAAGCAATCAATCAGTCGAATATTTGATATGCGTCTGCTTCTGAATCAGTCCTTTCCTTCTCTGCCGCCACCATATTATTATTGTTCATTCATTTTTTTTTTTTTGATCATATATATGTACTATGACACTGTATGAAATGCATATTATTTTTAATATATAAAATGTATGTTTGAGGGTTGAATGGAAGAGCAGGATTTCACATCCTCGGTGCGAAAGACTGAATTCCGCCCTTTCACCAAAATTTGTTAATTTCTGGTGAATAAAGACATTATTATTATTATTATTATTATTATATATATATATATATATATATATATATATATATATATATATATATATATATATATATATATATATATAATCAAATAAACAGTAACAAGAACCTTTCTGTATTAGTCGTATTAAAATATTTAATACAACTAACTAAATTTAATACGACTAACCTCAAACACAGTAAGGTTCTTGTTACTGTTTATTTGATGTGATAACTTAAAATAATAATTTTGTAGCTTTTCCCTGAAGATGGTAATAAACATTATCGAAATATTGGAAAAACTGGTGTTATAAGAGTACACTCCCGTTCTGCTGTTCACCCAAAAAAACTACAGTTTTGTTATATATATATATATATATATATATATATATATATATATATATATATATATATATGTATATATATATATATATATATATATATATATATATATATATATATATATATATATATATATATGTTAGCATGAAGATTCTCACGGACGAAGTATGATGCGTTGTTTTTTCGGGTTTCATTCCGTGTTCTGTGATCCTCTGAAGGATAATTCTCACAACGTTTCGGCAAAGTCTCATTTGCCATCTTCTAGGTGATCGAAACTCAAGACATCAAAGAGGATCAAAACCACAGAACACGGAATGAAACCCGAAAAAACAACGCATCATATATATATATATATATATATATATATATATATATATATATATATATATTGTTCTAAAATTGTTGTTCTAAAATTGTTCGTTCCGTTAACCAGCTGACGAACGTCAACCCTCAGAAGTCGAAACTTGTGCGAGCAATGGATCAACGAGGCCTTACCTTTTAACGTGCGATTACCCAGCACGGTGGCCCGGCGAGGATTCGAACCCCGGCCTTCCGCTTGATAGGCAGATATGCTAACCACTACACTACCGAGACCACATATATATATATATATATATATTCTTTCTATCCTTTCGTGTTAATCTGTGTATATATATATATATATATATATATATATATATATATATATATATATATATATATATATATATATATAGGATACAAGTTTTTTCAATGCAAACAGTATTTTAATGATAGTTTCTTAACTTGTCACCTACAAATTAAAAAATCTTTTGTGTTATTTACTGTTGCACATTTCTTCATTTACGACCATCATCTCTCTAGTACTCATCCATTTCATATTTTTCAGGTGAAATGGACGAAGCCGAAGCAACGTCTCAGGCGATTTTGGAGTGGTCCAGGTTTTATGTGCAGAGGGTATTCGTACCAATATTGCTATGCCTCGGTCTGGCAGGAAATACGGTCACTGTCATGGTGTTGACAAGGTAATGTCGACGAATTGTTGGTCCTCCATAACAAACATCATAAGGAAGTAATTTTTGGCTTTTTTTTTCAAGCCATAAAAAAATTACAAATTTTATTGGATGTTTCTTCTTTCATAGAAGTCTTGTAATATGTTACATTGATTGGTGAAGATAAAGCAAAAAATCACTTTCCTAACCACGTTCCTAGAAAACGTACAGGTTATTGACTCTTCTATTACTCTAACTAGCCCAATTGAATTTTCTAACGGAAGAAAAATTTTCTCTCTCATGATTCTTTTTGAGTATTACATTAATCCTAATGATTCGCAGATAATATCAAATTCCTTGAAAATTAATTACACAATATATTCACTTATAATGTCAAATGAGCTTAAATTATTTCTGACAATTTTCTAGAGGGCACAAATATTTTTTTTTAAAATATTCGTACCCGAAAAAAAAATTCCAGGAATAATTTAAGCTTGCGTGGCATTCGGTGAAAACATTATTAAACAAATTAAAAGAATAAAAAATATTGATCCAACCTGACATTGTAAATGTCACGAGTTGGTGAGGGTAATGCTGTTTTTGACATATGTTGAGTTCTGTCAGAAAGCTTAATAATTACTATCTAAAAAAAATCATATAGGTATTTCAATCATATATCGTTAAATGAAAGAAATACCAACTTTAGTTACACCAAATGCTAATATTCATATGGGTACCAGGCCAGTCTATCACCCTTTGGTAATTTCAGTTAACTAAAGGTGGTACAAATATATTTTCACAAGTAACATGACGCAATTTCGAAAAATTTGCCAAAAATCCACCATTTTTGGTTTCAAAAAAAATACCACTTTTACTTTATTTTAGTTAGACCAAATGCAAAAACTCAGATGGGTACTAGTTAATTCTATCACCCTTTCATAGTTTTAGGTCATTTACGTTGGTAGAAATGTAATTTTCATTATTCACAGGTATATCTACATCATTTGAGGGTTGTAGATAATGTTTATTCTTTGAACTGTCAAAACATTTTCACTTGAATATCGTGGCGCCTCGAAAAAATTTCCGGAAATTTTTTCAGTTACCGTGGTAACTAGTCAAAATTGAGGCTTCTTATTGGTTGAAAAGTTGAGGTATGAAATTTTCGGTTATAATTGCACGAGTGCATACAAATTACCGATAATTTTGCAAGAAAGCGTGATATCTAAAAATTGCAAGAGTTTATTTTCATATTTTGGCGAACGTGCCCGAGTCCGAAGGACGAGGGCTCTTTTACAAAATATGAAAATAACCGAATGTGATTTGTATAAGATATCACGCTTGAATGCAGAATTATCTGGTTATTTTTGTGCACGAATGTAATTCATTGGAATATTTCACGAATAAAGAAATTCTCAAGGAAATGATATTTTTTGTTCATTTATACTTTCCTCTATAGATTGTATAGAGCACTCACCAAAACGCGAAATGTTTTTCTATTTTTGAAGTCTATCTGACATTCATTTGTGTTATTTACTGACGTCTAGCGTTACGGTTTCAAATGTGTTGTTATGGTGACTTGATACAATGCAATTACCGCTGCAAGTTTTCGATAATTGCATTGCTCTTATGGGACATTTTATATATAAGGGAAATATTCACCGTAATTAAGTGTTTTGGTTGCCTAGACTTCAACTTTTCCATCAGATTTTTGTATTGAAGGAAATAATCTTGGTAATTCAATCCGGAGGATATTTATTCTTGCATTTTAGTTGCTACACGTTCCACATTGCCGGTTCGGGCCAAATAATTTTTCCGGCCGCACTTGGACCCAACATACAACGCAATATTGGTTGTTTAGATTCCTATCCTAGCAGGTGGAGGCTATGTGTTGAAAACATCAACTAACTCTGTAGTTAGATAGGTTTGTCCCGTTTTTCTACAGTTGAAATGGCCAGTGCACTCCCGGCAAAACCAGTAAGTCGCCCCGTAGCACTGAGGCACTCAGGAACAGTCGCCGTCTCTTGCCGCTCAAAGCTCCGCCTTTTAAGACATCTTGAGAGTGACTACCAAGGGAGAATCTATAAAAATCATGCACGTTTCACTGTCGATCGTAACTATTTGGAGAAAACTCCACTCATAAGCCAAAATCTAACAATTCGTTCACAGCCTCAACTCACCTACACAATAGGTTGATGTACCCGTCAGAAAACAACTACTTTCCTGGCTAATACCACGAAGATCGTTGAATTACACACGACTGTTGCCAGTGCGATATTCTGCACAGAAGAAATTCCTACAAAACAATAAATTTGAACTCTGCCATCTTTGATGAATCCAGCATGTCCGCTACCTACGATGAGGGCTGCCTAAGGCTAGTCGATTCCATTAAAAAACACAACTTGTTTGTCAACAATTTTTAGATTTGACGTTAATCAATCCTGACATTTTTCGATTTAAAACTGTATACGATTCTTATCAGTTTCTGAAAATAAAACTTTAGAAGTGAATGTGGTATACATAAGACAGTCCACTTAGAGCAAGTTTGAACCACAATAAACACAGCATCTACCACTTTTTGTCCCTTACAACCGATACATCAGTAACGGCAATAGTATGTTATTGTGTTCTCAGTAGAAAAATTGACAAACAACCGGTATGGTGTCTACCAACAATGCCAGCCATTAAAAGAAATTTTCTTCCGAATCATCCACCCTTTTTTTTTAATGAACGTGGAAAATACAAATTCTTGGGATATTATTAAGACAGAGATGGGTGGTAGGTCAAGCAACGCTCCGGCCTAGCCATGGTCGCCACACAAAGCATCACTTTTTTTTCCAAACACAAGCACTATGCTTTTTCTACTAGAAGGTTCATACTGGATAGAAAATAATGGAAATATTACATACTTGTCGGTTTTATTATGAACGATATATCTGGAATGCACAAATATACCAAACATTTTTCAAAAATGGCGATACTGAAAATGTTTCGAATTATAGGCCTATTTCTTTTTTATCATCAATTAGCAAAATCTTCGAAAATATTATAAAAACAAGACTTTACGCCTTTCTATCGAAGTATAATCTGCTGTCGACATCTCAATATGGCTTCAGAGAAAAAAAATCAACCAACGATGCAATCCATTATTTGACAAGAACTATATACGAACCCTTACATTCGAGTACTCCTTCTATTGGTATTTTTATAGATTTGAAAAAGGCCTTCGATACTGTCGATCATTCCTTACTTTTAGATACTCTGGAAGATATGGGTGTAAGAGGCCTAGCACACAATATTTTCAAAAGTTACTTGGAGTACCTCAAGGAACCGTAGTGGGTCCAGTATTTTTCGTAATTTATCTGAACAACCTATTTCAGCAAAAAACAATCGGTAAAATAATCAGTTTCGCCGACGACACTGTAATTTATTACAAAAATGAGGACTGGTACAATATCAAATTAAACATTTAAAAGGATCTTGCAAAACTCAAAGACTGGTTTGACAGCAGATTACTTTCGATAAACTTTGATAAAACCGTATACTTACCCTTCAGTAGCCATGAAACATCGTTATCAGAATATAGTCTGAATATTAAACGAGAATTCTCAATAAAACCTGCAAAAAAATTAAATACCTAGGCATCTACATCGACAATCATTTACGTTGGAACTATCATATGGAATATTTAACAAAAAAACTTCGCAGTATCCTATTTCGGTTCTAACAAGTTGGAACATTTTTGGGCTTCAAATATAAAAAAATACTGTACCATAGTTTGGTTGAGTCACACTTGAGTTATGGCATTATTGGCTGGGGACGAGTATCGAGAAGTTACCTGCATGCCCTCGAGATCTCTCAAAAATGATTCCTCCGAATGATACTCAACAAACCTACAAGATTTGCAAGCTCTTTACTCTATACTGAAACACAAATATTAGATATCAGACAATTATATATTATTCAGATAGGATGCCAGCAATATAAAAATAGAAGCGAGCTCACCACTCATAATCATAAATATGAAACAAGAGCAGACAATCAATATTGTATACCAACAGTTCCTAAAACAATAGGCCAAAAAAGTTACACCTATTTGGCACCCAAACTTCTCAGTCAATTACCAAAAAAAATAATTGATGAAACTTCCTTAAAACGCTTCAAAACACATCTTTTATCATTTGTCAATGAGACAGGCAAAATAAAAATAGACAAAATGATAGGGGGCTGAGTTTAGACCTATTCAATAACTGTATATATTTTGATTGTAATGATAAGGATAAAATATCCTCAATTATGTTCCTTCCGTTATTTATGCTATTATTGTTATTATATTTGTGCATTAAATTTTCTATTTCAAAGTGTCGTATATTGTATTTCGAAATGTCATGTTGTCCGAATTTTATAATTCCATACTTTTGTCATCACACACAAGCTGTGACTACTACAGCTTCAGTGATTATTTTTGTTTATTCTTGCTATATATTGCAGTTTTTTTTTTCATATAAGTTATATTCTGGTGAATAAACGTTATTATTATATTATATTATTATGTGTCCAAAAACAGCAATGTTTCGACACAAATACACTGAACCAATTGATGAATACACAAATTTCTGAGAACAATTCTGGTTTTCCTGCCAGGTAGCAGAAAAAACGAATATAACCAGTATGATTCAAACTCTTCAATGACACAAATTGACGAACATTTGGCAAACTTCCGCACGTAAAGGGAATCAACTCTGCCGTGATTAATAGCAAAACAGCGCTTTTCGTTTATTGGTGTTGTAGTAAATCTCGCACAAGTTGAAACGCTCTATGACGAATTCATTTATTTTCGAAAGATTGAAATAAGCCGGTGTTTATTTTCGTGGAACGTACGAGGTGTTAACAAAACACAACGACGTATGTTCCGAAGGTAAAAATAAACTTGGCTTGAGCCTTATTCGATGAGGAGCCGGCGCCAAACTTTTCTCTTTCTTCATTGGACTGTTTGAGTAAAGTGCGAGTGAAGTTTAAACACAAGTTACAAATCAACAATTTTCAATCTTGACTTCATAACAAAGGAAAAACTTGACTCAAGTCTATTTGACGTCTTTTGCATGTCCATGTTAATACAAACATGGACATGAACATGTGCTCCTCTTCCATATCCATGATGACCAAAAATGACCTTTTATAAATATCCATAAGATGTTCTGTATTCACTGGCTCTCTAGACTTATTTACGTTATTTCTGTGGTCATTGTTACGGGAACTATTTGCTTCTCATGACCAACCGTCGACTTGGTCTTTATTTTCATCTGTAGATCATAGGTAGATGAGGTTAGGTTAGGTTTTCTCCTTAGTCATTCAAATTCACTCAGAACAACATATTTTTATTATTTCATTCGCACCTAAGTTACGCTACTATTTTTTGGGGTCGTTCTTCTGATTCTCTCTCAAGTTTTCATTTACAGAAAAAAAGCTGTCAGGATCTCATCTGTTGTAAGCTATCTGGAACACTACCTTTGTTTATTAACAGAATAATGCACTTGCCGTGTTGAACATTTTTCAAGTTTTAATGGAGATTCACAAAAACTTCTCGATGCTCACTAAGCAAATCCAAGAAAAATTCACTGAATTATTATCTCTACAATATACTACCACCAAAATTGAAATCATTATGTATAAATTCATTCAAAATATGAAAAAAAACTTACTATTGACGCATTGCTTTTTTTCCACAGAGAAATACATTGTCATTCCAGACCTTGTAGGGAATAGAATTCGTCTCCATTCGTTTTCATTTTTATGTTAATTCCTATGTTTCTATCTTTTCCATGTTTTGATAATATTTTTACAAAAGAAAATTACAGTATTTTCACACTGTATGTGATGTATTATATATTTTCAACGATTACCTACTATTCTATAGTATTGTCGTTTTCTTATGACATGCTATAAACAAACATGTATTGTAATAATAATATAATAATAATAATATTTATTTTCCAGTTGAAAAGTACACACAATATACAATAACTGAAAATGACGTCGGAATACAAAAAGAAAATAAGAAAACACCAAAAAACATTGTTTTGAACACTATAAAAACTAGCTACAATGACATAAAAATAACAAACTTGCTCGTATTGGTTTCAAGAAATACATACTCGATATATTCACTAAAAGAGCTTTGTCTGATACGAAGTTTCAACAAAAACTATTGAAATATAATGATGTCAGCTTAGAAACTCCTCAATGCAATAAAAATTTTTTTCAATCAGTAATTTTTTCAGTCTGGACTTAAAAACGTTTAGGTTTGATGCATTTTCGATAAAGGCATCTAGGTGATTACAAATTTTACAGCCCATATATAAATAAAAATATATTGCAGTTTCCTGTATGATTTTCACTTACAATGGGTTTACAAAACCGCGACACGTGTTTCGCTATTACAATAGCTTCTTCAAGCGAGATAATAGATTCTGTAAACCCATTGTAAGTGAAAATCATACAGGAAACTGTAATATATTTTTCTTAATATGGATTTTCATCAAGTATCGGCCAGTTCAATTCCATATATAAATGACTCTTTTGATATAGGGTAGTCCGATGAGCAGTTGGTAAAAGAAGATTTTTGGACCTAGTGGCATACTGATGATCATTTGCATTGGAGAAGAACCTATCTTTATTTTTGAAAACATAGATACACATTAATGTAGTCAAATAAATATACTCTATTTATTTTCAGGCGGAGAATGAGGAGCTCAACAAATACCTACCTATCAGCGCTAGCTATCGCAGATATAATCCAGCTGATCTTCGGATTTTTACTGTCGTTCGAACACTACAATAACATCCACGACAAAAAATACGAGTTGTATTGGAGGTTTTACGGGATAACCCACTGGCTATGCGATGCTGCAAGTGAGTGCGCCCAATGAGTATGTTGAGACGAATAAGAGAATAAAACTAACCTGCTTCCACTCTCGCAATAAAAATGTGTTTTTGAGATAATTATAATAATATACGTTTGAGAAAATTCATTTTCTTCAAATTATGATTTATATTTCTCTCATTCATACATAAAAAAATTGAATTATCTCCGAAGGAAAGGAAGGAAATGCTACAATGTTCAGAAATTTCCGTTGATGAATGATACGAATTCTTGCAGATCAAGAATTTTCGAATTTGACAACTTAACACGCCTTGAAACGATAGGAACGTACGATTTGATCATCACAGCAAAATTCGATTACTCTACCAACAAATTGGAAACCTTGCGTTCCCCGGTTTCGCCAACCCAGATGGAACCTTCATGGAAACAGACTTTTTTTTCCACTGAAGATGCTTCCATAGTAGACGAAACGTGCGTTGAGTACAATGATTTTTGTTTTGTTGGTAGACACAGAAAAGTGGAAGAAGAGTAAATTTCAAGCAGCCGCTTCTCTAACTCTGCATCTTTATACGAATTTATGTAATAACTAAATTACATTAAGTCATTATGATTTTTCCAGGTGGCACTTCAGCTTGGCTGGCTGTGTCCTTCACGGTCGAACGCTACATAGCGGTCTGCCACCCGATGAAAGGCAAGATCTTCTGCACGGAACGGAGAGCCAAGAGCATCATCGTCATAGTGTACATCTTCTGCTTGCTCACCACAGCCACAACGGCGTTCGAATACCAGCTAGACTTCAACGAGGACTGCATAGAGAGATGCCCTTCGGCCTCACCACAACGCCAACAACCTGGCAACGACACGATGCCGCAAAGCATACAGATAACCGACACGGACACCGTCTACCCCTACAACGAGTACTTGAAAAACCAGCTGAAGCATATCCTCGCAAACTGCACCACTCACCCCCACATCATACTTTTGCCAATATTCCCGCACCCTGTTAAGTCCCCTGACTCGAGACTGCCGAAGAGAGCGCTCCTGGACACTTTGCGAGTGGGGCAGCACGTTTCGGACGATCCATCGTCAGACCCGGAGCGGAACGGTACGCAGATAGACGAGTTGCATATCTATGATAACGAGAGTTTGGTAGAGAATAGGACTTGTTGCGTGGAAAACTTGACGGTTTACGTTGAACCAACCGAGTTGGGCAAAAGCCAGACCTACACCGACTTCATTTATTGGTATAGCGCGATGGTTTTTGGTATTATACCACTGGCGCTAATAGCAACGTTCAACTGTTTCCTGGTGAGAGCTGTTTATTTGTCGCAAAAGATGAGGAGGGTGATGACAAATTCTCAGGTGAGTTGATTCCTTGTCTGGAATTTTTTATCGTTTAAGTTATTTTTTAAGAGATTAAACAATCAAATTGAGGATTTTTTGCAATTCTGTTGCAGGATAGTATCTCTTTCACGAACGAGAAAAGGATAACCATCATGCTAATTGGCGTGGTATTCATTTTCCTGTTTTGTAACGCCCCGACAGCTTGCCATTTGATCTACAGTCATTTCCATAGGCCCAAGACCAAAGTGGAAGGAAATATCATGTTGAGTAAGTGCGATTATCACATAAGTATGCCTTATTTCATAGTGTTGTCCAAAATTGAACTAGCTGGAAGTAATTCTCAAATTTAAAATGTCGAAATCGTTTTGTATGTGGTTGGGAAACATTTTATCCTGTGTAACGATCAAGATTCCGTTCGGACGAAAATAGCGAGATCAAGTGGCGTCAGTTACACAATATGAAATTTTTCATTCTTCCACAGCAGCATTCTTTTTTTTTATGAATATTTCATTTTCATCATTTCATAATGAAGTATTCAATCAACAGATCAAGAATTCTGCTTGAGGAGAGAATTATCTTACAGGAAACTATAATATTTTTTCTTCAAACGTCAAATAATGATGACATTACTTATCTAACTTGATCCTGTCAAAGTTTGATGTCTCCGCCGGCAGCAGTTTTTTTTCCCATTTCTTTACGGCGGAGGGAAAAATGTTGTCATGGCAACAATATGAAACATGTCACAAAGCAACAATACAAATGTCATTAACAACAATTAAACATCATTTTTATTTATAGTAATATTAAAAGTACAATTAGTTAATGAAGCATTTTCAAAATTGAAACCGTGCAAAAATGTTCCCGACTCTTGATACGCATTGGTAATTGTTGATGATACTGATGGTCGAGCACAACTTTCAGCAATCATTCCCGATGTTGGCGAATCATGAGGGTTTAAAATTTTTTGAGCATTATCGTTCTTATTTCTTATTGAATCCTCTATATATCCTTCGGCAACCGTGCTTGATTTCCAGCCCCCATGTCGTTTGAGGCATTCTAGATTTCCGCCCCCATCAATTAAAAGTGTTGCTGAAGTTCGTCGTAAGCAGTGTATGCGCTTGCATCGTTTAAATTTAAATAACTAGCTACTTTTTGGGCTACTGCGCTGATCGAATGTATTCCCATGACGCTTCGGTAACACTTTCCATTTTGGTACTTTATAAAAAATCGGTTTTCTGTGAAATTTTCAGGCCGCAGTGAAGCATACTTTTTATACAGTTTAATGTAGTTTTGACCAATTATCGTAAAAGATCTAATTTGTCGTGTTTTACTGTCTGGGATTTTGATAATTATTACATTTTCTTTATCCTCAATGTCCACAGTCTTCATTTTTACCAATTCGTCGCATCGACAGGCGCCGGTAACCCCAATTAACAAAACAATCTGAAATATTTTTATAATTTAGTAGAGTATACTACATGCTTTGCAATATAATTTTTTTTACCTTTAATCCTAAATACAACTTATCTGGCGCTTCAAACAAAAATTTATCAAACTCGTCTTTAGTGAAAACTTTAGACTTCTTTGCAGTATATCCTTCGCTTGTCTTTTTCAGAAAGGCACGTAACTTTAAAAATTTGCTTATATCCACATTTTTTCTAATAACTAACTCGGATTTTATCATAGAGTATCGTGACCACATTGTAGAAGATTTCCATTTCTTTTCATTTTCCATTATATTAAAATATGCCAGTAAAACGTCTTCGGTAACTTGCCGTACTCCTCTTGTATCGCACCACTCTCGGAAGTGCTTGTGCGCTAACCGATACTTTATTCCGGACTTGGAGGGTCCCAAACATGCTACTGCATCATTAGCCGCGGACTCAATTTCGTTCAGGTTTTCCATTTTCCCACCAAATTCGCGCATAAAATAACTGTCAAACAACTGTAACCAGGGAGACGCAAATCCCACCGACGACTTAATTATTTTAATTTCTAACATCTAGACGACTTTGATAGTTGTCACAGTTAATTTCGAGTAAAAGTAGCGTATGAATTGTACTATTTATGGTTGAAAATTGCTACGTTTGAAGAAAAAATAGTATACTTTATTCGGCAAAGAAGCGACTTTTCTTGACTTGCCCTCTATTACGCGCCTCACTTCGTTCGGCGCGTAATATCGGGCGCGTCAAGAAAAGTCATGCTTCTCCGCCTCATAAAGTAATATACTATTGATTCGATTTTTTTTAACAGTCAACTATATTCATCAGTGATGTGTTCTATGAATTTCTTCTCCCCAGCACGCTTTGGGTAATTTTTAAGATAATGAAGATGCAAAATGAATGAACCGAACTATCAATTAGAAGTTTTACTTCCATTGAATCTCAGTATAATTGTCCCAGACTACTTCAACTGACCGGAAGATCCTGAAGTGTGTTCCAGTTATGAGTAAATCAAATGAAACTTACACTTCCAGCTTTTTTTCACACAGGCGAATCACTGCATGGTATAAAACAAAGTCGCTTTCCGCTGTTTGTCTGTCCTTATGTATGCTTAGATCTTCAAAACTATGCAACTATTCAGAAATATTCTGAATGCGTCTTCCTCATGAATATCGGGATCTGAAAATTTTATTATTCGTTACATGCCATATAAAATATGCCTTAAGATAGACATACTAACCTAGCATCAATATTCCTGTTCGATAGTCAATACTTTTATGGGTGAATACGAATAATTGGTCAGTATTTACAAGTGAATAATAGTTTTTGTTACATGTTTTATCCAATAGTCCCTACATGCAAATATACTTCCGATGGTGAACCGGTTATAGAATTTGTATATCGTGGCGAAGGCTAATTTTTCAATGAATACTGTCTGAGTGATAAATGAAAGATCCCTACACCTACTATCCACGAAAATTGCAATTTTTCCTTGATTGTCCCAAGTCATTGGTAGCAAAATTGAGAAAATCATGAGCGTAAAATTTGAACTTGCACTCAGAATCTAATTACTGATACAGTTTCCTGTAAGAAGTTCACAAAGCCAAAAAGCTTGTTCCATTATACGATAGCTTCTTCAAGTAGAAATGTCTGCTTGGTGGTGTTCTGATACATCTTTGGAAAAGCTTTTCTGAACGCTACACGGTTCCGAATTGAATGCTCATTCGTCTTCCCATATCCAGTTCTAGGCAACTTCTTCAACCTCTTGGTGATGCTGAACGCGCCTTTCAACTTCCTCATCTACTGTCTGCTGTCGAGGAAGTTCCGCAGCACGTTCCGCAAGATCTTCTGGGAGCGCCGCCACAAGGGCAGCCAGATAGACGCGGAAACCATCCTGCTCACTTCCACCAAGAGCAAAGACAGGTTCAACTCGCTCAGGCACGGCATACCGCGAAGGAACGCGTCAGAGTACCGTACTCCAAGAAACTTGGAGGTAAATATCTATTTGTTTAATAAGGGCAAGTACGTGAACACTTACAACGTGTGCGTGAAAATTTGAGACGATGCAAGACGAAGTTCCCGGCTGACCACGCCCCGTACGTGTTCATCGGTAATTTTTTTTTTTTCAATTTTTATTAGTAACTTTTTGTAGCTGATTGTTTTGTGGCGAATAACAAGTAGTTTGGTAGCGTTCGGATATACTGCTCCTTTCACTCTCACCACTTTATAATAACAAATACGGAATACTGTTTGAAAGTAATTTTTGTGGTAGATTATTTCTTTCTTCTTAGTTTTCTGGGTTCTTTTCCTACCACAATCTGAAAATGAATACTTCACGCTCAATACTAACACACACTGAACCAACTAACACAACAGAAAACACACAGAATTGTATTTATCAAATTCGTTATCCCCGCGGTCAGATATATATCGGTGAAACATCAAGACCTCTGGAAGTACGAAAGAGTGAACACAAGACGTACATAGAAAATAGACAAATTGGTGGTTCTGAATTATTAGAACACGTTCTCACTGCCAATGGAGATTACACAGTAGAATGGAATAACACTCAAATTATAAGGAAATAAAGCAATAGCAGAACACGAAAGTTGAAGTAATCTGCTTTTATCATGCTGTCTGAGGATATTTGCATCTTAACCGGTTCTGTTGATATGAGTCGGACATTGCTACCTTTCTTGAAAAACAAAATCATATATCAAACATAAAATCTTTGACAGATTTCCAAAAACTAACTGTTGAAATTATTACTGTTTATGAAGCACAATGCATGGTTAACGTTCACATAAGAAGTGAAAAAACATCAGAAACTATAATAGTCGCTCACAAATTTATACGGTATTAGATTTACAAACAACCTCCTTACCTAAAATAGCAATAGTGGTAGGTACTTACTTTCTTGAATGTAGCACTGCGATCTTGATTTGAAGTCCCAGTAGACTTACGAGAGTAAAACATATTTTGAAAACTCCATTTTCATAACACGATATCTTTCGAAATCTGTAAAAAAGTAAAATGGAGGGTATATATGAACGCTACCTTTGTATTTGGCTGCATCGACAGTATATATTATAGATGTTATTCGAAGATTCCATGTCCCAATGGCCATTTTAGCTTCGAGCTATTCATGTGCTTCTTGTATTTCATAATGTTCGGAGCTTCACAAAAGTATTCAATATAACGTCAGAACTCAAACGAGGCCTGTGTGGGCCTTACCGACATTGAAGTTTACTTTGAGTTTGCCTCAATTGATTCTCTGAGCTATTATCACTCTTTATGCCCAGTCTGAATTTAAAAAACAATATGCAATCAAGTAATTGACGTCAGAACTGAAATATATAGCACAATTCACCTGTGGAAGGCTTCTTTGAGCTGACAATGGCAGCTGATTTGATTTCAGTTTAGTAGAGAATCCTACCTTTGCTTCATTGATACTGACTTATACTGATATTGATGAAACCAAAAAATTCCTGCTAGATCGAATTATGTCTTATGTCTTATACAATCTAACACCCTTCTTGGTATTTGTGAGAGAAGTAGTTATTATTTTGGTTATTACTTGAATACCCAGCTTTATGTCTTTGTCAGCGATGCTCTTTAGATATAAATGTATTTTTAAAATGATGGGGTCTTTTTTGTATTGGTTGTTCCTCAAGATTACAAAGACTCAAATTCTTATATTTTCTGTTTTTAGGCGTCCCATTTCGGGAGAGGCGTCTAACATTGGTCTATTGACCTTATCATTAATGTTGAAAAAATACAAGTATAGCTTCTTTGAGCTTTTTGTTAGTCAATTCTGTTCTGTCATAACATTATCCAACCATGTCTGCGCATGTTTGCTAAAAATGCTTTATTTTCCACCTTTTTGTAATCAGCAGTAATCATTTTTGATGGTCTTGATGTTCCACTACACACTATACTATTCACACCATAGGATAATGTGAAAATCATTTCTTGAATTCTGTTTTGTATTGGAAAGGTTGTTTTGGTACAATAATAGGGGAGCCCAAGCGGGATTTACTAAAGCGCAGCAGATTAATACACAGGGGGATACCTTGTACCCGCCCTACAAGGATAAAGGATCAGAATAATAAAATCAAATTGATCATCTGAAATTCTCGAGTGCGTCAGATTAAGGTAGAGTGAGTTAGTTACATCTTGAAATGTGTATATTCCACTAATCTGACAATTTGAGAGTGACCCAAAGAAGGAGGAGGGCTACAAAGTTTAAAGAAAAAAGTCATTTCGGCATTCTCGAGCGTGGCCAATTTTATTTTTAGTTTGAAGGGAATAATTCAAGGATTGCAAAAAATATATAATCTGACTATTTCCACAAGCCAAAATAATAAAAATTAATCGATAAAGTTTACTGCGTGCAGCTACGCGATGCCTGTATTCCCCTCTCCACGTTTCTATTTCTCTCTCACTCTTTCTCTATCTACCTATTGCTCTCTCTCACTCCGTCCTCACTCTGGTTTCTACCTATTGTCATGATGCCATGACAGTTGATCACACAGACTCTTTGGTGACATTATATTGTTCAAAACGTATATCCAACATTTTAAAAATTCAAAAATTCAATTGCTCATAATTAATCTCTTATAATTACAAGTATTCTACTAAAAAAGCAAACACCTTTTTATTTGCATGCTTTTTCCTGAGATTTTCAATTAATTGAGTTCATATAAGAGCTTTTTTTAGGTTCACTTAAAATTTCCTTAGAAAATCTGACGAGCTCGAGAAAAAAATGTTTTTTTCATTTTCAACCCTTACGTACGACCACCTCCATCATGGAAACAATCAGATTAACATGAGTACATTTTCAAAAATATGTGGGACATAGATGATATCAATATCTGATGCGCTCGAGTATGTCCATGCAACAGTTTTTTTTTGCATTTTCCAAAGTCTATAGCCGCTCCCCCCACCGAAGAAAAGGTGTACATTATATAACATTTTTTTCTTTTTATTATCTAAGCTTCGCAACCCAATAGGTCTCTATGACGCTCGAGTAAATCCCGATTCAGCCTCGTGGGCTCTCCTACTACAAAAGAGGTCCGTTTGAAAACAGATAGCAAAGGAATTATACCATATCTTTCAGCTCTAGAGGGACAAACCTCAAATGAACTCCATGTATTCACAAGCCCAAAAACCTTTTAAACAATATTTGCATCTTTAAAGATGACTATACTGAAATAACCGTACATTTTCTATTGTTTCAGACTCAGAGTTTGACGAGTATACCTAGATCGAAGTCGATGATAACGAGAACCGTTGGCAAAGCCAAATCTAGTGATTTGAATGTTTGAACTGAACCAATTTGCTTAAACCTTTCGCCTGTTTTTGAAACCAGGCCGATTTCCAAGAAATGGAGCTGAAATTTTGAATTGTATGGGTCTCCTGGTGAAAGCATAATATAGATCTTGACTGGAACTCACGAAAATGTCCACATCAAAATGGGTTTGTCGACGGATGTCGAAAATGTAATCATACGTCTGGCATCACTGCATTTTTAAGAAATAATGTGTATAGAGAAAACCTCCACTTTATGTGTGACCCTGTATATTTGTTGTACATGTTGAAAACCTTGTATAAAATGTGAGAAGCTGATTATAATAGTAGAGGCTCGTGAAAGTATCTGAAGATTTGTTTATTAGAAGTAGGTACTGATTATGTAATTCATTTGAAATTATATGAGAGAGTTTGATGTAATTAATCTAAGATTGATTTTATAGTAACTGAACCGTATTTCAATAAACTCATCGATTATCAATATTAGCATTTTTAGTTCACGTTATTTGTCATCAGCTTCGTGAGTATTGGCTTTCCTGAAGACAATTTCCATAAGATAAAGAAGACGGAAATGACTTTGTACCATATGAACTTTGAGCCCGTTTTCCACCCCCATGAGGGTGGAATTTCGGATAATCCTTTCTTATCGGATGCCTACGTCATATAAAGAACACACCATAAAAGTTTCAGATCTCTACGATCAGCGGTTTAGCCTGTGCGATTCACCTCCAAAATAAATTTTTACCCCTTTCTAACCCCGTTAGACGATGAATTTCAAGAAAATACGAAACAAGTCTTTCATCTATTCCGTTCAAGACTGTTTATGCAAAATTTGAAGTAGATTGTACCTTGGAATCACGTTATCCCATACAAACTTTGACCCTGTTTTCACCCTCACAACAAACAAACATACAAACAGAGTCAGAAACGAACTTCTTCATAATATAGTCCAGCAACTGAAGATACGAAACTAGGAAAAGCTGTGAACAAGTCTATGCCTTCTTCACTTGTGGCTCAATTTGTAGGTCGTCACAGATGTTTTCAAAGGACCCAAAACTTAACACGATTGCGTTCATGGAAATGGCCGAAAATGGCCCTTCAAACCCAGAAAAATGGGTTTCCCAACAATATCTGGCTGAATATACGAATTAGAAAATTTTCGTTCATACAAAAATTGAAGATCGTCTCATTATCTACAAAAATGACCGATATCATTTTTTCCGAAAACTCAACAGTTTTCGAGATAAAGGGACCCAAAACTCCTCATTTCAGCTGCCGCTCTCTCTATAGGAATTCTGTTGCCTATGCATTCGCTTGGAGGCGGGCGGACGAATTGTTTCATAACTCAGGCAAAAACTGACATTTTTCAATGATTCAAAGTTCAAGATAATGAGGAAACCTGTAGCTATCATTCAATGTATTTCGAAGTTCTTTCTTATTCGGCAAAAAGATTTAATAAGCTGTGAAATTTTTCTCCGCACCATTTCGACACTGTTTCATTAATTTGTTTACATTTTTTTCAAAAATAGTCTTCTATCGGAAATTTTCCTTTATAATGGGTCCTTGGGCGTCTTGAATGATCTCTGATTTTTTTGTACTTTTCCCGCGTTCTTATAAAGGATCCATTTGTTTATTTACATTTTTCATGAGATATATATATATATATATATATATATATATATATATATATATATATATATATTTTTTTATGTTAAGTTTTGGTTCCCTCCATTCACTGGACTAAATATTAGTATAGATATAATTGTGTCGGTTTGTTCGATATTGATCTTTTCTCAGATGGTCTATATTATGTGATAGCTCAGTTCCAATTCACCTATAAGATAGAAATTTGATAATGGATAACTAAGCTATCCGAAGGTGTTTCTTAACTTCAACTTGGAAACTCAGAAAAGCTTCAGTCATGACGTTTCAAGTAAAAAGAATGTGTGATTTCAAACAATGAATCAGCATCATTTTGTACCAGATCGTTTTCATCACGTGCATTAGAAGCATATAGGCAACCGGACAGGTGATACTTTTTCAAGTATTTAAAAAAAGTTCGCCAAACAAGAAAGAATAAGAGAAATGGGAATGAAACATCACCCGTCACTAGTCAAAATCGAATCGACAATGACTTGGTTTAATTTGAAGTAATGGAAATATTATTTTAAAAACGTCGCAAGTAATTCAGATTCATAAAGTTGAAAAGTTGAAACAACGAATAAAGTTCGATTCACTATAACTTGGCATTCATGCATATTTCAATTAAGTTTTCATCTAAGCAGTGGGAGAACCAGTGTTTCATTTTTTTACAAACCACATATTATACTCATGCTTACGTTCATTCCTTGTTACATCATCGATAAACACTACAGCACATTTCAGAATTATTGGCATATTTTTCAGTTCTGATACAGATCAAAATAGAAATGTTTGTGATCTCGCCATAGATACATGTTTCGCCATCTATGAATCGGTGGATTAAGTTATTCAGTCTTAAAACGAGAAAACAATGTTGGAACCTGTAAATATTTGAATCGTACAATGCGTCAAGTCATTGTATATAGACTACCTAGTAGGCTAACGCTAATGTATTTACCGTTGGATAGAAATATCATCGCTACAGCGATCTTTTTGACCGGCACGTGGAGTAGAGACAGGCCCGTATTGAAAAAATTGTATGCAAATTAATTCAAAAAAGTTGACTAATAAACTATGAGTACTCTTCGCTTGAAATAGTGTAATCATATTCGTAACATTGAAGTGGAGTGTTAATTCATGAATATTTCTACAAATACGTATGAAAAAATCTGACCTGAATAATTCAGTGATTTAGACAAAACTAATTATATAATTGACGTTATCAAAAAAACACTTTATTGTGTGATTTCCACTAGACACTTTGCCAAACCGCTACACGTGCTTTACTACACAATAGCTTTTTCAGACCTACAGAAGCTATTCTATAGTAAAACACGTGTAGCGGTTTGGCAAACTGCCTAGTGGAAATCACACAATTGATTTTCAATGAAATTTTTATGTATTTTCACTAAGTCGGTCATTTAAGTAATATAATTTAGAGTAAATAGATCCATATTATATGTAGTTGAATATTGGAATGTAAGTAATGCATAAAAAACAGTTTCATTTTTTATTGAGGTGGCGGTTACTTGAAGGAAACCATAGTTGTGAGACTATAAGGTGAAACACGATTAAATTTCCACATAATGTAATGTCTTCGCGACATGTTTCGATACACTGTATCTTTTTCAAGCGAATGCACTATGAACACTGTGTTCATTCAAATTAAATTTAATCGTGTTTTACCTTGAAGTGTCATAAACAACAGTTGTCAAACACGTTATGGTGTAAGCGAACAGAAGTTCTGACAGATCAGTACATACCGAACACAAATGTTGTAGTTCAGTTTTCTAATCACATCTCGGATCAGGATTTTTGATCACGTGACCTGAGGTGTATCGAACAATTCTACCTGAGGTCATTTATTGTGAGCTCTGAGCGCTAACTTGGCCCCAAGCTGTCGTTTATAATAAATCGAAGAGATAGAGTCTTTCTTATTATCGAGTAGATCCACATCAATTCCTTCACCGGTGTTCTCAAAATTCAAAATAATCATATCATCATCATCGTTCGAACCTGAATTGGCACATTTTGTTGGTTTCATCAGATTACTGACAATATTGATTTTGAAAGCAGCTCGGAAATATTTTACAGTGGGATTTCTGTTATAGCCCCCTTTCTGCCTATATATTGAAAACTGGTTTTCAAGAGGGTCTTGTATAAGCCTTCCTGTAAATAAATATGGAAACCCATTTTTATTTGTTGTTCGAAAACTAGTTTGATGGCAGTAATAGTTTGCAAAAATCCGATGAAACTGGGAGGTTTATACAATTTACCCTTTTTGTCAACTTTGAATAAATTTTCAAATAAACCATATCCTGAATTTATAGCCAACAATACTTGGCGATTTTTGTCACTGAGTGGTCTATTATATGGGTTGGCATTTTTGAAACGTGTACTGTTGAGAGCATCAAATAAATCATTCATGGTTTTCACAAAATATGCAGTATTTTCAGCTGTCATAGGAACAAGTTTCCCAGTTCTCAGAGCAATTTTCAGCGCAGCTGCTGTACTGTTGCTCAAGAGCTGGGCTGCTAATTTTACACTCATTTTCTCGAATGAGTTAGGGTTCAAATGCTTTTCTGTTTTCAAATGCTTTTCTGTTAGTTTTAGGAGACATTTACCTGTTTCGCACAAGGGATTTTTGTACAGAATACGGATGGAAATTGTCATCAACATTCAATTGAAACTGCAATCAGTTATTTTAGACTAACTAGCCTGCTTGACTTTATTACTGGAAGAATAGTTTGTTTTCTTACAACTTTCAGGTATAATGCATAATAACACACAAATCATATTAAATTTCTTCAAAATTAATTGCATTCAGATTAAAAAAAAAGATTTATAATAATAAATAAGAAGTATTATTGATCAATGAAGTGACAAAATACGTGAAATGACTGCAAATCTATCGTGCCATGAAATGAGAGCGCCGAGCACAGACACCGCCAACTTGGCTCTCCTATATTTCGAGTAGGTCACACAAACTTGGTTTCCGCAATTGGTATGTTTCACAAAATTTTCAACTGTTCAGATGCTAATTGAACCTGAATAATTCTAGTACCGCCTTCAAAAAGTCCGGAAAATAATTTCGTTTACTCAAAGTAATGATATGAGCAAATGGAGGTGATTTTTCTACTCTTTGGTAGATTACCATTCCAGGGGGTTGGGATGTCAAAGAAGTTTATGTTCAGTTTTTGATTGTTTGAAGTATAGGCATTTATTGGTAATATTACCATGAACGAAAGCTTTTAATGAAGAATTAACGTTGTTCTCTCGGAATTCAAACAACAAACTTGCAGTCGGCAAAAATTCTTACAGAAACTAGACCTTATGTATAAATTTTTTGTTACAAAAATCAAACCAATCACCCCCGTTCTCTCGGATATTTGAAACAAAAATAGATTTTGTGGAGTTTCACCTCTGTATAATACAACCTACAATAAGGTTGATTCGCCATCAAAAGTTTTTTTCTCATTTTCGAAAGAAGGGGGTGAAGGGTTGATTTTTTTCTCCACCGAAGCAGGTTTTTGGTCGAGTTTCACCTCTGTTTAATTTAAAAATAACTCGGGGATCATTTGCTGACCTGCAATTTAGCTACACCCGAAAATTGGTGTCAATCAATACTGTAGCTCTCTGATAAATAAAACCAAGTGAATAAACTTCATATAAATATCAACTATTCGTAAATTGTGAACAATAATGATATTAAACACAGCAAATATATGAATATAATCCAAGTGAAAGGTACGGTAAAGCTACGAAATAGCCGATGCCGGTCCTGTTACAATCCGGTCTGTCGGGTGTAACGAAAACAAGCGATTTTCAACCTTAATAAACGTCTGCATCCATTCGACGGTGCTGCCAACTACATTTCGCCTCCATCGTCCTCCAATGATAAGTCCATAAGGTGAGCCTACTATGTAATCTAAATACAATGGTCAAGTCATTGTGTCAAGTTCTGAAATATATTTCAGCTACCAGAAACTAGATGGCAAGAGCATTCGTGAAAATGTGACTAAGTAATATTTTCAACTTTTCCCCGACATACTTTTGATTGATTCCATCCATTGGTTGTACGATTCTGTATGAAGATTTTTATCAGAACTACGGAAACCCCAATCCTCTTCAACAACTGAAGCTTCACTCAGTTGAAATAAACCTTCACCTTTTCATCAGCCATTGTCCCAAGTACCAACCAGCATGTCGCAATGTTGCTAATCAGGGCCGGTCCATTTTAATTCTTCAAATTGCCTTCAATATTTCAGTAAGTAATCTAAACTCCACCTACAAGCATCAATCATCGGGACTCAACTGAAATTTTTGAAATATTGTTGCTATGTTAAACGCATTCATCATTCATAAGAAGAACACCAAAATACACTTATACTTGAGATGCCTAGAATCCCTGAAGTTGGGACCTATACCAGTTGAAGTCATGGGTAAAATTGGCGACAAATGGCTTCATCCTTTAATTATATTTGTTCAGATTGCACTTGCAATGAAGAGAATTGCATAACTCGCACCAAATCCGACCAATCGTATGGCTATTATTTTAATTTTGGGCGCTTTCCGATCAGAAGCCTTCATTTTTCTGTTTGGAATTCTGGCCGAATACTTGTATTACTTTCATTTGATTTCGTTTTTTATAAATGTAACAGTTGATTTTGCTTATTTTGACCACTGCTCACTTGACTTGCCGATTGGTGATTGATTATGCACACAGAACGGCGGGAAACTTCAAATTGGAGTTATTTTCACGTGAAATAGAAATATTTGTGGAGAAAATATATCGAAGCGGGAAGGTGTGAATATGACGAATTACTCACTAGATTTATAGTGAAAATATGCCCGTCTTTTCAAATTTGAAACTTCTGACCCAAGGGAAAGCGCTCCACTTTGCCTTCTAATTTGTATTCTACAAGTCGGAATACAATTGTTGTGACAATATATCTCCTTGCTTAACAACCAATCAGTCTATTTCAAATTTTGAAATTCAGCCAATAGAATCCGAATTACAGTGAAAATATAGCTTGTCGCTGTATTTTCACGGTGATAAACCTGCTTAGTTTTTGTTCTACTAGCTGTCGTGTGAAAATAATGATTTAAATTATAAACGTCAAATCTATGTGTTTTGATTAGTTATACCTATTTCTTAATCAATATATGAGCGATCGTTGGGGACAAATGGCGATTGGTATCATAGATGAAGCAGTGGAAAAGAGTAATCCCTTGAATACGGCCAGAAATAAAGAATCAATTACCAGGCAATTCAACAATTTTTGCTCAAACAGGGGTTATATTGTCGTCCTAAATATAATTCGTGGTATGATTAATAACCTATAATTTTTTGGAATATCAATTCATTGGCAATCCCAATGCAAGAAAATACAACTCGTCCTGCGGACTCGTTGTATTTTCAGCTTTGGGATTGCAATTCATTAATATTCCAAAAAATTATCGGTAATAATCATACCACTTATTATATTACCCCTGAAAATATTTAGAAAATAACGATGATAATAAAAAACGTCACCTTGAATCGATATGCAAATCGACTAGCCTTCAAGGGGGAAAATTTTTAAAAATCGATTCCAAACTTGTTTCCATTTATAAGCGATTCATGCTAAGGAATACGCCCTCTACCGTGTACGAACATAACCAACGCATGGGCCATAGAATCGTTTGTTTACATTATTCGCCATATGATTACTGTTCAATTATGGTAACAAGATAAGCTATAAGCTTATTATTATTCATTGTACGATTCTCAAAAGGGCACCTACCTAATATTTGTCCTTCTGTTCAATGAAATTACGGGTTACATTACATCTAATTGAATTATTCACCTAGAAATATTATATTGTCTTATTATTCAGGTTAGAAGTTGGTTACATTATTTAAGCTCAGTTGTATTATATAAAAATCACTTCTTATTAACATCTCGAGACGAGCAGACACTTAATAAAGTCAACTTATATCTCTTTATCTGGCATTTGAAATTAAAATATTGGAAGCCTTTGCCCGTGTTTTACTTTCGAGTTTCCTTCAAATCTCAACATAAAGTTCAATTTGTTTAACATAGAAGTGTTTGGTGGTTGCTTGAAGTCGATCATATTCATTGAAAATATGAATAATTATTGTTGTGTACCTCACTGCTCTTCTTGGCCGAAGAAAAATCCGGAAATCAGTTTTCATACCTTCCCAAAAGCAGGAAAACTCAGTGTTATATTCGCAACCAAGTTAGATAACAAAGAGTTGATGGACAGAAGGAAAGTGTGGATTAAAAACTTGAGAATTGGGAAGCCAGTTTCAGAACATATGAGAGTATGTTCTTTACACTTTACTGAACAGAATGGGGGGTTCCGCCCCCATCACTTTTTGTATAAGACTCACTTCGTCCTTATATTATATTTGAAACTTTTCAACTTGAAGTTCTACTATTAACAATTATATTGTCCAGAATTAAATCGGCAAAATACTCGAACACTATTAACTTATACACAAAGATAGAAAAAACAATGCAGAGCCAAGTGAACGAATTAAACACTTTGAAAACTTAAGATAAAAGGGAAATAATCAATGCTTTCATATGATGTAAACAAACTGGTATGGCCCATGGAGTAGTTCCAATTTCTACCGTTCTAGCGCGACGTTCTTAATCTCAGTCGCCTATTGACAAAATAGTTGAGGCTTTCGCGGCCGAGGTTTTCGGTATCACTACTTTTGTTCGGGTTTGAAGGCCGTCGTTTTTTGGAATTTCTTCCTGACGTTTCGCTGGCTCGAGTGGCTAGCTTCTTCAGAGGTTCATTCATCTTGGAATTCAC
This sequence comes from Zygogramma bicolorata, assembly GCA_032362365.1. Taxonomy (NCBI): domain Eukaryota; kingdom Metazoa; phylum Arthropoda; class Insecta; order Coleoptera; family Chrysomelidae; genus Zygogramma; species Zygogramma bicolorata. The sequence goes on along the minus strand of JAVJAQ010003051.1, from coordinate 195,081 downwards.
TCCGATGACTGGAGATTGTTTCTTCGCAAGTTGTATTTATACCGATTCAGGTAGTTTGCGGTGCTAATTATTCCATTCGGATTCGGGGAATTGTCATTAATATTGATTACCTTGTTTACCTCATGTGGGTTCGGAGAATAATCATCATTATTATCTGAAGAACTACCTGCAGTTATTATCGATTTTCTTAAAATGGGATTCCATATTCGGTTGAGGTTGACAGCTTCTTCTTTTCTGTTGAAATTATCCGTGTGTTTGTGGATTTCTATTGCCTCCCGTACCAGTCGGCTATGGTATCCCTGGTTGGGTGCAATCAGTTTTGCATTTTCAAACAGGATCCTGTGGTTTCCCTCACTAAGTGCGTGTTCCGCCACAGCCGACTTGTCAATTTGCCCTAGTCTGCAGTTTCTCTCATGTTCCTTTAGCCTAGTTCCCATGGATCTTTTGGTGGTACCGATGTATACCTTCCCACAGGTGCACGGTATGCGATAAACCCCTGCTGCAGACAGTGGATCTCTTTTGTCTTTAGCCGATCTGAGGCTCTGTTGAATCTTCTTTGTGGGTTTAAATACAGTTTTTATGTTGTATTTACTCAGGAGTTTTCCAATTCTGTCTGTGACCCTCGGGATGTATGGCAAATATGCATGTGCAACTATCTGAACGTCCTCCTTGTTTCGAACAGTGGAATTCTTCAGTTCCATGGCCCTGTTGATCTCGGGTACACTGTATCCATTCGACCTCAAGGTCACTTGAAGATGTTCCAGTTCTTCCCCCAGATGTTCTGGTTCGCATATTCTTCGAGCACGTTCCGTTAGAGTAGAAATGACTCCTCTCTTTTAGCTGGGATGGTGATTCGAGAGTGCGTGCAGGTACCTATCCGTGTGTGTGGGTTTTCGGTACACTTTGTGGGTTAGTCTAGCCCCACATCGTTCGATCAGAACATCCAGGAATGCTATTCGTTGGTCCTGTTCAGTCTCCATGGTGAACTTAATATTGGGGTGTTGAGCGTTCAAGTGGTCGAGAAAGAGTTTTAGAGCGTCCCTACCATGTTTCCAGATGACGAATGTGTCATCCACGTAGCGTAGCCACAAGGTCGGCTTCAATTCGAAGGCGTCGATTGCTTTCTCCTCAAACCGTTCCATGAAGAAGTTGGCTACTACTGGGCTAAGTGGACTTCCCATTGCCATCTGGGGGAAGAACTGGAACATCTTCAAGTGACCTTGAGGTCGAATGGATACAGTGTACCCGAGATCAACAGGGCCATGGAACTGAAGAATTCCACTGTTCGAAACAAGGAGGACGTTCAGATAGTTGCACATGCATATTTGCCATACATCCCGAGGGTCACAGACAGAATTGGAAAACTCCTGAGTAAATACAACATAAAAACTGTATTTAAACCCACAAAGAAGATTCAACAGGGCCTCAGATCGGCTGAAGACAAAAGAGATCCACTGTCTGCAGCAGGGGTTTATCGCATACCGTGCACCTGTGGGAAGGTATACATCGGTACCACCAAAAGATCCATGGGAACTAGGCTAAAGGAACATGAGAGAAACTGCAGACTAGGGCAAATTGACAAGTCGGCTGTGGCGGAACACGGACTTAGTGAGGGAAACCACAGGATCCTGTTTGAAAATGCAAAACTGATTGCACCCAACCAGGGATACCATAGCCGACTGGTACGGGAGGCAATAGAAATCCACAAACACACGGATAATTTCAACAGAAAAGAAGAAGCTGTCAACCTCAACCGAATATGGAATCCCATTTTAAGAAAATCGATAATAACTGAAGGTAGTTCTTCAGATAATAATGATGATTATTCTCCGAACCCACATGAGGTAAACAAGGTAATCAATATTAATGACAATTTCCCGAATCCGAATGGAATAATTAGCACCGCAAACTACCTGAATCGGCATAAATACAACTTGCGAAGAAACAATCTCCAGTCATCGGAGTGAATTCCAAGATAAATGAACCTCTGAAGAAGCTAGCCACTCGAGCCAGCGAAACGTCAGGAAGAAATTCCGAAAAACGACGGCCTTCAGTCGCCTATTGTTTGTAACCTACCACAATCTGAAAAAATAACAATTAATATTGGAATCTATACAAGTGTAAAAGGGCGGGAACATCCGCCCTTCTACACTGGTATAGATTCGAATATTAATTCTTATTTTTTCAGATTGTGGTAGGTTACAAACCCAGAAAACTACGAAACAAATGTTTCCATCATGTTTAAGAATAATTTTGTGAATGATAATATGTATATTCATTAATTTAGATCTCATGCACTCTCCCAGAAAAAAAATCAAATTAACCCTATAACCTATATGGCATTGTTTTTTATGTCTGATATTTTAATCTTAATCATATTATATCTTATATAATGTACGACGTTGTTTGTTATGTCTGATATTTGGCGTCATCTAGCGATGAAATTGGGAAAACGACTGCCAGCTTCGGTAAGCCATATTTTTCTCTCGAGATAAATGAGTATGTAATACTGTTACTTTTTCCTATTATAAAATAAATACTAGTCTTCTGAAGAACTGCTATCATATTATTCGGAAAGGAGTTATTATTGTTATCATGTTGAAGAAAAATAACCCATCAGAATATCAGAATTGGAAGATCAAGGTCCAATCAGTATTTCACCAAATACCACGCAGCGCGTTAATGTTTTTTCTGATTTGGTCATAACAAGATCGAATTCTTTAGGTCCACTGGCATCCCAGAAGGTACCTTAACCGATATTTCAGACCAAAAAATGTACACCACTGATTTTGTGCAATTTAAGTTTTTTTTCTCATATTAGGCTACAGAAACTACAATTTTTTTGTCTCCATCTTTTTTTGTATCTTGCTCTATTTTTGAGAAAATAAAAATAAAAGTCGCTCTACTACATGTCCTTGGTACAACAAAATAAATCTAGCGAATCATCAATAACCAGGGTGTACTTGCATGGACATGCAATAGGGTTTTTTATTTTTGATTGTACAAATAACTTAATACGAAAGTGATGTTTCATGTTTTTTTTTAATTTCCGGCATTTGCACTGTGCATGCCATTGTCAAAATTAGACACTTTTTTAGCTAAAAAGACTCATATGTATTCATTTGACACTCACCAGGTTTCGACGTCATATCACCTTTCATCTTCTTGTTCCTTAGGATTTTTGTTTTTGACATCTTGTGAGAAACAATTTCAATTTTGTTGTTCCAAAGACTACAATAGAGTGATTTTTATTTATTTTTTTCTCAAAAACAGAGCAAGATGCAAGAAAAATATGAAGATGAAGAAGTTGTAGTTTTAGTAGCTCAATGCAAAAAAATACAAAAAAATGCAAAAATCAGTGGCGCACATTTATTTTGTCAAAAATATTGTTCAAGATACCTTCCGGTACGCCACTGGACATAATGATTTCAATCTAGCTATGGGCAACTCAGCCCCTCAATCCCCTCAATATCAACGCCAAATTTTGAGAAAATCGGTTGAAGAGTTATTAGGATATTCAGGAAAAACTATTTTAGTTCAAATTTTGACCCCCCGTATCTTGAAAACGGAGCGCAACCAAACCTAAGTATATATGAACTTTTTGTGAATGGTAATGGTTCGGACTTCCATTGCGTATATTATTAACTCTATTGAAACATGTTTCCGAGAACGAAAGGATGAAAATACAAATCAAATGAGGTGACCAAATCAAAAAGAGATATCGAATGTGATATATAAGTCAAAAAATGTAATAGAAATAGTCGTCACCCGAAGACGATTGCGGATACCAGCAATCGAAACGTCGCGTCGTGAGTACACTCAACTTGAAACTTGTTAGCAACACTTATTCATATTATCTCATTCATGCCTTCATTCTTATTTTTTTGTCTAATCATTCGATATCTCAATTTATTTGTCACAATACTTTTTCATTAATTACTTTATTTACATTTTTTGGCTAATATTTCATATTCAATATCTCAGTTTTTTGTCACAACATTATTTTCTTTGATCAATCAAACCTTTAATTTCATTTTTGGCCAAAATAAATCCATTTCAACCTTTTGTTTCTATTTGATTTCCTTATTCGATTTGTATTTTTATCCTTTCGTTCTTAGCAACAGGTTTCAATAGAGTTGTTGATAATAGCTTTGTTCCAACAACATATTCGATCGATTATTAATTGGCCAGAGGCATGCGCAAAAGAATTTCGCTTTCCAATATTCATTTTGCGCATGCTTCTGACTGCTTCTGACCAATTTCTGATCGGTCAAATGTATTGTTGGAATAAACCCAATATAGACTGGATGTCCGAACCATTACCATTCTGCTTGGCTCTTCTCTGCATTTTTATTCTAGTTCAGACTTTCAATCAAACTTCGATTACGCAATTTTAGTTTGTGATGTCCATGCTTGTAGTAGGACTGTGACGGCTGTTCACATATTTTTTTGCAGTTCGCTTGCTTCAGCCCTATCTGACGACAATCGTATTATGCTGAAGTAAATCTGATAAAGTCCGCAATCTTTGTGGCTACTGATTGCTGAGTATGTACTGAGAATGTGAGAACCCTCAGGCCCGCTCTTCCCCCGCATCTAGTACCCATCGACCGCATAATAACGATGTCCACGCTACCTACGATCCCCCTCGGCGGCCGCCCACGGCCCACGTACCGTTTTCCGAGAACGGCCTCAAAGAGACCCGTCTCACCTGCGCGCAGCAACGATTTAATACCCGTTTCGGCGGCCGCGAATCGCGTATCTAATTGTTGTTAAAAACGCCCACGCCGCCGAAGCTAGGCGCACGCGCGGGCGGCTGAGTAGCGAGCGCGCGGTGTTGCCGACACGTGGGGAATTTCCTGTACTGTGGGTACTTTTCTGGTGGAGAATTTTGAAAACGATTGAGGTACGTTTGTTGGCTTCCTCCTCTCTGCAATGGACGAAAAAAATGCAAAATTTTTATAGGAGGAATGGCATAAAAATGGGCAAACATTCTCTGTTTATTTGTCTATGTCTTTCAAAGACTCATTAACAAAAAGAAAGACAGAGTCTGAAATTGCTATATATACTCATATGGGTGATCTTTGTAAAATCACATAAAAGTACCTCATTTTCATTCAATTTGTACTTCAATCGAAAAACAAAGAAGAAATATGAAAATGTTCATTGTCTATATTATCGACTCTATCGAAACTAGTTGCTGAGAAAAAGGGGAGGAACTTGTATGTTACAAATCGAATAACTCGTTTCGGAAACTAAATCTGCTTTCGTTTTCAAAACTAATGCGCAAACTTCCTTTTCAAATGTAAATATTCGTCATTGACAATTTTCGTAATTGACATTTTTGTCAAATTTTTATACCTGACATAACATTTTGTCGTTCAGGTATTCGCTTGATATAGATCGCTGGTTGTTGCCCCTCCTGAAGGACAAAATGTTATGTCAGATATAAAACTTGGACAAATGTCTATTACGAAAAGTGTTAACTGTTTCTCAATTGACGCATGAACTTTTCGGTTATAATTACACGAGTGCATGAAAATTACCAATAATTTTGCAAGAAAGCATGATATCTAAAAATCGCAAGTTTATTTTCATATTTCGGCGAAAGTGCCCGAGTCCGAAGGACGAGGGCTCTTTTACAAAATATGAAACTAACCGAATGCAATTTGTATAAGATATCACGCTTGAATGCAAAATTATCTGGTCATTTTTATGCACGAATGATATTCATTGGAATATTTCACGAATGAAGAAATTCTCAAGGAAATGCTATTTTTTGTTCATTTATACTTTCCTCTATAGATTGTATGGAGTACTCACCTAAACTCGTAATGTTTCTCTATTTTTGAAGTCTAACTGACATTTATTTGTGTTGTTTACTGACGTCTATTGATACGGTTTCAAATGTTTTGTTATGGTGACTTGAAACAATGCAATTACCGCTGTAAGTTTTCGATAATTGCATTGTTAAGAAGTTTGTCGATACCTGATTCGTCTCTAGTGTGAAATCAACCACAGAACATCGTTAGAAAAAAAAATTATACATGAATTTCAACAAAATCTATAGTATTGTATGGAAGCAAATGGATCAAAATTTGAGCTCTTGTTAAAATTGTTTACTTTTTTCACAAAGCACCGAGTAGTCTTGTGTCATGCACATGCTTGATCAGTTTCAGATTGCTTTCACCAATTTTGTGGTCATTGTGTAGAGCGTTTACTCGATGCATGTGAGAGTCTAGAAATAGCAAAATGTAAAAACAGCATGAATGGTGACAAGGGACCTATCCCTTTTAGCCCGCTTTTCAATTTATTGTTGAGGAAGTAATCAGAAATCAATACTAACAGATGACGGAACTTGCAGGTAGTCAGTTCATTACCGAGAAATTAATTAGAATAATTAACAGTAACAAACGAAGTCCATATCGGACCGGAAAACTTTAGGTATATAAATAACTAACCCCAGCTCTAGATTTAGTATCAATTTTCTTCTCCTGAAGATGCTAACCTTGTTAGCGAAACGCGCGTCGAGTGCTAAAATATCAGTTTGGTGTTAGGGTAATTAATCTCTAGGAAAAGTTTCAACTTTTACACCAAAGGTTCCAAAACTCATCGTTTATTGAGACCTACCACTGATTGTAAATGCTATGATTCCTTATACCCAAAACTTATTTGTATTTTTCCTCAATACCAAAATCATTGGGTTAATGTTCTGAACGCCATTTTTGCATTAATTTTTTTTAGAATAATGATTTAAGTTTTAAGCCTTTTCACATGAATCTACCCACTTTCCATTTGAAATTCCTAGGTTATGACACCTCTCGCTATGGGGTTGACTGAATATGTTGAAGAATATGTCTCAGAACCAAACCCTACGAGTCTGAGCATTTTTGCTTTGAATGACAAACGAAAAACTACTCTGTATAGTGATAGATATCCCCTCCACCAGAATATATGAAATTCCGCAATGTTCCTTAGCCATTTTTGAAAACTTAAGGGCTCTTCGCCAATATTTTATCAGTACGTGTTCGTCAAATATTTGAATACATGGTTAGCAACGTTGGAACGAAAAGTGGTGTACTATTTTTCTCATAAACATTTTCGGAAAATTCCAATGATAAATTTTATAGATGATATATAAACTATTTCGTTTTTTACTCTATATCATATTTCCTCTTGATTATCTATCTGAAATATTTATCACAACAAATAATTACTCAGAATATTTCCATCGTATGTTAAAAATCCCATATGAAGCGGGACATTTTCGATCAATTACAGCGAAAAATTCCCGGCGGGAATTTTCGGGCTGGTAAATACCCGGTAGGTATCGAAAAATACCCGCTTGGTCCGTGTATCTATAATAATGATTGTTAAAATGTACATTTGTCATCTTGACAGGCATAAATACTGAATTTTAAACGTCGTTGTTTTAACTCCGGAAATTCTACCGAATTACACTCGTGCATCAAAATAAACCTGATAATTTTCCATTCAAGCATGTTGTCAGTAAAAAAACTGCATTTGGTTATTTTCGTATTTTGCTAAAAGAGTCCTCCTCCTTCGTAGTCGGGCTCTTTCGACAAACTATGAAAATAAACTCATGTAGTTTTTAGACAACATGCTTTCATGGAAAATTATCGGTAATTTTGAAGCACTTGTGTAATTACTCCCGATAATAAATAGATGTGGCTCACTTGTTTTTCGTATTGAAGTTTAATATTTTTGAAAAATGTGTTAGTCATATGATTTATATGGCACGGAAAACGTTTCATGTTTTCTATAACAATAATATTATATTGAATCTCGTTAGAAGCCACTGTAACAAAATATGCAAGGGAAAATGTAGTTGGCATTTGATCGAAGCAGATGATATGATATTCCTTTATAACAGATGTCGAATATTTTTTGCAATAAACCAATGTTCATTATCGATAAATACTCAATATACACCAATATCTCGACCAGAATAGACCTGATTAACAATGTACTCAGCCTCCAACGACTCAAAGTTGCCGATAAGAAGCGCAAACTTTTCTTCTTCCATTTTCGCCATCCAGTTGCGGGATATTCGTCACCCTACGTTGGCAACACTGTCTACGCGCCGCCAACATTCAAACGGCGGCCGCAGCTCACAGCCAACTCGATCTCGTAATAGAATCGGTTGTCGCACGGACCAGTGCAACACAGTACTACAGTTCTGTGTCTAGTGTGCGCGGCGCGAGTTTCGACTGTTCGTGTGGTACAGGAATAGCGAGAGCCGGTTTGGCTGACTTTGCGGAATCGGGTGAGTCTGCTAAGCGGATTTTGCCGCGTAAGGAGTTTCGGCAAATCGCACATCTGCGAATTGTTTGCGGTTTAAAACGCGACCCGAGGTGACCTTTTTCATTTTTGGGTTCGAACGTTGCTCGGTTTGTTGTTAATGATCCGATGGATATGTAAGAATTCGTCCAATTGTACAAGTTGGAGGTTTTCCAAGCATCTCGTGTTGATGCCAACTTGATTGGCAAAACCTGTCACCAGCAGTAATGTTAGATATACTTAGGGCAAGTAGTTATAAACTAATTTACGAACCATTTTTTATTTTTGAAATCACTCGAAAAAAATTCTATAATATGCAAAAAGCAACGCGGTAACAATGGAGGTCAAAGTGTAAAATTCGTGATTAAAAATATTTCGGAAAGATGTAAGTTCCGAAAAAAATTCCAGCTATAGGTCAAGGAGGTTGAAGGAACGCTACTTGATTTTCATAGAATTTTTGGAGGTCAAACTACTAATGAGATTCAGAAAAAACAAAAAGTCACGTAAATATTGTAGATATCTCCATAATAAGGGTTCGTGAGCTTGTGTTTGTTCGCAAAGTGAGCGGGTTTATGGGCGAGGTATCAACAAAGAGACGATTTGATACTTTCTAAAAGAAATACAACAAGTTTGATGTATGTTTTTGCAGTAGATTTCACAGAAAAAGATCCGTGTCTTATAAATTCTAAGGAACTTATTGGGACATGGAGTAGGTACGGATTAAAAAAGGTCTCCAGAGACGCACTTTTATTGATATCTTAGATGCCACTTCCTCAAAAGATTCACTTAATAGATAGATCTCAGTTCTGACTGATAACAGTTCGAAAAAGCTGCATAGTTGTCAACTGAAAAGGTCGAACTGTGTTCATACTGGGTAATGATATGAACCAAAACTAAAATAATGAAGGTTCATCCAAAAGATGCTCAATAGACACTTCTTCATATTCTATATCATACTTTTGGCGAAATTTAAGTATCTGGTACAGCGTCTTTTACTGTAGATGTATATGGCAAAAAATCCCCAATCCAGATCATTCTGTCATGTTTATCCTCGTGTTTATCATATTCTTCTGGATCCAGAATTAGTTGTTTCAGATCCATCTGTATTTACCTATTGCTATACAAACTACTAGTAGTTTGATGAATGTTTCAGCAGTGGATTTCACAGAACAAGATCTGTGTTTTATAACTTGTAAGGAACTCATTGGGACATGGAGTAGGTACGGATTAAAAAAGTCTCCAGAGACGCACTCTTGATATCTTCGATGCCACTTTCTCAAAAGGTATGTGAGAATTCGTCCAATTGTACAAGTTGGAGGGTTTCCAAGCATCTCGTGTTGATGTCAACTTGGTTGGCAAAACCTGTCACCAGCGGTAATGTCAGATATACTTGGGGCAAGTAGTTATGAACTAATTTACGAACCATTTTTCATTTTTGAAATCACTCGGAAAAAAAAATCTATAATATGCAAAAAGCAACGTGGTAACAATAGGGGTCAAAGTGTAAAATTCGTGATTGAAAATATTTTGGAATGATGTAAACTCCGAAAAACATGCCAGCTATAGTTCAAGGAGATTGAAGGAACGGTTCACAAGCTTCCAGAAAAACACTACGAGAGGTATGAAGTAGTCTACTCGATTCTCATAGAATTTTTGAAGGTCAAACTACTGATGAGATTCAGAAAAAACAAAAATTCACGTAAATATTGTGGATATCTCCATAATAAGGGATCGTGAGCTTGTGTGTGTGTCCGGAAAGTGTGCGGTTTTGTGAGCGAGGTATCAACGAATAGACGATTTGATACTCTCTAAGAGAAATACAGCAAGTTTGATTTAGGTTCTGGCAGTAGATTTCATAGAACAAAATATGTGTTTTATGAATCCTAAGGTACTCATTGGGGCATGGAGTAGGTAGGTACGACTGTCGTAGTAAACTCACATAGAGGAGTCCAACTAAGACCACGCCGCTGAAGATGGCTGCCGCAGATGTAGCCGAAAGCTCCAGAAGTAAAAATTCCACTACACGGCCCTCAAGCCCGAAAGACCAGCGATGTATTAACACCGGCCGTGAAAGCCTACATTCTTACACCAGATCATTCTGTCATGTTTATCATATTCTTCTGGATCCAGAATCGGTTGTTTTGAATTAATCTGCAACAATCTATCACTATACAAACTACTGAGTACTAAGACTTCTCGAGAATAAATAGTATATTCTTCACCAGGCGAGCACCAGGTAGGCAAACTCTAAGATTTTTGGACGACTGTAAAGAAGACTAAGTCGAGGTAAACACTATTTTCCGCAAATCGTTTGAAATTCTACAGATATTAATCAATTCTGAGAAAATCGCAAATAATTTCATTCACAAATGAATGGTGTTTCGAAATCAGTAATGAAATTAATCAGGTTACCATGGAAACTGTTTTCAATCATTTATGTAGAACACTCACAACTGTAAGGACATCCTGACTTTTTCTTTACGAAATTCTGTCTGGGATTACAAAATTTCCTAGCGGAAAATGATTTTTTTGTATAAAATTATTACAAAATTTTCTTGAACCTACCATTACTGGAGCTTTTTCGGAAAAAATACATAACCCAAGACATAACCTCGCCATTTATTTGTTTCTGAACCAATAAAAACGTATTATAATTATTAATTTTGTGTTCTCTTCTTATTTCCAAAGAAAATTGGGCATCAATCGAATGCTTCTGGCTTTTTTGATGTAATCATTTGTCTTAGCAGAAAAATTTGTATGATCCGCAGTCTCATAACAAAAAAAAAATTCACGTTTATAGTTTCTGCCTTGGAGTATGGTTCTCATGTGTGGAGTTCGGCACCAAAACATTCATTGATGCCTGTCGATTCTATTCAGAGAAAGGCAATCCATCTTGTTGGTGATTCTTCGCTCACAGACTCGCTCACTTCATTGGAACATTGTAGAATGATCGGAGACTTGTCCCTCTTCTAGAGATATTTTCCCGGTCGGTGCTCTTCTGAATTGTTATCAATCATTCCACCCTTGGCAATATCTACACGGATGACTCGACAGAGTTCCCACCCCTTTGTTGTGAATTTGGAGACCTGTTGAACCTCTCTTGCTCAGGGATCTTTTTTTAGTAGATAATGGAGGGGTTGCTAAACTTTCTGACGTCACCACCAGACGCTTGTTTAGAGGTGTACAGCCCAACCGTTAGTTGCATTTAACGAAGCGTTAGTCGCATTTAACGGTGCGTTTAACGAAGCGTTAGTCGCATTTAACGAAGTGTTAGTCGCATTTAACGAACCGTTAGACGCATTTAACGCTGCGTTTAACGAAGCGTTAGTCGCATTTAACGAAGCGTTAGTCGCATTTAACGAAGCGTTAGTCGCATTTAATGAAGCGTTAGTCGCATTTAACGGTACGTTCAACGAAGCGTTAGTCGCATTTAACGAAGCGTTAGTCGCATTTAACGAAGCGTTAGAGGCACTTTAATGGCGCGTTTAACGAAGCGTTAGTCGCATTTAACGGTGCGTTAGTCGCATTTAACGAAGCGTTAGTCGCAGTTAACGAACCGTTAGACGCATTTAACGAAGCATTAGTCGCATTTAACGAATCTCTAGTCGCATTTAACGAAGCGTTAGTCGCATTTAACGGTGCGTTAGTCGCATTTAACGGTGCGTTAGTCGCATTTAACGGTGCGTTAGTCGCATTTAACGAAACGGTAGACGATTTTCGAACTCAAAATTCCACGCTCACAGGAATATTTGTGAAATTTTGTTTGAAAAATGTAGTGTTCATGCCTCGCTATGTTGATTGTGCACCTTTAAACGAGCGTCTGGTGGTGACGTCAGAAAGTGTTGACAACCCCCTCATTATCTACTTTTCTTCAATAGAACAGCTGAGCTTTGGAACTCCTTGCTAAGAGTGGTCTTTCCTGAGGCTTACAAACTTCAGAAATTCAAAGCAAATGTTAATTCGTATCTCCTGTCCCTTGATTCACGCGGTGTTCTTTGAACATTACATTTCGTGTGAATCTGCATATATAAATAAAAAAATATACATTGCAAGTTTGTAGAAACTGAACACATGAAAATATTTTAAACGAGACTCATTACACCGCGGATCATAGAAATTTTCCAGTAGAGACGCCATGTAATAACTTTCAACTCCATTAGATTTGTGCGCTGACCAATAGAAACCACTTGAAAAATTAATTACTCCATCAGCGTTAATTTTGGACCTGGCAGCCTGCCGATTTTTCACGAAGATATGGCGCATATTTATTTGAAATGGGCTAAAATTAGACTTCCATCACATCGTTCGAGACGAGAAGATCCTGACACCAATTTGTATTCGCAAATCATTGATACAGAAAGAGGGATCAAAAAGTTATCGTCGAGGTTGTTTGTTGTTAACCACAACAACTCCATGGATATTAAAAGTAAGTGGAATACAGATGGGAATAATAATTATTGACTCATGCAAAATGAATGTAGTATGGACGAGACAACAGTAGAATAAGTCACGATTAGAGGATTTGGTAGCGATGTAAGATCAACTATTCAATTGAACGACCCTTTTATTTTCCTCGAGAAAATAATACGTAGAAAGCCAGCAGTTGTCTACTGGCTCAAATGAGCGATATTCGAATATTAAACATTAATTCTCGAAATGACGGTAACCAATGTTGTTGTTCTACTCCCACCTGTAAATATGCTTAATTTCTTAAAGTTTACTCAAGATGAATAAAAACCCTGGTGCGTTGACCGATATGCTTTTGTTTAGCCAATTCCTCTCGACCCCAGAAATCGAAGAGTAAACTTACATTTTTTGACGGTAGGTGGTGTTGAGGTAATGATACAAATGCGATTTTAAAGGGTACATTTTCATTGAGGCGGCAACTTAGGAGTGATTTTTGATACCGGCGGTCTCATTGGATAAACTCTTGCGGGATCTTTCGTTCACCAATAGAATTATCAGTATACAAAATAGGTAAGGTCAAGTTCGTCTAATGAAAAGCTATCAATTTTTTTGAAATGTTTGACAGTTCGATTTGAATTTGAATGCATTTGAAAGTTCCTTCAATGTTCAAAATCTTGTACCTAGTTTTTGTTTCTTTTCACGTTTTTTTTGTTTATATTCTTCCCAAGTGTTTATCGTTGCTGTTCTTGTATTTGTTTGATTTCATAGTAATAGTTAGATTTATTATGAACCGATTTACAAAGCTCAAAGTAAAACGCTCGTGTAACGTGTAGGTATTACTTATCCCTAATATCATCGGCTCGTAATCACATTAAATTTGCATTTTTTTTAACACTATGAAGAGAAATGTACTTAACTATCTTCGGTTCCTCAGACATATAAGATATCAATACTTTCCAGTTTCACTAACAACTATTGTTTCGGAAGATTCGAAATCACATCACAATCACTGAGTTTTTGATTTATTTTCCATCAAATTGAAAGCAAAAGGAATACCTAATAATCAGTCAAAATGTGATGACCACATATAATAATTTCTAGCATTTCGTGGGAAAGCAAGAAATTGCATGCAAAACATGAGACCATGAAATAAACATAACCTATAAATAATCGAATAGCCGTCGAGCAGACGGATATCATGGCATCACAGATTAAATTGAAATCAGGTGCGCCTCTGCTGGCAAACTCTCGAAGGCATCTCTTCAGTTAAAATTGATCAAAATCGAGATAGCGAAAAGTCGATAAAATTTGCTTACAATCTATTAGGTATAAGTCAACACTCCAGGGTTTTTATTCATCTTGAGTTTACTAAACCGATAAGTAGGTGACTCCAGTCTACTGAATCGTTATGATTTCATTTACACAATAAGTAGGATATGAACTCTACCAATCACAGAGAACAAAATACTTGCTCGATACTTGGTAACCAGAAACAACCTTGTAGAAACGTCAATTCTGATCTGTCTACCTACAAACACGAAATCCAAGTTTTTTCATTTAAGCATGTAATAAATGTACTTATATCTGAAATATATTCCAGTTTATTTAGTCAAATTGTCAAAATTGATGTTTTTTTTTTCGTGAAATTGAAGGACTTACATCTACTCTTTACACCAATAATTAACGAAAATTGTTTAGTCCAAATGTTCTAGTTGGTTAAGGCGTTTTCCCTCTGAGATAGTCTTGTTTACAATCGTTGGTTCGAGTCTCACCAAAACCATTTTTTTGTACAGCATCGTGCTCAAATTTCGTCATCATGTGATATGGCCACCAAATTCACTCTTGTTGTACAAAACTACTATTTTTTTTCTGCAGGTAATTGATCCAATATCCCAATAAACTTAAGTCATAGCCGAGGGGTTGACCACTGAGGGAAAATGTGTACACTGGAATTCCCGTAAACCGGAATTCCCTCGGAATTCCTACAGAAAAAATATGTCAATTTGAAGGAATATTGATGAAATTTCACAAGTAAATGACGAAAATAGTAGGAATTCCGGGGGAATTCCGAGGGAACCCGACCAAATATGAAAGATATATTTTGGAACATTCACACAAAAGTTTTTTTCGGGATTTCTGAGTGGAACATAAACTTAAGACTTCAAAAAAATACAATTTGTTGACCCCAAAAAACAAACACACAAACTACGACACAAAGTTTTTCTGGGCTGTTTCACATGCCCTATTCATATATATTCGAATCAGAATGAGGTTCTATTCCATTGATTATCGGATTATTTGAAAAACTACCCCCAACCACACCCCTTTCGAGGCCGCACAAACTATAAAACAAAGTTTTTTGGGTTGTTTCACATGCTTTATTTATATATTCGAATCAGAATGAGGTACTATTTCACTGAAAGAAGTTACTGACTCATTTGCAAAAAGTTCCCCAACACACCCCTCCAGGGACATATCAGATGTCTATCAGATCATGAGAACAAAATGTATTTCAAATTGGAAATCCGCCACAAAATCTTTCAATACAAAGGTCACAACTTTCATCGTTCAAAGGAAGTGGATTACTTTACACCGGTGTTTGTTTTTGATTCATGATTTCACATAAATATTGAAATTTTACTGTGTGCTTTTTTATTATTGCGCGAATAAATTGAAGTTACATAATAATAATCCCTATAGTTTCTTCAGCAATTTTTCGGAATTCCCCAGGAATTCCCTCGGAATTCCCCGGAATTCCCTCGGAATTCCCCGGAATTCCCTCGGAATTCCCCGGAATTCCCTCGGAATTCCCCGGAATTCCCTCGGAATTCCCTGGAATACCCCGGAATTCCCCGGAATTCGTAGGAATTCCTATCAATTGTACACCGGAATTCCCATGTGATCAACCCCTCGGTCATAGCCTTGCCTGTAGGATCTCTTCACCTACTTTGGATCTTCATCTTCTCTTTTGATTATTGTTTCGGCGGTTTCTTCGTCTCATATATGAAGGAATGGACCTCTATGTTTCTCCTCTAGTTTTCAATTTCTGTTATTGTCTCTTCGAGTAATTATAGCTTAACGCACAGCTTCCTCATGCCAAATTTTTCACCTATACTATACATACCACTTTTTGACTTTAATCTTAATTGCTAGCTCGTGCATTTTTAGTGGAAAAACTATCAACAAGGCGTATTTTCAAGACAAAAATAAGTCATTTTGTCCTAAAAATATGGGATCCAAAATTGATCCTAATTTGAAAATACTAAAGAAATTAAAAAAAAAATGTCCAGTCCAAGTTTTACTGAGAAGACTTACTTTTCAAAGAAGTGGCAATAACCTTTTATGGGAATTTAATACTACTTTAGGATTCTGTAACCGTTTTTCTTTGAATAACCAACAGGAAAATAACGGGCACATTATTAAAGAGGCCTACTAGGATATTTTTTCAATGAGAGTTTAGTTTTGGTACTTTTTTCTCTAATATCCTGATGTTCTGTGAAACAGTCCCGTTTTGATCTGAAAAACGGTTTGAGAATATTGATATATAGTTGATGAAACCCTGGATAAATATCGATAATGATATGTTAATTAGATATAGGTTAGAATTAAAGTTTTGGTGAAAGATCCAGATTGAAATACTGTTATTTGAGGTTTCATCTCATATTGATACAACACTGTTTAGATCTGATTGTTGGCATACACCTATATCCATTAGAATTGTTTATAGAGAAATGCTAAAGTTAGTTAATGTTTGTCTGAAAACGATTTGAATTGTTTTTGTTACGCCACCGACACTATAATGTCGATATTTCCGTTTTCCCAATGTACGACAAAGTTTCATTCTCTGAAAAAAATAGGTGCAGATTTCTGTTTGTCAGTTTGAGTGAAATGTTTGAAGAGATAATGCAACTTCAAAATAGAGTTGGCGATACAAGTTTATACAGGAAATAGAAGTTTAGACATTAAAATAATCTTCAAAATATGGATGGAACAAGACATTTACCAAAAAACATTTTTTTTTTTGAATTTATTGCCGTATTTAGGCATTTCTTATACATTTTCAAGAAAATTTTCGATTCTAGCTACGAATTGAAGAAGAGACATGATTTGAAAAAAAATCACTAGTGCCATCTACCCTAGTATCCATGCCGTCAAATGATATTTCCATGTGATTGGCTAATTGAATATCATTATAAAAAATTTCATCAGTGAGTAATGACCCCATGTCCCTCTGGTGCTGAACATTCCATCTCCAGTATCAAGCTCAGAGTCGACCAACCATTCCTTGTACCCCTGAAGATCCGTGTAACCTTTTTTTCAGGACACGTTTTCTAACAGAGCGGCCTTGATTTGGATTGTATTGCGTCCTCGAAGCTCAAAATCAATACCGTCTCATATATCTTCTCTTTCTGGGCCAACGAAATTATACAGGCCGATCTAAAACATTCAAAAAAAATTATAATGATTGCGATATCGACGCAACCCTGTATCTTCTATTGGCTGGCCAAGCCAAGGATAATGAACGTTGGAAGTATCTCGTAAATCCTGATTCAACCTGATTTAGCCACGTACTAATCTAACCAGGTATAAAAATAGTCCGTCTACGAACTTGATTGGCTGAAACGTTGTTTGTAAGCAGTATTGATTCGATCTTGATCTAATAAACTAATTGGATGGGATTAAGATGGACTACGTACACACGTGTTTCTGTTGAGACCGATGACAGTTCCAAATTTAAATGTTCTTATGAGGCCGAGGTTCACTAACGACTTTAATCTCGATTTTGGAGGTAACTGATAGTTTTAATTTTGATAACGATCTCAAACCGTTTCACCACAATTGTAACCCGGATTATCACGAGTAATCCATATTATTTCTGGAAAAAACTCAAATTCTAAGTGTTGAACAAACTATAATAATGAATACAGTGATAGTAATTTATGAAATTCTCAATAAGTTACATCCAACTCATTTTTCAAACATTATTACCTTCGTAATTATATTTATAGCCATTCAACTAGAAGTTGTGAGAACATATAAAAACAGTTAAGACATTTTTTTTTCCACAAAGGTCTCACAATATATAATCTTCCAAGAGAGATTAAACGCAGTAAGAATATAAATATCTTCAAAAAATATTGTTACTTTTATGTCCATATTTCTATTCGAAAAATGGTATGAATGTTTTTTCAAGTGAATTATGTGTAATTTGATGTTATTTAGCATATTTGGTAAAAATAAAGTATTATTATTATTAACACTTGCTTCCTTGAACAAATATTGCAGGTTAGGTGTGATGTCAAATCAATGAAATTCCCCGGTAGCAGGTCATCACAAGGTCCGCTTGAAACGATTAACTGTGTGATGTCATCGTACACTGTTGCCTCAAATATCAATCGACCTATTCGCGATAGAAAATAAGATCGCAGCGCTAGCGCGGAGAGATGAGGAACTGTCCATGGTTATATTGTTGTGTTTACATTTGCATGTGTATATATGGAGCTTCGATGTTCTCGTGTTCCTTTTGTTCGTGAAATTTTCAATTTCTTATTCGTTTTCATAGAACCAATTCGAAGGTCTTTCATTATCAAAACATTGTAAAATTCGAAAGACTTGAGGTTGTTTCCAGATGAGACTTGGATTCACGAGTCAAATCGGGTTTACTGAACGAATGTTGAATAATTGAATTACGAGGGGTTGACCACATGGGAATTCCGGTGTACAATTGATAGGAATTCCGGGGAATTCCGAGGGAATTCCGGATAAATCCGGGGAATTCCGGGGTATTCCGGGGAATTCCGAGGGAATTACTGGGAATTCCGAAAAATTTATATAGGAACTATTGGGATTATTATCACGTAACTTCAAAATTTCAATATTTATATAAAATCATAATTCAAAAACAAAACACCGGTGTGAAGTTATCCACTTCCACTGGACGAAGAAAGTTAGGACCTTTGTTTTGAAAGAGTTTGTGGCGAATTTCCAACAACAAACTTCATGATCTGATAGACATCTGATATATCCCTGGAGGGGTGTGTTGGGGAAGTTCTTGCAAATGAGTCAATAACTTCTTTCAGTGAAATAGTACCTCATTCTGATTCGAATATATAAGGCATGTGAGACAACCCAAAAAACTTTGTTTTATAGTTTGTGCGGCCTCGAGAGGGGTGTGGTTGGGGGTTGTGTGGGCTTAATGCTGAACCCAACTTTGTTAATAAAATATTCCGTTTTTACTA
This sequence comes from Zygogramma bicolorata, assembly GCA_032362365.1. NCBI lineage: Eukaryota > Metazoa > Arthropoda > Insecta > Coleoptera > Chrysomelidae > Zygogramma > Zygogramma bicolorata. The sequence goes on along the minus strand of JAVJAQ010003051.1, from coordinate 176,137 downwards.
TCAAATTCAATTAACAAACTGTGACGTTTTATTTGACAACTCTCTCAATTACAGTCGTGATATCAATCAATCTTTTCAAAAACTAAGGTTACTTGGAACCAATCAAAATCATAAATATAAAATCAAATACAGGATGTTTTCTTGATAACGATACGGAACATTCTCCCCCCAGTGAAGAACTTCATTCTTCATCTTCTAGTACTGCTTCTACTTCTAGCTTACATAGTTTCGACACAGGTTTCTTGTAAGTGTTCTTTGTTGTCTTCACGTCTGCTACACGTATACGTCCATCTGGACCAGGGTAAACTGCCACTACTTTTCCCATTAGCCAGTGATTCCGTGGAGAGTTTTCATCAACAATGATCACAATATCGTCAGGTTTTATGGGTTCTTGGTTATCAATCCACTTTTTGCGTCTATTCAATGTAGGTAGGTATTCTTTTAACCAGCGTTTCCAAAACGAGTTTGCAAGCATTTGAGATTTTCGCCACTCTTTCTTCAGGTTGTTGCCTGAGTCGAAATATCCTGGTGGTCCTTCTGTATGTGTGTATCCAACTAGGAAATGATTTGGGGTTAGTGCTTCGGGGTCTCTTGGATCGACGGACACATGAGTTAGAGGTCTTGCGTTCACTATAGATTCAGCTTCTATAAAAAGTGTTAAGAGTGTTTCTTCCTTCAATGATTGTCCATAAACTACTGTTCCCAGAGATTTCTTTATGGAGCCAACTAACCTTTCCCATGCCCCTCCCATATGTGGGCTTCCTGGTGGAATAAACCTAAATTCTATGGCCCTGCTTGTTGTGAAGTTCGATATTTCCGTTTCGTTCAATTCTTCTAAAGCTACTCGAAGTTCCTTGGCTGCTCCTCTCAGGTTCGTGCCATTATCACAAAGTATTTTTGCTGGGTGTCCTCGCCTAGAAATAAATCTTCTGATGGCTAAAATAGCAGAATCAGTAGTCATGGAAGCTATCATTTCTAAGTGAACAGCTCGCACTGCCAAACAAGTAAATAAAATGCCCCATCTCTTCTCTTTTCTTCGTCCAATAGATACAATGTATGGACCAAAACAATCCATTCCTACGTTGATGAATGGTCGTATACAAGGTGTTATACGTACTAACGGCAACTGGCCCATAATTGGTGGTTTGGGTTGCGAATGCTCATTTTTACATTTTTGACAAGTTTTTCTAATGGATTTCAAGGCAGCACGTCCATCAATTATCCAAAATTTTTTCCTAATTTCATTTAAAATGGTCTCTGTTCCAACATGTTCATACTTGTTATGATAGAATTTCAATAATAATTTGGTGTAGGAATTTCTAGGGCACAAGATAATGGGTCTCTTCATTTCATCATCCAAAAAAGTTGCTAAATTCAATCTTCCACCTAGTATCATTATTCCATTTCCATTTATTTCCGGGCATAATCCTCTAAGTCTACTGTTTTTCCTCAAATTTCCTGTTTTGGTCATATTCTCCATGTCTTCTTTGAAACTTTCCTTTTGTGATTGTACTATCCATCGCCTTTCAGCATTTTTAAGTTCTGTTACAGTCAAAGTTGAATGCGAATTCCTATTTTTCAATTTCTTCAGATTTTTAATGAATCGTAATTCCCAGGCAGTAGCTCTTATCAATCGCAACCAGTTCGAAAATCTTTTTATTTCTGGCAAACCTGACTCACACTCTTGAGTACAAGTTCCTGTGAATTCTATTTTCAATTCTTCCAACTCCTCATGAATTTGTTCAGATTGTGGACAATACTTGATTTCTTCCGGCCACAATTCTACAGGTTCTTTCAAGAAATCTGGCCCCTCCAACCAAACTTTCGAAATTTTTGTGAATTTGTCTTTGGAATGTTGTCGAGTTGCTGCATCTGCCACATTCACTGGCGTCGCAAAAAATATGCAATTCTATCAACGCAGCAGTCGGTATAAGATGAGAATAGCATCGTGAAACTTCTACGGTGGCTTGGTTTTTCAATTCCGATAGCCAATCGTCCCATATCTTCTTTAAATTGACTGGAATATGATCATCCCAACTGACACCTGCTCGCCATATGTCCTGTCATAAAATTTTTGCACCAATTGTATGGAAAGCTAAAAATCCTAAAGGATCAAAAATGCTCATCACGATTTGAAGAACTTTCCTTTTTGTAATTTTGCTTCCATTTGGTGTACTTTCCAGTGATAGCTTGAAACAAATTGTATCTGTTTCAGGATTCCACCATACACCTAAAACTCTTTGAGTTTCCTGTCCAGTTTCCGTAATATTTTTCTGTTCGCTCATTTCGCCTTTGAATCCTACTCTGACAAGTGGAGCGTTGGTAATGCTGGAGAACATTTTGCACCAAAGATCATCACCTGCATCTCAAACACTTCCGGTTTCATATCAACATTCAAGTTTCTCCATAGCAATCTTTGGGCACATCGGTCTTTTTCTCTGATATTTACCATATGAAACATTTCTCTTACATCTCCTGCGAATCCAAATTTCCTCTGACGAAACCTGATCAGAACAGCAACAAGTGAAGCGAGTAAATCCGGTCCTGGCAATAAATAGTCATTCAGACTTGAGCCATGGGATTTGGCGGCCGCGTCGAATACCATCCGAATCTTGCCAGGTTTATTCTGATTCACGGTAGCAAAATGAGGCAAATACCATGTGTGGGGCGGTTCAATTGCAGCTTCTTCATTTGTTAGTTTTTACATGTATCCTTTCTTGATATAGCTGTCAATCTTTTCACAGTAGGCTTTTCCGAATTCTACGTCTCTTTGGCACTTTTTTTCCATACATTTTAGTCTTTGTAATGCTGTGGTTTTGCTTTCCGGTAATTTGAGATTTTCATCTTCCCAAATGAGCCCAATTTCATAACGATTTCCAATTCTTCGAGCTGTTCTTCTCATTACTTCAATTGCCTTCTTTTCTTCCAAAGTGAGAGTATTTTTAGGTAATGAAATACCAAATGAATCTAATGAGAAAGATTTTTTCACCAAATCATGTAATATCTCGTCGTTTTTCTTATTACAAAAATGGAGAGATTCTATCATTTGCATTTTTGGTTGATCAATTGGGCCATGCAGAGACCAACCCAATCTACATTTTGTTGCAATAGGAGAAAATATTTCATTTTTGCAATTAGTTTGGATTCGTCTGGGAATAATTAGGTCGATATTATCTTGACCAATCAACAACATTGGTTTTTCATTCCTAAATTCGGTAATCGGCAAATTTTTCAAGTGAGGATATATCTCCCAGGTTTCTTTTTCAATAGTTTGCATTGGCAATGAAATATTTTCCACTGTATAGACATTTTTCATACAATAAAGTTTAGAATCTCTTACTCCTGATATTTGAAGATCTAGGCATTGTGAATTCTCGAATCTGGTAGATATATCTGAAGTCCACTTTATACAAAGTGATTCCTTGATTCCTTTCAGACCCAATTTTCTGACGATGTCCTCTTCAATCAAACTCACAGTGGATCCCTCATCACAAAGGGCTAGCGTACGAATCTCTCCTCGTGGTCCAAATAATTTCACCGGTATCATCCTCAGCAGTACGCTCTTTTTTTCCTGTTGAACTGCCATCACTGCTTCTTCCGTTTGCCTAGAAATATTATTCATATTATTTACAGTGTTTACCCTTTCGCCATCGTTTCCACGAGGTTCTCTCTCAACAGCCAAATTTTCATTATGTAGTAGTTTGTGGTGCTTATATTTACATCCCCCTACACCGCATTCTTTTTTGTATTTGCACTTCAACTTCTGATGATTCTCACCCAGACAACAAAAACAAAGTTTTTTACCTTTGATCAACTCCCATCTGGTGTCGACATCATCCAATTTCATTTTTGGAGAGTTTGAAGTACGATGCTCTCCGATTTCACAATACCTACATTTTTTCATTTCCTCTCCAGTAGTACTCAGGACTGCTCCTTGCCATTTCTGTGGATGCTGTTGGAAGCTCGTTTTTTTGAAATTCTTTGGTGGCTCTTCATATTTCTTCACATCTTTGGGGGTGTAAACGAAACATGCAGCGTTGGCCATGTCTGCTAACCAAGAGGAGAATAATTCGATGCTTGCCTCTGTTTTCCTACTGAAAAAAAATTCACCCCATTTGATTTTCAATATATCAGGCAGTTTATTTGTCAGATCTTTCAGAAGTTGTGGATTATTCATATGTCCTGTTGACTTCAGGCTTTTCATTGTTTCAACTAAATTCCTAACCTCATTAGAGAAAATAATCAATTTTTCTATACTTATCTCTCTCATGAATGGAATGCAATTGATTTTGGATATGATAACTTCAATAATCACATCGGGCCTGCCGAACCTCATTTTTAGCGTTTCCATCACCATTGGCACATTTTCCGACACAAGCAACATACCACCTACGGCCGACTTTGCTTCCCCCCTCAAACATTTTCTGAGTTTTATCATAATTTCTTCCTGACTGAATGAACACATTTTGCAAACTCTTTCATACTGATCAAAAAATAATGGCCATTCTGCAGGATCTCCACAGAAAATTGGTAAATCTTTATCAACAATTTGCCGCGCCAAAATTTTATTCTGGAAATGGTCGTTAGAACTTTTATTGTTTTGTGTCAGGAGATTATTTATAGTCTGACACAACAACTGGACTTCATTTGATTGATTATTCCCCGCATTTACCTGACTGATATTGATCTCATTACCTGTATTTTCACCTGGCTGGACGAAATCATCAAATGGCTTACCCTGGGGATCTTCATTCCGAACTTGATTACCTTGCAACTCTTGCTTCTGTCCTCTGGATGTATTTGGTTCAACATTCGATCCATTCCAAACACTTCCATTTTCTCTCGATTTGTTCACCCATTCCTGGACCCTGGACATGCTTGACTCATCGACGTCTTTCAATCCCAGTTTTTGGCTTCTTCTTTCTTCTTCCGCTTCGCGAATTTCCTCTTCATGGAGTTCATGTTCGAGTTGAAGAAGTCGAAGTTGATTTTCCAATCTTGCCTTCTCTAGTTCAATTTCTTGTCTCTTTTTTTCAGTTTCATATTTCAATCTCTTCTGTAGGACTCTGGAACTAGTATGGGACTTCAAGCTTACAGCAGACTTGGAGTGTTTTGATTTTTCCGAGGTTTCCTTCATTTCAGTGTTGAAGTGGCTTCCATTTTTCCAGGGATTTTCCATTTCACCAATCCCTCTTCCAAATCCTTCAGGCCATTGAAAGTCTGCCGATAGGCTTTTGTTTACTCCTGCTCCCTTTCTTCTTTCTCGCTCCTGATTGTCCATATCTTGGTTCAAAACGTACTCGAAGGACCAAACAATGTGTGGGCTTAATGCTGAACCCAACTTTGTTAATAAAATATTCCGTTTTTACTATCAAATTCAATTAACAAACTGTGACGTTTTATTTGACAACTCTCTCAATTACAGTCGTGATATTAAGATGCCTAGGAAACCCTGGTGTATCTAGTTATACCTGAATAATTTTGGGATAAACTTGGCGAAAAGCGATTGCTTGATTTCTGAGATAGCAAATGCTTCAGATCGCTATTGTAGATGGCGATCAGTCATGTACCATATGAAGCTTAATTTTCAGTAGAGAGGAATGTGCAACCGAATATTCTACCACTGTTTATTATTTGCCTACTGAGATTTTGACAGCCCTGACAGCCAATCAAATGCGTTTCAGAAAACGTGCACGTAACGTGGAAACCTACCGTTAACAACCTGTCAATACTGTCACTGTTACCTCTACAAGTTTTTAGTGTGTTTATATCGTATTGTAAGACTAGACTTTGATTCCGAGAAAATTTACTTTGCCCATTCACCTGAGAATTTACGACAAAGTTCATGCTAGTGTATTGAAAGTGATAGACTGTCTTGGAATTGGGGATACACACATCAGTTATGCAACGGTTCAAAATACGTATCACATCGATATTTCCTTTATTTAAACAAAACTTTGTTTTCAATATCTCATTGATAAGAGCTACAGATGTTTCCTCCTCGATATAAGACTTTCGCTCAAGCTGAAACGAATAAAATTAGCTACAACGCCACATTCATGTTATTATTTTGGGGCGATTTGTTTTGTATTTACCTTAGGTGCTAAACAAAGAAGAATATTTGGATCCCCAGATTTTGACTAACCACACAAAATACGAAATCTTCTACACATCGTGAAAAAGTACTTGTAATAACTTATTCTACTTATTTATATAGACTCTCAAACACTGTTGAATGCGAAGAAATAATTTCAGAGTTTTCGTTGACAACAATAAACCTCAGAGTTACGTCAATTCGTCAAAACCAACATTTGACAGATTTTCGAAAATGCCCATATAACGCCCCCTGTACAAAAATTAAAGAGCTTTTGTAATCGTCGATTGTTTTTCGCCAAGAAATTCTAAACAATATCGAATCACTAGATACACCAGGGTTTCCTAGGCATCTTACGTGATATCAATCAATCTTTTCGAAAACTAAGGTTACTTGGAACCAATCAAAATCATAAATATAAAATCAAATACAGGATGTTTTCTTGATAACGATACGGAACAGGGGTAGTTTTTTAAAATAATCCGATAACTTCTTTTAATATAATAGAACCTTATTCTGATTCGAATATATAAGAATTGAGCATGTGAAACAGCTGTGTCGTAGTTGGTGTGTTTGTTTTTGGGGTCAACCTCTGCGACTGCCATTATTTTCCTCAATATTTCAAAAATTACGTGTCTTGAAATTTCACTCTACAAGATGAAGGGACGCCCTTGATTGTGGAAGAGAGACTAGATCATAATTGGTAGACAAAACACAGGTTGTCTACATTGTTTCCAGCGGTTACCGAAATTGAAAAAAGATGGTTATAGCTCGCGTTATACGATCTGAGTTATATAGTCAATAACTGCAGTCTTTGTATGATTTCTGAAGTTTCTTTGCAGCTCCATCATGATATTTGGACGGTTTTATATAATTTATCGGTTTGTACTAAAAAGATGATCGGATATATTGTGGTTCAGTGTCAACTGTTCTCATTTGAGTTTATACAGGGTGAACACACCGGTGAAAAATATTTTTTTATTTTCCTAGTAGGTGATGTTGAAGGATTATCAATAATTTTTGATATTATGGAATATACTTTTTTGGGAAACAGTTTATTTTCGCTATATAAGCGATGACAAAAACGTATAAAAAGGATTTTCTCCACAGATTGAGTATCCCGTAATCATTTAGCGGTTGAAAATAATAGAAATTACTCAATAGACCATAAAATTTTTTTCCAATGACAAATTGTATTTTTTCGATAGTTATTTATTCTAACGGATTCAGAACTTGATTTTATCAAGAAAAATTTCAGGAAAAATGATGCTAATAAAACAAACCTGAGTGGAATCAGACGATCCGTTCCCTTTATTTTACGATTGTGACTTGCATTATATAGATGATTTATTTTGTTCCCGATATAATAAATACCAGCCTCAATGAAAATGTGAAAAGTTTTGATATGTAAAATCCGATATTATTCAGATTGGGTCATAATCATGACATGGTCTACTTAAAAGTCTAAAGTTTATGTTCCACTCAGAAATCTCAAAAAAAACTTTTGTGCGAAAGTTTCGAAATATATCTTTCATATTTCGTCGGGTTTATCAAAATCCAAAATGACTGAAGAGTCAATACAACAGCCCCATATCAACACATGCAAACTGGAGTATGGAGATCTAACCATTGGGTGTTCTCGCAAAAGTCGATAGGGGGCGTATCGCCCATTTTCTAGCTCGTATTCGCGTTCAGCTAACCGTGTCATCGGTCATCGTGAGAAGGAAACCATGAAACATTTTTGATGATAATCAAGATTAAATCCTTAGGTTGATTTCAACGTAGATTACGTAAACTTGGATTATACTATTTTTGATGGAACTCGGCCTCAATATTGTGGCGAAGCTGTTCTAATCTTTGAATGTTTTTTTTCTAGAGGGAAGGAACATGCCCGCACAGATTTTTCGAAATCGAAGTCGGTAAAAAATGATTGTGTTGTCAGGACACGCAAATGGGGATTTCAAAGAATTAATTGGATCCGAGAAGAGAGGACTTTTAATCTTAGAATCCAACTGAAAATAAAATAAATGAAAGAATTTTTGGAAAAACATAATTTTTCATTTGAGAATAAATTTGGGATAGATAATTTTTTTATGAGTACATTGTTTTGAAAAATGTGCGAAATGTTCACAAATGAAGAGACAAATTATTTGTATTGGACAGAGATTGTGAATAAGCTTTTTGGAAACAGGTTTTCAAATTTTTCTCATTCGTTATAATACATGTTTCGAAAGGAAGCTTCTTTATAGAAATGATTTAGATTCATTTCATTTGGTACGTGCTAGTTGAAAGGGAAAAATCTTCAATAAAACAGATCTTCTGGCGTCCGATTTGGCATAAGACGCCGGCTTAAGTAATAATCGAATTTCTCACTGCCGTTGCCGGTTCAATCTGCGGTCACGGCAGAAATGTTTCTGGCGAACTCGGTGCCCTAGACGAAAGTTGGTAGTCTAGGCGGAAAATTTTGATCAAATATACCAACCGATCTGGTACCACTGTAGGTTTTTCTGGGTTTTCATAGTTCAAATAGCAAATGCGTTACCAAAAAAATCAGTAAGCCGCCCCAGAGCGATTCGACACCTAAGCAAGTTTGCCGGCTCTGCATTCAGGGCACATTCGTCAGAGAAATGAATAAGGAAAAGAGGAAAATGTCGAGATTTATAACAGATGAATCTATAAAAATTTTTGTCAAAGTTATACTCGAATTAAAATCATGTCAAGGTTAATGAAAAAGTAAGTACCTGGAGGTATGCCAAGTATCCTGCATTTTTCTATGAAATATCATTTCTTCTAATCATCCTTGTTTTTCTTCAATGGGAGCAAAATGCGTACTTTATTTTTTTTTCATCAGCTTTCTTATTTCAATTTGAATTTTTTGAATTTCTCTTCCCCTCACTTATGCTGGTGAACTTTTTTTCTCAATTTCCATTTTTTTTCCTATACATATTCACACGAAAGGGATGCCCTGCGATGTTCAAAAACACTACGTGAATCGAGGGACAGGAGATACGAATTAATATTCACTTTATATTTTTGAAGTTTTCAAGCCTCGGGAAATACCTCTCTCGGTAAGGAGTTCAGCTGTTGTACTGAAAAATGATCCCTGAGCGAGAGAGGTTATACGGGTGTCCAAGCTCACAACAAATGAGTGGGAATTCTCTATTCGTCGGGTCATCCGTGTAGTTCTGCCAAGGGTGGAATGATTGATAACAATTCAGAAGAGCAGCGGCCGTGAAAACATCTATAGAAGAGAGACAAGTCTCCGACTTTTCTACAATGTTTCAATGAAGTGAGCGAGTCTGTGAGCGACGAATCACCAACAAGGCGGATTGCCTTTCTCTGAATAGAATCGAGAAGCTTTAATGAATGTTTTGCTGCCGAACTCTATACATGAGAACTATATTCCAAGACAGGTCGTATCTGAGCCTTGTAGATCATTAGAAGCTGGGAAGGGAAGTATATCTTCCCACGAAATAGAAATCCAAGTGTCTGGAAAGCACCTTCAGCGATCGATCCCATATAGTTTTCCCATGAGAGATTATTACTTATCGTAATTCCTAGCATCGGGGTACTTGACTTTGTAGGAATAGTTACTCATGACATCTGAATACTAGATGATGATAGATCGGCTTTCCCATATAGTTATCCCATTCTCTTATTTCCACCAAGTCATCGTTGAGTCTATTCTATTGTTTCAACCTTGACAACAAGTTGAGTTGGGAAAAACACACATCACTCATATGCAAAAAGTTGTCACAGTGTCGCTTTGCTCTGAGACAGCTGAGAAGTCTGGTTTCAAATGAAGTAATGAAAGTTGCTTATTATGGTATGGTTCACTGCCATATCAAATATGGAATATTGGTATGGGGAGCTTCCACATGTGCAAGTGAGGTATTCATTACCCAGAAGAAGGTAATAAGAGACATAGCGAAAGCTGAATTCAGAGCACATGCCAAACCAATCTTTATTGAATGGGGTATAATGACACTACCCTGCATCTACATTCTTGAAGCAATATTATTTGTACACGAAAATAAACACAATTACGATAGTGGCGACAAGATTCACAATTATAATACGAAACATAAAGAAATCATCAGACTACCGAAGATGCATTATCAAAATAATGCTAAACAAACAGAATTTCTCCCTATAAAAATTTACAACACTCTGCCAGTTGAATGGAAAAACTTGGAGTTAATGAAATTGAAGTGTAAGGTGAAGACATCACTTGTCAGTCAAGCCTTCTACTCAATTGATGAAGTATTCAACTTTAATTGGTGCTAAATTTTGCTAATGTGATACTGAATATGTAAGTTATAACTGTTGAATGTGTGATGTAATGAACATTACATGTATTTAATTATTGTAAATGTATATCTATATTTTTTGTGACGTACCTAAGCACTTTTGTTATTCCGGAATTCTAGTTTAACAAAAATTGTAATGTGAGGTGAATAAATATCTATCTATCTATTGACGCTAATGCTTCTCTGAATTTGTCTTTCTCGTGCTGGTATGGGGATTCTGGAAGAGAAACTAGTATAAAGAGTACTGGCGTCCGCAAAACCATCTCGAAATCTATTCATATTCAGAAGAAAAAAGTATTCACGAATTTTGTCCTAATTCAGCTATACAGGGTGTTTCAAAATTCAGTATCAAGATTTCAGGGGCGCATTTTTCAAGTCAAAATGAGACTTTTGTTTTCCATAAACAAGTGTCCGCAAACGCTTCGTTGCCGAACTACAGAGCGTTGAAGTTTAAAGATTTTTTTAGTTTTTTCTTCATAGCTCTTTCAGTTTTTAAAATATTGGGATCAAATTTGAAATGAAGGTTACGTTTCAGAGTTTACATCATCCAGTATGCCAACTGATTGTAACATGCGATAGGAAGATATGTTTTCAGGGGTCGAGCCCATTTTCGCCCCATAAACTTTTTTGTAGTGCGCCGCTGGTGGATTCCGAAATATGAGATGAATTATTTGTTTTTGTCTCTTGTAATTTTCACGCATCTGCGACCGTTATTGAGAAGAAAATCGAAGTAATTTTTTCGTAATTCGCTAGATTCATTAAATTTGTCAACGAAACAATGAAAAAGTGAATAGTGGGCTCGATAGTGGGCTTTGACTGCTATTTCCAATTTGACGTTTAGGTTTTTCTGGAGCATTTCACATTATTTGAAAGTTGTCTCATCGAAAAAACTGAAAAAATCTTGAAACTTCAACGCTTTGTAGTTCGGTAACGAAGTGTTTGCAGGCACATGTTCATGGACAAAAACGTCTTATTTTGACCTGAAACATACGCCTCTGAAATCTTGATACTGAATTTTGAAACACCCTGTATAACTTCGAAAAAACACCTACCCACCTCTCTGGAGAATGTATCAGCACTTGAAAACTGAAATGCACTTATTTATTCCACCAGAAACCGTTTATTACATGCATATTGCTGTAGGTATTTCCTATTTCCATACTTGGTGTGCCATTATAGAGAAGTAAACGAATTCGTCACCCACCACAAGAAGCCACGAAGCGTGAAACGGCCTGAAATCACTTCAGCGCGAAGAGTTGTGAGATGAAAACACTTATGCCCGGCCATGCTCGGCGTAGTCCATTAATATTTCGAAACTCGAAATAATACTCGACAAAACAAATCAAACCCACTCTCATTATCACGTTGTCCGTGCGTGAATGTGTGACATTCCTCTGTCACAACTGCCACCAGAGCCAACTAGATTCATGTGTGGAATATCGAAAAATGTCGGTTGCTCAGAGTTCGGAGTAAAAGACGGTAGGTAGGTTGTAACGAATTCCACGAGAATGTCGGTTGATCGACGAATTATCGATGTTATGCGCTCACGAGTTTTCCCTAGAAATCGCCAATTAAGAAAGGCGTGAAATACGAAACATATGGTCAGAATCCGACTCGTTGCAAAACATTCTGCACGCTGCTGTGGCCAAATATAGCAAGCCATGGACGGTGGCATGAGATGTGGATGTAGGTATATGTGAATGTGTTTGGTTCTTGGGTATGTACATAAGCAGTGATGTGCTTCAAGAGTTGTGGATTTCCACTTGAACTCAGAAAACATTAATAATTGAACTGAGGTTCATGAAAAACATAAAAAAAATGTCAGAATCCAGAGAATGTCGACGAGAGTTATGAGGAAAATGAAAAATCAATCCAATCAATTTCTCTGTGAGAAGTAACTCAATCGACAGTTGAATACTTAAAGAACATTTCATTGAACCAATTCGAAGGTTTTTCATTATCAAAACATTGTAAAATTCGAAAGACTCGAGGTGGTTTCCAGCTGAGACTTGGATTTATGAGTTTCTGCTATCTCAAGTCGGGGTTCCTGAACGGATATGGCATAATTTAATGATTAATGCACATCTGGAATAATTGAAAATTAGATCTCTCAGCTGGAAAAAATTACTTCGATCATTCAAATATAAAATTTATTCAATGTATTTGAGCAACAATGAAGTATCAGAAGGGGTAGTTTTCAGCTGTTTCATGTGATTCTTCCCAATTAGAATTATGCATTACACACTCAATTATACATTATCACTCAACAGTGGAGATTGTATCAAAGATTAACTGGTTTATATTCAGAACTAGCAAACAACAACAAGTGAATGAAAAGCAGCAAACCTTCCAATTATTTCACTGGAATATTTCCAAACTTCTTGAAAATCTCCACAATCGCTATCAAAGCTCAAACACACTCGAAAATCATAAAAATCAAAAAATGACTGGAAAGTCAACACAACAGCCCCATATAAACGCATGCATACTAGAGTATGGCGATCTAACCGTTGAGTGTTCTCGCAAAAGTCGATAGGGGGCGTATCGCTTATTTTCTATCGCCAATTCACAAACCAATCGCAGTGATCGGTGATACAAAACAAGCTAACCCCAACATGAAATTACAGTTACAGTTACCATACTCTCAGTATCAAAAGTACAGAGAGGATATACAACATTTTGCCCCCCCACGAAACTCTTCTTGGATACCAATAACCCTAACTCCAAACTGATATTTTTGCACTCGGCGCGCGTTTCGCACACAAGGTTAGTAGCTTCAGGAGAAGAAAGTTGATAGTATTGATAGTATCGATTCACTTCTCCTGAAGATGATAACCTTGTTAGCGAAACGCGCGTCGAGTGCAGTTTGGTGTTAGGGTAATTGATCTCTTAGTAAAGTTTTATCTTTTACACCAAAGGTTAACCCGAACTCAACAACAACATATATATATATATATATATATATATATATATATATATATATATATATATATAGAGAGAGAGAGAGAGAGAGAGAGAGAGAGAGAGAGAGAGAGAGTGTGCGATTTGTGTTACTTTCCTATGTGGTCGAATTCGTGTCAGATTATAACATATATGGACAAAAACGAAAATCGACCATTCTTGGAGTTCTTGGAGAATATTGCACAAACAACCACTGATAATCTAGATTTGAAAAGAGATCATTCTAGCTCCCTAAAATAGAAAGCTTTTGTCCAATTCAATCTATCTATCTTATGGGTTTCAGTGTTTCCGATATAACAAGAGTAAGATCAGCTAAGGAAACGGCCTGTATATCAAAAAATAATTACAAACTACATTTATTATATTTTCAAAATGATGAGTTCGTATACCTTTCAATAGTTTGTGTAACTATATTTCTTGGAAGTGACTTGACCTGACATTTCAAATAGGTAGTGTTTCATTTATGGTATATCTGCGTCATGTCGATGTCGTAAAAATGGTTCGCGTATTGAATGTCTGTTCAGATGAACAAATTGTCTCGAGATATTCTGAAAATTGCTTTTTCCGCAAACCGCTGGAAAATTTCGACAATCCAGACAAAATTTCTTTGAGTAAAAGTCAAGATTTCCTTACAGTTGCAATTGTTCTACATAAATGATTGAAAACACTTTTGTGAATGAAATTATACGTGATATTTTCAACATAAATTAATATCTGTCAAATTTTGAATGATTTGCGGAAAAATAGTATGTTTACCCCGTTAGAAGAACCACATTCCTGGACTTCCTTCCTACCTGGTAAACAATGTACTATTTCCTTTCAGAAGTGCAACAGGAGGTAAAAACAAGTTTTCTACGGAATGAAAAGATAAGATACCTATATTTATTCATTTATTATTTAATCCACATGATATTTTCAGCCTTCAGCTTTATTGGTAAACGATACAGAATTTTCATCACGATATAGATTTTCAATCCGTTTCATAATGGATCTTATAATGAAACAGATTACGTGTATTATTATATAACGAATAATACTAGCATATAACTGCTATACATACCTAAAGTTCGTACAACTTTAAAACTGTGGCACGTCATCAGGGGCGTGGTCAAATTTTGAAGTACACTATAGCCAGATTGTCATATAATTATGGACTATCAGATAATTATAAAAGTGATGTATTTATTATGAAAGAAGTATTTTTTCAAAAGGGACTAATTTCGAAGAATCGAGATTGTCCTGTTTTCAAAAGCCAAATACTAACTTCGTTCATACACGCTATAAATTTCGTTACGTAGTACTGTACTGTAAAATTTGTAAGCCTCTCGGTAGTACGCATTTGAGGCGTTTTTCTTCGATATCTTTATTCTATATACTTGACTTGAAGTCAGCTGCTACACGCCAAAAGTGAATATCTGACGGTAGATCACGAAAACAATTCACTATGTTTTTAAACTGGCACTTTTAAATTAATAATTGTCAATTGATTACTGTCAAATTTCAAACGAAGTGCGGCAACATCGCAAGTGCTGCCAACTAAATTGCTAAGAACAACAGGCGCCAAATTTGAATTTCAATGCAAACAATCCCATGCATTTCCATCAATGGATTGGTGTCGCTGTGTTGATTTTATGTCGTCATCAATAACGTGCAACAGTTTTTGAATTGTATTCACCATACCTGTTTTTAGTATCAAATAATTCTTCAACAGAATTAGCAGTTTGAAAAAAAAAATTTCAACTGGTACAAAAAACGCTTTAATGGGACTCTCTAATTTGTTTCGAAAACATGCATTTTTTATACTAGTGAAACAGCTAACTATTTCATCTATCTGTTATAGTTTTCAAATTCTTTCTTGAGAAAAATGAGGGAGAAAAATACATTTCACTTTCCAATATGTCAGATATAGTGTTGGATTCATGAAAATTATTATATCATTTTATTCAACTTCCCGAAAACATACCGGATGTTTCTGATAAAGAAACAGAAAATACATATATAAGGATACATGAATTTAAATGAAGTACTTAATGAAATCAGAAAAGTTTCAAAATAAGATGGTTTTAAGTTTTTTTTGCAAATGAGCACACAAAATATGAATTGTACCTTTAAAACAAATATTTTATTGAATTTCTTTTTGGATTTCAATTCACCGTATGATTTTGAAAAATTGGTGGTTCGTTATGAACTCTATACCTTGAGAAAAAAAGACCTTTGACTTGAATTTGTTTTCATTATCATAACTATTAAATTGGTTAAATGCCTTATGAGTGATTATGTTGGTGATAAATGGGTTTGAAAATCATATTGAGGTGTTTGAAATAATTATTTTTTCTTGATGAATGACAGTACGAATCTTCAATTCATGAAGTGAACGCATATCAAAGATTCTCTTAATGATGAGCTAAACCATTTAAGAAACGCTCTACGAGCTAACGGTTACCAAGACAGGGAGATAGAACGAGCAATAAGACCAAAGACTACCAAGAACCCACACCCTGAAATAAAGGACGAAACTCCACCAACAGGAACCGCTTTTCTGCCCTACCTGAGGGGAACCACAGATCGCATTGGAAAAATCTTGCGAAAGCACAACATCAAAACAATATAGAAGCCTACTACGAGAATACAGGAACACCTGAGTTCTACTAAAGTTCCAAGAGAACCTCTATCCAATGCTGGGGTATATAGGATCCCGTGCTCGTGTGGAAAAGTATATGTAGGAACCACCAAACGTTGTTTCAAAACGCGGATTAGTGAGCACAGTCGAAATTGTCGGTTGGGACAAACTGATAAATCAGCTGTAGCCGAACACGCCCTTCTCGATAATCATATTATTCGATTTGATACAACCTCAATCCTCTCAAGAACACATTATTCCACCCGCTTGTACCGTGAAGCAATTGAGATACAAACATAAGGATAACTTCAATAAAAAAAAAGAGACTGACCTCAAACAAAATTTGGCATCCCGTTCTAAAGACATTGACGACAAAACAGACAGAAGTACAGAATACGACGTACACAGAACAGGGTCCGACAACAAGATTTCAACAAACAAGTACCTCCAGACTCACAGAATGGAGTTCAACTAAGACCTCGCCGCTGAAGATGGCTGTCGCAGATGCAGCTGAAAGCTCCGGAACTCAAAAATCCAAGACACGGCCCTCAAGCCCGAAAAACTTGCGATGTGAGTTGTTTTGGTTTGGATGAATTTACTCTAGGCTCCTGGTTAATCAACGAAACTTCGAACATTCCTTTGTTGATGTACGTTTCCCCAATCAGTTCGACATCATCAGTAGATAATGATAACTGAATTCCACTAGGATACGACTGAATATTCTCTCAATAGACACCACTCCTATCTCTCTTCGATAAAAAGTCATAAAATATCAATATTGCGACCAAGTTCCAATCGAAATCTCGCACTTGAAAAGCAATTTGTTCATTGATTTAAATAACTCGAGTAGGATTCAAGGTTATTGAAATTTGCATGGATATTTTTACTTCGTAACGTAAACACGGTGTACGTGTTTATCTCTTGAATTCTTCAAACTTCGATCTATTATACAAAACGGATTGAGAAAAAACGGATAACACTGATCTCATCTTTTATAGTGACTGAACCTTCATCAAATATTTTGATAAATTCGATAAGGATAATTAATGGGTTACTTCGAGTTATGTATACACGTCGAGTGTAAACAGATATCGGCTTCCAATAGATATTTTCGGCGTTTTTTATTATACATTTTCTTGAATAAAGAAAGGCACCAATAAAAGTCATGGTTGCTGTGGAATATGTTTCATTCAATTTTTCAGTGAGCTCATATAGTTACATTATTCAGAAAAACTTTTGGTTTCTCTTTAATGTCCCCCTTTTATTTTTTGAACGGGTTAACTCAGAAAATTGAAACTTGGGATAATTAAATTGGTGCATAAGTACTATATTTTGGAGTAAAATTGACAGATAAAAATTTCGAAATGGCGACTAGGCGCTATCTGGGAAAAAATAAATGGAAAAGGGGGTCTTGTGATACATCTTTTTGAAGATCCTTATTCTGAAAAATACCTTACAACCCTTAAATATCAAGTCAATATCTTCACCTACTATAAAATGGCGGAACATTTAATAATTTCCTGAATACATCGACGTTCAACTCATACTTTGAGGAAATAAGCGGAGTTCAGTTCAGAAGATGCTTGGAATGGTTGCCTTTAAGGTAGTACCTTCATTTGGTCGAAATTTATAGAAAAGGCTGAAATACATATAACTGAAGGATTTAGTGATAACACGCATTTTTGCGAAATTTGAGCGAGATTGACCTTTTCGTCACCGAGATAATGAATTCAACATTTGCATGGGCTCTTATGGGAAATCGGAAAATTTGATTGCGTTTTTAGTAAAGAAGGAATTTATAGACATGCGCAAAAAACCGATTGTATTAAACTATAGCAAGATTGAAAATTTCGTGCGAAGTTTGAATGCATTTCACCTTCTAGTTATTGAACTATGAGACAGAGAAGTTTACATTATCGCACTCGCCGCAGTACTGAGCCGGACTATGTAGCAACGTCGCACGAGTTGCTCTGTCGAAATGGTTGTCAAGTACTCGGCGCAACAAACTAAAGTCCCGTCTCACGCGCAGCTATGCCAAAACTTTTTCTTTATAATTTGATATTTTATTGGAAATGGAAGGCAAATTATAAAATACTATTGGATACTATGAAAAATTATCGTGAATTATAAGAAATCACGATAATAAAAGAATAAATGAAAAGAAATTATAAAGAATCACGAGAAACTTATAAATGATGGGGCATAATAAATTTATGACATTGATGAATGATGAATGAATTAGAAGAATGGCGAACTTGGAAATTTGGGCATAGTGATAAGAACAAATTATGTAAACATGTGCGGACGCACTGGGATGTAAACTCAAGGTAATATTTCTACAACGAATTTGATTGAAAGCGATAGGAATTGCAAGAGTCCAATAAAGTGGAATTATACCGTTGAAAAAAGTATTTTTGCAGTACTGTAGAAAGATAATTCAACTTTTTAATTCAACGATTTGCAATACAAAAATGTTTGGTACTTATATTTAGTTGCACATGGCTTCTACAAATACAAATATTTTTGGTACTTATATTTAGGTGCACATGACTTCTTACAAATACAAATATTTTTGGTACTAAATATACCTAGTTTTAGTACTTATATTTAGGTATACATGGCTTCTTATCACAAGCAAGTTTTGAAAGTCTCTTGTCAAAGCGTTCTTATTGTCTATTCTTTGGAGTGTAAGAAACATTCGACGTCACATAGTTTTGATGTACTTGTACATATTAAGTCGTTAACCTTATTTGTACTACTGTAATTTTTGAAACGATTGCAATCTGGTGCCATAACAAATAAAATTATTAGCAAGGACTTCGCGAAATTATTTGGGCAATTATTTCTTGAAATGAAAATTTTCAGCGAAAAATCCAAATCAGGAATGAAGAGAATAATTATTAAGTGCTCATTTCTTGAAATGATTAACATTGTCAAGAATTTTTTTCACTTTGATTATTCGCATTTGTCTATTTTCACCTCACAGCATTTCTCTAATGCCATTTTCTCTACTTTCTTGGTAAACATTTTCGAATTTTTCGTAGGTTATACCAGCTTCAGCAATTCTCTCAATCATTTTTTTCGAAATTTGACCACTCAAAGGCGACAGAGTTTTAGCTACAATTTTTCTTTTTCTACTTTTTACATCGTTATTGCATATCGTTGAAAAAGTTTGGTAATGTTTGAGTAACTGATCGGAGACAATTAATTTTTCGACAAGTTTCTCCAAAATATCAACATCAAAATCAGCGTCATGAAAACGATCGGTGGCACACGCGTATTCACACAACTCAAGAGTCCCATCCATTTCTCGCACAGCCGAGTATGCAGCGTTGCCGGATCTACGGCTCCATGTAAAAGCATAAGGAGCGCGGTACACTCGGGCGGAAAAGTATACTCGCTGCCGCAGCGCAATAGCAGCGCTTCTTCACTCTCGAGAGGGCGAGAACTTTTGCGCCTGACGTTAGCGCTGGTACTACCTTAACGTCTTGACATAAGATAAGAACAGGCTATCCGATATTTCACGTCGAATATTTTCGAACACTGCAACGCCGATATTTCTACAAATATTCATTATTCTCTGCCGTATTTTCAATGTTGAAGCAGGTTCTGTTTCGTATCGTACCTTTTGCTTCAAATAGCCCCATAAAAAAAGTCTAAAGGTGTCAGATCTGGCAATGCTGGGGTATATAGGATACCGTGCTCGTGTGGAAAAGTATATGTAGGAACCACCAAACGTAGTTTCAAAACGCGGATTAGTGAGCACAGTGGAAATTGTCGGTTGGGACAAACTGATAAATCAGCTGTAGCCGAACACGCCCTTCTCGATAATCATATTATTCGATTTGATACAACCTCAATCCTCTCAATAACACATCATTCCACCCGCTTATACCGTGAAGCAATTGAGATACAAGCATAAAGATAACTTCAATAGAAAAAAAAAGAGACTGACCTCAAACAAAATTTGTTTTGTAAACCTTTCGTTTCAAATAGCCCCATAAAAAAAGTCAAAAGGTGTCAGATCTGGCAAGCGGGCTGGCCAATCCGTAGGTCCTCGGTGGCCAATCCAAAGACCATGTAAAGTATTATCCAAATAGTTTTTTACTCGTTTGGAATAATGTGGTAGTGCTTCATCTTGTTGGAATAATAATATCCATATCGAATTCATTAGGATTCACTTCGACGA
Organism: Zygogramma bicolorata; assembly: GCA_032362365.1. Classification (NCBI taxonomy): domain Eukaryota; kingdom Metazoa; phylum Arthropoda; class Insecta; order Coleoptera; family Chrysomelidae; genus Zygogramma; species Zygogramma bicolorata. Next base: position 155,963 of record JAVJAQ010003051.1, on the reverse strand, counting down.
TTTCGATGATTAGAGGTTCAAAAGTAGTTTCCAGCATATTCCACTACAGTTTCCCTGTTATTCTTCAATCGACCATGTTGGAGATAGTTTACGTGACGGGTGTGAAAACAGCAACGGTTTTTCTAGCAACGGTTTTTTTTCCCCAAAATTTTTTTCCTGGTGTTTTTTTTTCTGTGAATTCACTATTCTGCAGATGTTGAACAGGCTCCTAACGGTAAAATGATTTGTGAAACAAACACTACCCATTAACAACCCTCTGAATCTCAAAAAGCTCGAAACAGTAAAAATACCCGTTGCTCGAGGTTTTTTGACGGAAATGCATCATTTTGCACCCGCTGATAAGTTCTATAGGGTGAAATATTTTGTGCACCACAAACTACCCCTCAACAACCCTCTGAATTTCAAAAATCTCGAAACGGCTAAAATACCCGTTGCTCGAGGTTTTTTGGCGGAAATGAATCATTTCGCACTTGCTGAATACGTTCTATAGGGTGAAATATTTTGTGCACCACAAACTACCCCTCAACAACCCTCTAAATTTCAAAAATCTCGAAACGGCTAAAATACCCGTTGCTCGAGGTTTTTTGGCGGAAATGAATCATTTCGCACTTGCTGAATACGTTCTATAGGGTGAAATATTTTGTGCACCACAAACTACCCCTCAACAACCCTCTAAATTTCAAAAATCTCGAAACGGTAAAAATACCCGTTGCTCGAGGTTTTTTGGGGTAGTTTGTGGTGCACAAAATATTTCACCCTATAGAACGTATTCAGCAAGTGCGAAATGATTCATTTCCGCCAAAAAACCTCGAGCAACGGGTATTTTTACCGTTTCGAGCTTTTTGAGATTCAGAGGGTTGTTAAGGGGTAGTGTTTGTTTCACAAATCATTTTACCGTTAGGAGGCTGTTCAACATCTGCAGAATAGTGAATTCACAGGAAAAAAACACCAGGAAAAAAATTTTGGGAGAAAAAAAGAAAAAAACCGTTGCTAGAAAAACCGTTGCTGTTTTCACACCCGTGTTTACGTGGCACCTATCTACTTGTAAATCGAAAACTAAATGAGAATTTTTTAACTCAACAATGATGTTCGTTGTCGTACTGACATGTTTGTCTTTTTTTATGAACAAAAAATAACCCATCAAACCTTATCGGGTTGTTGGGATTGCCACATTGAAGTGAAAAACGAATATATCCAGAAATATCGATATCAATGTGTTTGTATTCAGGTAATTATTAAATATTCAACCATTTTGTAGTAGGTGAAGATATCGACTTCATATTCTTTGGTTGTGGAGTATTCGTCAGGAGCTTCAAATTGATGTATCACAAGACCCCTTTTCATTTTTTTTTTCAGATGTTGATTTTTAAAGAGAATTGAACTCTAAGATCGAACAATACAAGCTGTTCTTTCCACGGAATGTCAATTAATCCTGTCTTTCCTTTTAACCCAACCGAGTTCAATGCAATTGGGCAGATTTCCAATAGAAAGCAACTACTTTCCTGGTTGATACCACGCCGGATTTTGTATAGTAGCCGCGCAAGGAATTCCAACAAAAGATCTCATTATTCGTTTAAATTCATCCGTACCTACGCCTCTGCTTGTGCTCCATCGAACGACTGTGCGAAGGTCATCCAGTACTCCCCCCAGCCCCCGTAGAAGTCGTACCGCGAGCGATTCCAAGATGTGCATGCACAGACAACGAAACAGCCAACCAATTCGGACAAACAAGTGTCTTTCACATCCATTATATATGGTGTTTACTCAATTGTTTCGTGACATTCCTAAAATAGACTGTGACAGTAGAGACGTGGTATTTCTCGCGAAAATTAATTCTTTATAGCTCTGAAATATGGCTTGTAATGAATCGGTTCAGAACAAAAGCATCTGCAAAAATAGTACCGGGTTGGTTGAGTAGTTTGACAAAGGTTGTTAATAGTGAGGAAAACTGGAGAAATCAGGAATAATTATTGACGGTTTCGCTATCGAAGATCTTGGCGTATGTTTCACATATTTGGCAGCATTCTATCGGAGAATTGGGAGAAACGTTAGCTGTTGCACTAGACATGTCAAAAGCGTTCGATCTGGTTTGGCATCGAGGTATACTTTCTAAACTACCGTCTTATGGTTTACCTCCTCAATTGTATATATATATATATATATATATATATATATATATATATATATATATATATATATATATATATATATATATATGTGTGTTCGGATAGGTTCCCGAGGTCCGTTGTGTGTTGTTGTTGAGTTCGGGGTGAACCGCGTCTGGAGTTTTGTTCTCGACGTTTCGGCTCCGATTTTGGAGCCATTTTCAAGAGGTAAATGTGACTTCACGCTGAGGTCTCAATCTGCTTACTCCTCAGGTGTTGTCACAGGGGGCAAGGGTTTGTGACTTGACGCCGGGGCCTCAATCTGCCTACTCCCCAGGTCTCGTCACGAGTTCTTTCTAAGGTCTCAATCTGCCTACTCCTTAGATCGAACTGAGGTATCGAGGGGAGGGATGTTGAGTGGTATTTATAGCAGCGGGTGCTGCTAAAGCACCGTCGGATGTCTTGGTGGGGACTGGGCATCTGGAAATTAGGGGTTTCCATGCAGTTGGAAGTCTCTGACCGTCGTCACGTTTATTTAAGCAGGAAGGTCGCTTCTCGATTTCGATGGCCTCACGAATTATACGAGCTTGTAGTGTGTTTGCTGTGGCGATGGTCTTAGTGTTCTCAAAGTCTATGTTGTGTCCTGTCTCTTGATGATGTTTGGACAGAGCTGAAGATGGGTCTGATTTTCGGACAGCAAGTTGATGTTCGTATACTCTACTTGTCACAAGTCTGTTGGTCTGGCCTACATATGTTCTATGGCAATCAGAACATGGTATTTCATATATACCCTGTGATTCGTTGACGATTTTGTCCTTGGGAGAGCGAAGGAATGTTGAGATTTTATTGTTGGCTGTAAATATCGTTTTTATGTCCTGTTTTTTGAGAATTCGGCTGATTTTGTCAGTAACTCCTTTAATGTAGGGAAGGAAAACTTTGTGGAGAACGTTGTTGTCTGTTGGGTCTCTGGGAATGGAAGGAGAAGTTTGATGGCGGCGGATGGATCTGTCAATTTGATGGTCTGTGAATCCATTTTGAAGAAGGGCTGATTTGACTTGGGCTAGTTCCTGTGGTTTGTTATGGAGGTCAGTGACCTCAGCGTGAAGTCACATTTACCCTTGAAAATTGCTCCAAAATCGGAGCCGAACTCAACAACAACATACAACTGACCGCGGAAACCTATCCGAACACACACACACACATATATATATATATATATATATATATATATATATATACATATATATATATATAATATATACCTGTCAAACCTCTCTAGCTCAGGGATCTCTTCAATAGAAGACCTGAACTGTGGAACTCCTCACCGGGAGAGTGTCTACGTAGATGGAGGAATATCGGCCTTCAATCTGGTCAGCCATGGAGTACCACAAGGGTCCATCTTGGGTCCACTTCTCATCGTAATATACATTATCTTTATTATAACATCTTTCTTTTCCCTAGTATTATGTTAGCAGATACTTACACTAACCAATGTTGAATATAGTCTAGCGAAATAGTCTAGCATCACCGAAGAAACCAAAAATAAACCTCTGTAAGCTTCGGTACAGTGGAAATAACCTCGAACTGAATAGAGATATAAGTCAATATCTCCACAAATAAATGAATAACGATAAAACTATTCGACATCAATGTAGATAACAAACTAAACTTGAGGGTTCATGAAAAAAAATCCAATTTCCTCCTTCGGAAATTGAAAAAATATTCTAATGACTTTAAAGAGGCAGAATCCCAATCCACCCCATAAAGATTTTGGGTTAATTAAAAACGGTTCCTTTCAAATGAATCACGTCCTATTAATCAGTAACTTCAATTTTCGTTTCCTGCCTTTAATCTCCTTTGCTACCATTTGAGTGTCATTCCATTCTACTGGGTGACCTCCATCGACAGTGAGAGAATGTGTTCTGATAATTCAGAATCACCATTCTGTCTATTCTTGATGTACATCTTGTGTTTATTGTTTCGCACTCCCGGAGGTCTTGACGTTTCACCGATATATTTTTGACCACATGAACAAAGTATTTGATAAATACAATTCTTTGTGTTTTCTTTTATGTTAGTTTGTTTAGTACGTGTCTGCCTGAACTCATTGTAAAGCAGCAATTTTGTTTATTTTCAAACAATATGAAATTGCAAGTGAGTTAAAATCGATAAATTCAAATAGAAATCATCTCATATCTATGAAAACGTGTTTACATTTCATGATAGTTGGGCTTTGGGCTTCGTATTTTCGATTTCTTCGAGAGTTATTGTCTGCATTTGTATTTTGCAAGAATAAAATTCCCTCAGTTGAGTTATGTGAAAGCGACATCAAACAATTTACCATCCGTAGACCTTTTCATGGTGATGAAATTCATAAAGAACGACAATCGTTTCAATGCAGCTGAATTTCGAAATGTAAAAGCCACTTGAACACTTCGGTTTCTATGTTGAAATTGAAATTACTCCAAATAAATCTCTTAAATTAAACCTATGCTCGATAGTTGTCATGTCGTTCAAAGAACAGTTTTATATTATCTCATTTGGAGGTTATGTTATTGTTGGGTTACAATAATGATATGGAAAAGCATATTCCTATTTCTCATATTTAAATGAATATTCAGTTTCTCTTACGTCCAGATTTTTATAAGTGAAGGCTATTCACTGGTAAATGGACAAAAAATGAGAAACACTTATGTATTTGGAAAGAGTTTTGGTCAGTTGAATAAAATTTGATTTTTGATCAAAATACAAAACATGGCTTCTATTGGAGCTTATAACTAACTTTGAAAATTCCTGTTAAAATTTAAGAAATGACTTGATGGTGAAATATGAAGAAAAAAATCAAAAATAGCCAGTCTGCATAATAAATATTGTGCAAAAAGTTAGGCCATGAATTGTTGTTACTCACATGATATTGTTCAATATTCCATAGCATACTTTCATGGAAATGTTCCGTTACGAGGGGATTACAAAAAGTAATTTTTCATAAAATCCCAATTATACCAGCAGATTGTGAATTTGAAGTATGATTATGATATATCATTGGAAAGATTATTCAATACCGAATCGTGATTTCTAAAAAAAATATAGATTCCATTTGAAATTAGAAAATCGGATGCGCTTTCCATCAATCCGGAAGTGTCATATATGGTTTGATACTTGCTGAATTGTACACTCACAGCTTTAAATCGAAGTGCCGAATATAATATATCTTCAATATATCTTTATTCACACATAAAAAATTAATACAAGTAATTGGGCGATTTCCTAGTGGAAGTGAATAAAGTACTTTAGCTATAAGTGCAAAGCACTTGTTTCGCGAATAAATGGTTAAAATTGTATAAGTGGGAGAAATACAAGCTAAAAAATAAAATCGATGTACGGGAAATGTAAAATATAAAACATAAAATCTACTTTGAACTTACATGTATTGGGTTGTAAAATATAAAATTTATAATTCAATACCTATTTAAAAACCACATTTTAAAACCCAAAATATAATATTGAAAACACAACATTGAGTATTCAAAATCCACAGCACAAGATACAAAATTCAGACTTAAAAGTCAAGACTTGAAACACAAAATTCAAAATTTGTAATATGAAACTGTATTATCTAAATGTAAAATGTGAATCTTGAAATGGGGATGGGAGAGTATCATTCAATAATACGACTAGCATTCTTATGTTTGAGATGTGTAAAATTATAGCTAATTCAAAATATACGACTTCGATAGTGTAATGATAAATAATACACGCATTAATAGAGGTAATAAGTTGGGAAAATTGTCATATATAGATGTATAACTGTAATTGAAAATTACGGTTTCACTTGACTCTCTATGAGGTACGATTTCAACTTTTTTTTAAAATGATCCATCTAGAATAATAACGTAGATACAGGGGGGTTAATAGGTTCCGGGTCACCCGGTATTATACAACCTAACAATAAATAATATTTCACACAAACAAAACTGACAAAGAACAGCCAGTCAGTTATATCATTGATAAATCATAAGCAGCATCATTAGTGCCGCATGCCATGTTGTCACTGGTCATTTACGAAACTTATTTCTGAATTTGAATTCGGGGATGAAATAACTCGGATGTAATTTTTTTTTGTTCTTAGTATAATTGTCTGTTGCCCTGCCCTCCTGCAGAGTTTTCGAAAAAATGGAAAACATCGAATTGACACCTCATTTCAATTCTTCTTCAGAAGATGCCAACTTTGTTGGCAAATCACGCTTCGAATGAAAGTATTGGACTAATTGAGTTATATTGAAAGATGGTCCCCTTCATATTATATTATCAAGAAATATTGAGAGATAAGGAGGTAGCGAATTATCCAATAAATCTCTGCGCTGAAGATCTGTACCACTCATTCGAGAACCCAGAACGTATAGTCCAGTCATTTAAGGGAGTTTACCTACTAAAGTTGAGATACCCAGCTGTAAATTCGTATAAACTTGAATTTTGGCATCATAAAACTAAATGAATTGTTAGTAAAAAATGAAAATTATTTATAATTATATATTAAATAATGATTTATTAACCTTAAATGACCTGATTTCGATCGGACTACCAGTTGATTTCAAATAATATTCAATCTGCGCTCGCGCCGCCCTCTATCTCAAAAACGATTCAACGTATAAATATTAATTCTCTACAATATTGATAATAGATACAATCAGCATAAAACCCATTGGAAACGAGATATTTGCAAAAATCGTGCAAAAAGTGTTTTTTTTTACTTTTGACCCTCAATTTTCGAAGTTGCGGCCATCGAATCATATGTGAATTTTGAGAATAGTTTTGTGATACCAAAATACAAATTTATACGAATTTACAGCTGGATATCTCAATTTTCCGAAATACTGGCCTAAATCTACCTCAGATGACTGGACAAGTAGCATTACCAATTCCGACTCGTTGAACTCTGCGTTCTCCGAAAGATACTTCCTGTATATCCAAGTAAACGTATTTATTTGTTCCCAGAGCACGTGCCGATATACCGTTCTTAAAATTTGTTAGCCATATGTTGCGGTTCGTTCGGAACGACTGATGTCACGTCGTCGTGACTTAATTTCCAATTCATCTTCCGATTTCGAGGTGTCGAAGTTCACGTCCTCCTCTCGTGTCTATTGTTCTTGATTAAAAGAAATTTTGCACGCTCCTTGATTGGTTAGATTGGTGTTACGACGATGGTAATATGACGTCATAGTTGTTGATATAAGTCTGGGTATAATGTCCCAATAAATAATGCAGTCGAACTATTGTCTATTTTTTCTACATCCGTATTATAATAATACACTTATATGCCCATAATACGTTTCATTATGAGATGCATCATTAAACAGATCACAAATCTGTATTGTAATGCAAAATCTGTATCATAATGAGCTCATTTTACAGATTTTCCATTATTCAATCAAATGGAGATCCAATTCAGTGGTTAAAGGCTATATGAATCAATCAATCAATCATTCATTCATCATCTGAAACCATTGTACACGTTACAAAATATAACGTATTCAAAAGCTTATTGGACTAGTAAAAAAAAATCACATACGGTTTGAAGTGCTTATCCTATTCAATCTAAAATTACACACATACTCACATAAATATATACATACTCACATATTTATCGTTATAGTGTAAAATATTACACCACAGAATACATCAACAGGTTTAAAAATTCCTCGGTAGAGTAAAACGCCATTCCTAATAGATATTCACTTAATGTTCTCTGTAATTTTGATTTATTTTCTATATATCCAAAGAGATCCAAAAATTTATTAAAAAATTTCACCTGTTGGTATAGTATTTTTCACAGTAAATGGTATTGGCTTATCAACTGCAATAAACTACCCGATTTAATCCCATTGTGTAGAAAATCATCTGGTAAAAGATGCAAATGTGCTACAGGGTCGAACTTAAGAAATTTGAATTTTGCATAATGTAGGAGATATACAAGTAATTTATTTAAATGTTACAATTCTATTATATATTTAGTTCAGTGTCGCTATCGCTATCCTCATCTAAATTAATTATAATTGGCGCAATTGATTTTACAGAAAGGTACGAGTTTTCAACATTTATAACATGACTAACAGAACTTTTCCAACTCTCGGTAGGAATGTCATTCATACAGTTCCTAATTAATTCTACCACACTACCACTTAAAGTCGGAGAAGAATTTTTTCCGCGCACGCTCGATTTAGGTTGGTGCCACATAAGCTCTATGGGATTGAACACGCAGTAGTAGGGAGGTAGTCGTAACACTGTATGTCCCAATTCTTCTGCAGTTGTATCAAAAATATACGTTTTTTTTTTCAAGAAAATGACTGCAGCACTTGTAAAAGTTCTTTTTTTGTATAATTTTCCTCAAAATATATGTCATTTGCAGCCATGAAGTTTTAAATCTTCAATTTCGTATTCTTTGAGCCAGGAATTTTTTGCAATTGTCGACTATGATAGCTTACGTTGTCCATTACTATAACGCTGTTTTGCGGAATGTTGGGTAACAGACAATTTATAAACCAATCTTCAAAAAGCTCTGCTGTCGTATCTTCGTGATAATCAACACAAGAGTCCTCAATATTTTTGGCAGAAAGCCACATAGCGTTTGGGATCCAACCATTTTCTGATCCTGCGTGTAATATTGTGATTCTCTTCTCTTTATTTCATGGTGCTTTTGTTTAACACTGATCAGAGGAATCAGACCATCCTTTGGAAGGGGTGTCATGCGTGTCAAACCACGTCTCCTCGAGGTAGAGTATTGGCCGATTTTCAGACCGGTATTTTCTTATTGACGTTATATATTCAGAACGCCAGTTCATTAAACGTGTGGATTCCATTATTACTTGTCTCTTGTCAATTTTGCGATATTTAAAGCCCATTGCAGACAGAGCTCGCCAAAGAGTAGTGAGGCCACAGTTGATGTGAGTTTCGTCATTGATGAGCCGCTGTTTCAGACTTTTGATTGTAGGGAAACGCTGCTCATCGTACATAGTGTAGATTTTTCGCCTTATCAAATCTTTTTCCAAGTCGTCTAGACTTTTTGTGACACCGGAATCTTTACGCTTTTTTCTTGATTCCATGGAATTTTCAACAATTCGTCTAACTGAAGTAAGAGGCACCTTCGTCAAATTACTGGTTACTTTTGCTGCAGCACCCGCGTATCCTTGCTGAAGTAAGGAACTAAACACATTTTTATAATGATTTTCGCGTCAAAAGATAAGTGATTCTTCTTTAACGAACCACTGGAAGAAGCACTATTACTTTTTATCCACGGACGCCACATACTGCCTATTCTGTACGTTGGGGTATAAAATCTTTGCTATTAATGTCTGTAATAACAAATAAATGTTATAAAATTATTGCACGCCACCGACACAAGTGAACACTTCCAATGAAATACAAAGACTAATATGAACAAGAAGTGTAAGTAGGTATGTGAATTCTGTCCTACTCCAAGTCTGGAAAAGGACTGTTGGAGCTTACTGCCACTTCTAGTGTAATGGTCATGAATGCCACTTCCCTCTATTCTGGTTGAGTTATCACAAATCAAATAGACAATAAGGAGATTTATGTGAAGAGATGGCAATGTCATTCTTTCCAACTGAATAAAGGTGTTTCTACATGATTCCCGATTCCGCATCCCTGTCATGCATCTAACAATTCTCTTTTGCATAGTGAACACCTCTCCGAAATGGGGCGAGGAACCCCAGAAAATGTGCCTGTGTGACGATATTGACTGTACAAGACCAAAATATGCAGCGTTCAAAACGTTTAATGAAACAGTATTTTTCAGCTGTCTAAAGACAAAATATACCGAGCTCAATTTAGCCACTGTCATATCAATGTGTTTTTCTCACGTCATTTTATTGTCTAGCACAATTCCTAAAAATTTTGTAGAGGCAATATCTTGAATACAATGACCGTTCACTTTTAATAAACTGTTAAAATTGTTACATATATTTTTTGGTGGAAAAGTCATAAAAACCGTTTTGCTTTCATTTATTGTTAGGCCATCGCTCTTACAATATTGATGAAATCGTCTGCACTAGAATTTGCGAACATTGTACTTTCATCATTTGATTCACTATTAATACCAATGTTACCATTTGATCCTATATGAAAAGTTTCAACTACGATCATTTGAAACGCGGACAGATAAATGTAGAAATATCTTGGCGGCAAACGTTGATATTCTGCCAGAATGAGTGACAAAAAGTTGTGAATTTCAAAGCCAAATCCATTATTCATCAAGAGCTACCAATAAAATATTCGACAAGGATATCTGTTCAAGGAAATACTTATTTCATTCATCGTTGTTTCAACATTAAACGATGAAATTGTTCATCATGTAATACCTATAAATATCACGTTAGGACAGACTGAGAGCTCCAGCAATTTGGAAAATGACCAAACCTAGAATATATTAAAAGTTTTCATTGTTCGTTTAGAGACTAGCTTTCACTTCTTGAAGTGTGCGGGACAATATTGAAACAATTGCTCAACGGATGGAAACTAAAAATAGTTAAGTAAAAATTGAAGAAAATATATTCATAAAAATAGATGATTATGCCACTATGGAAGGATGCCAACTGACCTCGGAATATAATAATTAGCAATAAATCCCCTCATCTCTGTCAGTTATTTCCGTCAAAGATCAATTACCCTGTTAATTTATCATTAAGAGATAAGAACACCATCATCTTTGAATCCCAGGCGCCTTGGATATGATTTGAGACAAGAACCAATTAAGGCAGGGACACATATACGCGGTGGCGGTAGCGGTGGCGGTGGAGTACGCGGTGGCGTTCAGACGTAACATGTACAATCAAATATGCCGTTGCACACTTGTCGTATCAAGTCTACCATCAGAGCGGTACGGCAGCGTTCTAATACGCGGTGGCGGTGAAACATGGGCTGTTGAGTTCGACCGCTATTGAAACGCGTACCGCTCGCAAAAATGTCTACAATTGAAGAAAGTGTAACTGAAAAACTTATAGAACATGTAAAGAAATGCAGGGTGTTATATGATTTATCTCATCCTCATTACAAAAATATTCGGATTAAGAATAAAGCATGGGAAGAAATAGCAAAAAGTTTAAATGTTGAAGGCATGGATGGTACGTATGAAAATATTAGTGTTATTGTGTATTGGTAATTTATTATGTTGTTATGTTATGTCATGTCATGTTATGTCAAAAAATAAAATAAATATAAAACCGTTTCTCATCCATTCGTAGCTGTTTATATAACGTGTGGAATTCCCCTTCCTGAAGACGCGTCTGATTGATTTCATGAACCCATTGGTTTTTCCTAAAATAACAGTAAGAAAATTCAATTTTTCATCCAACTCATTTGAACAAAACGTACCTTCGGTTCCTCTGATGGAGCAACTCCCATTGTTCTTTTTCATTGGCGGCTGCCAAAAGTAATACTTCCTCCTCGAAATCCATAGGATGGATAAGTATACCTACCCAATATTATTCACAAATGGATGTTTTGAGAGACTATACCGCATGAGCGACCGCATTGCTACCGCTCATGTATGTGTTTAGTGATTACCGCCACCGCCGCCGCTGTCGCCACCGCTACCGCCACCGCGTAAATGTGTCCCTGCCTTTAACAGTTAGTTGTTGCTTATCGCCGAACAATAGTTTCTATGTCTTCAGCTTCCATCGACAAGTTGTTATTTACAATAATTTAATTTTCGATATGGATTGAGGAAACTCGGTTTCTAAAAATTTTAAGTCATTAAAGCATCGTTTTAAGTCTTTAAGTCTTGCGTTTGAGTCTTTAAGTCATGCGTTTAAGTCTTCAAGTCTTTGAAAGATTTAAAATCTTGTACAGATTTTAGCTAGTTGTTTCCCCCTCGGGACGTATACTCTTTTTTCTACTACTAACCTGAGAAATTACCATTATTAATGCAATTCCTCCAATGGAAGTGAAATTTTTAACCTTGGTAAATAATGAAAAACTGTCAATAATAGTGTAGACGCTTCGATTTGGATGGGAATCCATAGCCGCCTTCCTTATTTCGGGCGGGATACATCGTTCATATAAAAATCACTACCTATATCTTTCTCTTATATTCTCACAAATGTTTTGTTTTTATTTACAATTCGCGATAGAAAATGAGATCGCAGCGCTAGCGCGAAAAAAAGGCGAAACTGTCCATGGTTATATTGTCATGTTTACATTTGCATGTGTATATATGGAGCTTCGATGTTCTCGTGTTCCTTTTGAGCGTAAAATTTTCGATTTCTCATTAATTTCTGTGTGAGAAGTGACTCAATCGACGGTTTAATACTCAAAGAACATTACATTGAACAAATTCGAAGGTTTGTCATTATCACAACATTGCAAAATTCGAAAGACTTGAGGTTGTTTCCAGATTTTCTAATATAATGATTAATGTAGACCTGAAATAATTGAAAATTACATCTCTCAGCTGGAAAAATTCACTTCGATTACTCTTTTCACTTGTCAAAATGTGACGTTTTTGGCATTTCAACCAATAGTAGCGGGTTATTCTATGGTTATTCTAGCCAATCATTGGGTATTATACCGATAAAACTGCCTGGTCCTTTCGATTGTTTCGATAAAACGTTGTTTACCTTTGAACTGTCAAAACTATAAGGTTTACCGCATCGACTCTATTGAACTGGCTCATATTTATATGAATTATCATGAATGAAGAGTTACCTTATTATTAATAGTCTTTCACTTTTCACTTTTTCAGCATAATAATAACATAAACAACACATTTCAATGAACACTCAAACACGTAAATAGCTCATAACCCCAACTTTATGACAGATACAGCGATCGACCGATTCAAATACTTAAGGTTTCCTTAACTCAAATGAAGATGGCGTACAATTAGTTTTTATTAAATACAATTCATTTTTTGTTGTATGAGAAGAAACCGTTGTATGAAGATTTTGATACAACGACATAACGAATTATTTTATGTTCCTTCTGGCGCGAATTTCATTTCAAGAACCTCGCGCTATGAGAGGTGTGACGCCATCTCTTGGTATCGTCGGAAGATTATTCAATGCGTAAGCATCAATCTCTTCTGTATCATAGAGGGTATACATCGTTGTTTGACATTTCAAATTTGTAAAATTTCCACCTATTCTCCGTTCCTTCTTATGTAAATGAAATACTGATCAATTAAATTGTTCTTCCTTCTATTTGTTCAAAAAATAAAATCTCCAAATACAACTCAATGTTCAAATTTAATCAGATAAATTTTCATTTTCGAAACACTCAAACATTTTTATTTTGAGGCAAAAGCATTCAAACAAACCGAATTAGATAAAATCACTCGTTCTACGGACTCGTGATTTTATCAATCGGTTTGTTTACATACTTTTGCCAAATAAAAAAGTTTTTGTGGAAAATGAAAATTTAGCGATTGAATTTGAAGGAGTCGTGGTATTACCTTTGATTATTATTATTTATTCAATGTATTTAAGCAACAATGAAGTATCAGAAGTGGCAGTTTTCAGCTGGTTGATGTGTTTCTCCCTAATCAGAATTATGCATTACACCCTAAATTTTACATTATCACCAATACCGTAGAGATTGTATCAAATATCAACTGGTTCATATCCAGAACTGGAAAACAAAAAAGTAAATATAAGCCCACAATAAATGAAAAGCAGCAAACCTTCCAATTATTTCACTGGAATATTTCCTGACTTCTTGAAAATCTCCACAACCACTGTTAAGGCTCGAACACACACAAAAATCATAAAAATCCAAAATGACTGCAGAGTCAACACCACAGCTCCAAATAAACATGCAAACTAGAGTATGGCCATTCTCTTTCTTTATACAATGGTATGGCGATTGAGGGTTCCCGCAAAAGTCTGTAGGGGGCGTATCGCTTATTTTCTATCGCGAATTTCAATACAGCGTCCATTTTCTAATACAGCGTCCATTTTCTGACAGCCAAGTCGAATTTTGTTTTAGTTTGTTTGACAACTAGGAGGCTACTTGAATATCGTAATTTTAGTAATATGCTTAGTAAACATAATGATTGTCATTGCTCCTTTGGTAGGAATGAAAATCTAAATTATTAAGAGATGTTGATATCTCAATGTTAATGATAAAAAAATATTACCTATACCTCGGATGAAAATACTATTATATTGCTCGCAGATTATATCCTTGCTCACTTGTCACACTAGGTGCTTAATATACCATTATAGTGAAGTGCAATAATAAGTAGGTAATGCAAAATGCATTATTTTCCATTATAGATATAGATTCGTTCATACTAACTGAAACAATCAAAACTGTCTTATTAGTGAAGTACATACCGTTCTCGACAATTCACTGAGAAATATGATCATATTGTTGTAAGCATTGAAAATATTCTCACATCTACCTGTATAAGGGAATAAAATTTGTGGCAGATTTTGAAGTTATCAGTGGTATATGTAAGCTCTTGATCACTTCACTTCATTGAAGACAATAAAAAAATTTGAAGGAATTCAAACAGGAAATGAACTCTCACATCTATGGAGAAAACTGCCCACCTGTATCTGAAAAAAATGAAATAATGTAGCAACCCTTCTCCAATAACAACATTCATACTTTTGCTTTTGTTGACAAACAATGGACGGGTCTTGTCGATGTCTATGATATTACCCGTTAGTGTAGCTTTCTAACAGAATCGACAATGAATAAATTGGAGGGAGAAAGTTGAAAAACTTTTCTTTGCTTCTGTATTCAGTCAGAAGTCAGAATTATATTATAATCAACTAATACACCCACAGAGTTCTATTCAGGGGCTCCTGATCTTCATGGTGTTTATTAACTAAATACCATTGCATATAAGATCAAAAATAGAAGATCATTATTGGAATGTATACCAGTGTAAAAGAGCAGATGTTCATTCTACAGGAATACAGGGAATTTAATATATACAGTTCTTTGTGTTTTCTGTTGCATTAGTTGGTTTAGTATGTGTCAGTATTGAACGTAAAGTATTTGTTGTTTTGAATATTGTTCTAACATTATACCTGCTCTCTATCCGATTTATTTTTTCAGAAGGAATTGTTTTTTAATTACGGGGCAACTTTCTAGGGCAAACTAGAAATATGCCCCTCTACACTTGTATAGATTCCAATATCAATTCTTATTTTTACAGATTGTGATAGGTCAACAACCCGAGATACTAAATAAGAAAAAATTTTGTCCTGTTCCTTACTGATAAAACTATGGCTGAAAAAAAATTGGCTCGAAACCCAATAGGGCTGCAGATTAAACTGACTGTCCTAACAAATTAACCCACTACCTAGTGTCAAGAATAGCGATTACCGGTGACATAAAGGCAAGCTCCTGTTGGGGAACAAGATATTTCGAACTACTCTATATCTTCGTTCACTTTGTATATGCAAAATATTTATCTTGGTTCATATCATCACCAGTTAATTCAAAATTTGATAAAAATTGCACAACAACTGATGATATCAGTTTATTGACAGTGTTGAATAGGTACTGATTATAAAGTAAAATTATACAAGAGGATAATATATAAATAGATGATTAGCATATTTTATTCAGTCCGTGAGAAATTACAATTCTGTCCTCCCATGTTTTAAAAAGGTAAGTTTTTATAACACTGGGAGTTGATTCCCTTCTTGAACATTGAATGATGACTCATTAGCGTTGAAAATCATCTGTATTTTCCCCTTAAGAAATAAACAAACGATAGGTATATCTCCTCCAATTAACCATTTCCACAAGCTTTTGTCATACACTCATTTCTAGTCAAATTTCACAAACTCGTGAAAGACGTCAAACTGACAAGAAATATTATAAACAAACTTGATACTTGAAAAATTTGACGGACTAGACATTTAAGTCTTTGCGAATAATGGTAGAACATCTTCCATCAGACTCAGAAAACATCTGGTATGTAACATGATAGAAAAGTTCATTTTAATAAATTCATGTAGAAATCGAGTTCGTTATACAAAATGAAACTGGTTACATAAATAGCTATTGTTCAGTTCTCATCTATTAATGACTTGCTACAATTTAAACCGATATAAAATGCAGCAAAATTATCCATAATATATCTGATTTCTTTGCGATTTTCAACCAACTATCAATTTTTGATAAATATTCAGAATGGAAACTGAATTCTTGTCATTCGTTCAAAGTTTTGTGACTATTCGTAGACCTGAAAACTCAAAACCACTTGCTACTCACACACAATTCATTATGAACTATAGAATCATGAATTTGTATCAGAACGGCAGAACTGATGAATCTTCTGAAGAAAATTCACTGGTATTCAAAATATTCAAGGTCAGAAAAGTGCTAATTTCTCATCGATGATGATATTCAATTTTCCATTGAACCATTCCGTTGGAGAGAAACGTTTGAGATGGATCATCGAAACCAGGGGGAACTTGTATATCGACAATGACTTCGTGCACTTCCGCCTTTCCTTACACTTGGAACACGTCGGCTGCTCATCCCCATCCAACGTCTTCTCTCTGGTAAAATAATCGAAGCAGTGAGATAATCTGAGTTGATCGGTTCTCTGTGGGCTAGATAGTGACAGTTCCCAAAACGGGTCGAAGGTTACGGAACAGTACCCGCAATAAGTACATTTTAACGTTGATTTTAATTGGCCGACGAAGTTATCTACTATATTCGAATTGTCCATGCGCAGGTACCTCGACCATGATTCTTTTTCTTTTTCGCTGTCACTCAACCACGATACTCGAGTGTTTTCAACGTCGGCGTCGATTGAATTTTCATCAATTTTAATCAAAATATGTCCAGGTTTTTCTTTTCGTTTATTTACGTTTTCATGCAAGCCCTTCAAAAAATATCGTAAGAACTCCCAGAGCATATTTTAAGGGATTTCCACTGGGCGACAAGGACCTATACTCACCGGGAGGTCTGGGGGGTATGGAATACCCCCCAGGAGAGAGGGGGGTCCGGGGGTCCTCCCCCGGGAATTTTTTGCCTAAATTAAAGGGAAAATCACAGATTTTTACGTCTCTATTAATGGAGTTTCCGATCGTATTTGCTCGTAAATAGTCCGTTACGTATTCCATAACATTGTAACATTTACATTTACGAGAGCATTGAACAGTAATTTATACCTATTTATATTTATTTATATGTATGTACCTTCACTTGTGAGGTAGTAAATAACACAATTCTTTTGTTGTTTTTAATTGTTTTTTTTATTTCACACAATAAACTAGCGTCAGGAAATACTTAAATAATGCATCAAAACTTTTAAGAGTAATAAAATTACTTGTATTACAAAAATATTTTGACAAAAAAATTAGAAAAAAGAATTGAAGAATTTTTAGTTTGAAGGTTACTGTCCTTTGCAAAAAACTTTTTTACAAACTCTTGGTCTTGATACAGAGCCCAGATTCTATTTCACGAATTCGATTATCGAATTGTTTAGAATATGCGTATATTTTCGGTACAGCGCATCTACAGTCACAGTCTGAGCTACTCGACAATCGAATTCGTGAAATAGAATCTGGGGGCTGATCTGAGTCAGGCAGTTTTCTTCTTCTTTCTTTCTTCTCTAAGAACTTCGCCACCGATGGCCTTGGGTCGAAAAAAGCAGTCCCAATTCCGTTGAGAGCGATGCGCATTCTAGAGTTGAGAACTTCCCGTGACCGGCCAGATTGTTTGTTTGATTTTAAGGTCGTGTGTACTGACACTGCCCTTTCAGGACCTGCACTGTGTGGTGTCAGAGAAATGTACGACTGCACCAACTTCCTAAAGATTGACTGAGGTTGAGACACCTTCAAAAAGTGGTACAATTTTCCAGTTGATGATGTCAAACTAGATGATGCAGGGAGTTTTTCGGTAGCAAACAACTCTACAACGTCTTCAGTAAAATCTGACAATTTTTCTTTACCAAACAGGCCTTCAACGTCTACACGAACAGCGTTCACAAGCTCAGTAGGATTTTTAGAATTTAATAATCCCTTAATCTTACTATATATTGCCTTCTGGTCGTCGTTCTGGGGACGAGGGGTGATTCAAGTAGTAACATGAAAATCAGCACAGACCGCGTCGCTTTCTTCCGCGCACACGCACGCGTACTTCCTGCTGTCTATCTGCCAACCAGCTCCCCGCCTCACTCTCTCTCTCTCTCTCCCAGACTCATTTTAAGTCAGAAATCGCAGTTTCATTCTTACTCGCTTGTTTACTTAACGGAAACTGAGAATATTTTAAAATATTTACTTAATGTTATTTTTTAAATACTTTTGAAATTCCGATAAATATAAAATGTGAATTATTAAAAAATATAAATTTGCCGGCACCACCCATAGCCACTGGGCGACAAAATCTCAGCACTGGGCGACACAAGTGTCGCCCAGTTAACATGTTATTTTATGCCCTGAGAACTCCTGAGCGTCTTGTTGGTCGGAGCCAATGAAACGGGGAACGAATTTTTGTATCTGGGTTTTCAGCAACACTGTATCTACCACACTGTTAGCCAAATTAACTGACCATAATTCCTTTATTAGATTGGCGAACGTTTCTATAAGGGTTCCGTCCGCATTGGAAATGTTGTTAGTAACAATATCCTTCATGAAGTCGTTCTTCCTGAGATATTCCATTAAAAATCTCGTGTTTGATAAACACTGGATGACACTATGACACTGTTCATAAAACACGTGTTACCAATATTCTTTAAACCATTGAGACCTAGACTATTGGCATTACATGATGTTACCTGACTGATGGAATAAGAGATGTTACTGGTACTACTGTATTGATAATATATATTTGTATATTATTGTTGACATTCATATGATTCGATATATGTTGCCCCGTTGCCTAGCAATGGACAGTGTGTATGTGGGTATAAAAATTCTAGAATAGAAATGTCACTTTGCAGCACACTAATTTCAAATTTCATTTATTGTGAGAAATAATCATGTTTGTGAACGTAAAACTATACAGAAATAGTATATTGTACAACAAATGAGAAAAACGATATATATATATATATATATATATATATATATATATATATATATATATATATATATATATATATGGATATCCAGTGGACATTCATTTGGGATATCGAAGATATCCAGAGGACATCCAGTTGATATCTGGTGGATATTTTATGGACGTCCGATGGATTGCCCGAGTGGAACAAGCCGGACTTCCACAAGATATCCTTCCGGGATATCCATAAGATGTCGTTCAGGGATATCCATGAGATATTGCTCACAGATATCCAGAGGACATCCAGTTGGTATCCGGTGGGTATCTTATGGATGTCCCGAGCGGAAGAAGCTGGACTTCCAAAAGATATCCTTCCGGGATATCCATAAGATATCGTTCACGGATATCCATGAGATATTGTTCACGGATATCTATAAGGTTTTTGGATATCGAAGATATCCAGAGGATATCCATTTGGGGCCGTTCATAAAATACGTTCGCATACAAGGGGGGGGGGAAGGGGTATGGCTGAGTGTGACAAGATGTGACAAGGGGGGACGGGGGGTATACGGCAACGTGACGTTCACTGTTTATATTTTTTGAAAATTAAAAAATTTCGGTATGAAAGAAATCTTCAGTAGATTTTGGTAGAAATCTACATGTGCGACATCTTCTAACGAATTCCTAAACTCGTCAGATTTTTCAATCAAATCTATAGTGACTCCATCTTTGCGAATGAATTTTCAATTGAGAATGCGAATTAATCTTTTTACAGTACACTGCATTTCACTATAGAAATGAGATAAAATAAAGCGATTTTTTACTGTTTCATTGTGTAATTGAGCATTGAATCTTCTGATTACCTATGTAAAATATGTATATTATTTGTGGCCATCCATATTGAAATTGTTCATAAATATCTTAGAAATATTATTTATTATTCATATGTTCGTTAGAAAGATATATCAATTTATTTAAACTTCATTATAAAAACTAAATGAATATTTTTAATTTTCAGAATTTGTGTACTATCATTTAGAATTTATCATACTCAGCAGGGGGGGGGGTCTTAGTTTTTGTGACGAAATATTTCTAGGGGGGTCACAAAAAGTGTGACACAGTGTGACAATGGGGGGGGGAGGGGGTCAAAAAAAGCTGATTTTAGTGTGACGTATTTTATGAACGGTCCCTTTGGTATCCGGTGGATATTTTATGGACGTCCGTGGATATAATTGGGAAATATCCATGGGATAGTATTCAGGGATATCCATTCATTTATGAAAATTTGCATAAGTTAATCTCAATATTGAACAAAGTAGGTTTATAGTTTGATTCACAATAAACAGGGTAACTACTGTACATACCTCATAAACTTTGTAGTGGTTTCGAAATAACCTTTGACTAGCTGATTATAATTCATATTCATTAATATAATGTGAGTGATACATGGAGACTCCACTTTCAAACATCACCTCACTTATCAGGATAAGTTTGAAATAGGCCATTCAAAATTGAGAATATTCAATAATATTGACAAAAACCCAAAAAATATTTCAACAAATAAAAATTGGCGAATATCTAGTAATGAGATATCAGCATGGACATACAGTTTTGGATATCTTATGGGATATCCTGAATATCTCCTCTGAAGATTATCCAGTTAATGTATATCTTATGAATTACCACTTTGGGATATCATGAGAATATTTACTTCAAGATATCTTATGATATCCAGTTCAGGATATTCAGTATTGGATATCTGATGGATGTCCAGATATAGTCTTCTAAGGATTATTCAGTTATTTGATATCTTATGGATATCCACTTTGGGATATCATGAGAATATTCATTCCAGTATGTCTTATGGAAATTAAATTCAGGATATCTTTAGGATATTCAGTATTGGATATTTTATGGATGTCCAGAATAAGCCCAAAAGTAGATATTCGGTGGATGGATATCTTATGGATTTTCATTTCCGGATATCTTATGGACATCCTGCTTTTGATATCTCATGGATGTCCAGAATAGGTACAGGGATATTCCGACGTGAATGGGACATAAAGTGGATATCCATAAGATATCCGGTGTTGACTGGGAGAAATATGTGAGAAATATGTCATTTTCTCACGCATTGTACACTGTTCTTTCTCTACGGTTGCGTTGTTTTCAAGTATTGAAAATTAAAATACGTATATAATAATACTTGTATGTCATTAACTTTTTTTATTCAAAATAGTAATTGGCAGTTATATTGAAACAATTTCGTAAAGTTATTCCTGGTAGGTTGTTTTGTTTCAACATGTTTTCGGTAATTGAAATATAAACTGCGGTCGAAGTTGAAGTTAAAGGGGAAACGTACTGAGCTTCCACAGCATTGTTCTGTTCAGTTTTTAATGACGCTGAAGGCTGAATGGATTCTACCATACTTTTTGAAATTTTCATTTTGTTAGCTATGGAGTTGTCGATATAAGAACCAGCAACATTGCTGGATTACCAACCCCCATGGCATTTTAATGTTAACTAAAATAGTCGCAGATGACCTCCGGAAACAGTGGCCAGTATATAATTCAGGGTGTGGTAATTGCAAAAATTTCGCTATTTCTTTCGCCATGGTGCCAAATTTATTTATCCCCACACGCTGTTTCGTACATTCTCTATTTTTGTAATTTAAAAAAAAAAACGTGTTTCATTTGTGCATGGTCGAAGCTTCACATAGTTTTTGTGATTTTGGTTGAAATCAAAACCAAACATTCATTTTTCGATAATAATTTATAAATTTTCAATTCATACGTTTATCAGCAAATACTTTTCATCAGGTGTATCTTTTGAAAATTGTTGAATATCTTCAGGAGTTAATGTTTTTGACTGTTTTGGAGCATATTTTTCAGATTTACATTTCAAAAATGCACTTAGTTTTACGTATTTTGATATATATCAACACAGTTTTCAATAATTAAGGTCCCCCTCAGCATAGAGTACTGAGACCATAATGTTGATGATTTCAGTTCTCTTGACAACTCTTCAAAATAAACTAACAAGGTATTTTCGGAAAAAGAATTTACCTTAGCTTTCATTTTCCAGTCGTTAACCCGGCATTACTTAGGTGGGGTGTGATAAACCCCAGTGTTTTTAAAAATTGCAGAAAAAATGCTCTAATGTATCTATGGCTGCCTATAGCTTAAGAAAATATGTTGAATTTGAGTATTATTCATTGGAGTCAGTGCAAGTGTAGACAGTGTGGAAGTACGTCGATTGTAAATTTGTCTTGGGCGCGTCACACCCCACCTGGGTACTAAAGTTATAACAATTTCAACTCTTTGCAATTTCCACAAGTTATATACAAGTTCAGTAACACATATGTGACCAAAAAACGACAAAAATACCTACAAGAATTAGGAATAGCTCTAGTCAGAGAAAACATGGAAGTCAGAAAAAATAACCCAAGACTACCAAGGGCACTGCGTGGCAAAAATTTTGAAGTTCTTGGACAACCTTATCCTCATCCAAGATCCCCAGAGCCTGGACAATCTAGGACTACTACTATATGCCCAAAGGGTCGTGATAGAAAAACAAGATATGCATGTACAAGCTGCAATGCATCCTTATGCATGGAACATGCACATTTTTTTTGTGAGATTTTTGCTCGGTCAGAATAAGAATACAGTTTCAGTTCAAGAAAAACTTTTTATATCAACATGTTTTTTATTCATTTGGCTTTAACTTAATGAGTTTTCAATATTAAATTTTTCATTATTTGTAATTGAAATCGATTTTTTAATGCCACCATGTTATTTTCTGTTATAACATCATAATTTCTTTTTCTTCTATGAGAATAAAGACTAATTTGCCAATATGATTTAGTCTTATTGCAGCCACGATTCCATAAAATGCCTTGATAACCAATTTGTCTGAAACTATTAATATTTTTTTAGAATTAGATATATATTCCTTATGGGGTATGTGAAACCCCACCAAAGTACTTTTGTTATTTTTTTCCACCTCGGTAACGCCGGTTTAAAGTTTCTGTGAGCGATTTCATATTTTTCTCTTGATGTGCTTGGTAGCAAATTATTGCAAACATCTATTGCTTCCTGAACAATTCTGGAAGAGTATTTTCCAATTATTATTCTTCGTATTACATTATATTCAACATTTAATAAAGCTGAACTGTTTAAACTATAAAAATCAACAATAAAACTATTTTCGTTGGGTAAGTTGACAGCAATAATTATGCAGTGCTTCGATTTTGTTGTTATGGAAACGCCAACAATGGGCTACTTGGATATTGCACGCGAATCGTCGGCGTAGCGTTGTCAACATAGAGAACGTGTCATATAAATCTGACATGTAACAATCCATGATTGACTTGGGTTATCCTGATAACAGTGAGAAATTATTTCTCTCAAGTTTTTGTGTGAAACTTTCTCAAAAATGTGTATCTAATCGGATAACTTCTTAACCTATTGAGAAGCTCAAGGGATAGCTATTTCTAAGTTTTTTGATGTTACTTTTCTTAAAGAAGTTATCTTTTTACATTGATTGACGGAATAAATCCAAAAATGTTACGGTACCTTATAAAAATGCTCAGCCTTCCGAGTGTTTCGAAACCGCTTATTCTTTCATCAAACTTCTTAAACGCTATTGATATAAATAACATTGACACACATTTTTAAGAAACTTGTTTACATTGCCATTTAAGAAGAGAATTGGACTTGCGCTGGCGTATCAATGAATTTGTTTAATGACGTATACCTACTCTGAAATTATGTTATTGAGTTTATGTGTCTGCCCACGAGTGGTTATAATGTGATGTTGTTTACCAACGCGCGAGATGATCTATTCCTTTCATAACTATAGAAGGATGCTGTCTAGAAAATCTCATGAAAATAAAGTATAGAGATCAATAATAAAAGTATGAAGAATTCTTTAACAAGGTGAACATGTTTGAACGTCATTATTTTGTGGTGGATCAATATTTGTTCCGAAGGTTTGTAACCTACCACGATCTGAAAAAATAAGAATCAATATTGGAATCTATACAACTGAAGAAGGGCTGATTTTCAATCCAGCCCGAAAAGTTGCTGCGTCTATTGAAGAACAAATCATCTTTCGAACAATCTGTTCAGGCCAGTCTCAAATTACCTACACAGTAGGCTTCGGCTGGCACCTGTCAGAAAACAACTACTCCCCTGGCTAATACCACGAAGGGCATTGAATTATATCCGACCGGTGCCAGTGCAGATTTCTTCACAGAAGTAAATCCTGCATTTGCTTTCGTCGATACAAATGAAGGAATTGATTTTCAATTATAGGGACGGACACACTTGCAGACCGGTTTCGGGCTATTTGGCCACTCATCAGTGCAAGGCAGCGCCATCATCAACCTAAAGTCGATGATTTCCCATAATTAAAAATCAAACTCCATCACGAGTATCAAGCCCCGGCCAAAGCTGATGCGAACAACGAAGTTGTTAGCCATCTACCAATGGACGAGGTATTCCAAAAGCAAACCGAATTCGTCCATTCCTCCTGCGAGGAAAATGTAAAAACATTCGACATAGTCAGTGGGCATACTTGAAGACTGGCGTTAAATCAAATCATCTTTCGAACAATCTGTTCAGGCCAGTCTCAAATTACCTACACAGTAGGTTTCGGCTGGCACCTGTCAGAAAACAACTACTCCCCTGGCTAATACCACGAAGGGCATTGAATTATATCCGACCGGTGCCAGTGCAGGTTTCTTCACAGAAGTAAATCCTGCATTTGCTTTCGTCGATACAAATGAAGGAATTGATTTTCAATTATAGGGACGGACACACTTGCAGACCGGTTTCGGGCTATTTGGCCACTCGTCAGTGCAAGGCAGTGCCATCATCAACATAAAGTCGATGACTTCCCATAATTAAAAATCAAAATCTTTCTGAGTATCAAGCCCCGACCAAAGCTGATGCGAACAATGAAGTTATTGCGCCATCTACCAATGGACGAGGTATTCCAAAAGCAAACCGAATTCGCCCATTCCTCCTGCGAGGAAAATGTAAAAACATTCGACATAGTCAGTGGGCATACTTGAAGAGTGGCGTTAAATCAAATCATCTATCGAACAATCTGTTCAGGCCAGTCTCAAATTACCTACACAGTAGGTTTCGGCTGGCACCTGTCAGAAAACAACTACTCCCCTGGCTAATACCACGGAGGGCATTGAATTAGATCCGACCGGTGCCAGTGCAATACACTTACGAGTGGCCAAATAGCCCGAAACCGGTCTGCAAGTGTGTCCGTCCCTATAATTGAAAATCAATTCCTTCATTTGTATCGACGAAAGCAAATGCAGGATTTACTTCTGTGAAGAAACCTGCATTGGCACCGGTCGGATATAATTCAATGCCCTTCGTGGTATTCGTCTCACAGTTCTTGAGAATGAATTCAAAATGGAATTCGAAACGTCGAACAAATCAGAAGATACCTAACGGATAAAAAACCCAGAAAATTCATCTTGCATATCGAAGGTCCGTGAAAACATCAATTTCTACATAATACCTGGATGGGAAGGATACAACATCAGAGAGCGGGTGATGATATAATCATCAATAATATCGGAACTAGTCGGATAATAACTGAGGAGAATTATTATAAATACCAGTTTCCATGGAGAACAGACAATTGAAGTCTTTGCTTACTCTTGCTTGGTTACTTCGTAAGGGGAGTGATTGACCAGGACGGTATGGACAGATATTCGTCTCATAGTTCTTGAGAATGAATTCAAAATGGAATTCGAAACGTCGAACAAATCAGAAGATACCTAACGGATAAAAAACCCAGAAAATTCATCTTGCATATCGAAGATCCGTGAAAACATCAATTTCTACATATATATATACACAGTTCTTGAGAATGAATTCAAAATGGAATTCGAAACGTCGAACAAATCAGAAGATACCTAACGGATAAAAAACCCAGAAAATTCATCTTGCATATCGAAGATCCGTGAAAACATCAATTTCTACATAATACCTGGATGGGAAGGATATAACATCAGAGAGCGGGTGATGATATAATCATCAATAATATCGGAACTAGTCGGATTATAACTGAGGAGAATCATTATAAATACCAGTTTCCATGGAGAACAGACAATTGAAGTCTTTGCTTACTCTTGCTTGGTTACTTCGTAAGGGGAGTGATTGACCAGGACGGTATGGACAGATATTCGTCTCACAGTTCTTGAGAATGAATTCAAAATGGAATTCGAAACGTCGAACAAATCAGAAGATACCTAACGGATAAAAAACCCAGAAAATTCATCTTGCATATCGAAGGTCCGTGAAAACATCAATTTCTACATAATACCTGGATGGGAAGGATACAACATCAGAGAGCGGGTGATGATATAATCATCAATAATATCGGAACTAGTCGGATAATAACTGAGGAGAATCATTATAAATACCAGTTTCCATGGAGAACAGACAATTGAAGTCTTTGCTTACTCTTGCTTGGTTACTTCGTAAGGGGAGTGATTGACCAGGACGGTATGGACAGATATTCGTCTCATAGTTCTTGAGAATGAATTCAAAATGGAATTCGAAATGTCGAACAAATCAGAAGATACCTAACGGATAAAAAACCCAGAAAATTCATCTTGCATATCGAAGATCCGTGAAAACATCAATTTCTACATATATATATATATATATACACAGTTCTTGAGAATGAATTCAAAATGGAATTCGAAACGTCGAACAAATCAGAAGATACCTAACGGATAAAAAACCCAGAAAATTCATCTTGCATATCGAAGATCCGTGAAAACATCAATTTCTACATAATACCTGGATGGGAAGGATACAACATCAGAGAGCGGGTGATGATATAATCATCAATAATATCGGAACTAGTCGGATTATAACTGAGGAGAATCATTATAAATACCAGTTTCCATGGAGAACAGACAATTGAAGTCTTTGCTTACTCTTGCTTGGTTACTTCGTAAGGGGAGTGATTGACCAGGACGGTATGGACAGATATTCGTCTCACAGTTCTTGAGAATGAATTCAAAATGGAATTCGAAACGTCGAACAAATCAGAAGATACCTAACGGATAAAAAACTCAGAAAATTCATCTTGCATATCGAAGATCCGTGAAAACATCAATTTCTACATATATATATATATATATATATATATATATATATATATATATATATATATATATATATATATATATATATATATCTTATCGTTAACGTTTCGAGACCGAAATCCGCTTCTGTGCTTCTGTTCTCAAAACTTATACGCAAATTCCTGTTCAAATGAAAATGTCTCTTGTTGGCAATCTTCGTAATTGACATTTGTCAAATATTTCGAATCTGACATAACATTTTGTCCTTCAGGAGGGGCAGCCATGCGCGATTCATATCAAGCGAGCACATAGATATGCATTCTTCCTTTAATTTTAGTTTCCTGCCATTGCTCTCTCTCGTCATAATTTTAGTGTCGTTCTCCATGGTCAGTAAGAATGTGTTCTGATCATTTGAAACCACTTATCTGTATGTTCCTGATGTACATCTTGTGTTCACTCTTTCGCACTTCCAATGGTCGAGACGTTTCACCGATATATTTTTGGCCGCACGAACAAGGAATTTGATAAGAACAATTTTCGTGTTTTCCTTTCAGTTATTTGGTTTGGTATGTCACTATTGACCTTAAAGTATTTGTTGTTTTGAATGTTGTTCTAACATTATACCTGTTGCCGATCCGTTTTATCTTTTCAGACAAACGAGGGATAAGGTATAATGTCTGATACAGGTTGTATAGACGCAGCAACTTTTCGGGTATTTCGAAAATCTGCCCTTCTACACTTGAATAGATTCCGATATTAATTCTTATTTTTTCAGATTGTGGTTGGTTACAAACCCAGAAAACTACGGAACAAGGTGAACATCTTTATTTAAAAAAATACTTGTTTAAAGCCCTGTAGAGTTGTCACCTGTGAGGCCACTATTGCTTGAATAATTTCCGGATTTTTTATTGGATTCATACCGATAGAAAATATTTGCGAGCAAGAAAATATTTCCGAAAATAATTCACGCATGCGTGGTAATAGCTAAGAAAATTTCACTACACTGAGTTTCGAAGCATTATTCAAATGATTTAGTTATTCAAAGTAGTGAACTATGAGATTGGAACATTTGGTATTGAAGTTAAGATTTTTTCTAGATACCAATTACCCCAACAACAAACTGATCCTAACCACACGCACGTTTTGCTAGGAAAGTCAGAATCTTCAAGAGAAAAAAATTGATAGTGGCACTACCTGCAGACCGATAGTAGAGATTTCGATTATTCTCGTTGATTCATAAACATTCAACTAAAGAGCTAACTAAAATATATTACAGTTTCCTGTATGATTTTCACTCACAATGGGTTTACAAAACCGCGACACGTGTTTCGCTATTACAATAGCTTCTTAAGATAAATATTTATCTTGCTTGAAGAGCTATTGTAATAGCGAAACACGTGTCGCGGTTTTGTAAACCCATTGTAAGTGAAAATCATACAGGAAACTGTAATATATTTTTGTTAATATGGATTTTCATCAAGTATCGGCCAGTTCAATTCAAAGAGCTAACTGAAAGGGATTTGTCATAATAATAATAATACCAAGAAGTACTTTGGATTATATCCGATAGGTACCAGTGTAGTCTTCACGAAAAAAAAACTGCTTTTTGTGGTATGACAGCCGGATTTAGCATTGAAAGCATATGTGGGAATTTCAATGTTTTCAAATGTCAAGAGTTATTTCAATATTAATTTGATAAAGATAATATTGGTTAGACATCTACATCTAAGATAGGACTCATTGAAGGTCAGGGTAAAAAATATACATTTTTGAGATATTACAGAAACCCAACATATCGATTGAAATATCACGACCATTGCTAATTTTCGCCGAACTTGATTGTCTACTTTGCTCGAAAACTGCCACTCCAATTGGAGAACAGTACCATTTTGCATTCTGCATATAAATAAATAAGCTTGTTGTGGAATTCCAGATATCCAAATATATAAAATTTACCAACTATATATTGAAATTATCGAAACGTCATGCCTCCCCATCCCCCCAGGTCTACATCACTGATTTTGTATTGAATAGGTACTATATATATCTCCTTGAAATTAATGACACTATCTGGCATGATATCCCACCAAAACATGAATCTTTAATTTTCGAAATATCCACAAAAATGTTCATTTCCACCCGTACTTTCAACACTCTTCATTTCCGAAACTGATGATTTCTGAATGTAAATTAATAGAAACTTTCATTCATGGAATATTGCAAGGAATAACTCCCGAAGAAACATTCTGTGCAATCGTTCAGTAACATTTTCGTTATTTCCACTGGAGAGTTTCTTTCATATTTCGCAAACCATAAAAATATAATAGATAATAATTTTCTGTTTATTTCGCTCAGGCTCAACTAACTTTAAATAGGTATAGTAGGTAGGTATAGTGGTCTCGGTAGTGTAGTGGTTAGCATATCTGCCTATCAAGCGGAAGGCCGGGGTTCGAATCCTCGCCGGGCCACCGTGCTGGGTAATCGCACGTTAAAAGGTAAGGCCTCGTTGATCCATTGCTCGCACAAGTTTCGACTTCTGAAGGTTGACGTTCGTCAGCTGGTTAACGAAAACGAACAATTTTAGAACAATACTGCATCCACAGATATGTGTGAAAAGTGAACTCCAACCTCCGTGAAACATACTATATTTTTTTCTTACAACATAACAGCTTGAAGCTCAAATCTAGAACCTGTAATAATTCCATTCCTTATTATATAAAGCTTTCTTCTGACCGACATTCATATGTAATGGAACGGGAACCAGTTAAAAGTCTTTGTTTTGATACAATTTTAGATTCTCGGTTATTGCTCAAAAAGTTGGCTGTGCATCTAGAAACTGTTTTCGTAGATCTGTGTTCCCTAAAAATAGACCAACATCGTAACGTTGTAGGTGTCTAGGATACTCTTTATCACAATGAATTCAAACTCGGTGAAGCGACATACAAATAAATCTAGTGTGTTGTTTACTCCACTGACAGCTAATGAAACAAATTGTCACAACAGACTTCTTTGACAGTAGATCACTCGACTTTATATTATTTTCGAATTGAAATCGATAAAATGTTTCTTGTGTTTTGAAATTCTGGAATAATAGACAAGCTTATAAGTGACTTCGACTAATCAAGTGAGGTGCATGTTGATTCAGATTTGCCGACTCTCAGAAGGATTGTAACAATATTTTATTCACAAACCAATCAAGATCTCACTTGGGCGTATATCAAGGCTTTGTTTCATGCTTTGTGTCAGTCTCGAAATGAAAAATGGTGGACTGGATGTACAACAAGAAGCTTCAATACTTATGAAATATAAATCCATTGTTTTTCTCAAGGAATAAATCAACGTAACTCCAGCTTTTTGATAGGAACATTGTTATTTCAAAACAAAGCGTAGGTCGGTTTCGTAGAAGAAGAAAGTCCCTGTTTTGAAAAGAAATATGTGGGTGTATAAATCCTGACTGACAGTGTGTTGTCAGACACGAAAATAAAAATGATTGATAACGTCATGGCATCAGCGCTATTTATATCGGGATAACATTTGATTTCTGGAACAAAAGAGATATTCGTGTGATTTCAATCCGTAATTTCATTTCGATTTTCATCCCAACTTGCATTTGTATTCGTTCAATAATATTTTTCCTCAATCATTCTTCTGAAAAGTCTCAATATAGCTAATCATACGAAACAATTGTTTTGGATACTAACCTTGTCCTAATTTGCTCGGTGATGAAAATAAAGCGAATTCTGGGTCTTTTGGTGAAATTATTACTGTTTACGAGAATGTCTCTCGTGTTCTGTCCGAGACTACGAGAAAAAAGCTATTTCTGTTTCCCTGACCCAGATTGTCATGAAATTGGTCGTGAATAAAATAGATGATGTTGGAAAGTGTGAGTTTTACGAGGAATTGGATACAAAATGAAAGCAATAATAGTTGATAGTGGCATCTTGAGAAACAATAGCAATTAAGGTCTTCGGTTTCAGTGTAATTGAGATATTACAGTTATGAATTTGGCAACAGATAACAGAACAACTGTTTTTTGTATCAATACACGTTTTTATATCTCCGACTATAAAATGTTGATTGTCGCAAGACCAATCAAGCGTGGGACGAATACCTGTTTGATTTTCGAATTAATGATGTACTGCATTATATGACTTGATTAAAAAGGAGTGTGCACTGAATATGGAAACGGTCCTACATCACGTTATCAGCTTGAAATTCAGAGAGCTCAATGTGTCTTTTTCGGAAAGAGAAATCATTCCCACTTTATGTTAATAATATCTACTTTTTTCCTGATAGCTTCTACCAACATCAATAAATTGGAGCCATCGTCAATTGATCTTGTACCGTGTGCTTCTCAAAACAACTTTTCCTTGCTTTTCATATATTGTTTGACCAATATATCATAGTTGAAATCAGCTCACTGTATTTTTTTGAATACTGGGGGAAAACCCTCCCTTCTCATATGTTTATTTCAGCATTTTGATGACAGAATCTACTGCTTCAGTAAAATCATTTTTATTTATGAATCTCGAAGTCAAAGTACATACTCTTAGGAAAGCCATTTCCCAACGGAAACTTGGTTTCCTTTACCTTTAAGTGACTATAAAATCTCCACCAAAGAGTTCACAAACGTCCTCTGCTGAAAAGTTTCAAACAATGTCAAAGTATTGTCAAAGTGGTGCTTATTGGTTGAGGTCTTGGTCAAATTGGCGCTGCGATATTATTTCGAAATTCTGGAATATGATTAAAATTAGGTTCACAGAATTAGTGAAACCACACTTAAAAGTGTAGTAGTCGCTCACAAAACTCTACAATTTGGAATTTTCAAATAACGTTAAAGTTCTAACCTTAATTAGCAATGATTGTCAAAGTGGGTAAAAGTTATTTCTTCAAATGGGAAATTCTGAGAAAGAATCACCAAATACACAAATTTACGAAGTGAGCATTCACTATAAGAAGTTCAACATTACTTACTATTCCATATGAACAATTATTATTCAAAAAGATGACCATTTCATCTTATTTGAAACTGTTGTATAAATCTGCTGTTATTCCCAGTAACTTGATTGAAATAGTCTTCATTTCCGAAGTATCAAACATACAAATTATTAAATCAGTTGTCAGCGTAGGTAGCCCTAAAAGATAGGGCATCCTAGTTCATTCACATTTTTTTACCTTTGTTGAATTAGACTTTCATCTGTATATCTTTATAAAACGAACATTCTTGAAGTTTCAAAGATAATTTAGAATATGCTATTATGGTATAGATATTATAGAATGTATTCCTAGAAAAATAGATAATGACAGTCAACATGAACTCTATCTCTACATTTCATTGCCAAATATTATTGTTTGACAAAGTAGGTACTTACTTCACTGCTTAAATTTTCAAATCAGGTTTATCATTTTCTTGAAAATTACAGAAAAATCTTTAGAATTTAATCGAATTTAATGTCTAGCGACCTAAAATATGACCTGTACTAAAGAACTCGTGGTATTGTTTCAACATTCCTCTAGCCACGTTACAAATATTTCTTGCAGTATTGTCAATATGGCGTGCACATGCAAAATTATTGGAATTCAACTCGAAAAATTAATCGAAAACCTTTGTGATTGTTTACATTTTGCATCGAGCATCAAAATGTCAATGTCACGTCAATTCGAAAAATGACAGTTTGTCTTCTTCTTTTCTGAATTGTTTAAACAAATAAAGTGCAATGCCATTGGTCAATTTTTGGGTAATCGTTCCGATTAGCTCCACCCAATGTCCGTACCCGTGTGAGCGAAGCTTACTAGATCCAGTGACCCTAATGTTGATTGCCCGGTGGTTCCAAAATATTTATAAACAATTTCAATATGGATGGTCATCTGATGATTTACACAGCCTTGATGAGAATGAGGGATCTTGTTCCCATTCCGAACGATATGCTTGTTCATATTTTCGCTTCATTTCGTTTCGTTAATTTGAATTTCAAAATACCCAAATGTCCAAAATCTTTTTTATTTGGCAGTTGACGTGACGTAAGTAAAAAAGTACAAACATTAAATCTATTGAAATACTGTGTACTATAATGGTACTATGACAAAATTTACTCCCATTCCAGTTTCAAAATTATTTTTGAAGATTGAGCCACATTAGATTTCTTCAAAAGTTCTGCCGAATTCAGAAATTCGTTTAAAGGTGTCGCACATGTAGATTTCTACCAAAATCTACTGAAGATTCTTCTCATACCAAAATTTATAAATTTTTGTCAGAAATCTACTGAAAAAGTAGATTTCTACTAAAAGTGGTCACGCTGGTGGTGTATATTAGTTGGAGTTTTCTTTAATGCGGTGCTGCGATCTTAATTTGAAATCCCCAAGGAAAAAGCCAAAGTACTCAAGTGCCTATTTATCAACTCAGTAATTGAATAAACAATGAGATTGAAACCTTTCGTGTAAAAGTTGAAACTTTTCCTAGAGATCAATTACCCTAACACCAAACTAATATGTTTGCACTCGACGCGTTGATTTTCAGGAAAAGAAAATTGATACTGAATCTAAAGCTAGGGTTAGTTGTTTATATATCTAAAGTTTTTTGGTCCGATATGGACTTTGTTACTGTCAATTATTCTAATTCATTTCTCGATGATGAACAAGTGCAGTGAATACCTGCCAAATTTGTTGGTCCTTTATCTGTTATTATTGTTTATTCTGATTACTTTCTCAACAATAAATTGAAAAGCGGACCTTGTCACCATTTAACACAGAGATAGTTGACAAGATTATTGGAAAATGTGAATTTGGGGAAACACTTCGTGAATCTTAGACTTTTCAAAAAAATGAGAAAAATGAAAAGTTCATAGTAATCCCATATGAACCTCGATATACTAGAGGACTCCAACAGATATTTGACAAAGTGAATATGAAAGTTGCATATAAAACTTCTTACAAATTACAGCAGCTTCTTGGTAACCCAGAAGATAAATTAGAAAACTCAGAGAAGTCGGGAATTTATGGAATCAATTGTCAAGATTGACTAGAGCCGACGAGCTATCAAAATACGGAAGGGTAGAAAAATCCATTGTCGCCCAACACGCTCTAGACATTGACCACGAAATTGGTGAAAGCAATCTTAAACTGATCAAGCATGTGCGTGACACAAGGCTATTCGATGCATGTGAGAGTCTAGAAATAGCAAAATGTAAGAACAGCATGAATGGTGACAAGGGAACTATCCCTTTCAGCCCGCTTTCCAATTGAATGTTGAGAAAGTAATCAGAATGATCAATAATAACAGATGACGGACCAATGAATTTGGCAGGTAGTCACTGCACTAGTTCATTATCGAGAAATTAATTATAATAATTGACAGTAACAAACAAAGTCCATATCGGACCAAAAAACTTTAGGTAAGTATATGTATATAGTATCACTACTTTTATTCGGGTTTGAAGGCCGTCGTTTTTTGGAATTTCTTCCTGACGTTTCGCTGGCTCGAGTGGCTAGCTTCTTCAGAGGTTCATTCATCTTGGAATTCACTCCGATGACTGGAGATTGTTTCTTTGCAAGTTGTATTTATGCCGATTCAGGTAGTTTGCGGTGCTTATTATTCCATTCGGATTCGGGGAATTGCCATTAATATTGATTACCTTGTTTACCTCATGCGGGTTCGGAGAATAATCATCACTATTATCTGAAGAACTACCTGCAGTTATTATCGATTTTCTTAAAATGGGATTCCATATTCGGTTGAGGTTGACAGCTTCTTCTTTTCTGTTGAAATTATCCGTGTGTTTGTGGATTTCTATTGCCTCCCGTACCAGTCGGCTATGGTATCCCTGGTTGGGTGCAATCAGTTTTGCATTTTCAAACAGAATCCTGTGGTTTCCCTCACTAAGTGCGTGTTCCGCCACAGCCGACTTGTCAATTTGCCCTAGTCTGCAGTTTCTCTCATGTTCCTTCAGCCTAGTTCCCATGGATCTTTTGGTGGTACCGATGTATACCTTCCCACAGGTGCACGGTATGCGATAAACCCCTGCTGCAGACAGTGGATCTCTTTTGTCTTTAGCCGATCTGAGGCTCTGTTGAATCTTCTTTGTGGGTTTCAACAGAGCCTCAGATCGGCTAAAGACAAAAGAGATCCACTGTCTGCAGCAGACTACCTGAATCGGCATAAATACAACTTGCGAAGAAACAATCTCCAGTCATCGGAGTGAATTCCAAGATGAATGAACCTCTGAAGAAGCTAGCTACTCGAGCCAGCGAAACGTCAGGAAGAAATTCCAAAAAACGACGGCCTTCAAACCCGAATAAAAGTAGTGATACTGAAAACCTCGGCCGCGAAAGCCTCAACTATTTTATATGTATATAAACAACTAACCCTAGTTGTTTATATACAGTTTCAATTTTCTTCTCCTGAAGATGCTAACCTTGTTAGCGAAACGCGCGTCGAGTGCAAAAATGTCAGTTTGGTGTTAGGTTAATTGATCTCTAGGAAAAGTTTTATCTATAAGTGACTATACAATCTCCACCAGAGAGTGTTCAAACGCCGTTTGTTGAAAAGTTCTGAACAATGTCAAAGTATTGTAAAAGTGACGCTTATTAGTTGAAGTCGAAGTGGCGCTGCGATAACATTTGAAATTCTGGAATATGA
Organism: Zygogramma bicolorata; assembly: GCA_032362365.1. Taxonomy (NCBI): domain Eukaryota; kingdom Metazoa; phylum Arthropoda; class Insecta; order Coleoptera; family Chrysomelidae; genus Zygogramma; species Zygogramma bicolorata. The sequence continues at coordinate 120,112 of JAVJAQ010003051.1, read as the reverse complement.
TTAAAATTCAAAAAATTAAGTTCACAAAATAAGTGAAAACACACTAAAAACAGTAGTAGTCCCTCATAAAACTTTACGAATTGGAATTTTAAAACAGCGTTAAAGTTCTATCCTTAATTAGCAATAGTTGTCAAAGTGGTGCATATTATTTGGAGTTTTCTTTTCTGTTTCTCTTCAAGCAAGCTGTCATTGATCAATTATATGAACAACGAAGATTCTTCTTGGTTTCTAGAAACGTTGTGTATCGTTCAGTGGAAATTCCTGGAATTTTGAAAATAAAGTACTTTGGAACTGTGGGATAAAGTTTACTCTTTTTGACGTCTCTTACATACGATTGAAAGATATGAAAATTAATTGTTATATTTCAAGTTAGAGGCAATGCATCAACTTTTACGGGGAGTAATATTTATGTTTGCGTATCTAAATCGGACAAGGGGGAACATGAGACATATTAATAATAATAAGATAATTATTTTGAGAGCATTATTCAAATTTAAAAGCCAATAAAATAATTTCTCCATCTTCATTCTCTCCACAAAATACTAATGTGCCTTTTTATTAACTCAGTAATTGAAACCAAACCACATACTGAGTCAACTTGCGATCTGGTCTGGTAAAACACGCCACTGTCTGCTGGAAGATGACTGAATTTCTTCGCGAAGCCGGTCAAGGCTGATTTTTCTCGAGACCGCAACTGGACCACTGATGGCGCCAGTGTCCTCACAATTTTTTTGAACACAATGCCGTGCCTGGCATGACCTTGGCCCACAACAGTCTGCAACTTGTCTCGATTATATAATGCGATACAATTGTAGCAGCACAAAAAACGGGAATAATGTCAATATATAAACTGTAGAACCTTGATCGAGATTTATTGGTGAATAAGAAATCGTATTCTCTCATTCATGGAACCGGTTATTACGGAAATAGTATATTGTTTACCAGGTAGGAAAAGTCTTACATTCCTGGACGACTGTGAAGATTGCTGAGTCAAGAAAGGTATAGTAAAATGTCTTTATGATAGAACAAAAATTGTATGTAACTCACAAGAAACTATCAATGAAGAAATGAACTTCATTAAATCAGTATTGAAAGAAAATAGATATCCAGAAAAATTCATAGAAAAAACTTTGACAGAAAACACAGTCACACAGTCCACAATGAAAAAATACAACCTACACAAAATAAACAACCTGTATCAAAGGTATAACCTTATGGCCCTCGTTCGTCTGAAAATATAAAACGGATCGGCACAGGTTCAATGTTAGAACAACATTCAAAATAAAAAATACCTTACGTTCAATACTTGCACATACCAAACCAAATAACAAAACTGAAAACACATACAATTTCATTTATCAAATTCCTTGTTCGTGCGGTCAAAAATATATCGGTTGAAACGCCTCGACCATTGGAAGTGCGAAAGAATGAACACAAGATGTACATCACGAACAGACAGATAGGTGGTTCTAAATTATTAGAATACATTCTTACTGCCGATGGAGATCACACAGTAGAATGGAACGACAGTAAAATTATGACGAAAGAGAGCAATGGTAGGAAACGAAAATTAAAGGAATCTGCTTTCATCATGCTGTCTGGTGAAGAATGCATATATATGTGCTCGCTTGATAGTGGCTTCCCCGGTCCTGGAAGGAAAGGACACCCACGTGCTCTCCCGCCCCCTCTCTTCCCTCCACACTTCAAAATCCAGAAAAAAAAATTCTCGAAAAAACAAAAAGAAAAAAACAACCAAAAAAAAACAAAAAACCACACAAACTTGCGATAAAAGAAAGAAACACCCAATATATAGAGAAAAAACCGGAAAGGGATAAGAGAGAGAAAAGGAAAGAAAAGGGAAAAAAAAAAGATAAAGGAAAGAGGGGGGATCCCAAAAAGTGGAGAAAAACACATAAAAAAAGAAAAAGAAAAACAGAGAGGGGAAAAATAAGAAGAGAGACCAGAGAAAAAAAGAGACGAGCCGGCATAAAAAAAAGAAAAGAAGGGAAGAGAAGACAAACAACAGGGAAACCAAAAACCCCCACACCCCAACCCCACCACAACAAACAAGACGACCGGCCAGTCACACGCAGCACCAGAAACAAAAAAAACAACCCACAATCCCCATCCGCCGAGGAGGGAGGAGAGGGAGGAAGGAGGGAGAAGGAAGAATACCCTTAAAAAAAGAAAAAAAAAAAAAGAGAAAAAAAAGAGAAAAAAAAAAAACACAAGGGGGGACAAAAACAAAAAAAAAAACAAAAAACAGAGAGAAAAAATATAAAAAAACACACATATATAAATATATATAATATATGCTCTCTGGAACTTCCGGTTGATCCGCGCCTGGAATGTTTCTTCTTGTCGACGTTTCGGCTCCCACTTCGGAGCCATTCTCAAGACTTCTTGACTTGGTGGCGGGGCCTAAGTCTCCTTAACGCGTGGGTGTGATTGACTTCTTCTATCCACAAAAAACTGTTTTTCAATAGACGCAGCATTCATCTTGACTGAGTGAAGAATCGTCACACACTTTTTGTAGAAGGTTAAAAGCCAAGAAAAAAAAAAAGAAATATTGAATCATTTGTTCAACAAATATTGACCACAACTTGAAGTTTTCTAGCAGTATATTCAGAATATTTACTTATTTATTATTAAAAAAAAATATTGATTCTTTCAAGGAAAGCAATCGTTCACCTCCTTATATCAGAGAACCAGCGATGTTGCTAACATGGAATTTGTTATTGGTGTCAAATTAATTTTTGAAGAAATATCAAAACTTGCGTCGAAGAAAAAAATGTTCAACTGGTACAAAAACGCTTTTACTGGACTCCTAATATTGCCATATCTTCTTTTGCTTATCCCAAAATATGCATATTTGTACTTTTTGTACGAATTGATATTTTAATACTGTCAACCATTTGAAAAATAAAAATTATGTTGGTTTACGGTTTGAATAGTGAATTGGTGATAAACATTATAGACATCATCGTCCATCCACTTACTGTTTGTATCGGAGGAGGTAATTATACAGGTTTTTGGAAAGAGGACAATTTCACACTCCTTTTCAAAAAAGTTGATACTCGAGACATTCACAATAACCGCCCTTTAGCTATCGAACCGGTGATATCGAATATTTTCGAAACAATTTTGAAAAATAGGCTGATTGTCCACTTTGAATCCATTGAATTTTCGCAGTACTGCCAATTCGGCTCAAGTAAAATGTGTTCAAGGTCTCTGTAACATGCGATCTCTCCTGGGCCTTCGACTGTGTTTCTCACAAGACACTTATTGAAAAACTTCATTAGTATAGTATACGAGATTCTACAACCTCTATTCAGAAGTAGGTCATCAGGGTGCGTCTCTATTAATAATGAAGTATCTAAAGTGAAGTAAAACACAGCGTGCCTCAAAAGTCCGTTTCGGGACCACTCTTGTTCATTCTTAACACTAATGATTTCTTTCATTTCAAGAATTGTATTGAATTTGCTGACGACACCACTCTAATGGTTTCCGATGAAGACATAGCCACACTCTCAATAAGAGGCATTGGAAGTCTCACAAGAGCAATCATATTTCCTCATATTTTCCTCACACAACTCCTCAACAAAAGAAGACAGTGTGTAGCTTCTTGGGGTTTTATTAAGGATAATTCAGTAGATTGGTCCATTCATATATAAAGTTTGTGCAACAAGTTATCAGCAGCCATTTACTTGGTACGTATCCTGAAAACCCGAGACAGACACCACCCCCCCCCCCCCCCCCCCCCGAAAAAAAAGACAAAAAAACACACCCAACCCCAACCACAAAAAACCCCAACCCACAAAAACCAAAGAGGAAAAAAAACCCAAGAAAAAAAAGAAAAAAACCAAGAAAAGAAGCAACAAAAAAAAAAGAGGAACAAAAGCGACAGGTCCAACCGACCCAACCAAAAAACGGAAACAGAAAAAGGACCAGAAGAGGAGAGTCAAGACAGAAAATGGTGAAATAAGGGCACGGACCTCCCACATGACACACTCCATTCATGTCACGTCGTTTTGTTTTTTAAAAACAACGTCACTCGAACTATGAAGAGAACCTGAAGGTAGGTGAACTCATGACCAAAGACAGGAGAAAAAAGGAATCCGTCCCGCACAAGATCCGGAAAAAGGGTGAAAGGGAGAAAGGAGAAGGGGAGTAGTCCTAAGTTATGATGTTGTAGGAAAAAAAGAAGAGGAATCGAGCCGACCTCTTCCGTTCGGTTCGTTTGCCAAATGCCTTCAATCCACGCCAACAATCGACAATGGCTTCCAATTAACTCATGAATAGTCCTAGAGGGAAGGGACAAGATGAAAAAAGGGATGATTTTTCATCACATCGCTTCCAGTTATTTTTTGGTCTTCCCCCAAGATGAAAGAGAGAGCGAAAAACAGATTTTGAAATTTCATTATGAAATTGTTTTTGATGAATTTCAAATTCGATGAATTTGAAATAATAAAAAATGACAAAATGGTTAAGGCTTTCGCAGCCGAGGTTTTCAGTATCACTACTTCGGTTCGGGTTTAAAGGCCGCCGTTTTCTGGAATTTCTCCCTGACGTTTCCATAGCGAGAGTGGCTAGCTTCTTCAGGGGCTCACACATCTTGAGTTAGACTCCGTTGTCTTGGTACTACTACGACTTCGTAAAGCGTATTTAAATGGATTCAGGTAGAGTGGAGTGATAATTACTTTTTCTGGATTCGGAGAATTTTCATTAATGTTAATTGCTGTAATCACTGGATTGGAAGAAGTATCATCAGCATTAATTGCCGCACTACCTGCCGTCATGATATTTGTTATTTTTGATCTTCTTAATATGGGATTCCATATTCGATTGAGGTTCACAGCTTCTTCTTTTCTGTTGAAATTATCCGTGTGTTTGTGGATCTTTATTGCCTCCCGTATCAGTCAGTATGGTATCTCTTGTTGGTGGCAATGAGAAACAGGAAAAATAAATGAATAAAAGTCATAGGACAAGGAAGACCCCAGAAAAGAACATTAGTTGTACTTCGATAGGAAAAACCCGATAATTTGGCCTCTGAACGCCGACATCGAAAGGTTTTTCATTTTTGATGGTAGGTAGTGTATTCATACACTTAGTGATATTATATGAAAATGACCTTCTGAAAAACTCGGTGTAAAACAAGGGCGGCATAAGGAAGAATTTGTGTCGAATATTAATGTTGTGAATATCAGAGCGATACGTTATTTTATTATGTAAGTAAGGAGAAGTTTTATATCTCAAAATCTTATTGAAAAAGCAAGCAGAATGGAGGAATCTTCGGTCACTCATATTAGGCCAATTGTTCAATTTGAGAGTGTATGAAATCTTATCAAACTTTCTTATTCCATAAATCAACCTCAAACAACTATTTTGTAATTTTTGTATCCGACTGATGTCAATGGAACTTATACAAGGACTAAAGAGAACATCACAGTACTTCAACCGTGATAATACCAAACTGTCACATAAAAGACTTCTAGTTTTTCTGTTCAGAACTTGCCTATTTTGATAGATGAGTTTGAGATTACAATACGATTTCTGCAAGCATTTACTGATGTGATAGGAAAATATCATGTCTTGGTCGCACCATAAGCCTAAGTTTTTAACTTTGTCAGAAAGTTCAATGGTTCAATTAGAATGCTTTTGAAATGAGCTTCACCAAAATTTTCCCTTGCATTTTTGCCTCCAAAAATGATTGCAGTTGTTTTGGATGAGTTCAATTTCAAACTGTGATTCTTAGAGAATACTTCAAGGTTGTGTAAATCATAATTCAAGGCACTAACAGCTTGTGAAAACTCCTCAGGTTTGAATGACAAATACAGTTGAGTATCGTCCGCGTAATAGTGCTGTGTACATGACAAAAAAGACATAGGAAAGTTACAGGTGTATAAACTGAACAGTAATGGTCCCAGCACCGATCCCTGCGGAACTCCTTTATCAATGTTTAAAAAATTTGAAATTTTGCTATCATATAAAACTGCCTGCCTTCTGCCCTTCAGATAGCAATATAGTGGGTCAGAAGCGTTTTTGCTGAATCCTACAAAATTGAAAATAGCTTGTAATAGTCTATGGTTGAGAGTGTCGAAGGCTTTGGAGTAATCCAGTAGTATTAAAACAGAGACCTTTCCCTTGTCAGTAGCATCAATTATGTCATCAGTAATTTTTAGAAGGGCTGAGGTACAACTATAACCTGGTCTGAAACCAGATTGATTGGTTTGGATAACATTATTTTCGAAAAGATGTTTTCGAATTTGAGTATCGATAGTCTTCTCCATAATCTTCGACCACGTAGGAAGGATACTAATGGGTCTAATATCATTCAGGCTAGAAGGATTTTGCTTCTTGGGTAGGGAAAGCACATAGGCTTGTTTCCATGCTTTTGGGTGTGTAACATGAGGCAATAAAAAAGGGGTGCACAGTTGTAGCGTGAGAATATTAATACCATCTATGCCAGTGGCTTTGCTTTTGAAATTTTTCATTATATTCAATAACATTTCTATCTCAGTAACTGATTCAAAATTCAAAAAGGAGAATGGTGATGTTTTCAAGTTATTTTCATAAAATTCAGTAGTATAGACATCAGGAGTAAGATTAGGAATGGAATTGATGAAATGATCATTTATGGCATTGACATCAGATATATTTTCTGGTAGATGATGATTTTTTTGTTGATGCCCCGTCAAGTCTTTGAGAGTAGACCAGATTTTTATTGTTGGTGTGGAACTTAATTTCTGCGAAGAACAAAACTTTTTGTCTTTTTTGATAGCCAGAGAAGTTGCGTTTCTCATCTGCTTGTAATGATTGAAATCACGTTGATCACCAGATTTTTTATAAACAAGTTGAGCTTCTACAGTATTGTACACCTCGAAAAACTCTACGAAAAAGTCACTAGTACCCTCTTAAGACTGTCGTGTCTTAGACGGGAGTCACGGGAGTGCCATCCGTCCCGAAATAGATCTTTGTTTATCGCGTCCGTTTTTGCAACGCTGCTCGCGCTATCTGTTCGCACCTACGATGTTTGTTTTGTGCGCTGCTCAGTTTCCGCTGTTCCGTGGAAAAAGCTCGATCCCCTTCGATTCGATAGGTCAATATCCCTATTTCCGGTCAGTCGAGTGACAGATTTCGTTAGGCGGTGATTCACACCAGATATAAGCTATTGCCAATGGTACTGCATGATTGCTCAAGTAGTAGATTTTGGTGAAAACCTTCATTTATCGGAGGAAACAGTACATCTGACAACGTCGTATGATATTTGGTGTTGTGTTGTATAACTAAGCCGCAAATTTACAGGAAATTTTGATATTCCAGACAAAATTTCGCAAAGAAAAAGTCAAGACAACTTCTGAACTTGAATAGCGAAGATATCCGCGACTGATTTTGAAAGCTGTCAAATTTTCGAAGCGTTAGCGGAAAAAAGTTGATAGGTTACTAAATATAATGCATGAATTGTGTTACAACTGTAGTTCCATGGAATTTCAAACTTCAAGCAATGGTAATGGTAGCTCCATTTATTTAAATAATTGTACCTGGATGGAAGTTTTGAATAACTTAAAGTTGAAATTTATATTAATTATTGAATCATTTCGCCATAACCTATCTGTTATAGCCGTAGAAAAAGTATAATGTATAACTCGTATGATTTGCGGCATTCGCCCACGACTCATTCTGCAAACTCTGTACTCGTGGGTAATGTCTATGATTCCTTGATCGTTAAACAATATACTCTATATTTTCCTGATTTTGAGGTACAAAGTGACAAATTATTTGGCATAGTATCTTTAGAGATTTTGCCTCTTACAAGCACTCCAATATAATCATTGCATCTAAAAAATAGTGAAATTTGATAATGTTACAGAAAAGCCTCAACTTACTTTCATTTCGTTGTCAACGTTTCAACTTTCACCCAGTCATCTTCAGGGTATCACAAAACTAGTTGCGAATCCAATGAAAATAATAAGAATCAAAAACGTTGAAATTACGTCATTTTCACGATTCCGTGAATCGTCGTAATCCTTGGCAATGAATATGTTTTTTTGTTCGTTTTACTTGGCAGTAGCAGCACGTAACCATTCGTCATTCTTTTTTTACCACTTTCACTCGATGCTTGAGGTTATGAATTGGTGACGGAGTATGTGACTCACTGCTGGCGCCCCACGTCTTATTTCGCTGTCTAAACATAGCGTCTTCGGCACGACAATGGTAGCAATATACAGGGTGATGGTAATTACAAGATTTGCCAAAAACAGAATGACTAAAAAAGGGTTCATTTGATGCAAGTTAGGTTATAGCTATTAATATAACCAGTTCAAAAAAGTAACATTTTGTACAACAAAAGCTTGGAACAAAATCCTTCCTAACGATGAGGAACTATCTAAAAGCTTTTTTTTATCTTCTTCTAACGATTCAATAATCCTAATTTATTTTCTCGAATTAAAGCAAGTACTGGATCGAATAGAATCGATCATCTGGAACTATTGATACTACTACTACATTTATCTTCAGAATCGAGAAGCTTACTGCCAAAATATTACTGAATAAATCCCAATCTATGTTGACTAACCCTGTGTCTTCTGGGCTAGACTATATTTTTTCAATCTCCCGTATCGGGTATTGTCATAATGACTTCGAAACGAGTTTTTATAGCTCGTCAACTTTGACAAATGTTTCTGGTTGTTGGTTTTTCAATATTTTTTATTCAATATCTTGAATTACATAGTCGTTATTGTGTTGCCTCAGACGTTTCTTTAGCATATTATTGATGGGTTTCATTATTGCTGCTAAGTTAGGTACAAACTTGCTATAGTAATTCACCATTCCTGCAAATGAACGAACTTCTGCTATCGTTTTGGGAGCCGGTGCTTCTGTTATTGCTTTTACTTTATCCTCGATCTTTTTCAATTCATGTTTCGATATTCTATGACCTAGATACTCTATTTCGCCCTGCATAAATTTGCACTTTTCTTGGTTTACTGTCAGTCCAGCATCGCTAAGTTTCTTGAACACATAGTCGTTATTGTGGTGCCTCAGACGTTTACTGTCACACTGAGCTCAATGTTCACTTTTTTTTTTCATTTCAGACGATCGCCAGCATAGGATAGGAAGAAGATGTCGACGTTAGAGAGAAAGGAGTATCAGGAGACGAGGATAATGCGGACAGTGTCTCCAGTCCGCAACTACAGCTCCAATCAAAATTTGACACAGTTCGATAGCAATCTTGGTAATTATTACGTTTATACTTTATATCTGATGCCATCGTATATAAAATTAGTATATCGCGAGTTTGACTAGTTATGGATTAGAGGATTAGATTATAAACAAGGTTCTGATAAATGTGAAACCCCCTTTTCAAAGCACTCGGTATTTCAAGATCGAGTTTGGCCGCACACAGGTCGAAATATTTTGTTTTTTCAACGTTGTCCAACGTTTCACGGAAACGTAAACAATGTATTGAGGAGGGGCATCACGAAATGAACGAAACATTGCAATCAATACCAACTTTTGCCTCCGTCAAATATTTTGGCAGTTCTCAGTATAATCGAGTCCGATAATGTCTTCAATATTATAATCTCCTATACCAACTGCCACCTTCAAATTAAAGGTTATCAATTTCTAAATAACAATAATTTCATGATTTTGAGTCATCGGTCATCCAGTAGATGGCGTTATTCTTTCACGGTGAACACCATCTGCCTCAAAGTTCAGATTTTTGTTTCATAGGGGGCATACGGTCCGGGATGCATCGTATCCACAAGTATTTCCGAGTGTCACTGATGAGACAGGCCTGTAGCGGGCTAAAACAGCTTGTGTGCGATCAAAATTATGAAAAAACCTTTCTTTGAACCAGATTACCTATTGGAAGACCTACAAAACTCAGTCTCGCGACCAGGCAGCTCCCTGGGCCAACACAGCAGCAGTAATACATACAGAGATACCTCAAGGTCGATCAACGCCTTGGAATCGAATCGTAGCAACTCCCTTAGCAGGACGACGACCGCGAAATCAGCCAATCCTGTCACCGAATACTCCTCTGACGATGCCTACAACTACAAGGTGAGCCACTTTCAAATACAGGGTGAGTCATAGGTTTGGATCGAAATGAAGTTTTTCTAACTGCGACTGATGTATACATAGTGAAAATCTTCTTCTGCTTCTTTTTACAACATGACTATCTATCAAAAAATCAAATCAACATTGTTCTGTAGATGCAGACAGTCAGATGTTATGTTCAAAATATTGAAAGGATGCCAACAAAAGATAATGCATCAAAGTGAAAACTGGTCAAGAATTGATGAAAGCCCTGATAGTCACAAGTCATATGTGGTTCACGCTCAATATACTCTTCTTTGGTTCACGCGATGTTCTCTGAATATAACAAGAAAATATACTATATGACTATTCTTGCTTTGTCAGTAGTTGAAAACACTTAGCTAGTCAGATGAACTATTCATTCTTGTGAAAATTGGACAGAATATACACAGTTGAATCAAGGAAAGAATGAGTTTAGTCGTCTTTGGTCACTGAATGAAACATTTGAAGATCTTGGAAACAAATTCTGAGATATATCCTCCTGTATATTAGTTAGTGATCCAGTTGGAGGATTAACACAGCGCTGACTCATCAATGATGAATTGGCGCCCAACGTGGGGCAATCACGGTTATAGTCGCGTGAATTTTCAACTTTTCCAGAAGATATTGAAATCAAAGTCGATAATTTCAGTATCAGCTGAAAGCATTATTTTTCCTTCCAGAGTCCCGATGGAAGGCAACAAATCAGCGGATACAAGAAAGAAAAATACATGTATTCAACTACCAGCAACGGCGATATCTTACCTGAAAAAACAAGAATGCAGAACAGCATTAATCAACTAGACACTCTCTTAGACGACTTGCAACAAGTCAAGAAATCATCTTTTTCTGAGAAAGGTGAGCCTGCACAAGTATTTGTCATCATGGTTTATGATTTAACTGTTGAAGTTCTTCCATGCATCCTCTAACGATATCTCTTCTGGTTGAGTAATATTTATTTGTCAATTCTCGTGAATCATGCACTATTTATGTATCATTTGTCTTACAGAATCCTATAATAGTCCTGGCGCCGATCCAGCTTTACAGTGAGTATAATGTATATCAAACTTTATTTCGATTACCTGCCAAAGTCACTAGACCGAATGACTATTGTTCCAAGTACATCTTCGATCAAAAACAATACTTGACTTGAGATATTCCTGATTCAAGAAATACGTTTCTCTACTTGCAACTTTGACTGCTTTTGAACTTATTCATGGAAATGTTTCGAGAAACTCTGGAAAGTAGTATTGTAAAATCATTCATCAATATTTTGTTCAATTTGAATATAGTTGTAAGGAGGAATTCTCTAAAATTATCCCTATTTGCAACACATGAATAACAATTACTCGTGAAACTAGAATAACTACATGAATAGTTGTGTTTTGTGGCAAATACTAATTCACCTACATACATAGGCTAGGTACTGCTTTTTCTATCAGAAGTTCGATTAATGTTCATAAAATTGAATTTAGAACGAGTTTCTTATATGGATTTCTCTACCATACAATGTTGTACGTGGGAATCAACTAATCCGTTTTATAATTGAGGGAATATAATATACAGGAGGATACAAATAGTTCGTATCTATTTCAGTACGACTTCCATCAAAAACGTGAATAGGGAGTTGCATTATGGAGACACTCCTAGACACAGTTCAAGAAGCCACACCTTCGAACGATCGGAGAGAGAGGGGTCACACAAAAGAGAGATGCAGTACACAAGTGAAGGTACACATATTTTCATCAATACAAATCACTAGTTTCCTGTAATATTTTACGAAACCGCGTCGCGTGTCAGTGTCAACTGTAATGTTTTAGCTGGCAAGGGTCAGAAAACAACTACTCACCTGGCTAATATCACTGGCACCGGTCGGATCTGATGCAATAATGCCTTTCGTGGTATTAGCCAGAGGAGTAGTTGTTTTCCGACAGGTGCCACCCAGTCTACTGTGTAGGTAGTTCGAGACTGGCCTGAACGAATTGTTAATTGTATGTGATTCAACGCCGTATAGGCGATAGTCTTAGCTTCCTCTTATCTTTTTTCAGCTGATCTGCTCTGAATGAATAGTTTTATTGACGTAATGATTCTTCATTTGTTAGGGCTGGATCTGTCATCTATCGAAAGTCGACTAGTTAGCTATGACTACATGTCACATGTACTCTGTATTCAAAATATCATCTATTCTGAGGCGACTCTTTCGATGGCCGGAATCTAAGCCCCAAACTAGATATTAATAGAGATCATGACCCTAAATGCTCCTTGCTTCTCTCTGAACTGTATTCCTGCGGAATACATGGAGTAGCCAATGAGTGGGTTTCTTCATTTTTGAATAATCGAGAACAGTATCTATGGGTGTCCCGCAGGGCTCTGTGCTTGGGCCCATTTTATTTGTACTCTACATAAATGATCTGGACAAATTATCTGATGATAAATCTTGTATTCTATATGCGGACGACATTTCTATTGTTGTTAGTGATATAGACCATAATCCTGAATAATAATTGTTCAGATATTATGAATAGTACTGTGGATTGGTGCTCTAAAAACAGTTTATATCTAAATCCGAATAAAACTCAAATCATGAGATTCCATAACAGACAAAAGTATGCGCAACAATTAGATATTAGTATACGTAACAGTCATGAACCCTTGGCTCAGTCCGATTCGGTCAAGTTTTTGGGAGCGATGTTGGATGACACCTTAAACTGGAGAGCTCATTGTGAGTCACTTGTACGAAAATTGAATTCACTTTCTTTTTTGTTTCGAAATCTGAAGTCAGTCTTAACCTCGAAACAACTAGTTATGCTATACTACGCTCAAGTAGAGTCTCGCTTGAGGTATGGCCTCCCATTCTGGGGAAATGCGTCCTTGGCTGCTAACGTATTCACAGCACAGAAAAAACTTGTGAGAATTATCGCAGGTGTCCCTCGACTCAGCTCCTGTAAACCCTTATTTGTAGAATATAAGATTTTGCCTTCGATATGTTTATTTATTTCTGAAATGTCCATGTATTCAAAAATAGAACATTATTTCTGACCAATGACCGTATACGTGAGAGATCAACTCGACAGGATAACAACTTTCATATTTCATCAATAGACCAAAATATCTGGGACCAAAATCTTCAATCTGTTGCCTGAAGATTTAAAATCTATTCAGCCTGAGGGACTTTTTGAGAGAAATCTTAAAAAATTTCTTCTTGAAAAATGTTTTTATATTATAACGGACTACATGACTTGAGCAAAGTGTATTCAAAATGTTCAATTCTTTGTTCTGTATTATATATTAACAGTTTTATGATGAATGTGTTTTTTACAATTATAATTTTATAATTCAATTCACATGCTTCTCCAGTGATGTATTCGCCTTGTTTCATGTTAGTTTTGTTAGTGTTAGTGTTTTGTTTTGTTTGACAATTTCTATACGATGCTGCAATGTATTGTCTTGGAAAATGAAGGATCCATATGTTTCTCCGCAGGTACTTACTCGGACGCGCCCTCCCACCGCACGCTTTCCCCCTCCCCGTCCTCCAAAACGTCGACGCTCACAAAACAAACGAAAGTGAAGAACGTGCACGAGTTCCCGATGGAAGTAACGGAGACGGTGGTACCGGACATCGACCCCGAAGTGTTGGCACACCTGGACCCCAACCTCCGACCGCCCGGCAACACCAAGGTCACCACCACCATCAAAACGTACACGTACGAAATTCCCGGAGCAGCAGGGGATTACCCCGCCAACGAAGATAAGTACGTTAACTCTAAGTACTTTGTATCTAGGGCCGTGTTCCGTTCCCAAATATTATCACGATCAGCCGTTCCGTTATTCTGGTTACCACAGTGACCACCTGAAATGTGGTTGGTAACGGTTCCTGAAAAGTTGGTTACTTATCCGTCTTTTTTTTTAGTGATTCATGTCATTTGTTGTGAATGAGGGTATCTGAGGAACTTAGTAATAATTCTCTGAAGGAATTTTCCGCGTCACAAGACAAAAATAACCGACAATTCAAAAAAATATAAATATAAATTTTCAACACATATTTCAAGAATTTAGGGGAAGAGAATTTTCACCAGAAAAAAGGGAGAAGGAAAGAGAATATTCCAATTCTCAGACGACACCTGTTTTATTATTGTATATTTTCAGTCTATTCATTTTCGTTATACAATTTAAACAAAAACACGAGTTTTCCTCCTTTTTCTATGCCTAATTTGTTTTTAATATCAGAGTGTACAACTAGCGAAATGCGTGAAATTGTTGGGCAACGTCAATTTATAGGTTGAGAAGGAAAACAAGCCTCGACAGGAATATTGTTGCAAAAAGCACAAAAAACGCGTTTGTTCGTGCCTCATTCGGTACTGTATAGCGAGTGTATATGACAGAAGGAAAACAAATCGCGACAAGAATTTTCTTGCAAGAAGCGCGACAAATGCGTTATCACAAGTTTTTGAGCCGCAAATTCTATTAAAATGTTTAGACTTATACATTAAAATAATCAACAATAATGTCAAAGAATCAAAATGTTCAAATTTTATATTCAAATTTAAAAAATCAAGAAAATCAAATAAATCGTGATTTTTAACAAAAAATCTATGATTTTTAATTTTTTTTAATAAAAATCAGATTTTGCCCCACCCTGATTATTAATGAGTTCTCTTTAATATCATTTATGAATGTTCTGACTTCATAGTATGGGAATAAACGAGTTAGTTTGGATTCAAGCCAGCGCTTAATCGAAGAATTGCTGAACAGGATTTGAAAATCATTAGAAATGACATTTATGAACATATATATCACAAAATGTGACGTTACCAGATTCATAAAGGGCGCCTCTATTGGCATTCACTTGAAGTGGTTCCTCATTGAATTTGTAAAATCAAGAATGAGAGGTACGAAAATTGGGCTTACGATACGAAGTCAATGCATCAGGATTTTTATGCATCTTGCTACGGTGCTTTCATAAAATGAGAAATATATGAAAACGAACCTAGTTCGTTGGTTTGTCGCGAGGTGGACAAACTGAGAATATCGGCTTTGTTCAGAATTTTATGACATCCTTTTTTATCACATCTGGCTTTATTTGACTGAACTTTCGTCAAATATATTTATTTCAATTCGATTTGGCTTTTTGTGATCACAGTTACGACAAGAGTCTAGAGGAAACCGAATAATGATCCACAAAGTGTCGTTTTCCACATCTGCCGTTTAGATGTCTATGATATGACTTAAATGATGGAAGGTTGGTGTTATCCATTTCTGTTATAATATCTCTATCAATTTTCTTTTTCAAGGCCCGAGATGAAGGCGTAGTGTTTCTTTCTTCACACTTTCCATTTGTGTCATCGTTTTCATCAGTCCAGCTTCATTTCGAAATCTGTTTGGTATAGAATTCGCTTTAAAGATGATTTCGTGCATAGAATATGTGAAAAGATGAGATAAGCACTCTTCTTATCATCATCAATTTAGAACACAATGCTTGGATGACCTTCAGAATAATGCTCTTTCAGGTATGCGGTATATTCTCCGAACCAGACTATCACTACTCCGAGCAAAAGTTTCGTTTACAACAAGATGGAGAACAAGGAGAACGTCGTCTACCAGCAGGAGCCTTACAACTACCCGCCGTACCAGAAGCCGAGTCCGCCGGGTGGCGTGGTGGTCAAGGAGACCGTCACCACGAGAAACTACCAGCCGGGTTACAGGCCGGAGCAGAATCCTCCTTCAAATCAGACGTACATCTACAACGAAAGCAATACGACGAGAAACGTTACCCACAACGGGCACCCTCATCCTCCGCCAATGCCCAGGTGAGTGTTTTCCCACTAAACGCTGTGATATAACCTCAATGTAACAGTTACATTGCAATATTATATGTTACATTATCGTGATATGTTACTTCAACATGTATGTTATAGATGTGTATTGAAATAACGAATATAACAATAATAATTATATTGGAATTCTGGAAATGAAAACTATAATTATTATATGAAGAGGCGCCTAAGTTGATGTTTCATTATTTGTCCATCCATTTTTTCCCCTTAATTAGAAATACACTGTCTCTGTTTCCTGAAACTTTCTTCCGGTGATGTCTGGAAAACAGTGACTAGCTGCATCTGAACTATTATATTAGTTGTCACATGCTCTATTTTTCAGCGTAAAAAACAAATCCAAAGTCAAAACGCTAGGTTTTCCTCTCTTTCGGAAGTTGTGGGCCATACACAGTTCACATAACCAATAAATTATATCTACTTTTTGTACTTTTTGATACTATGATCGAAACTACAATCGGTAGACCCGTGCTTTTGATGGCCGAGCCCCTTAATTATACTGATTCCTCACTTCTTCAGGACCTGCTATGTAGCCAAAGTAGTTTCATCGTTGCATAAGCGAAATTATGAAGTAGCATAGAGAACAGATAACGCGTTTTTACGGTTCAGATTCGAGAATACTAAGCTAAAAAAAGATGAAAAACCGGGAGTTTACTAATTGAATCGGGTTTTCTCCAAAACCAGCTATTGTAGGGATATTTGACCTTCATCAAGATGCCATTTTACATCTCAATAAAACACCAAAGCAAACAATTTAATCGTACTACAGGCCACTCACACTTGGGAGAGGAAGGCCATGACATATTCGGTAATAGTTACGCCTTCTCGAGGTGGACCAATAAGGGCGTTACTTAATTTTTGAATTTTTGGAAATCAATAAATTAAAAAATTCAAATTGTTTGCTTGATGACCAATGAGTCAGATGAAGATAGCTAATTAATTTGACGCATGTCACTTAGAATTTCTCAGTGTAAGTTCCTATTTTCGGTATATATTATCAGATTTCTCAATGTACATGAAGGTGCCAAAGTTAGATCAAGGTCAAATATTTTTGGGACAAATATGTTAGGTTACCGTTTCACTTCTGTATAGTAATTAAGTATTCTTATCGGTCATATGACTAGTAACGATACTGCAAAATAAAACTTCAAATAGCGGCACTTGGCAAGATCACAGGATAAAGAACTACTATACGGAAGCGAAAAGTAATTCGGCCATGATCATTAGATATATGACCAGCTGTTATATCACATGAACGTTGATGGAACGTTGATACTCACCTGTATGATAGTATTGCATTTGATATAAAGAGAAAATTTTCACATAGTATAACATTACATACATAATATATTGAAATAATGTTTCATATACATAACATCTGGCTCGGCTATCACAAATTTAGACTTTTTAAGGTTGCTCTCATCATAGAGGACAACTTTATCTCCTACCCTAACCTAACATTCTTTCAGACAGGATACCTACATCGTAAGGGAAGAGACCACGACAAATGTCAACAAGACCGAATCTCCTAGAGGTTACTCCCAGCCACGTGACGGGTATCCCCCACAAAACGACGGCTACCCCCCGCAGGACGATCGTTATCCCTCCGGCAAAAAGACGTACATTTACAAGGAGACCCACAACACGGTGAACAAAGTCGAGCCGCCGTTTTCCGAAAGGGGATATCCCGTTTACAACCCGCCGGATAGCAGGTGAGAAAATCTTGGTATTTACCATCTTTGAAAATATAAATCTTCTTCTGTTCTATAAAACTTGATCAATGACTAAAAAAAATTCCTTCTCGTGATGATTGCGTTGGTATGAAAAAACGAAAATATAGTTTAGAAAATTTAAAAACGGTTGTACGCCTTCAGGGGCGTGGTTGAATTGTTGATAGGTACCTACGTGTATATAATGTTGTACTTAATATTACCCTCGAGCAGCCGTTGGGGGATTTCTTTCGAAATAACCAATCAAAGATACCGCCAACTCCTGGCAGCGGTCGTTCAACTGTTTTGGCATATTTACGGAGATCTTGAGACTGATACTTGCCATAGATTGGTCGAAATATACAGTTTTCGATCACAATATTCGATTTGAAGTCCCAAAAAGAATCACAATTGTCAATTGATTAATAACAAATTTCAAATAAAGTGCGGCAACATCGAAACTGTTGCCAACCGAACACTAAAGAATAACAGATTGATGATTAAAATTATTACTGATGTTCATCAAGCACAATTCATGGTTGACGTTGACATAAAAAGTGAAAAAAAACACTAAAAACTGTAATAGTCGCTCACAAAATTAGTTTGTGATTTTCGAACAACGTCTTAGTCCTAACCTTGAATAGCAATAGCTGTCAAAGTGGTGCCTATCAGTTGAAGTTTTCTTGAATGTGACTCTGCAAT
Source organism: Zygogramma bicolorata (assembly GCA_032362365.1). Lineage (NCBI taxonomy): Eukaryota > Metazoa > Arthropoda > Insecta > Coleoptera > Chrysomelidae > Zygogramma > Zygogramma bicolorata. The sequence goes on along the minus strand of JAVJAQ010003051.1, from coordinate 101,790 downwards.
CTCAATTTGAAATCACAATATATGCAAAACAATATGGAGGCATGGCAGCGGGTTGTCCAGTTAATGTCTGTAGAGTGGTCGACGTCCTTTTTATATACATAACTTTTTGGTAATGGATAACCACTAGACGTCTTTTCAATATCCAAATCCATATGTACCTACCTGTGATGATTTTTGTGGATATACTTCAGGCGTCCTCTTTTCATGTCCATAAAAATATATCTGTGATTGGTGAAGGACATCCTTCTGATGATCATTTCTATACACTGAAATCAAATCCATTGGATGTCGCCTTTTTTATAGCAGACACGTGCTAGCAGTTCGTTTGTTAAATTAATTGTAGAAGTGTCACCCTTGAGGAACTTTTCATGTGCTCCCATGACACGTATTTGGGCACGGTACTAGGCAAAGTAGTAGTCCGAATATTTTCCTTCACAATAATCTGCTCGCGTCGTCACTTTGTCAAAATATTATTACGTTTTTACTCTGGGTTCGAAAATAAGTGAAAATTGGTACTGCAAAATCAAACAACTTTATTGCAATTCACTCAACAAATCACTCAACAATTAGTGAACAGCTCGATAAATAACTGAAATAACTATTAATGTTCGCCTTTTTATTCACTTGATCGCTATCTATAATCAACTAAACTCAGTTCTGCTCCCCGTCCGGGGTTCTGGAATTTTCCATATTCGGACGGGCATCGACATTTCTAGAACTCTCGCAATGGTTCTTTCCGTGTGTGAACAAATGCGGGTGGTATCTCTCTCGAACATCTCGATGACAGACGATGGGCGTGATCTTCTCCGAATCACACAGCCATATGCGTAGAGAAAGCCATGGGCGTAGAAAAAGGGTTTCATACTCGTAACAATATCCACATACTCTCGAATCACGAATAATTCTATTATTTCAGCAGGGGAAACCCTCCGAGCACGACCTACATCATCAAAGAAACGCACAACACGACGACGAATCGCGCGGGCAGTCCCCCCTACCGGAACGGCTATCCGCCGAACGAGCCCGGCAAGACGATAGTGTACAAACACGAAACGCACACGACGAACAACACGTACGGTCCCGGAGGACAGCCCAACAGACCGAAGACGCCCAACGAGGTCGAAACGTTCGACCCGAACACCCCACCTTCCGGGTACGGGTTCAAGCCGAAGCCCAAGGAGCCGATAAACATCCACTATTCGTACAAGTCGTCGAACACCACGCAAAATAATTACAAGGGCGGGTATCCTCCGAACGGGGAGAGTCAGCCGTTGTTGCCACAGAGGTTCCCCACCGACGACGGGCCAGACGGGCCAGACGGGCCGCCCAAGAGGCTGGACGAGCTTATGGCAACCATAGGGGGCGAGGTGAGTATTTTTATTGCAAGGTTTCCCTTGTGGGTTCGGTGATATAAGACGCTCGGTATAGAGATAACAGAACGGATTTCAGTCAACACTAAATTAGACAGAACACAATATTCCACAAGCTACTATCGCCAATTAACCACTCTTGTCGCTAAAAACTGCCTATTTATGAACCTTTGTTTGATTTATCGCTTGGCAACACTTTCGCCTGCTGCTTTCTATATTCTCCGCTGTCGAATGCAGTCAACTGTACTCAACCTCTAAACTCTCGTATTTTTATTTCATGTCAGCTGGGGTGGAAAGCACCAGAAAGTCTTTGAAAATTTTTGGATCGATAAAAAATTGATTCGGAATATACATAAAAAAAAATCTAGCCCTAATGGATTTCTGAAATGAACAGAATAATACAAGATCTTCAAGTTCGCGACATTGTCACCTTAAAACGATAACGCAATACGACAAACATACTAGTTTTCTACATTTTTTATACGACGGAGCTCCTGTACATTGTACAATAGAAATGAGCGCAGAACTGGACAGACATTTTCACGATCGGCGAATAAGGCGCTAGGAACCATGGAATTGGCCAGCTAGATTACCGGTCTTAATCCATTCGATTTTAATCTGTAGGGAATGTTCAAAGTTCAAGGAAAAAGTTTACGATATATCCGTTCATTCAGAAGATGAATTGTCAGAAAGGGTTACCAAAACCTTTGAAGATTTGGATCCTAATGGAATCAGAACTGCCCGAAGCAGTCAACACCCCCATTTTGAAGTGCTTGGAAGTCAACGGCCTGCAATTCAAACATATTTTGAAATATTCTACATGATTGTTTCACTTTTTTGAAACTATGCGTAACTATAGGTATACGCATGATATATATAGAAAGAAAGCAAATTTCAACAGCTTCCTTAATTTTCTAAATATGGTTGTTCCATTTTAAATAATCAACTTTCAGTTACTTACTTTTTGAAGCGAACGAAAAAAATGTTTCTCTTTACCACCTTGTATTGAAGTAACGGAAATTATGCTGTAAGGTGGGAAGCCTCCATGTATTACCTAACCCGAACCAAAGTTCGATACCATCGAATTTCTTAACCCAAAGATATTAGGTACCATTTTTTGAGGTCATGATTTCAGAAGAAAAGAATTGAAAAAAATTCATAATTCGAAAACGGTAACAGATAGGTATGGGAAAATATCAAGAAAAGTTATTGTTGTAGATTCCTAAAATCATATTATATACAGGGTGTTACATTTGAAAAATCAAAGTTGCTACTACTTTGTAATAGAAGTGGCAACACTACACCGTCGAAAATATTTTAGTTGGGTAGAGAATGTCCGAATAGTCCGAATATTTAATAAGATAGATAGAGAGTCTGTTGAATTATAATAATGATAATAATAATAGCTTTATTGTCCAACAGTTACCCATTTATAGGACAATATAAAATATATATAAAAAACGAGAAATAAATGAACTAGAGAAAAAGGAAAACAATTCTAATTACTTACCCTGAGTACACGTTTGCATTTCTAATAAGGTTTCGAAGGTTTGTGGAGAATATATTACGATGGGAACAAATGCTATTGAATGGGGGAAAAGTAGTCTATTTTAGTTTCCTATTGGTAAATGTTCATTTTTTTCATTTTTTGTAAGTACAATCGAAAGAATATAAATGGTCTCTATGATTTTTTTAATGTTCCTGTGTAATTTTTCATTTTTCATGTGAATTCTTCCAACCCCACCCAACCTAACAAACCATATATCATCTGGGATTCAATCGAAGAAAAATATAGCATTTCCAGGTGGAAAATTGTCATTTCAGATTGTTGTCAATAGTGATATCTGAATATTTGATAATATTCACTTACATAATGTCTTCGTTTAGGCTGGCTTCATCCCTCCTAAATTCGAAAATTCAAATGAAGGAAGGGAAGAGGGGAAAGCTTTACGGCTTTTCAGCGGTAAAAAAAACAAAACCCCTAACCCATAAAAAAAATTGAAAAAAAAAAAAGAAATGGGACATTTTCAAATCACCCCCCCTACCAAAAATTCCTGGTTCAATTTTTGATTTCCGATTTTAAGTTTCTGGAAAAAAAAAAAAAAAAACCCCCCCCCCCCAACACCAACCAACCAAAAAGAGGGAATTCCATGATTTAAAAATTTGATTTCAAGAAAAAGCTTTCGTGGATAAAATGAAAAAAAAACCTCGACCCGCGGTCTCGGGGGTTTATTAAAAACAAAAACCAAGACATTTTCTAAGAAAAAATCGAGAATAGGAAGGGGAGCACACATTTTAACCGATTAAATTGGTGACTCGGGAACCCCCGAATAAGAATCAATCAAAAAGTATGAGTCTTCGATATTCTCGGAAGATTTTGCAATTTTCATTAAATTTGCCACGTTATTTATATAAAGAGACGTTAGTATTGAAAAATCAATAGTTCACTCTATGTTGATCCAATATATTGCTGGAATTTCCTATAATATCGGAAAGAATAAAATTTCTTAAAATATTCTGAAATGAACTTACTTGGATCCGTCTGTTTCTAGAGGGTATGTGCAAATCGTACACGTACGAGTTACGATTTTTTATTTCCATTTGCATATACGAAAGGAATAATTCTCCCCTCTCACTAGTGCGACTAGAACTCCGAGTGAATACAAAAAATGATGATCGTGATGGAAAGTTTTTGGGAAAAAAGGTGTTATTCTGACCTTAAAAACACTTCCTGAAAATCTTCACAGATAGTTCTGTCGGACAACTTGTTGATCACCTGGAACTCATTATGAATGTTTCAGCCACCGAACAGTCCACTCAATGCGGGATTCACAGCCCACGAGCAGGAACTAGCCCAGCAGAAGAAGATAGAAACCCTCAAACGGCAAGCTGCTGAAGTCGACGACACGCAAAAGAAAGAACCCGTTGTGAAAACGAAAAACGTTTCCGGCCCCCCTGTATATTATCCACCCGGCCACGAAATGTTCGCCAAGAAGGAAGAAAGTGAAGCTGCATGGAGAGCACAGGTAAGATCATGCATACTGACAGATAGGGCTAGTCAAAGATCGGACTTTCTGATACTGGATTTCGGTAAATTTTCATATCGAATTGAACATTACATGTTTTTGTTCTGTTGATCTTCGATTGAGAAGCTTTTAAAATGACTATTACCTTTGACTATGTGTGAAAAAAAGGGACATTTTTTTATTTCAAAACTCCCATGAAATAAGTTAAATGAAAAATTATCACTGATGTGTATACTATTCCTATTCATTCAGTTCTCATTCACAAAAAGGAAGAAGTAAGGAGTCGATTTGAATTAGCAACCTATACCGGGTGACACCGAACCAATTCACCCCCCTGTATCCACATTATTATTATGTATGGATATTCAATATTCGGTACTTTCATTTGAGGCCATGAGTCTACAATTTAGCAAGTATAAAACCAAGACGAATAAAAACCCTGGTTCGTTGACCGATATGCTTTTGTTTAGCCAATTCCTCTCGACCTGAGAAATCGAAGAGTAAACTTACATTTTTTGACAGTAGGTGGGTTTGAGGTGGTGATACAAATGCGATTTTCTAAGGGTACATTTTCATTGAGGCGGCAGCTTACGAGTGATTTTCGATACCGGCGGTCTCATTGGATAAACTCTTGCGGGATCTTTCGTTCACCAAGAGAATTATCAGTATACAAAATACGTAGAGGTCAAGTTCGTCTAATAAAAAGCAATTAATTTTTTGAAATTTTGTCAGTTCGATTTTAATTTGAATGCTTTTGAAAGTTCCTTCAATATTCAAAATCTTGTACCTAGTTCTTGTTTCTTATCACGTTTTTCTTGTTTATATTCTCTTTAAGTGTTTATCGTTGCTGTTCTTGTATTTGTTCGATTTTGTAGTGATAGTTAGATTTATTATGATCCGATTTACAAAGCTCAAAATAAAACGCTCGTGTAACGTGTAGGTATTACTTATCCCTCATATCATCGGCTCGTAATCACATTAAAATTACATTTTTTTTAACACTGAAGAAAAAAGTACCTACCTATATCTTCGGTTCCTCAGAAAATAGAAAGATGAGATATCAATACTTTCCAGTTTCTCTCACAACTATTGTTTCGGAAGATTTAAAATCACAATCACTGAGCTTTTTATTCAATTTTCATCACATTGAAAGCAAAAGGAATACCTAATAATCAGTCAAAATGTGATAACTACATAATTTCTAACATTTCGCGGGAAAGCCAGAAATTGCATGCAAAACATGAGACCATGAAATAAACATAACCTATGAATCTATAAATAATCGAATGGCTGTCGAGCAGACGGATATCATGGCATCACAGATTAAATTAAAATCACGTAAGATGCGCCTCTGCTGGCAAACTCTCGAAAGCATCTCTTCAGTTAAAATTGATCAAAATCAAGATAGCGAAAAGTCGAGAAAATTTGCTTACACCTATTAGAAAATAACTACTCCCCTGGCTAATACCAAGAAGGGCATTGAATTACATCCAACAGGTGTTAGTGCGGGATTCTTCACAGAAGAAATTCCACATATGCTCTTGGCGATACAACTACCAGAATTGATTTTCAATTACTGGGACGGGACACACTTGCAAACCGGTTTCGGGCTATTTGGCCTCTCGTCAGTGCAAGGCAGTGCCATCATCAAGAAGAATCCCGCACCAACAGCTGTTGGATGTAATCCAATGCCCTTCGTGGTATTAGCCAGGGGAGTAGTTGTTTTCTAATAGGTGTTAGTCCGTCAACCTACAGTGGCCTGAACAAGTTGTTCATTTTTAGAATATTTGAATCTTTTCAATTACCTTCCCAATGATATATCGTATTCATTTTAAGAATTCACAATCTGCTGGTATAATTGAGATTTTATGAAAAATTACTTTTTGTAGTCCCCTCGTAACGGAATATTTTCATGAAAGCATGCTATGGAATATTGAACAATTTCTAGTAACAAAAATTCATGGCCAAATTTTTCACACAATTTTTTTATGCAGATTGACTATCATTAAATTTTTTTTTTATATTTCAACAACAAGTCTATCATTTCTTTAATGTTAACATAGGAATTTTTGAAGTTGATTATAAGCTCCCAACAATCCATGTTTTGTATTTCAATATGTATTGGAGTTTCTCACCTAATTCAAAAATTCCTTAGTATTTGAGAAATGATACGCTTGATGTTGAAAATTGAAGAAAACTTAAAATATAAAAATATCTAATCCGCATAAAAAATATTGTATGGAATGCTCTGTCATGAATTATTGTTACTCACATGATATTATTCAATTTTCAATAGCATACTTTCATGAAGATGTTTCGTTACAAGGGGTATACAAAAAGTAATATTTATAAGATATCAGTATCAGTAGATTGTGAATTGAGAGTATGATTGTTATATATGTCATACTCAATCGTTATTTCTTTAATATATTTTCCATTTGAAAATTGACACCGGACACCATACACCATACATGACACCGGAGATGTCATGTATGGTTTGATACTTGTTAATATATGACATCGAGTTGAACTAGGTACGGGGGGGGAGGGGGGGTGAATTGGTACCGGGTCACCCGGTATAGATATCCATTTGATTCAAGATTTGTCCACTTGACATACAAATTGAGTAAGGAAAACTGACTTCTATGCATGCAAATCTCTTAAAATCTAAGCTGTTTTATATTAACTCTCCCTTTTTGTAAATCAATCAAAAGTCAAAAGTGTTCGTTGTTTTTTTGTTATAACTTCTTTCATAAGGGTGTATTCTTTCAAACTGAACTGAAAAAAAAGTCTGTCAATACTTGTTTCTGAAAGAATTGAAAAGTCTTTATTGAAGATGAAACAAAGAAATCATTGCTCAGAACATCCTTTTCGACACATCCCTGAATTCCATAACATATTCATGAAAACAATACATAAAACAAAAATAAAATTCTATCAGTATTTGATAACGAGTAGATGAGAATATCGATATGTCGAATTGATAAATAGATCTAAATGGAATGGAGTTATTGATAAGTACTATCTTCACCACTCATATGAAGGGTCTGAAATGATTTTTTTTACACCTGACAATGATTAAAGTTTGTTATCAATTTGAAGATGGGCTATTATCAATTTCATGAGATCTGCATTCCAACGATTGAATAGCGTTGTATATTTTGAAACGAACTTTTTATCTATAAGGTGAATTATGTGGATAAGCTCGCCAAATTTAAATCAGGGATTCCTGTGAATTTTAGCCTAGCGGATTTTTGCATCTTACCATGACCCATAAGCACTTGTACAGTGTGACCCACTCAAGAGCAGAGCACACTCAAAAAAACAAAATTTTCATACTGAATGAATTTTTTCTTTTTTCAGCAGGAAGACTAACGAAAAACCTACGTTTGCAACAAATTAGCAATATATAATTCCAAATTTCAGGACACACTAAATTTTTTTTCATGTTCTAAATAGCTGAATTCTATTAACGATTTTTTTCGTGAAATTTCGACACAACTGCTGGAATCAGCATCCTTCATTTAGGTGAATTCCTGAATTTCATTTGAAAATATTCATTGGCAACGAAGTTATAACAATATTAATTTTGATAACATAGCATTATGTATGAATATTTCAGACAAATACTGAGAATCGGCAACACTGTCATCACGAGCATAAATAATATCAACATAAATGTAGGATATTGTAGAGGTTTTTGATGGAAATTTGAATTTATAACACTAACTATTGCATTCGAGTTATAACATATTGTAGAATTGTATTTTTTTTTTAATTAAACATCCATAACGCCGAGAAACCGGTTCTTCGTGACAGTGTTGCCGATTCTCAGAATTTGTCCGAAAGATTCATAAATTATGGTATGTTAACAAAATTAATATTGTTAAAACTTTGCTGCCAATGAAAATTACCGAATGAAATTCTAGAATTAACCTAAATGAAGGATGCTGAATCCAGTGGTGGCGTGGAAATTTCGCTAAACAAATCACTAATGAAATTCAGCAATTTAGAACACACAAAGAAAGAAAATAGTACACCCTGAATTTGAAATTATTTTTTTGCAAATTCGGTGCTACGTAGACTTTCTAACAGTCTTCCTGCTGAAAAAAGGAAAAATTCAATTGGCCGAAAAAGAAAGATTTCGTGAGGGTTGTCTGGTTTTAAGTGGGCCACACTATATCACTATGATCAAGTCATTGAAGCTAGCAAGAGTTATTCGCCAGATACATTTGATAGTTTAAACATTTTATGATGATCTTGAATAGGCTCAGATTGTGTGTGTTCAACAATGATTTGACATATCGCAAAATTCATCTAATTTTTAAATATTTGATTAGCTCTTCATTTTACGATATCCAAGCATCAACAGAGCAAACTTGTCAATCATCCTCAGCCAACTTTGTGTTGTTATAACGCGTGAAATTATCATTTATTTCGTATGCGTTAGAATTTCAATCATTTGAATATGTTTCCCTCGTTTCCGATAGAACGAAATTAAACATGGAATATGAATAATATTCAGTTTGGATTAATTGAATCGTTCAACTAGAAAACAGAGAAACTAAAAACAAATGCAATTCAAAACACTATCACCACAACACAGGCTTGTATTTTTCAAAACATACTTCTTGTTATGAAAGTTAAGTTTTGAAGAACTATTTTTTTAATTTCTCTTCTACACTATCATACATAAAGAAAGTGGCAACTACATACAATTTTCGGAAAAAATTCAAGGTCTATCATGGGAGAATGTAGGTGAAAGATCCTTCACATAAAACTGTCTATTCCCAGAGCTGAAAATGTTGGGATGGAGTTAGTGACCTAGTGAGGTAACAAAGCATAATTTGGAAAAAAATTGGGTATAGCTTATTTTTTCAGGGTGGGATACTTGGCCAAGTTGTGAGGCCAAATTTTCGTACAAATGTATGAAATGATTTTCAAAGGATGTCCCCAGTTTATAGTTACATTTCATCTATGATAGATCCTCAATACATGTTTTTTTTTGTTCATTTGACATTTTTAACATTCCCAACCACCGTATAGAAGTGAAGATACTCACTCCTAACGGTACCCTACTTCAAATTGAACTTTCCAATTCAGTTTTCCATAAAAAAAATCAATTTCTAGGGTGGATACGCAAAAGCCTCAGGAAAATACCAATACGAAGCCGAAAGCAGGAGCAAATCGAAAAGCAGTAGCGGCGCTACGGTGGTTCCAGTTTGCCTTCCCCTGTGCTGCGGACTGCCTTGTGCACTATTATAAGCAAACATATTTATCGCAGCTCAAATTTTATATTCATAATACACTAAGAATTCTCAAGTGCCTTATTTAATATATCGATGTAAGTAATCATACTCGAACTGCGTAACGATTTCAGAAGTGGGATATGCAGGGTGTTTAGGTTTCAATGTCCTGATTTGAGAGGTGTGAAGTGAAGGTCATAAGTATTCAAAAACCATACCATTTTTTGTGAGAGTAATTGTTTTTGCGAAAGTGGCTGATGTTAAAACAATTACAGAGGTCCAGGTAATTTCCTATAACCGCGTACATAAGTTTAATTCCACCTTCAACTCGTTTCCAATTGACAAGGATGACTACATTTTTTCCATCAAATTATGCGTGAAATGGCAGAGTGTATTTGAGGATCTCTGTTCAGAATTAAATGATCTGTTTCTATCTCAAATGAGGACAAGAAGACTGATAACACCCTGTATTCTGTTGACATATACCTCGGTCGATATTGTTGACGTGCTACTTATTGATAGTAAAAAAAATGGTTCAACGATGTATATTAATCACCAAACACACCTACAAATCAAGTTGAAATAAAGTGTGATCAGATATGTCTACTACAAAATTGAAAAAAATGGAATATAATATAAATTGCATTCTACAATTCCACATTAATTTTCTGTTGCCCCACGTTGGGCGCCATAATTTTTTTATCAATATATCATCTGGTATATTACTAGTACGATTTCTCCACAATATGCACCACAATAATGTTTTTTTCAACATGTCGTCGAACCATTTTAAATGATTTTTGGTGAATCGCCAGCCTCGAATCTCCTTTATAGTCGAACGATCGGGAATATTGAAAAACTTTCCAGTTTTTTCAAAATTTCTGAATATATGCTCTCGATTATCTTTTAACAATTGGTCCTTAGGATTTGTAAAAATTGTAATAAATTCAAAATGTACATAAGATGTTTATTTGGTATGCAGAGCTTTAAGAGATGTATTTTACCCATGTACTATTTTTAATATAAAATGTAATAAGTCAATAAAAATTGTAACTCTTGCCTGTTAACAATCAAAACCCTGTGTCTAACTCAACATGTATTTTATTATAAAATAAATATTAAACAGCGCCTATATGGTCGGTGGATTTTTGCCTTTTTCCTGTACGAGTCCCAATAAAACGCAGTCCGCTTCTAGTAGGGTTAAATCTTTTTCGAATCCCAGAAATTTCGATGAAAGTTCCAGATCTTTGATGAGGAGGCGCACTCTTGCACCTCTTATGTAGCTGCTGAAATCCAACAGTTTTTGTTATATATATGAATATTTCTATTTTCTCGAAAAACGTACAGGCATCATTACTGAATGAGAAATATTAATATACATTCAAATTGAGGGTACTTAGATCAATACCACAATAAGGCATTCCAGATCACGTGATGTCTGGGGGGCAAACAATAAACAAGCTGATTAGTTTTCATTTTTATGGTTTTATGACATCACCAAAACCAGCGTAACATTCCTGTGTCTTCATCTTCCATTATTCTAATGCTTAATAAAGGATAGAAAAACACCAAGGGCGTACCAATTCAACTATGAAAATCACTAAATATCTTGAAAAAAAACAAACAAAAGTTTCTGGGGGGCAGATGCCGCAATATTGATTCATTTGACAAGGGTCTGGAATGGCTAATTGATATAACCCCAAATATAGTTTATTAGGCATTCCAGATACTTGCCAACAACTTGTCGAATGACGAAATGAAACAATACAGTTCATTTCCCCCAGAAACTTTCTGTGGCCCCACGTTGGATGCCATTTTTTTTATCAATATATTACCTGATATATTACGAGTTAGTACGATTTATCCACAATATGCACCACAATAATGTTTTTTTTTCAACAGGTTTTATATGATTTTTGGTGAATTCAACTATGAAAATCACTGAATATCTTGGAAAAAAAACGAAAGTTTCTGGGGGGAAGATGCCGCAATATTGATTCATTTGACAAGTGACTGGAATGGCTAATTGATATAACACCAAATATAGTTTATTAACCATTCCAGATACTTATCAACCTATCAAATGACGAAATGAACCAATACGGTGGCATTTTGGGTGCGCATTCCTACGTCGAATTCTTCCTACGGCGAATTCTTCCTACGTCGAATTCTTCCTACGGCGAATGTCATCCCCTCCACTGACGTCATCAAAACACGAACGTTTCCGATGATGATCCATACACCCCATAGGAAGAATTCGCCGTAGGAATAATTCGTCGTGGGAAGAATTCGCCATAGTAACACTTCCTGCTCCTCAGAATTAGTTAACATCGCCGCCAAATCATCTCGTCAACGACTTCATCAATAAAACGAGATGCACCGAGGGATTCCTCTTTCACATGTACGGTGGAACTCATTCATATTGATTGTTCTCATCATTGTTAACGGTTCAACGGACTTGATTTTCCAACAAACAATGGGGAGTTAGGGACTATAAATTTTCATATGGCTTTCTTCAAGACGTTAGATTCTGAAAAACATGATGTAATTGGAAGCCGATAATTTTTGTTTCAGATGAATTATAGCTCCTGGTACCGTTATCATCATATGGGACTGGGTTTTCTCAATGAGTTTTCTGGATCAATCAAATTGAAGAAAGACGTACGAGAAAATTCGACAGTAACTTTTTTTTTCGCTGAGACAATCAGTTATCCCATGTTAATAGTCGATTGTATCAGTGGAAACTGACAACATAGTGCTACAAGTTATTGTTTCATATAGCAACATCTTCCTGAAAAAGTTTCATGATGGGTCATTTGACCCCCCAAAAAGTGTTATTGGCTTGTAGCTTATTCCTTTCATTTCAGTTCACTACTTCAAAGGATATCGAACGCAAATGTTTCGGACCCCTATTACCTTCCTAATTCAAATCCGAGGTCGAAAATAGCCCATTGTTATGAATGTTACATTTTGTATTACAGCATATATCGGGTATTTCAACTTTAACTCTCACTATTATGTTTTCGAATGATATAAGAAATACGAAGAAAGTTGATTTGGGGCAAAGTTGCACATTTATGTGGCCAACAGAATGCCTTTCAGAAAGTTATACAATCTCGAGTATTAATGAATGAATCCCACTGTGAATGCGAAAATGGAATTCTTCGGTACAAATCGTTCATCTGATGACGTCGTTGTCGATATGATCTGTCTGCGATGTGATATATTTCGAGAGAGAAGGGCGTGTATTTTCGCCGAATTTTTCCTACGTCGAATTTTTCCAACGTCGAATTCTTCCTACGTCGAATTCTTCCTACGTCGAATTCTTCCTACGGCGAATTCTTCCTACGTCGAATTCTTCCTACGACGAACTTTCCACAATGGGGTGTATGGACCATCATCGGAAACGTTCGTGTTTCAATGACGTCAGTGGAGGGGATGACATTCGCCGTAGGAAGAATTCGCCGTAAGAAGAATTCGACGTAGCAAGAATTCGCCGTAGGAAGAATTCGACGTAGCAAGACGACCCGGGCATTTTTACCCCAGAAACTTTCATTTTTTTTTCCAAAAGAGTGTGATGTCCAAGGTAAAACTGGTATTTGCCTCCCAGTGATCTGGAATGCCCAATAGAGATAAAGGATAAATACACAATAGTATATTGAGTATGAAGATAAAAAAGAAAGGTAAGCACATTTTGCTGACAGTTGTAAGAAGAAATGGTTAAGGCTTTCGCGGCCGAGGTTATTAGTACGGGAGGCAATAGAGATCCAAAAACATGCGGAAAATTTTAACAGAAAGGAAGAAGCGTTGACTCTAAACAGAATTTGGAATCCGATTCTGAAGAAATCAAGAATAACTAATGAAATCACAGCAGGTAGTGCGGCAACTAATAATGATGTTTATTCCCCGAACCCGACAGAAGTAATTAACACTCCAGACTACCTGCATCAATATAAATACGCCTTGAGAAATCGAACTGTTTAGTCATCGGAGATGAATAAGCCTCTGAAGAAGCTGGCCACTCGCGCTAGCGAAACGTCAGGAAGAAATTCCAAAAAACGACGGCCTTCAAGCCCGAAGAGCAGTAGTTGTACTAGTTGTAAGAAGGACCGTAGCGATACCCAAGTATTATCTGAGATAGATTAGCTTAACGTTTGTGATAGTTATTGCGTTTCTTGCACGATCCTTTTTCCTTCGATTCGCATAAATTGAATACCACCTAATAAATGAAAAATCAAAAGTGGCAATTATCAAGGGCGTACCCAGGTAGCTGCCCCCCCCCCCTAGAAGATAAAATTAACGTCAATTTTCCTGGCAAGTGGGAATTAAAAACGTGTAACCTACTCTGCGCTCAGCGCAAAATGAAGTGTTGGAAACAAAATATCTTTTCAGTCAGATATTTTGATTTAATATTTTTACATCTATGATTGAATATTCTACAACATAATATGTACTATATTATAGTATACGGTTAGCGACGCAATATAATTCAAATCTACCGCGAAACCGTCGGATCTCGTAGTTTCCGCTCCCGACGAGAAAATCAGAGCCATCTAGGATTGAAGCCGAATATAATTTGGAGAAAACAACATCTAGCGCTATCTAGTTACGGTCGACAGTACTTTTCCCAGTAAAGAGAAATAGCATTGTATATAGACTACCTAGTAGGCTAACGCTAATGAATTTACCGTTGGATAGAAATATCAGCGCTACAGCGATCTTTTTGACCGGCACGATTCGTAGTAGTGGAGTCGAGGCAGCGCCGTATTGAAAAAAATTTAAGATTTTTTTTTTTACATACAGATTCACACTAAAGGGAAGCCCTGTAATGTTCAAAGAACACCGCGTGAATCAAGGGACAGGAGATACGAATTAACATTCAGTTTGAATTTTTGAAGTTTGTAAGCCTCAGGAAAAACCTCTCTCGGCAAGGAGTTCCAAAGATCAGCTGTTCTATTGAAAAAAGATCTCTGAGCAAGAAAGGTCCGACAGGTCTCCAAGTTCACAACAAAGGGGTGGTAATTCTGTACTCGTCGGGTCATCCGTGTAGATATTGCCAAGTGTGGAACGATTGATAACAATTCAGAAGAGCACCGACCGTGAAAATATCTATAGAAGAGAGACAAGTCTCCGACCTTTCTACGATGTTCCAATGAAGTGAGCAAGTCCGTGAGCGAAGAATCACCAACAAGACGGATTGCCTTTCTCTGAATAGAATCGAGAAGCTTCAATGAATGTTTTGGTGCCGACCGAACTCCACACATGACAAGTCGTATCTGAGATCATTGTAGATCATTAGAAGCTGGGGGTTAAGGAGATATATTTGTATATATATATATATATATGTATATATATATATATATATATATATATATATATATATATATATATATATATATATATATATATATATATACATGCACCGCTATCTCAGTGGTCACCATACACGACACAGGCGACCACGCCTCCGGTATAAATATTAACTTTGAAAGTGTGTATTCTATGCCAATATCAAGTAAAAATCATCGTCTCTCGAGGCACCACGAGAGGGGTAACAATTTACACTTCTCGAAATATACAGATTTTTCATATATGTCTCAATGTAAAAGGCCTCCCATCATCATCCTACGAATTCACCTCTTTTGTATAAAAAAAAGGGAGGGGGGAGAGGGGGAGAGGTGATAAAAATATCAAAAAAAGAAAAACACCACCCCGAGAAAAAAAAAAAAATAAAAAAAAATATTTTCTCTTTTTTTTTCTCTATATACACAAAAAAAAAAAAAAAAAAAGAAAAAAAGAAAACACTGAGAAAATTTTTAAACTTTTTTAAACTAAAAGAAGGAGAAGAAGGGAAAAAAAAATAAATTTTAATTTTTTTTTTTTTATTTATTTTTTTTTAAAAAGAAAAAAGAAAAAAAAAAAAAAAGAACAAAATTTTTATTACTATAAATATTTTCAAACATGAATAAAAAAAAAAAAAAAAAAAAAAAAGAAAAAAAAAAATAAAAAAAAAAAAAAAAAAACAAAGAAGAAAAAGGGAAAAGGAAGGGGGGAAAGGGGAGGAGGGAAGTTTTAAAATAATATTAAATATAAATGAAAAGTTTTTTTGATTTTTTTTTTTTTTTTTAATTTTTTATAAAATAAAAATGTAGGAGATGTTTAAAAAAAAGTATTATTAAATAAAAATTTTTTTTTTTTTCTTAATATTATTAAAAAAAAGTAGAGAAAAAAAAGAAAGTAAAGAAGGAGGATATTAGTCATATTTAAAGAAAAAATTTATCAAAAAAAAGAGTAAGAAAAAAAAGGGGTAGAAATAACAACCCCTTCTAAGAATATCAGGGTGAAAAAAAAAAAGGTATATTGACAGATAAGTTACAAGGGTTTAGTGATATAAGGGAAAAAAAAAAAAAATTTTTTATTTTCTAAGGGGGTAATCCGGGGAGGGGTTTTTTAAAAAATTAACCAAAACCAAATTTCACACAGAACACCCCTTTTTTTCGGTGTTATTTAGATACACCCTGTATATTTATACATAGAATTGTACCGAATACGGCTCCGGCGATGTTGCCAAACTAGCGATCCCCTCCACAATGCCACTATAGTAGTGGGAGGTCAATTCGTTCGTGGTACCTATTTTTCGGATTCAGAATTAGAGAATCATCGTGCGTCGTAGAAGTTTTGGAAATGAAGTGAATTATGGAAAAACTTATACAGAGTGACCCGTTTGAATGCGGGCCACCTCTTTAAAACTGTTATATATTATCCGATTCAGATTTTTTTTCATTAGATAGAGCATCAATAGTTCTAGTTGAATGCCATAATTTCAAAATGAAAATAAAATGTTCACGACCAACTTAATCAAAAAAACATACTAGCGATTTGTGGATTTGTGATGCTTTCAAAAGGGTGTGAGCAAAATTTCACGATGAAATTATTTTTAAATTTCTTTGACAAAAAACTGCTGATAGTCATAAGTATTTCCTATACTAAGAAGTTACGTTTCGAAGAGATATAATTTGACGCCATTTCGAATAATTGCTCTTCACAATCCGACTACAATCGAGCTGAAAGGGCATTTCAAATCATATTTTCAACAAGATTGTCATTTATTTGACGACTGTTCGAAATATTTTGATAAAGTGATATAAATTTACGTATGCTGTATTTCTGTTAAAAAAATTATTTCATCGTGAAATTTTGGTTACACCTCTTTGAAAGCATCACAAATCCAGTGACGTCGTCAAATTTCATTGAAAAAATCGCAAGTATGTTTTATGGATTTTTGACGTTGAAAAAAATTCTAAGTAGGCTGCGATTTTTTTTTTCATTTCCTATTTATGGCATCCCACTAGAAAAAAAAAACTTCTGAATCGGATAATAAATAACAGTTTTGAAGAGGTGGTTCGCTTTAAAATGGGTCACTCTGTATATCAAGCTAAAAAAAAATAAAGTCGAAACTCGGATGAACAATATTTCCGTGAAGAAGATAATCAGATTAGCAGGATGCAATTGTTGTGGTGTATGCTGTCAGTTTGGTATTTGATAATTCGTGATCCGTTTCGAATGTCTTTAAAATATTGACTAAGTTAGCGTAATGCGAGTGAAACCCGTAGTATTCTTTAATAGTTGTAATTATTATTTATCATTTCACAGAATAGTCATTTATAAGATAATTAAAAAGGTCATGTCCTTTTTTGAATTCCAAGAGGACGTATTCAGCAATGAAAGTTTGATCATCTATTTGTAGCAGGTTATTTTATATTTGACTTTATATGACTTTTAATCCGTAAAGAACAAGAAAATATCATAAGATCGAATTGCTCCCGATATTCAAACTGACCTGAATAGGTAAGTACATAATTCTCTGTAGGAATGTAAAGAGCCAGTGTGATTCAGGGAAAGAATTATATCTCATAAAAGTTCAACTCTCCATATAGATTAGCATTATTCAATTAGAGATGAAACGTATATCCGGTAACTTTTCGGTATCAAAACGATAGAATTATGGAAGAGAATAATGTGAAGTAACCTCAACGTCGACATTCGAAGCTTTAGTTCAAAATCTCATGATTATTTCATGCAGAAGTAGGGAATCAGCAGATACACTTATGAAGTCACCGTACCAATCCACCACCACTTATATACAAATAACTATATTTTGGAGTCGTATTCGTGATTCGTGAAAGAGTACTAAATCATCAGATGTTGATTTTATACACAGATATCTAGTGACCGTACTGATCCACCTCCGTACAAGGTTGCCAAATTTCGGTGACCTGTTAGTAGTGAGAACTTATGGAGCCCAATTCCGCTGATGAATCACTTTTGTTGTATATGAATATAAAACGGTGGCGCCGCCTGGGAAAGATACGCTGCACTCGATCGTATAACTGTAGGTATATACCTAACGAAATTGCCTCCACCAAAGAATTTGTCAAATGGCTTCTGATGACGAGAAAATGGGATTGAATAGGAAATACACATGGATACGAATTGGCCTCCGGTTTTTCGAAGTCGCCTCCGATTTCGGAGGCGTGTTCGATGTTAGAATGTACAAATTGGAGGCGTATAAACCTTTTTGCATATATATATATATATATATATATATATATATATATATATATATATATATATATATATATATATATATATATATATATATATATATATATATATATATTTGTTTTGTGTCATAATCAAACTAATTAATAAAAGTCAATTTCTATGATTTTGTTTCAATATACCCGACTGACCATCTTCTCGAAACAGGTATGAGCTGACCCCCCTAGCTGAAATCCTGGGTACGCCCTTGGCAATTATACAGTGCTTTTCTTTAACGTCCTTCCCCCCATTTATTTTCTGAAGTGTGAACTCGAAAACTAGGAATGTGTACATTGTGCTGATGAAAATGCTAGTTAGTCATCACACAAAGAAAGACTTGTATCTCTAAAACTAATTGAGAGCGCCAGGAGACCAGAATACGTAAGTTCCCTAAAACCGTTTTCTCTAGCTTAGTGGTTAAACAGACTCACCCCCTTTTATTGATACCTTCAGTTTCGAAGAATAATCAGAATATTCAAAATTACCATTCATCACAATGATGCCATCATATATTTCGACAGTAAGAAGTTTATATATAAATAGTATCATTTGTGTCTTGACGAATACTTTTGATTGCGTATCTCATAATATACTATTATATAAATATAAAAATCTATACATTTTCTTCATATAGCCTTATATTTCTCAAATCATACCCCTTCGAAAAAAAAACAAAGTGTATTTATCAATGATAATTGCTCGAATTATTTACATACATTTCACGGAGTTTCCCAGGGATCGGTATTGGGGCCAATATTGTTCCTACTTTGCATCAATGACATCAATAATTGTGGTAAAAAGTAAATGCTCAATAGATTGTCAACCTCCATTAAACATTTCAGCCTACCATGTTTCAAAAAAATTATGAAAAAGTACCTAATTATAAATTGTTGTTATTCTAACGACGACTATTTCAACAACAATTATGGTGATATTTCAGACTATTTTGTTTGATAGCAACCAATTTTTATTGATGTTCATGTATTTGTGTATTTTTAATTTTTTTTTTATTCTAGTCGATATGCTAGCCTGTATCTGATTTGTGTAGACAAATCTTGTAAAACACCAATAAAGTATTTACTTATCTATTTGTAGAAGTAAGTCGTTGCAACTTATCGCACAAAAAAAATCATGCAACTCGAAATACTTGTGATAATATAGGCGTTTATCTCATTAACATTCAGTGCGATTTTTAAATATCGCCAATGAAAACTGACAGATTAATGACACTTCTCTTAAGTTGCCGCGACAAATTGCAGTAACAAAATGCGTCATAAAATTCGGGAGTGAAAATAAACAAACTGTAAAGAAAGCAAGGAATCATTGGGCATAGAAATTCCAACAAGTATCACCGTGTCACTATCACTTAACAGTCATTCCAAATGCCCATCAAGTTAAATCTATCAGAGCACGAATCTAATAAGAAGAAACTACGCGAGGAATTGAAACAGACGAAAGAAAACCTTTCAGTCATAAACAACACCAAGGACGAGCTCATAGAAGCCATCGAGACTAAAAAGCTAGAACTCAAATCGAAAATCAAGAAAGAGAAAACCATGTCGGTCACATTGGGTAGCCAAATATTGCATGATATGGATAGAGCCATCAGCATGGTACAGCACCGGTACAACTGCGTCCGCAGTGATATGAAAGATCTGATAAGCAATCTGGAAAACAGACTGAAGACCGTCGATGAAAACGAACTTGCTCTGAACTTGCTTGATCACAAAATGTACGAAATCGACTGTGACTTCCAGGCGAATGTACAAGGTTTGAAGGCTAGACAGCAAACTGTGCTGTCGAAAGCTGCAGGGCAGAGGAGTAAGTCCCGAACAGTTTTCAAATTAGTCGAGTTGAACAAAGACATTGCTGAAAGCGCCCAGCTACACGAGTTACAGCAAGTCAGCGTCGTGGAACAGATGGTAGAGGCCAAACAAGATTACGAGAAGACAGTCAACTTTGTGGACGACATCCTGAATATTTTAAAGAAGAATATTGTCAATTTTGTGTTGTCCATTGAGGACCAGAAAAAACAATTCATTCAAGTGGACGAGGAAGAGAAAGGATTGCAAGGTTTAGAAGAATCACTGAGGTACTTCAGTAGCCTTCAGATTGACAAAAGAGAAATAAAACCAACGAATGTTTCTGAGCATTTGGTGAACTACTTCAAAGTTTTTGCTGATGCTATTATGAGCAAATGCAGTGCCTACTTGATGTGAATAGTTCCATCAGGTTCCAAAACTCAAGGAAGAGTGAAATAACATCAATTCTGTACCGTTATTTTAATGAACTTGAGAAAAAGTGGTTATAAAACTGTAATACCAAATTTCATAGATAAGTTGGTAGTATTTAGGAAGGTATGTATTCTTGAATACCTACTCTCCCCAAGAATGAAAATAAACACCTAGTTTTGAAGAAGATGTTGGAAAAACTTCAATAATATTTTGAACTGCAGAATATGAATTCAAAATGCGGCGCTCTCCAAACCCACCTTCATTGAACAAAAAAAAACATTCACCAGATCCTTTACACCCCATTTAAACACCAATAATTTTTTTCGCAATCATCAATCATTCCTATTTTCACCAAAGAACTTGACATTTTGGGGTTGGTAAAAACAAACGATGATCCTATAGCTGTTGTAGGATTGTCTCTCTGCAATTTTTTCGTGAAATTTGGAATGACTGTGGAAAAATGTATCAAAGAATGTGAAATATAGGCTATAGAATTTGTGAGTAATAGGACCAGCAAGAAGTCATTTTTCTGAAATTTGAACGTGTTCAGCCACTCAAAAAACTAAGTCTATTTTTTCAATTTTGTGCTATCTGCTAAATGAACAAAAACTTTATTTTTCAATCAAACTTAGAAGTGCAATGAAAAATAATGAATTAAAAATAATATGCTGCAACTCGTATAATAAATCCCTTATCTAGAGATAAAATTTGAATGTTCGGTTTGAAGAATTTGAAAGAACAAAACATTTCTTACTGCTGGTGTAATGCTCTTACATGGTGTGTTTCATTATTACTCAGCCTCTACATCTCAGGTGTTGAAAACACAATTTTTCTCAACTTTGGCTGATGAGAAACATTGCTTTTTTCATTGGAGAACTCTTGAACAGGGTAATAGGAGCAATACAAATATTTTGTATAAGTTTTGAGACTGCCAAATCTGAATTTAAATGAAGAAATCATCATTTAAATTGGCATTGAAATTGATTAAAATTTTTCCCCCTATCAGTAAAACAGTAAGAGAGAAAAAAATCAATACCAGAGTATCTCATTCGACAAAAAATGTTGGTTTTTCATTGGTCAAACTATCAAAGTATTACCATATGTGTACTGATGATGGGATTCATGGGATAATTCTCATAGGTTATCGAGGAGACACACGATTGTATAACTGTAAGACTATTGTCTCAAGAAAAAATGTTAAAGAAATCAATATTTTCTATATATTCACCTGGAATTCTTTTTCGGCCTTGGACAAACACAGTGGAATTTCCATCCAAAATCTATGTACAAGTCATCATCTATTATTCTGAATATCTTGCCAGTTACAACCTTTCCTTCAGGATCACCCAACTGCAAAAAATCATCCATGAGAGTTGATGGGTGCTCATATCAATTCGGAAGATATTGGTTATATAATGGAACTAGAAATTGCTTCTGCTTATTTTGAGCAAACGTCGTTTGCCAGCAAGTTCACAACAATATCAATCAAAGTGACTGAAAAATTTGAGTGAAGTAATGTCTTAACTACCAAGTACCAAAGGTTTGAAATGTGGATGATAGGAAAATTGTGGAATTGGATTCACAAAAGCAGAACTTACATCAATGAATTTTGAATGCCTGAGTAAAGAGGCGAAATTTTGGGGAATAATTTTGTTACCGTCTTCCTTGATGGTTTCAAACTTTTCATAAGCTTTAGCATACCCTCCAGGTTCAACTTTCTCTGGTGTTTCTTGACTAGAATCGTTCGAGAACAACATTATCGTCGTTTTACATTTGGGGTTGAGGGTGGCTCCATTGTTTAGTAGTGTTTTTGTTCTATTTAGGTTCCGTAAAAAAGACATTTTCGGCCGCAGTTTCAGAAACCTTTTTCAATTTTTATTTTGTTTTTGATGTAACAATTTAACTTAACCTCAATAATGTTAATAATTGTTTTCAGGTTATGTGCTTATGCCACCTTGTGCCTGATAGGCCAAGCTTTACAAATAGAAGTAGATTTTGCTGTTCACAGAATTCTGTGTCATGAAACGAATGAGAAACCTTCGACTATTCGGCAAAAGATGGCGCAACAAACAATATGAGTTATTTTATTTGAGAGATAATTTCTTTAAACAGTCCAGTGTTAAAAAATAAAGATATTAGAAAAAT
Organism: Zygogramma bicolorata; assembly: GCA_032362365.1. Classification (NCBI taxonomy): domain Eukaryota; kingdom Metazoa; phylum Arthropoda; class Insecta; order Coleoptera; family Chrysomelidae; genus Zygogramma; species Zygogramma bicolorata. The sequence goes on along the minus strand of JAVJAQ010003051.1, from coordinate 79,168 downwards.
TGTTGCAAATAACATTTTTTTCAATAACAGAATTTGAAAATTTTTTCACATTTAATTGTTACCTTTCTCTGTTACGAATTGCTAACTTTTCCGAGAGCATCATAAATAACTTTTCCTTAAATTATATCTAGAGTTTTTTCACTTAAGTGTTGGAGGAAATGATTCGTCCTGCTCACAAAATAAGTAATTTCGAGACAGGTTGAGCTTTTGCTGTGGTTTCGTCAACTAAGATAGTTCATTGGACATGTTTCGTTGCACCATCTAGTGAACGATGGTATTAATTTGAAAACTGTAGTTTCAGTTTCTCAAAGATAGGTGGCAGGAAAACGCATCGCAATTTTTTGAGAGCCTATCAAATTATCTAAGGAACTCATATGTACCGCGACTTTTTTTTCCCAATGATCATCTTCCTATTAAACTTCAAAAAAAGCCTTCTCCGAACTATAATGGTAGAGGTGAGAGATCGGCTATTATTATTAGTTAATATGGGCAACATTAACTTTCATCTTTCACTTCGAAATATGGACCGTTGTATCTGAATGGAGCAATTTGATATTAATATAGTTTCACTTTGTAATATTACATCTAATGAAGTTGAAAGTGGGCACAAGTCCACCTCTTTTACCTGGTAAATCTGCAATACCAATACCAGTAGAACGAAAAATATAAATTTAGCATTGATATAAAATTGAACATTATTATTTCTCAATATAGAACACAGCAACAACATATATCCCAAAACCATTAAGTTTTTCGAAATCAATCAATGAAACATATTCTTCCTTACGATTATTCTGAATAAAGCACAAAATAAATAAATCAAGATATATATATATATATATATATATATATATATATATATATATAGAGAGAGAAGGGTAGTCTTGTTTGCTGACTAGTTAGGAAATGAGTGAGACAATATTTGGGTATGCAGCAGGCCAAAAACAGTGTACTCTTATAACACAGATTCCAAGCTTTCGATAATCTTTATTATCATCATCAACGGAGCTCGCGCTTCCGTTGGCATCCCTGCTGTGGTCTGGTCACAGATCGATATCGGGTCGAAGCCCGCGTGAGCTTGGGCATCGTCATTGGTTGGCACTGCACATGCGCCATTTAGACAGTTGTCCTTTGTCAACGCCATTCTGATTCTGATTATTCCCGCGTGTTCGGCGTTTCCTCATCAAGGAACAAACAGGTGGTTTTAAAATATTTTTTTAAAAAAAGCGTTTTATTATGTGAAACATTGTTGTTCGTTAACGTCCTGACTGGCGTGTTTTATTGTCTACGCGCAGATATGTGGTGTCCTAATAATTTTATTCATCGTGCCGTTTAACCTCACTTACACTGTAAGTTGTTTGACTGATCTCTCTTCATGGATCTAACCGCTTGTTTCACCATATTGTAGCATCCCTGATGATGATAATAAAGATTATCGAAAGCTTGGAATCTGTGTTATAAGAGTACACTGTTTTTGGCCTGCTGCATACCCAAATATTGTCTCACTATATATATATATGTATATATATATATATATATATATATATATTTGATCGGCTAGGCTTCCGCGGTCAGAAATGTGCTGGCTGGAACTTCCGGTTGATCCGCGTCTGGAAAGATTTACTTGTCTACGTTTCGACTCCCATTTCGGAGCCATTTTCAAGACTTAGTGACCTTGCGTCTAGGTCTGAGTTGTCTCACTAGCTGGCTATCATCACTGGAGATCGAGGATAGAAGGTTGGTGGGATTTAAGGGTTCATTAGTAGTTATGGCAGGATCAGGTATCGGACGGTCGATGGGAGGTTCGAACGGATTGGTTCCCAAGTCGGAGTGAATAGAAGTATGTCGGACCAAAAGTGGTTTCCAGGTATTGGGGAGTCTTTGAGAATCGTCGCGTTTATTGAGACAGTTGGGACGTTTTTCGATTTCAATGGCTTCACGGGTAATTCTGGTTTGGAGGGTTTTGGCTGTGGCAACGGTTTTGGTGTTTTTTTTTTCATCACTCCTTATCCAGAAATCCAAACTCCTTTGTGACCTCGCCTTCCTTAAATCCTGCAGAACACATCAAGTAATTCCCAAGTCATTCCGTCTGAAACACCACATCAAATCGTTCCATACTAAACGCATCTTAGAATATGCTAGTTTCGCTCTTATTCGAAATACCATTCACGACATAAGAAGTAAATTACACTTCATCAACTCATCCCTTCATCAATGTTTTGGTGAACTTTCCGTTTCAACAATTCATCCAACAATCTGGGACACTTTCGTCAGAATATCCCATGAAAAAGCCGATCATATTGCCAATGAAAAAACCAGCACACAGAAGAAAAAGCTCTCAGCACTACTCAAGCTGAAAGCTCCACAATCATCCCCAGCGGACTCACCAGTTTTAGTCCACAACTTTTCTGACACTCCACTCGACCCAGCTGCCCACAACATTTTGTCCAAAGGTTTCAATTTCTCGATCACTCCTAGATCTATTCCAGTCGAAACCATTATAACTCAGACTGAAGCAGCCATCTCTCATCTTCCTAAGAACACTGCCGAAGAAGCTAGGCAAGATGTTGCTTCCTTCCTGAGAAGAGCCAAAGTCCCCCAATCCAATGTAACCCCAGCTGAGAGACGGTCCCTCAAGAATCTCCACAACAATCCAGATATCATCATTCTACCAGCCGACAAGGGCAACGCCACTGTGATCCTCAACACCACAGACTATGTTGAAAAGATGACAACATTGATCAACTCCCCTGAATACCAACACACTTCAAGAGACCCCACCACGTATCTCGAGAAAAAGACCAAAACCCTCATCAACAACTCCAATATCCCGAATGACCAGAAGAAAGCTCTCATTCCGAGGGAGAAATCTTCGCGCATTCCCCGAATATATGGCCTCCCAAAAATACACAAACCGAATATCCCACTCCGTCCCATAGTTAGCGCCTTTGGATGCCCAACACAACCCCTTTCCAGATACTTAGCAAACACCCTGCAACCTCTAGTAGAACAGTGTTCGTCGTATATCCAAAACTCTTTTCATTTCATTGAAATACTCAAAACCTTCAATCTCCGACCAACAGACATTCTCGTAAGCTTCGATGTAGCATCTCTCTTCACGAATATTCCTTTAGCTGACACCTTGAGTGTTTTGGAAACCAAGCATCAAATCTCTAGAGACAATCTCAACCTCATCAGCCATTGTATGTCCAGTACATACTTTCTATTTCAGGGCAAATTCTACAAACAAGTGAAAGGAGCCCCGATGGGTTCCCCCCTCTCCCCAGTTCTTGCAAACCTCTACATGGTGGACTTCGAAACCAGAGCCATTGACACATCTGAACTCAAGCCCACTTGCTGGCTCAGATACGTAGATGACATCTTTGCCATTTGGCCTCATGGGTTTGAAACCCTACCAACATTCCTGACCCACCTTAACACCATTCACCCCAACATACAATTCACTATGGAAATAGAAAAGGACGACTCCCTCCCATTCTTGGATGTTCTCATCAGGAAGTCCAACAATTCTTTCACTCACACCGTCTACCGCAAACCAACCCATACAAACCGGTACCTCAATGCCAAGTCTCATCATCACCCAGCACAATTGAATTCGGTTCTGAATTCTCTCATACATAGGTCCTTCAAACTCACCGATAACCACAATAGATCCAATGAAATGGAAAAGCTCAAATCCGCACTTACCCAGAACGATTTTTCCGATTCCCAAATCCACAAGTCTATTAAACTCCAGCAAACCCGAGATCTTCACCCTAGACCCCCGAAGGACGAACCTGAACGACAAAAAGCTTTCCTTCCATATATTCATGGTGTTACGGATAAAATAAGTCGAATTCTGACACGACATGACATCAAAACCATTTTCACAGCTAACAACCAAATATCCACCTACCTTCGAACACCCAAAGACACAATCCCCAATGAAACCCAAGGAATATATGAAATACCATGCTCTAACTGTCCCAGAACATACATCGGCCAGACCAACCGACGAGTGTCCTGTAGAGCATATGAACACGAACTAGCAGTCCGTAATTCTGACACAAACTCAGCATTATTCCAACATCATCTAGAAACAGGCCACAAAATAGATTTCAAAAACACCAAAACCGTTGCCACAGCCAAAACCCTCCAAACCAGAATTACCCGTGAAGCCATTGAAATCGAAAAACGTCCCAACTGTCTCAATAAACGCGACGATTCTCAAAGACTCCCCAATACCTGGAAACCACTTTTGGTCCGACATACTTCTATTCACTCCGACTTGGGAACCAATCCGTTCGAACCTCCCATCGACCGTCCGATACCTGATCCTGCCATAACTACTAATGAACCCTTAAATCCCACCAACCTTCTATCCTCGATCTCCAGTGATGATAGCCAGCTAGTGAGACAACTCAGACCTAGACGCAAGGTCACTAAGTCTTGAAAATGGCTCCGAAATGGGAGTCGAAACGTAGACGAGTAAATCTTTCCAGACGCGGATCAACCGGAAGTTCCAGCCAGCATATATATATATATATATATATATATATATATATATATATATATATATATTCCTGCAGTTATCTAATATAAAATGAATGTGCATATTTTGCTAGGAAAAATTACGAGAAAATTATAAAGCACTATGAAACAAGAAAATGTTCATAACAAAACAATTATGTTCCAGATTTTTATCAGCTTTATAGTTTGTAATTTTTTTCCACACTGCGAAGTATCATGGAATGGGGTATTAAATGATATCAATATTGGAAAAATAATCAATATTAATTGTTGAATTGAATGCATTACTTTGAATCATTTTTCAACTCTTATTTTCTTTCCAACCAGTTAATCCGACTTGATCCGAACATTTCGAGTGATGAACGATTATTTCGATAATGTTCACGTGCTTATAAACGAAAATTAATTAACGAATGTTTTTACAATGTCAATTCGATGAAAAAAATCATTTGAATCAGATCATTTATCTTTTATTGGCAGAATATATTTTTATATTTGTGGAATTTTTTGATATCATTGAGATTTCTTGGGTATTCTAGCAGACTGTTATAACTTTTGATATTACACAACTTCCTCTCCAATATTGCTTTTAAATGTATGGTTTTCAAATGATGCCGTTATTAAGCGAGATGATTGAGGCTTATAGAAATGATGAAATAAAAAAATGGAATATTTTTTCCACTTTTCGCTGAATGAAAAAACCTTTTTGAATTGAATATTCAAAGGTAATACCACGAGTCCTTCAGATTTAATCGATAAATTTTCAATTTCCACAAAAACTTTTTCATTTGGCAAAAGTATGAAAACAAACCGATTGATCACGAGTCCGTAGGACGAGTGATTTTATCTAATTCGGTTTGTTCGAATGCTTTTGCCTCAAAATAAAAAAGTTCGAGTGTTTCGAAAATGAAAATTTATCTTATTAAATTTGAAGAACGAGTTGTATTTGGAGAGATTATTTTTTGAACAAATAGAAGGAAGAACAATTTAATTGATCAGTATTTCATTCACATAAGAAGGAACGGAGAATGGGTGAAAATTTTACAAATTTGAAATGTCAAACAACGATGTATGCCCTCTATGATCCAGAAGAGATATGATGCCTACGCAGTGATATGATGTTTGCCGACGATACCAAGAGATGGCGTCACACCTCTCATTGTACAAGGTTCTTATGAAATGAAATTTGCGCCAGAAGGAACAAAGAATCATTCGTTATGTCGTTGTATCGAAATCTTCATACAACGGTTTCTTCCCATACCACAAAAAATGAATTTTATTTAATAAAAACTAATTGTACGCCATCTTCATTTGAGTTAAGGAAACCTTAAGTATTTGAATCGGTCGTTCGCTGTATCTGTCATAAAGTTGGGGTTATGAGCTATTTACGTGTTTGAGTGTTCATTGAAATGTGTAATGTTATTATTATGCTGAAAAAGTGAATGACTATTAATAATAAGGTAATTCTTCATTCATGATAATTTATATAAATATGAGTCAGTTCAATAGAATCGACGCGGTAAATCGTATAGTTTTGACAGTTCAAAGGTAAACAACGTTTTATCGAAAGGACCAGGCAGTTTTATCGGTATAATACCGAATGATTGGCCAGAATAACCATAGAATAACCCGCTACTATTGGTTGAAATGCCAAAAACATCACATTTTGACAAGTGAAAAAAATAACAATAATTTTAAAGAATCAAAATGTTCAAATTCTATAATCAAATTTAAAAAATCGAATGAATCGTAATTTTTTTAAATCAATGATTTTTGTTTTTTTTTATAATCATATTTTGCCCCACCCTGATATTAAATATTATTTTTTCAGATTGTGGTAGGTTACAAACCCAGAAAACTATGGAACAAATACTTGGAAATATTTTTTCAAAACCCAATTTCATTCAAGTAATTTAGATTGTCTGATAAATTTGGCATAGCGTGCACTTTGAAACTTTTGATCTTTGTTTCTCGATCTGAGATCGCACCATCTCGAAAAAAAAACAACAACTTTCAAATCATAAACCAATTTACTTCACATACAAACATATATCTAGCAGGTACAAAAATGATGGGTCCGATTAAAATAACTGATTTCACAACAGAACGTTCAACAACATATGCCATCAAAATCATTTTGGTATTCTCGATATCGGTATGTAAAGGCATTACGTTACAGTAACAATATATGTATATATTTACAATCGATATAATACAATTACTCACGCGCTATACTCAAATAAAAAATAAATATTTCTAATACGATCAGCAACAATCTGACACTTTTTCTGTACAGTAAAAAAAATTAACTGCCAAAAAGTACCAATCTTAGGACGACTGCCAATATTCGGTCTCGTTCGAGTCAAAAATAAATTATACCTCGAACAACAGACATTATTTACAAACAACAAAATGTACATACAAACAAGGTTGATGATCAAAGTGCAATCGATCGAACGTTTCGGAAAAAAGAGCGTCGCATCCTCAGATTGTCGTATAAGATTCTCAAAAAAAAACAGAAAATGTGAATACTTCGGAAAAGGTTGCCCTGTATATGCCATTTTTCACAATGTAATTCCGGGGATTTCTAGAAATCAAATGCTTCTAGAAGAAAAATAAGAGAATCTAATGAGTAAAAAATTGCTGTTGATATGTTTCAGATGGCATATAAAAAGATACGACCAAATGATTTACAAAATTTTCTACTAATATATTCTCAAGATAAAAGAGCACGAGATAAATTTCAAGGAATTATTTTTTTTCTTCCTTCAACAAATCAACATAAAAGCATTATAAAGCTTCTGGGAGAAAAAGATTATAAAAAAAATTCAAATGCTTCCTATAACAATCTGGAATTTCAGGAAAGAAATTAAATATTACGCCATCTTGATTTTCTGTACAAAATAATAGAGACATGAAAAATATCTTCAATCTTGTGTGTATTAAAAAAATCCATTTTTAATTTAATGTCAAACAGACTCAATAAAAGAGCCATTTTAACTTACCGTTAGGAAGAATTTCAAATTTTCTTACCAATATATTCTCAGAATAAAAAATGCACGAGATAAATTTCAAGGAAAAATTTTTTTGTCTCCGTTTTTCAAATCAACATAAAACATTGCAAAATTTCTAGCAAAAAAAAATAAAAATTTTTTCAAAAGTTTCCTATGACAATCTAAAATTCTAGTAAAACAAAAAATTTGATGAAAAATATTATGCCATCTTGATTTTCTCTACAAAGAAAATAGTGAGATGAAAAAATGTCTCCAATATTGGGTGTATCAAAAAAATCAAATTTTAAAGTAATGTCAAATAGACTCAATAAAAGAGCCATTTTAACTTACCATTAGGAAGAATCTCAAAATTTTTCACCAATATATTCTCAGAATAAAAGATGCACGAGTTAAATTTCAAGGAAATATTTTTTGTCTCCCTTCTTCCAATCAACATAAAGCATTGCAAAATATTTAGGGAAAAATAAACATAAAATATTTATAGAACGCTTCCTATGACAATCTAAAACTCCAGCAAAACAAAAAATTAGATGAAAAATATTATGCCAGCTTGATTTTCTGTACAAATAAATAGGACAAAAAATTTAATTTTATTAACGTCCAATAGACTCGATGAAGGAGCCATTTCAACATACCATTAGGAAGAATTTCGAAATTTTTTACCAAATATATTTTCAGAATAAAAGATGCACGAGATAAATTTTATGGAAATATTTTTTTTATTTTCTTCAAATCGACATAAAGCATTGCAAAACTTCTAGGAAAAAAGAAACCTAAAAAATTCATCAAACGCTTCCTATGACAATCTACTATGACAATCTAAAATTCCAAAAAACAAAAAATTAGATGAAAAATATTATGCCATCTTGATTTTCTGTACAAGAAGTCCTCAATCTTGGGTGTATGAAAAAAATTAAATTTTGAAATAAGGTTCAATAGACTCAATGAAGGAGCCATTTCAACATACCATTAACAAAATTAGACGAAAAATATTACCCCATATTGATATTCTTTACAAAAAAAGACTTAGAAAAATGTCTCCAATCTTGGGTGTTATTACAAAAAATCCATTTTTTTATTAGGGCCATTTTACCTTATAAGTATGAACATTCAACTTTTGAAGTGAAATCAGGCAGCCAGCTCCAGAATTCTCATTTTCACAAAAATTTTACCCTTATTCATTATTACTTAGCATCACGCTAATAAAGGGCGTTTCAAATGAAAAATATGCAACATACTGAAGATGAAACGCAATGCCGAAACTACTTCCTTTCAAAAAATCAATAACAATTTACCTAATAAGAATCCGTTATCAATAAGAAACTTTGAACTACCAAATTAAATCTATTGAGCTCGGTGTTGTAGTTTTTCACTAAATTTTCATATCGTACAATACATCTCTCCACTTTTCTCTGGCGTAATAAATTATTCACAGAAGAGATTCTAAAAAACAAAATTTAACCGAGAAACATATCAAACAAATCAAACTAACCAATCACTTCGATTCCGGTTAGAATCGACATTGAACTAAATTAAAACCCATTTTTCTCTCTATAACGAACTGTACACGATAAAAACCATCATGTGATGATTCGCGCGCGACGATAGACAAACAGACAGACAGTTCTCCCCTCCACTCACTCTCCTCTTCTTCTTCTTTTTTTTCTTCTATAAATTCGTTGCACAGTGACGGAATATATACATAACAAAAAGCGTCTCTCTCTATTCAATTCTTAGCGTAGAGCTGAGCTTTCCGCTTACGATTGGCCAGCATATCGTAGAACGGATTGTGACTGATGCTCTGCGTAAGTCTCTGGATCCACTCTCTCCTTTCTTCGTCGCTGCTAGCCGACATCCTGTAAACGGTGTGTTTCCCTTCGACGACTTTGCCTGAAACGGAAATTCAGTGTCAATGATGATACTTTCTACTTTCTACCCATCAACCAGGGTGGAGCAAAATCTGATTAAAAAAAATATCAAAAACCATTGATTTTTTTTTAAATCACGGTTTATTCGTTATTTTGATTTTTTAAATTTGATTATAAAATTTGAACATTTTAATTCTTTGAAATTATTGTTAATTATTTTAATGAATACCTAAGTCTAAAAATTATATTATAATACAATTTGAGGCTCAAAAACTTGTGTCGCGATTTGTTTTCTTTCTGTCCTATACACTCGCTATACAGTGCCGAGTGAGGCACAAACACGAACGCGTTTGTTGTGCTTTTTGCAAGAATAATCCTGTCGAGGTTTGTTTTTCTTCTCAACCTGTAAATTTACGTTGCCCAACAATTTCACGCATTTCGCTAGTGAGGTTAGTTAAGTGAAGTGAAAACATGAATAAAAATAAAGTAAAACGAGTGGAAGAAAAGAGGACCCAGTATGACAGTTCTAGAATTTGGAATTATGTACTTCTTTTTTGTTGTTTTTGCTAAAAGCAGATAATTCTTTTGATCTTTGAGAAATCTTTCATATTATGTTGTTATCTGATTCTGAATAAAAAAGAAAAATATTGATATAAATCATGATTTCGATTTTAAAAATCAAGCGATTTATTTCATTATTTCAATGGTGATTTCAATCATTTGATTTTAATCAGCCCAACCCTGATTATAACCTCATTAAATTACAATTGTTGTTTATTAGTCCAGTAACTGAAGATCCGAAACTAGGGAAAGCTGTGAACAAGTCTATGCGTTCTTCACTTTTGGCTCAATTTGTAGGTCGTCCCGCCAATATCTGGCCAAATATACGAACTATAGAATTTTCGTTCATACGAAAATTAAAGATCGTCTCATTATCTACAAAAATAACCCTCATCATTGTTTCCGAAAACTCAACAGTTTTCGGGATAAAGGGACCCAAAACTATCGTCATTTCAGCTGCCGCTTTCTCTTTAGGAATTCTGTTGTCTATGCATTCGCTTGGAGGCGGGCCGACGAATTTTTTCATAACTCAGGCAAAGACTGACATTTTTCAATGATTCAAAGTTCAAGATAATGAGGAAACCCGTAGCTATCATTCCATGTATTTCGAAGTTCTTTCTCATTTGGCAAAAAGATTTAATGCGCTGTGAAAGTTTTTTCCGCACCATTTCGACACTGTTTCATTAATTTGTTTACATTTTTTCAAAAATAGTCTTTTTTCGGAAATTTTTCTTTATAAAAAAAAACTTTGACAGCTTATTAAATCTTTTTGCTAAATAAGAATACATGGAATGATAGCTACGGGTTTCCTCATTATCTTGAACTTTGAATCATTGAAAAATGTCAGTTTTTGCCTGAGTTATGAAACAATTCGTCCGCCCGCCTCCAAGCGAATGCATAGACAACAGAATTCCTATAGAGAAAGCGGCAGCTGAAATGAGGAGAGTTTTGGGTCCCTTTATCTCGAAAACTGTTGAGTTTTCGGAAAAATGATAAGGGTCATTTTTGTACATAATGAGAAGATCTTTAATTTTTGTATGAACGAAAATTCTCTAATTCGTTTATTTAGTCAGATATTGGCGGGAAACCCATTTTTCTTGGTTTGGGGGGCCATTTTCGGCCATTGCCATGAACGCAATCGTGTTAAGTTTTGGGCCCTTTGAAAACCTCCGTGACGACCTACAAATTGAGCCACAAGTGAAGAACGCATAGACTTATTCCCAGGTTCGTCCCTTCATTTACTGGACCATCATGGAAATACGATTCGTTTGTCCAGCAGGCTGATTGAAAGCATTCACTCACCTTCCGAATCTGTCTTGCACGCCTTGATGAACTCGGTGCCGCCGCTCGCGTACAGCTCAAAGCAGTGCTGCTTGTGCCTGTCGCAGCACTCCCTTATCGAAATGTTCTCCAAGGGGATGATGCCGCGCGGCTCCTTGTCCGTCGTGTACTCGAAGTAGTAGAGGCAGTTGTCGTTGAGGATGAACCAGCGCCGCTTCCAGTTCTTGTAGCGGCCGCCCTGCTTCCAGAGCCACCCCTCCTTGTCGGGGTTGAAGAACGTGTGCATCAGGTCGTTGCCGTCGTCTTCGGGGATTTTGAACGGCTCCGATTTGATGCTGTCGTACAGGCTCTGCGACGGAAAATCAATCGATCAAATATGCTTCGATGTCAGAAGAAACAATTCTCATCGACAAAGTAGTTGTAAAACACTAAAAGCGGTTGAAATAATCCCAAAGTAACTTCGAAGAAAAAAATTATATTTATCGCCTGAGGACGATTGCAGATAATGGCAACCGAAACGTCGTGGGTGCACAATCGTTTCAATTTTTTGCTTGAATGTTATATTTCACTTTCTCCATTCCTTTTTCATCCTTATCAACTGTTTCAATTTATTTTTCTCCGATAAGATCAACCAAAATGCACATCCCACAAAAGTTATTGGAAAAACCACGGAACACCTAAACATCGAATACACAAAAAAATTGAAAGCATTAAACATCGGATATACATTTGATCGAATTCTTGTCTTTCTTTTTCTTGATGTTTCGTGGTTTAGCTATTTCATGAATTCTATGTTTTGTGAATTTGACATTGTCTGTTTTTGATGTATCGTGAATCCGATAGTTTGTGTTTTCTCAGTTTTGTGATTCGATGTTTATTAATTCGACATTTCGTGTGTCGATATTTCGTAGGGTATCCAAATTCATTGCATAACGTAAACCAATACATAGCTTGATATTTTGAAAGGTTGAATGCGAATTTACGATGTCATAATAATAGTAGATTGTATACGTGGCACTGACCATTTTTTGGACTAATTTTTTCTATTCTGCCTTTCAAAAGTGAAATTTTAAAGCTTAAATGAACCGTTTTGTACCCTAAGAATGGTCAGAAATGTTGAATTTTCTAAATATTTTCGAAAATTAAATATAAAAATTTCCACGAAAGCAGGGGAATCTACTTAAATTTTTTTAAATTTTTTTTAAATTTTTCGTTCCGTTAACCAGCTGACGAACGTCAACCCTCAAAAGTCGAAACTTGGGCGAGAAAGGGAAAAACGAGGCCTTACCTTTTAACGTGCGAATACCCAGCACGGGGGCCGGGGGGAGGATTCGAACCCCGGCCTTCCGCTTGAAGGCAGAAGATCTACTGGTTGTCAAGAAAGAGAAAGCCAGTACAGAAAAAAGAAGAGGTTAGGCACATCCTGAGAATAAGTATTTTATTATTCTCCAATCCGAATATTAATGATTATTCTGAGGATTAAAATGCTTTCATTTCAACTATAGTTTTCTCCGATTGTAAAATTGTCATGATAGACTCCAGAAAATCGTTTCGCATGGCCCAACCCCATATTGGGGTTCCAAATCATCTCCTAACCAAGTCTGACTTGATAATATACACGATTGGGAAAATGTTGATGAGCAGCTGCACTTGTTGGTGGATGGAATATTTGAAAGCTGCACAGGTTTATTAAGTTTTGTAGACTTGACGTAATGCATATAACGAAGATGATCGAGACTTTTCACATTTTGGGAGCCAATTAGACTGACTGCCAATAAGGTTTGAGTTCCACTCTCTAATAATCGCTGGGCCGTCAATGATCTACCTCAAATGCTGCAGCTAGTTCATCCAAATCTGTCAGTTTCTCAAAAACCTTTCTGGAGCCTATCATGACAATTTTACCACCTGCTCCAGAATTTTGCTAAATACAATTTTCTGCAACTGCAAGAGTGGTTGTGGTTCGCGATGCGGATGCAGGAGAGCGGGCTTGTAATGCTCTTTAGCTTGTGGCCAATGTAACGGGCAAGCTTGTCTCAATGTTTACCATATAGAGCGACATTAACGAAGATGGAACCTTTGACCCCGAAATATGAAAGAACTTGCGACAAATGTCGTTGAAGACGATTTGAAATTTACCAGCAGCCAGAAGACGACGAGAAGAGGAAGAATATGATTAAAATTTAAATTGTAGTTATTGTACCCTTTATGCCATTTTTTTCTTTAATAGATGAATAATTTTTTTTAATAAAAAGATTAATTCATAATTTATTTGGTTTTTTTTTTCATCATGTAAGAACCGTTATTAATATTAACTAGGTTAGAATTCCAATTAATGCCTATATTTTCATTAACAATTCTGCAATTACATGGGCAGGTAAGTGTTGTTAAAAAATTAATACTGAATAAAAAGTGGATAGGTTAGGAAAAAAATGTGAATTTTGTCAATAAATTGACATTGTATTCATTGTTTATCGATAGTTCATCAAGTATATATGGCGCGTTTTCGACCGGAGGCACCGGTTGACCTGAAGTGATGTTGTGACCGCGCGCTCTCCGCCCTCTATCTCGAAAACGGTTCAACGTATAAACAAATTTAAACAAAATCTGTAGAGAATTTTGTATCCTACAATATTCGCCGATTATCCGGTAATATAAATAGCAAAAAACCATGAATGGTTTCCAAAGAAAGCGAAAAAAAAACGATTTTTGTGACCTTTGACCTTTAAATTTAATAATTGCTTACAACCATATGTATGCTTTTGAGACAACTTTTAGGGTGTCAATATACAAGTATTTACAGACTTACAGCTAGGCATCTCGAATTCCGAGATTCTTACCTAATTTAAGCTTAAATGACTGGAGTATTAGTGAATATTCGTGACAGATTACCAGTGTGGCCAAACATATAAATAAATAAACTTCAATTCAATAGTGAGATAGTGTGGATGAACTGTTTGTTGATATTTCAAATTAGAATTGATATGACTTTTAGGAATAGGAACAGTTAGGATTCATTCCCAGGAACTCTAATCCGTTCAATGTGACCATCGTCAAAATGCTATATTGCTCATTGCTAAGATACATTATTGAATACAATTCCACTGTATGGAGCCCTTGCTAGTTTCGATAGGGACTTACTTGAAGGGATTCAGAAGAGATTTCTGAGGTACTGTGCTTATAGGTTGGGTAATGATACAAGAGAGTATGGATATGGAACAATCATGGGAAAATACCAATTTAAACACATTGGAACACAGAAGTTTGGAAGCAAAACTCACATTTTTAAATAAAATCATTAATGGAAATATAAACTCGCCAGATATCTTAGAGCTTGTGAAATTTAATATTTCCATCACACTAATTATGGACAAAATGAGTCGATTGTTGAAATGCCAATGAGCACAGCTCCAAAATAGATTTCTTCGATATTTCAAAACCTCTTTCAGAAGAGTTGTGAAAAAATTAGAATACATTTTTATTTACTGTGACTATAATTATAATATTTTGTTAAGTTGGCAATGTCGAATAAATAAATTCAATGCATTTTCCCTATTGCGAAGGAAAACAATTATCATTATTATTATCATGATTTCTTCGCTACGAACACTCACCACTAGCAACTCCCTCGGCAGATCCTGGCCCTGGTTGATGCCCCTGTTCATGTTGACGAACTGCTCGATGGTCGGCTTCTCCTTGACGCTCGGGTTGTGCAAGCTCGTGTTCAGCATGATGATGGCGAACGACAGCACGTAACACGTGTCCGAGTTCTCGAAGATGTTGTTGTCGCCCTGGCAGTCGCAGTAGCGCTTCGCGAAGCACTCCATCATGCGGTCGATTTTTTGTGCCTCGCCCGGTAGCCGGAAACTCCACAGGAATTGCCTGGAAAATGGCGAACATCGAGTTAGGGCCAGCTTTTACGTCCTATTCCTTATCCGAATTATTGTGGTTATATTAGTCCCAGTCTTTGTTTTCAAAAATTATGTATCACTCATTTATAAACTTGAAAAATTTAAGCAATTGACAAATTTTATGCAGTTATTAGTGGTTGGCGCCCAACGTGGGGCCAACTTGAAAAATATTTCACTCTTGACTGAACATATATTTTTCATTTATTGTTAACATAGCCCGTCGTTTATCTGACAGACTTACTCACCTTAGAGCCTGCACCAGAATCAGATCGGTGAAATCGTGCAGTTCGACGAACGCCTGCAAAACTTGCTCGTTGAAGTCGTTCTTCTCCCCCAGATAGTCCCCGATGGCGGTCTTGTTCAGTCCTTCGCCCTTGTGCAAGAATTGAGCGACGCTCTCGGGCGTGTTCTGTAGCAGTCCCTTCTCGATCAGGTACTCTATACCTGCGAAAAGAAAAAATCATTTGATGGCATATTACCCGTGTCACTATAGCGCGTATCTGCTCGATATATCGATAATGCTGATAGATTGATGATCAAGTTTTTTTTCCTGAAGATGATATTCTTGTTAGCGAAACTCGCGTCGAGTGCGAATGATAACAGTTTGGTGCTAAAGTCATTGATCTCTAGAGGAAGATTTTATTTGTTCAGTATAGATTAAAGGCATGAACATTGTAGTCGCATTTTACCATGCAACCAATATGGTAGTAATAGTATCATTTCTCTCGAGAGACAACTATAACATACCGAGGCTGGAGATTGAGGTAAGCTACTTGTCGAGAAAAAAAAGTTATCTTTTGCCAAGGTTTGTATAATATTTTATTGATAATCATCCGAAATAACTTCATAAAATGAACAAATAATGAATATTTGGAAGATTTTGGTTCAAATAGGCATTGGAAATATAAGATCTTCATGAAGTTCCCAACACATGTCATTGTTGGTAATGTAAATCACGTACGTAAAGGTTGGAAATATAATAATGTAGGTACAGGTACATTTTTGTCTCGCTCTAATGAATGTGTTTGGCATACCAATAATCATTCGGAAATCTCAGATGTGTCACGAGGATTGCTGCAAATAGGCAATGTTTGGATTACTTACAGAAATATTGGCGGCATTTTCAACAATGAAAATTAACTGGCCCTGATGAGCGACAGTACGGCAGATGTAGTACTTGGGAAAATGGCCGATGGTAACGTTTTATTTACGAAAACTGAGTGAGGCTTTAGTTATTGAAGAGAATTGGGGTTTTGATGGAGAAAGTCAGTAACTTTAGCTGATACAATTCAAAAACTGTTGCACGTTATCATGGGCGTGGATGAATTTTGAAATACACTGTTGCCAGATTGTTAAAAAATAATGAAATTTTGGATAAAAACCAAAGTGACGTCTTGAATGTGATAAAAGAAAAATCGAAAATTTCCACAAACCTTTACCAACCGAACCTTATATGCCCGACCGAAGGTTTAAATCATATATTTTGAATAGCTACATCCAAACTATTTTGAAAAATCGAGATTTCCCCATATTTATATACTGCAAATTACTGCGTTTCTACATAGTATAAATATTGTTACGCATAACACGTATATCCAGTACTGCAGTACTTGTAAGCCTCTTAGTGGTTTGTGAGCTTCATTATCTTTGATCTTTTGAGAAATCGCACTGACAAGTGTACATACTTGATTTCGAATCTGCTGCGACACGATAAAATTGAATATCTGACTCTAGATTATAAATATAATTCACTACGCGGTATCCAATTTTTTAGCTCACTAACAGCCGTTAATGGAAGCAAAAGGACATTATTATCCTGCTCTCTTTCGAAATAAACTGGCAGCGATAGTTTTTAACTCTTTCGGCATTTTACGAAGAGCCTGATACTGATACTTTCTATAGAAGGACCGAGTTACACAGTTTTTGATCATAATTATCTAATTTGAAGAACCAAAAAGACGTCAACACAGAACTGTCACTTTTGAATGATAAGTGTCAAATGGTAAACAACAGAATTCCAAACAAATTGCGGCAACATCGAAAGTGCTGCCAACCAGATGCCAAAAAATATGAGGCGTCAAATTTAAAATTCAATATAAATGTTTCAATGCATGTCCATCAATCGATTGGTACTATAGTCGGGCTGTTCAAAAGATAGAATTCAAGGACGCGTGAACAGTGAATGCCTGCATAGCCACGCCTTCTAAACTGAAATAAATGAAGAACTGTTTACACTGTACTGTACTCATTTGTGCTTTGTATTCACGTGTGTTACGTTAATTAAATAATATGATTGGAAACACTCTTTCACCTCCAAGAGAAAGATAAAAAAAAGACATTTAACTGTAGAGGAAAAAGGTGTAATAATGAACACTTATAAAAAAGCATCCCAAGAGTTGATGGGAAAACGACGCGGCGACGTTTTTGTTTAGTGGTGTAAATCGGACTTGTATCATTGGGGAGAGGAACATTCAAAGACTGCGTGCCGTTCACGTGATCATTCTATCTTTTCAGCGGCTACACTATAGTTCGTTGATTTCATGTAGTCATCGATGACGGGCAAAACAGTTTTTAAATTGTATTCATTTTATTAAGTTTCCGTACGTTCGGTACTGAAATAGTGTATGGTAACTATAATATCATGTCAGGGTGAGCTCATCTTTCATGAATGCTTCGGGGTCTACACGTTAACACGGATCTGAACATTTCGTATATTCCGGTGAGTAGGATGGCGTTCTGAATAAAAGAAGAAGAGTTTGGAAAGTTCTTAAAGATGGCGGCAAAGATCGTCTTCTTCTGAGTGAACGACTGTTCACTTTTCAACAAAAAACTAGTTTTGAAACAACCACATTTTCGAATGACTGTGTATAAAAGGTATTAGAAGTTAGAAGGGGTCCGCTCGGTAGTTCCTCTCTACTACTACTACATTGAAATGACAAATGTTCAGAGACGGATTTTGGCGTAGCAAGCAGGGTTTTCGTAAACTTTTGAACGCTGTCTCGACGTACCTTTCTTTGGATCCATGTTGAATTTCTTCCTGCCTATCGACATCATTTTGGTCTTGTTGCTGTTCTTACCGTCCTCTCCAGAGTCGAGAGACTCCATCTCGGACACGACTTCGCACAAATCATCTTTCAATTGCTGCAACAAAAAAAAAGAACACTTTTAAATTACGCTCCGGAACGAAATCATCAAACACTAAAAACTTTGTGCCATCAGGACATATGGTTTTACTTATCAAATCATCTTCCGAACAAATTCGTCCGGGACGGTCTCAACCACCTACACAGTAGGTCAATGGGCGGACACCTGCTAGAAAACAACTACTTTCCTGGATAATACCAGGAAGGGCGCTGAATTGCATTCAACCCGTTACAAGGAAGGGTTTTTCATAAAATAATTTCCTACTTATGCTTTTGGTGATACATATGTCGAAATTAATTTTCAATTATCCAAAATACAATAGATGATCCTATCGTCAGTCTTCAAGTACCCTGACAAAGTGTCAAATTTTTTACTATTCCTTTTACGAGTAGGAACGCATTCGGTAGGCTTTTCGTTGGTTGCCTCGTCTAAGGGCAGATGGCGTAATTATGTCTTATTTGTTTGTTGTCAACTTCAGCCTTGTTCGAAGTATGTTATGGGTGCTAGTTTGATTTTTGATTCAAGTCCGGCACTGGTATCACCAAAAGCCTATGCGGAGATTTTTTCTGGGAAAAATACTGCACAGGCAGTACAGGGTTTTTCACTGGCATCGATCGGATAAGTTCAGTGCTCTTCGTGGTATTAGCCAGGAGAGTAGTTCTTTTCTGACAGTTGTCAGCCTGTAGCACCACTGTTCAGGTAGTGGAGACTGGCCTGACAGAATTTAAGAAAACATGGTCCGTTTTAAGGCTTGTCTTAAATTTTGTGGAGTTTTACTTATTGTTGTTCATTGCTGAAAAAGTCACAGACAAACAGTTACTCCTCTACCCATACTATGGGGTGGTCCAAACCTTGACGTCAAAAAATGAAAGTAGGTTCCTATATGTCATCCGATTTTTGGTAGTTTTCGAATTATGATTTTTTTAAAGTTTTAGTGAACTTTTTTTTTCAAATGATTTTGGTAGTAAAACATAATAAGCTAACATGAACACAAGTAGTTAAAAATGTTCAGAAGTGCAAAATTTACGTTCGAGCACGGCAGAGTTGAGGTTGAAAAATAGTCATAATTCGAAAACTACCAAAAAAGGAATAAAAACATTCATGGGGTATATTTGGATAACCCTTGATGCCAAGAACCTTATTTTTATTTTTTGACGTCATGGTGTGGACCATACTGTATGTATACAAATCGAGCAAGAACAAATTGCTTTACTTTTTGTGAACCAGATATACTCTTTCTGCCTTTTTGAGAAAGACCCAAACATGTTCATTAATATTTTGATGTTACTTCTTTTATAGAGATTTCGCTTGTATTTTTTATTGATTCGGAAATGAAAAAGCAGAAAAATATACAATTGACCTTTCCCCAATGGTAACATACACACCTAAGAGGTATAATGAGATACAAGGGCAAGAAATTGATCTTATTGGCTGAAAGTATCGATTCTAAGATATTTTTCAAGAATTATTTTTAGCCCTTTAAGCTATTTTTTTGTCGATTGTAGTCAATATTTAAAAAGCAAACCTCATCCGTCAAAGAACGATTTATGCCCTACAAAAATCATATAAGGTAAATTCTCGCGTGACTTGCTAAAATCTGTAGTCCCAGTAAGGGCATAAGGGCCGAAAAGAAACCATGCATTCGAATTCACAGGCAATTTTTTTCAAAGAGTCAGTTTTGATCGTGGTTCTGGTTCATTCAGAAAGTCTATTCTACATTCATTTCCACCATTCATAACAATTATCTCGATTATTAAAATACAAGACAAAAATAAAATTTTGACAGATGACAAAACATCAACTTTTTTTAATGAAAAATAAAAAAACTAAATTGGTGAGTGTCCAATCGATCTGAAATATTTATTTTGACTTGGTAACAAGTGTCAGAAATCTGATCCGATGATGTTCCTACAAAGATATGTCTTTAATCAGACCTATCTATAAATAATCTCTTTGTTTCTTTTGCCCGTGAGAAGTTCACAAGTAGCAGGTAAAAGGGACAGCCAAATTACCGAAAATTGCCGAGATCGTGGGACTTCCCATCGAAAAAGCCGTCTACCTACGAACGGACGTTGATAATCATGCGGAATCGAGTCGACATAAAAAAACGCACGGTACACACAACTTCTTAGTCAGAGAAGCTCTCAACCGTACAAGAACCAAATAATTATTATTCATTCCGAATACAATCTCAGGATGTTTATATTACAATCCTGTACTGTGAACTCTGTTTCTTCACGCATAATAATGTGGATTGCTGAACGGTTGTGTCATCGGAAAGGTCGATTGTGAGTTTGTCTCTTTTTTTTTATAGGCCCAATCTCACAAATAGAGATCGGGGGAATTGAATGAGAAGACAGGTGGCACGAGTGACAAAATAGTTATTTATAATATAAGTGCTAAAAGTGATATTTTTGTGAGAAGTTTCGAACAAAATAATAAAAATCACTTTTAGCAGGTATATCATACACTATTTTGTCTACAAACACCATCAAAAGTCCAAATTAACGCATACCTATTTTACATTAATTAATTGATAAAATAATAGTCTCGAGATTAGGGGCCGTTCATAAAATACGTTCGCATTCAAGATGGGTGGGAGGGGTCTGGCTGAGTGTGACAAGATGTGACAAGGGGGGACGGGGGGTATACGGCAACGTGACGTTCGCCATTTATATTTTTTTTAAATGAGCGATAGAAGCCAGCGTGACCACTTTTGGTAGAAATCTACTTTTTTAGTAGATTTCTGACGAAAATTGAAAAATTTTGGTATGAAAGAAATCTTCAGTAGATTTTGGTAGAAATCTACATGTGCGACATCTTCTAACGAATTCCTAAACTCGTCAGATTTTGTAATCAAATCTATAGTGACTCCATCATTGCGAATGAATTTTCAATTGAGAATGCGAATTAATCTTGTTACAGTACACTGTATTTCACTATACAAATGAAACAAAATAAAGCGATTCTTTACTGTTTCATTGTGTTATTGAGCATTGAAGCTTCTGATTATGTAAAATATGTATATTATTTGTGGCCATCCATGAATAAATATTTTTAATTTTCAGAATTTGTGTACTATCATTTAGAATTTATCATACTCAGCAGGGGGGGTCTTAGTTTTTGTGACGAAATATTTCTAAGGGGGGTCACAAAAAGTGTGACACAGCGTGACAATGGGGGGGAGGGGGGTCAAATAAAGCTGATTTTAGTGTGACGTATTTTATGAACGGCCCCTTATCAGTTTCGAATCAAATTTCATATAATCTATTCATGAAACAAGTTGCTGTTGAAGGTAATCAAAAATAGAAATTGTTGATTTTTCTTTGTTGACAACTAACGTCAATAAATCACGAATTATTCTTTCTCGTTTCTTCGGTCCTCGATGGAAAGTGATCATGAAAATGAATTTCTACCACCGGAAATTAAAGAAGCTGCCAATAAAGCTGCTTTTGAATTATTGCCTAGTAAGTCAAATCGACAGTACGAGTTTTCATACGATCGTTTCTTGAAATGGTGTGATCAGAAAAATGTCAGTGGCAAGGAGGCCAGTGAAAAGGGGCTTCTTGCATACTTTGAAGAAAAGTACAAAATATGGAAATCGATCGTCAACGCTTTGGTCGAATAACTCTAAAATCTCTACAATTTCAATGATAGGAT
This sequence comes from Zygogramma bicolorata, assembly GCA_032362365.1. Taxonomy (NCBI): domain Eukaryota; kingdom Metazoa; phylum Arthropoda; class Insecta; order Coleoptera; family Chrysomelidae; genus Zygogramma; species Zygogramma bicolorata. The sequence goes on along the minus strand of JAVJAQ010003051.1, from coordinate 57,202 downwards.
TAAGCCACACCTTTTCATGATTGATCAAAGAAACAGTAAAGAGTATATTACGTCACGAAGAGGATAAGTAGCCTATTACGCCCGAGCGAAAATTTTGAGCACGAGACTTTAACCGAGTGCGGCAATACGCGAGTGCACGTAACTAGCCTTATCCTCGAGTTGAGTCGAGTAGTGTACTTTTTCTACTCCCACCATGTTTGTGCGGTAATTTCTACTGGTGCAGCACAAATTCCTTTTTCCTATCTCATTTTCAATGATCAACGAGACACTACATGACAAGAATTAGGTAAAACAATTGATTGCTTCATGGACATAACTGAATAAACTTTCTAAAAATATCATTTTTAATTCAATTTTACAAAGAAAATGAAACGAAAATTCGCTGAATTCGATTTTAGGGCCATTGAATGTAGCCACGAGATCAAATTTATCAGGTCAAATGTTACATATCCCATCAATAAAAGAAAACAATTCCGGAAGCGGCCGCCATTAATTTAAAAAACATGTATTCCAGATGAGCCATTATCTAACAGCTGTCAAATACTTAATGAACGGTTTAAAATAGTGAATTGATTTGAATAGAAAGCATTGAAAAAATAACAGAATGGTCACTTCAGAGATTATGTAATAGTTTAGCCATTTAGAGGTTTAAGAGAGTATTAAATAACCACAAAAGATTCACTATGCACCTGTCTGAACACTTCGCTTTGTGAAGAAATAAAAAAAGGGTCCACTTTGACGACCTGCCGAGTTATTCGGCAGGCCGAAGGTAAAACTATGGAAAAAAAACATAATTTGACCTTGAATTATCACTTATGGTTTTTCTTTGAAATCAGTCATATGTCATATATTATGACTTACGTACCATATGATGAATTCAGAATATTATAATGAATCCAAGAATGAACAGTTTCTTCATTAAACTAGGAATTTTTTTGCTAGTGGCACCCTATAAATTTGACTATCGCCAAAAGTAAGCGCATGTTTTGAGTCAAACAGCAAAAAAGACAGGTCAAAAATGATATCAAATTCGTTCAAGACTGAAGATTTAAGGTACTCAGTACCCTTCATTAAAATAGAATAAACTATTTTTCGGAAACGTTATTTACAATGATTGAAAGTTTTGTTCGAATCTGAGGTCATGACTACAAATTTTCATTATATTTCAGAAAATTTTTTAGTCATTTTCGTGAACAGACTCCTAAGTCTACTTGATATCTCGAAATTTTATTAAATTCTTTATTTATTTTTATAAAACAATTATCAGATCGTGTATATTGGATTGCTTGACTAATCTCACGTCGACGTAGTCTATGTTCGAATATAGTTCTATAAAAAGTGCACATGAATTCACAGATACTTTCGAAGTGAAATAAAGAAATTACGATAATTAACATTTCCTTGAAAAAATGACAGTAAGTTAGTACTTATAAGTTACAACTGGGAAACAAATGTAATAATTTGGAATCATCAAAACTTCAATTAAAATCTGAATTAGCTCAGTTGGTAGAGTATCCGGTAAGATGACCGCAAGGTTTAGGGTTCGATTTTTGGCGTCATCACTTTTTTTTTTCTTTTCTTCGTTTTCTTATGAATAATCATATTTTAGTCCAGTTTCTATGAAAATAATATCAATAAGGAAAAGCAATAAATAACTACATCTGTGAATCTCACAGCATTCACGGGTTTGACGGCTCATTGACAGCCGTGTGGAAAGTACTTTGCGCACTATTGAGAATAAAGGTAATTATCCATGGGAGTGGATATGTGTTACTTCTCTCTTAGTCTGGCACAATATATCTTTCGGTTCTTGCTATATTACATATATAGTTGATACAATTTCAAAACTACTGCACGTCATAATGGGCGTGGTTAAATTTTGAAATACACATTGAATTATCGAATCTGAGATATAAATAAAAGTGACGTGTTGAATATGAAAGGAGGAAAATCAAAAAAATTTACAAACCTTCTTTGTCGAGTTCTTTGTTAAAAGGTACGAGTATATAATTCATTTATGGAAATATGGAAGCTAATCCAAGAAAAAGTTCTTTCCATGTAGTTTTCCAATAGGACCAACTTCCGAAGGTTCAAATCGTATATTTTTAATAGCAACATCCGATCTATTTTCAAGAATCGAGATTTTCTCATTTTTATAAAAACTGCAAATACTTTCTGTGTTCCTACATAGTAAAATATTGTTATGCATAATACATACATACAGTACTACAGTATTTGTGAGGCTCTTAGTTGTTAAAGGACATTATTATCTCGCTCTGTTTCGAAATAACTAATCGAAGATGTAACCAACTCTTGGCAGTAATCGATTTCAGCTCTTGTGGCATTTTTACGAAGAGCCTGAGACTGATGCTTTCTATAGAAGCATCGAAATACACAGTTTTTGATCAAAAACATCTAATTCGAAGTACCAAAAAGGCCTAAACACAGAACTGCCACTTTCCAATGACAATTGGTGGATAACAGAATTGCGGCAACATCGAGAGTGCTGCCAACCAAATGCCAGAGAATATCAGGCGCCAAATTTAAAATCCAATGTAAACGTTCCAATGCATTTCCATCAACGGATTGGTACCACTGCGTTGATTTCATGTCGTCAACGATGACGTGCGACAGTTTTTGAATTGTATAAACTATAGCTCGCTTCCTATCCGAGTGTATAATTCATCATTTGTTTGAATTGTGCGAATTCATTCAAAAATAAAACACGTACTTTTTACAACTGAGAAAACCACTACAAACAAAACGAAAACGATTCCGATGCCTTCGCACCTGTGGACAAAAAAAAAACACGAAGCGATTCGACGAGCGCCGAAAAAAAATCGACAAACGGCTCGATTAGCGGCCAAGCAGAATGAATTCGTCGCTCCTAATCATATTTGATGGCTGCCGTCGTGCGTCAACAACAACGTGCCCGTTCGCTTTTATTGTTCGATATAAATAGTGGGCGGCTAAAAATAGGTGCGCGGCGGCGAAAAGAGAAGCAGCCGCGAAATAATAATAATGCACCGGACGACCTTGGATACGAATGCATCGCGGCTTAGGAATTCAGCAAGTCGCAATTATTTTAGCGGAAATTCGGGAGGAAAGTTTCGAGAGTAGGTGGCAAGGTAAAAAAAATGAGAGAAAAAAAGTCGAGGGAAAGAAAGAGAAAATTTCGAGGTAGAGAGAAAATTTCAAGAAAGAGAGAAAGAAAAAGAAAATTTAAAGAGAGAGAGAGAGAAAAAAAAAATTTCAAAATACTTAGATGAAGAGAAAAAAAAATCAAAATAGAGAAAGAGAAAATTTCAAAATAGAGTGAGAGAAAAAATCGAGAGAGAGAGAGAGAGAGAAAATTCAAGAGAGAGAGAGAGAGAGAGAGAGAGAATGTCAATCCGATATCAAAAACTCTGGTTTACTTTGCCAAGCTTTCGCTTCGGCTGGGACGCTTCTTCAGGACCTACAATTCATTGAGAGAAAAAAGTCGAGGGAAAGAGGGGAAAAATTTCGAGGGTAGAGAGAAAATTTCAAGAAAGAGAAAAAATTTCAAGAGAGAGAGTTGAAAAAATTTCCAAATTGAGAGAGAAAGAAAAAATTTCAAAATAGAGAGAGAGAAAAACAAAATTTAAAGAGAGAGAGAAAAAAGAAAATTTCAAGACAGGAGGAAAAAAAATCCAGAGAGGGACAAAGAGAAAAAATCAAGAGAGGAAGAGAGAGAGAGAAAAAAATCAAGAGAGAGAGAGAAAAAAATCAAGAGAGAGAGAGAGAATTCAAGAGAGAGAGAAAGAAAATGTCAATCCGATATCAAAAACTCTGGTTTACTTTTCCAAGCTTTCGCTTCTGCTGGGACGCTTCTTTAAGACCTACAATTTATTGTTTTTTTTACTACATTACGAATTATAAATGAGTAAAACACATTAAATTCAGTTTCTTGTTCGTATCACTCCATTCCTTCATTGTTTTGCTGATCTGGAAACCATAGTTGAGTTCAACCTCTTCGAAAAACCCCATTCTCATTTGAATTGGATATTTTAGTGACTGAAGAAATGTACAGGAAAGAGAAGAGATTGAACTCAACTATGGTTTCCAGGTTAGCAGACCAATGAAGGAATGGAGTAATACGAACAAGAAACTAAATATATTATTTTTTACTCATTTTTATTGCAAGTATAATTTGTAATGTTATTAAAAAAAACATGAATTATAGGTCCTGAAGAAGCTTACCAGTAGATGCAAAAGCTGGCAAAGTAAACCAGAGTGATATTGGATTGACATAGAAAGACAGAGAGAGGAGGAAATGCAAAAATCTCCTCATTTTGAATTATCACAGCAAATACAAGTTTGAACAATATAATATTGAGTTTTCATTCACGAGTTTTTCAAATTCACTGAGATTCACTTGGGTTTCGAATTTTAGTGGGTTTCGTTTCCAATTCACATGCTAGCAACAACGCCTTCAAAGCGTAGATTGGAGTTAGTAGTATTCTAGAAGAAGACCCATAGTCAATACATCCATCTTTGTAGACACAAAATATGAAATATGACTCTGAACAGGCAAGAATAAATTTAATAGCACGATTCTGAAATATTTTATCTTTGTTTAACTTAAACACGTGAGAGATTCTCTGTCCTTTATTATCTATTGAATCTACAGTCGCTGTTGCCAAATGGTTAAATAGAAACAAAGCTCTCTATTTAAAATGTGTGATTTTATTTCTTTTCTTCCTTATTTTCTCATTTTACTATAGTAGTCATAGATTTTTTTTTCAAGAAAAAGGTCGAAATGGTAAATTTAATATGCGGCGTTTTATAGCTCTTTTATTATACTCATTTTCGTCAAGGAGAAGAATTCCTCATTGACAATACGATATTTTTTATGGAAACTATCAAAGAACACATACAGGAATAAATTCAAAAATGTAACAGCTACCTTCCAGCGCAAAATTTGGAAGCTTAGGGTCAACAATCACCGAAGGCGCTGATGGCAGTTATTTTGTTCCAGTTTCTGAGAGAAAATTGAGGATACTTAGATCGCTGACATCTTATGATGTGGTCAATTGACTATGACGTCTATCTGACAGGTACGTTTTTGAGATTTTTAATACTCTGATATACAGCTCTCAAATTAATTTCAACGAAACCGTAGTTGCTAGAAAATTTAGAAAAAATCGTTTATTCCAGGAATAACCCAGTGAAATTCTATACTTGCATCGAGTGAGTCAAACCAACAAACTATACAAATCTCTTCAGAATCAACTTTTCAACCCATATTTTGTGTTCAAAGTACAGTTTTCTTCAGATTTCACGCAGCCTTTATTGAAAGGAGACTTAGGTAAAATGCTCTCATTTCTCTTAATATTCCAGGCAAGCTACAATAAATACTGTATTAATTTGAACTGCGTTATATAGTGTAAGTCGTCTTAGGGTATGTGACGCCTTGTTTTACGAAGAAAACTACTTCTTACACAGGAGATGTGTCTTGCTAGGTAAGAGATAATTTTTGAATAATTGTTATTTGTATCGAAAGATCTGAGTATGGAAAGTTTGAAAGAAATTATTTTGTGGTGGATAGATTCTGCATCTGTTGCCTATCTCAACTTGTTTCTGTAATCTGCGCATACTACTTTCAACAAATAAATCAATTTAACTCAAATATATATGTTTCACGAGTTTTTTTCATGACAACTAATAAATGAATGAACAAACTTGATTTTTGAACTCGGAATTAATCCTATTTTATTATTTCTACAAACTTTATCAGCTGTGACCTCCTTAGATCTATTTATTTTGATGAATATTCGAATCCTTGACATGGTTCTCGTCACTATTGAGAAAAACTGCGTTTTCAACACGATTCACATAACGGCAAGTGCAACTCTTCAAAGACACCCTATCTGGGAAACATAAATATTCGTAGTAGCATTATCGATGAGATTCATGAGGAACAGATGCCACAAAGGAATCTGCATCGGGATTTATTGCTCTAATTTCTACGATGTTTGAACGTTCCCGAGGGTTTAGTCAAAACAACACCATAAACCGACCATATGGCACTTTGCATCGATGCACAAGCATATAATAAAGTAATGCGTTCTTGTATTGTCGTAGAATTTCGAAAAATGAACTGTAATTATGAAGAGTTGGAATAGAAATATTGGCATTTATTTGAATATAACATAGTAGGAAAACATCATGCGATAAATATTTGAAAAATTTGAGGCACATGATACATTAATTCCAAAAAAGAATCCATCAATGTGAGCAAGTACTAACACTTTTTATTTATATTTTGTGCAACGATGCGATTTTTTGCAGAGCGATCGTAGCGAGCAACCGCAAAGTAACGTGAGTTTGGTATGAGATTTTTCGCACAGAATATTTTTTAATTTTGACAGAACAGAAAAAAATATTATTCCAACATAATCATGTAGAAAATTTTCCACTCTACAAAAGTTCCTATTCAAGCTATCAAGTATGTTCGTCAGTATCTCGTGGCGAAAACACGGTTCTCTCGAGCAGAAATTTCATTTAGAACGGAAAAGCAGACGTAACCATAGTAGATATTCTTATGAAGAATTTGTTCAGGCCAGCCTCAACTTACCTACCTAGTAGATTAACGGACCAACTTCTATCAGAAAACAACTACTACACTGGCTAATACCACGAAGAGTGTTGTATTAAATGTGATAGGTGTCAGTGCAGGATTCTTCACATGAATTCCTGCATATGCTCATGGCGATACAAATGCCAGATTCAATTATCAATTATTGGGACAGGGCACACTTTTGCATACCGGTTTCGGGCTATTTGGCCTCTCATCAGTACAAGGTCGTGTCATAATCAACATTGAGTCGATGGCTTTCCCTACTTGAAATAGTAATTTACGTAACAAGTCCGGAAAATACTGTTTTTTGAACGAATAGACAAAATTCTAGGACGAGCCGTAGGCGAGTCCTGGAAGTCTGCAAGTCCAAAAAACTGTTTTCGGTCGTGTTGCGTACACTATTTCGGCAACCGTCCGGGAAGTGAGTACTTCCCGGACAGTTGCCGAAATAGTGTACGAAAATAATGTATCCTTTCAGACTGCGACATATAACGTGAGTTATCTACGGTATTTGACGCCATGTATTGCGAAGAATGTAATTGTAATTGGTGAAGAGATTTTGTATTATTGGTTGGTATCGAAAAATTCAAGTATGGAAAGTCCGTCATCAACTTGTCGATAATAAAGTATTCTACTCGGTATTCTACATTTGTAGTTACTGAAGTTTTCTCTGAAATTTTGTTGTGAAGTTAGGATCAAGAACCGCTGCGGGACTGTGGCGCTATACTTTTTGGTTTTTCCAAGTATGATGTGGCCCATCTAAGCTTGTTTCTGCAATATGAGGTTGAAGCCGTAGAAAAATGTAATTTTCCTTGAATTCGACACTCTCCTCGGACATTTCTTCAGATCGAAAAACGACAAGAAACCTCTATCGCCGCAACGACGATCGAAGATTAAAGAACAGCCTCCGTTCCATTATCCAATCTCCCATTGCGACAGCTATCTTCGCAGCGCAGACTGACAATAAAACTATTCTCCGCTTTAATAATTCATATAGGAAGCGATTCGAAAACGAATGCGAATGCCGTTTCACGACTTGTAATTCCAGACGTCGTCGTTGCGGCGATCCTTTTTATCGACATTCGCGACACTTGCTCGTTAGAATACGGATCATCTACTCGACGGAGCACGAAAAACTTTGGAATCATGACTGCAATATGCTAAGCGGGAATGTTACCCAGACATGCCACAGAAGAAAATCAACATCCGTCGCGGTATTAGTCGGGTAGTAGTTGGTGGCTTGGATATTATTTGTAACCAGTTAAAATATTGAAATATGTTATGTCACTATTTTCATTTCCACACATGACGTCACACTCCCTCATCGCTGTGTCCCTCTCTCTTTGAGTCTCTCTTTCTCAGAATTCCATTCCATAAACCTCTTTCATCTGCGCTGAAAAATCTACCCTATTCCTCTGAACACTTATTGATCTCTCGGAGATGCCTTTCTCCAATTACCATCCCCTACATTCATGTATTTATAGTGTTTGTTAGAATGTCTGACGTCTGTTCTTTCTTCACTTTCTTTTGATATTCCCTTCTTCACACTCTGACCTCTTTTTACGAGTAGTTATATCTATCCGATTCATATTCTCATTGAATAAGGACGCGTTTTATCTCTTAGTATCCCTAAGCAACTAAGTTGCTAGCACCAAGTGGGAGCAGTAACATTCTTGAAAATGCCAACTGAGATGTTGGCGAAACGTCGAAAGTCAATACCAACAAACCAACGGATTAACTCCCAGAAAACCAATTTCGCATACTCAAGCATCCGTGAAAACCTTCACTGTTTCGCTATGCAGCCCAGAGTTTCCTTCAGAGTCCAATGTCACATGGATCAGAGCACGTTTATCTCAATCTCAATCCATGAATTTAAGCTGGTCGACTGTGACAAGAACCGATATTCGTTTACCGCATCTGTAGATTAGCGCTTCCTGAATGAACCCTTCTCTTTCTGACCATCTTACTATATCATTCTTCTCTTTTTTCATTTTTTTAACATTTCGGAAATAGTCTTAGCAGCATTGCACTTTTTTAGTACATTTAATTCACATTTGGTACGCCAGTGCAATTATTATGAATCTAGTACAAAAATGCAATTCTGTCATAATATAATCTGTGCATCAAGGTAATATGCCGACATAATGTTAGTATTTTTGACAAAACAGCTTATCTATCTATCTATTTTGCATGTTTATTCCGTCTACGCCAGGTACGTCAAGTCCTACTTACAGGGTGTAACCTAACATCTGAGATCTAGTACCGTTTAATACAATTCCGAAAGACCTAGTACAAAAAAGTCTGGAGCGGCAACACCGCTCAGCAGTGCCTAGGTATAAGTAGTTTTCACAATAAATGGTATTGACTGAAGGATTATAATAAAACCAATTAGACCCTTAAGTTGTACACAATGGGATTAAATCGGGTAGTTTATTGCAGTTAATAAGCCAATACCATTTACTGTGAAAAATACTATACGCAGCCTCGCAATAATCCCGGGAACATGTTTCCATTCGATCGCGTTTCATTTCGAGAAAAAAAAACAATACGAATATTCAGACAAAAAAAAATTCGTCGCACAGTCGTCGGTCGTCTGGTATCGATGTCTTGAGAAACACGGACGGTCGACCTTCTCGGGTGGTTCCCCGTAAATTATTACACACGGAAGTCTATCTGTTATGCGTCTAGCTTCAAATCTTTCGTTTCGTTTCGACTGCAGAGTGAATCGCTTGAATCTTTTCCGTTCCGATGTGAATTTAATTTTGTAGAAATGCCTCGCATAATATGTCGTTTGGAAATTCATTTATGTGCATATTTGGAATATCAGAATAAAAATAATTTCGTGAATGGGACGTGCATTTCGTACTGTCCTATCTTAATTGCAATGACTATTGCAGTTGCAGAAAATGGGTACGGACCTATAATTTATTGCTGCAATACTTATTTCAGGTGAAATTCTGGTGAAAAAATAATAGTCACACAACCAACCATTTCAGAAAAAAAATCGTTTCCCCACCATCTTCTTTTCTTTCTTAAGAGTGAAGCACAACAGGAAATCAGTAAAGTCCATTTTACTAATATCATTCAAAGGTGAAGGTACAATTTCAAATTATTATTTTTTTTTAAACTGAGACATTGGTAGGCCTGATTAATGACGGAACGTTTTTGACAAAAAGGATTCGAACTTGCCGCAATGGGTACTGCCAACTGTGAAACGGGAACATAAAAATAAATATAAACATTAAAATAATATATAATGACTTGCTATAATATTTAAGTTAATAGAAGAGAAGCGGCGGCGAGAAAACAAGAAAAATAAAGCAGTGAAAAATAATGAAAGCCGCCAAAAACCTTTTTAAAGATGGATGTAATTGATTTAATCAAGTAGAAAAGTTTTCAATTCATTTTTTTATTCAAAACTTGATTTATTCTGTTTAATTTCTGAAGGAATCAAATTGTAAATAGCGATTCCCTCATGATATAGGTATTGACTTTTTATCAAAATTAATCTCAAAATTTTTTTGTGTATCATTTATTTTGCCTCGTAGAATGGTTATGACCTAATTCGGGGAAAAATTTTTGGTTGAAGAATCATCCTATCAAATTTGTCTATTTCTCGACATGTGAATTGAAATAACCGAAGAAACGAGCAATGAAACCAACATTACACTGAATATTTCCCTCATATATAAAATGTCCCATAAGAGCAATGCAATTATCGAAAACTTACAGCGGTAATTGCATTGTATCAAGTCACCATAACAACACATTTGAAACAGTATCGCTAGACGTCAGTAAACAACACAAATAAATGTCAGATAGACTTCAAATATTGAAAAACATTTCGCGTTTAGGTGAGTACTCCATACAACTTTCGCCAAAATATGAAAATAAACTTGCAATTTTTAGATATCACGCTTTCTTGAAAATCATCGGTAATTTTTATGCACTCGAGCAATAATTATAACCGATAACTACCCATGGGCTGTTTCCCGGTTATCACCTCGGTTATCACAAATGTCATGATGTTGACAAAGTATTTGACATCACATCAATTCAATTCATACTTCATATATCACTGTCGTATGAGGAAAAAAAAATTGTCACCGAATATCCCTCGAATAAATAGCTCATAATTTTCTCAACAACTTTCCCAAGCACGTTATTTAAGGCAAATAACGTGCTTTCGAAAACTGATGAAATTATTTCGCTAAATATCTTTGAGATATTACAGATGAAAATCGTGTTTATTATTTAATCTTTTTATTTCACCGCCAATTATACTTGCTTAAGTATTTCGTAGAAAATCCTGTAACATTCAGATATTATCTTATTAGTTTTGAATTTCTGAAAGCTTCGAATCTCGTAAAGAAATTCTGCAGTTCATGCAGTTGTGCCTACCCCGCCGCCAACTGAATCAAGTTTTCGATGTTTGACAGAGTTTCAATCTCGCCATCGCTCTCGGATTACTCTATAACTGACAGGTTACGTCAAGAAGCTGTGTTTATTTAATGAAATGTGAATCTATTGTGAGCCACGATAAACCCTCGCGGGTTGCAGCGGAGGGTTGAATAGTCCTACTAACTTCGGACCTAACCTAACTTAGTCAGGATATCTATTTGGTGTTAGGGTAATTTTTGACTGTTGAAAGGATCATTGAAGTCGAATATCTATATTCTATTCATTTCTATATTTCCCCTTTACTGAACACTCTTACGAGTGCGCCCAAAAGACAGAGCCTCGTGTGGGCAAAGGTCGTCTAATATTGAGTGCCGATGCGCTCTGGGGTGTCTTACAAATGTTCACCGTATCGCATTTGCTATTTCAACTGTAGGGAAACCAAGAAAAATCTAGATGCACTGTATAAAAAAACATTCACGATTCTTTCCCAGTTATCTACCCTGGACAGAAGGATTCACAGCACTTTCCTATCCATTTTAATCGTGACAATGTCTCTAATATCCGGAAGGCGAAACGTTTTATCTACAATGACCGTTTCCTCGTAGTCATCCATCAACATCATTGTATTTATCTTGTCGTATCGAATTTCGTATATCGGTAGGAACGTGCATCATAAATGTATGCATCGGAAATTATCACATGTCACACGTAATGACACGGATGATATGCGTTTGAAATGTGTCGGAAGGACATGCAGAGCTCTTTTATCAGCAAATATACAGCATGCCCAACTCAAATCATATGAAATCGAAATGAAGCGATTCGTTTTTCTGCTAATACACTAACAATTCGCTAAAAGTGTTTTTGTCATACCAGTTTTGAATTTTTCTCATTTTATTGCTTAGTTGCCAACTACATAACAGTGCAGTTTATTCCCGTTAAAGCTTAAAGTTTACTTTATAGCCCGCACGAGCTATAAAGACAACATTTTCGGCATGTTAACGTTTCAATTTTCACTGTGTTTTCCCAGAAATCATAAATCTAATCAAAATCGAATTGAATTGCAAATATCTATATTTTGATGCAATAACAAAGTAGCATGACATGGAAGTTGGTATGCCCTCAGGGCATAAACATCTACTTTATACCCTTGGTGCATGAATAACTGTTCTGCTGCAAGTTTTCAACGCATCAGTCAGAAATAACGACTAAATCGTTGTGTTAATGAAAAACAAGCGCAACGCAAATTAGAAACCTATGGGCTTCGTATGATAAAATTTTGGATTAATTCGCAGACCTTGAGTATACAATTACGAATTTATCAACTCGAATGGAACTTTCATAGAAAATTAAGGTCAGATGTCAGATCATCATTACTATTTCTCAAACGTAACTGGTTCGAGAAGCGAATTATAAATTTCGAGTTCTCTCACTCTTTTACGATTGATATCTTATCGTCCTTCCTCACCTTCTGGGGCACTTGTTGAGTGTTTGAAAAGAAAGAAACACGAAAATAATCATTCGAGTATTATTCATGTTTCCTAAGCACATTATAATAATCATTTAGTAGCTGAAGTAAATTTGATATTTGGAATAAAAGTAGTTCTGTATTATTCTCAACGAATTTTTTTTCCTGGCAATAGTCCGGAAGTACACACTTCCCGGACGTTTTTTTTCTTTGCTAAAGTAGCTTTTTTTCGGCCTAGCCTGGGAAGAATCACATCTTTGTTATTGTGAACATTAGCGATTGCTCGGATTATCATACAGATAAATATTAATTTAAATAAGAATTAGAATGTTTCTCTTAGCACCTATCTTCTGTTCGAATTTCAATATTCAATACAAATGAGGAGTAAAATGTTCAAAATTTTGTTCTACAAAGAAATACAATAAAGACACGGTTGTGTCACGTTTGTTTGTTACACGGTTGACAAAAAAAAATTAGCAAAATACTTTTGTTTTCCGGACTTGTTACGGAAATTCATATTACCAAATCACCCACTTTTTTCTTCTTAAATATGATTCTTATGTATCTTGAAAGTTTTATAGAAAGTAGCAATTTCAAACTATCTTTGAAGTATAAATATTTTTCTTTTGAAAAATGTCGATAGGTTTCATTTGTCTGTTCCAGTAGAAAAATAAGAGTCTTGAAGCTGTATTATTCCATAGTAATTCATTTACTACTCCTTAAATAATAACATAAAACGCATAGTAAATTCAGGATTTTTCCACGGGAAGATGTATATTTATTTTACAGTTCAAAACATTCTTCTTCAGAAAATTGAAAGTGAAAATGGAATTCCAGGAAAAAAAACTGTGCGAGTGAATTGGTCAAAATATCAAATGTTCGAAGGTTTCGTCAAACACTGAAAAAATTTCGTCTACTTCAAGCTGTTTGATCAAGAATCAAAGATGAAGCCAAATTTAATTTGGGAAAAATGGCTGATTTTAAATCATTCACCAGAGCGGTTTATGAGGTAGTCACTTCGAAAAAAGGCCGTGGATTTGCAATGAAATCGTCCATTAGCTATAGCTCCTTGGAAGCACAAATTGTTTATGCTCACCACCAAATACATCTCTTCCACCAACACATTCGACAGGTCAAAAACTGCTCAGAAGCATGCGCAAAGTAAATATCGCCTTGCAATATTTATTTTGCGCTTACTTCTGGCTACATAATTCTCGATAGTTTCAGATCAAGTACGTTGTTGGAACAAACTTCATTATATTTTTCTCACACAATCGGTAAGATCACTCGAAGACTGGCTATAAATCAAACAATCTTGAAAAAAAAATCGTTCAGATCAGTTTCAACTTGCCTACACAGTAGGTTAATGCAATAACAAGTATCAGAAAATAACTACTTCCCTGGCTAAGACCACGAAAGGCCTTGTACTATATACCTACAAGTGTGCCCGTCCCAATAACTGAAAAATAATTCCAGAAGCGTGTCGCAAAAAGCATATGTAGGAATTTTTATAAATAATCCTGATCGTCATAATTCAACGCATTTCGTGGTATTAGCCAGGGGGGTAGTTGTTTTCTGATAGGTGTTTGTCTCGGTGTTTGTCCATTAACCTACTGTGTGAGTGAGTTGAAACTTAACTGAACAAATTGTTTCATATTATTCAACTTGTAATAAACAATTAGTGACTGAATGTTGATCCATCATATACAATATCAGTCCTCAAACACTAAATATAACGAAGATTAGACAAAATTTATAAAAAATAGTTTTCTGTATATAGAAACACAAAGATAAAATCATGCATAAATCAGGTGCAAGAAAACCAAACATCTAAAGTGGTAAATTTACTTTTGTTTTGTAGGTATGAATGAATATTTTTAGTCTCATCGTATCATTGTGAAATATTGAAATTATGATTTGGATTGACGGTCTTGAAATTATTTTTGGAACGGTTTCAGTTCACGGAGAATTACCCCAACTTTGGAATTCCATATGGAACACCCAGTATATTTATACATTTTTTGCGTCCCTATTATTCAAAAATATATGATACTTTTTTACGTTTCGAATCTGTCCGTTTATCTAATGATCCAATACATGACGTGATATTGAATTAGTTTTGGAAAATATTTTCAAGGTCGAAAAATACCACAATGGTGATCCTGCGGGTCAGTCAACTCATTGGCTTGCTCACTGAAATGCTGGTGAAATATTTCCAACTAAAACGAATAATGAGCCTAAATGGTTCTATTAAAGAAATCGTAATGTTATAAAATGAAAATTCCTATCAAATAATTGTGAAGAAGTGGTTTATTGAGAAAGTAGAGGTGACGATTTGAATCCGACATAGATCTTGAAAGCAGAGCATTTCGTTCTCAGCAATCATGGCCTACTAGATGCAATATCTCACAAAAATAAATCGCGTTTTTACTCGCGAAAATAGAATACTCTCGCATAAGCCACGGAAGTGGTTTGTATATACATATACCATGTAGGGGTTCTATTTGAAATTCCAAAGATAAGCGTAGTATCCTGTGAAACTTGAATTGCTTCAATTTGTAACATAGATGTACCAAGGGTAAGAAGAAGATGTTTACACTCTAGGGCAAAATCTTACCAAACCAAGTGTTTGTAAGTCGCTCGAGGGCATATATATCTATTTACATCCATGGTGAATACAAACTTTCACATCATAGTAACTCGTTATTTCACAATAATACAAATATTCGAAAACTATCGAAAATTTCAAGAGACTTCACCTAGATAATATGGTTGCCAGGGCAAAACTGCAAAAATTCAAACGTTAACATGCAGAAAAATGCCTTCATGGCCCATGCGGACCGTAAAGTGAACTTTGTGCACGCACGGGTATTAAGTAAACTGTTATGTGGTTGATAAGTAGGAAATATTGATACAATAACTCGTACAATAATGAACAGGTACGAACTCAATACCATTTTTAACGGGTCAATACAATACGTGACATCTCATGAAACACAAAAAATTTACAAGGAAATACAAAAATTCTACATGCGAGCTTGAAATGGCTGGCAAGTCAAACGACTGCACTTTCAACTAAGCACAAATGTTAATAACTTCAAGTAGTTCAACGTAGATGTATGAAAATCGAAATTTTTTGATTGCAATGCCTACTGAGTGAAACAAAAATATCAAAATCACCGTTACCACAGTTATTTGCAGTTCATTTTTTTTTTTAATTTCATTTCGATCGCTTGTTGGTGAAATGGTTAAAAAAAATCAACAAACATAGCTCGAATGAAACGTCGGTTTATTAATGGAACTCTTCCGAACATCTCAAGTTTCATAATAGATTCTAACAATTCATCAAACAATATTATACGAGCAGATTTCGAAAATACTTTTTTCAATTCACGAAAAATAATGGGATAACAAATCCAGTAGAGTGAACATGATAGGGGGTTCGTGCTTGTAAAAGGTCAGGTCATTCTAAATTTTCAATATGTTGTTTGAACCTAAACAAATATAAAAAAACGTTTAAAATTTCCAAAGTGCTGTGCGAGCGGCGGTGTACCCAAAAAAACATGAAATTTGGGGACTTTTTTCACTTTTGCTTAGTATCTACGTGAAGGAAGGATTTGATATAACCACTTAATATACTTTTGAAAAGAGACATAATCAGCTACAATTTGAGACAAACGCGAACTCTATAGAGGCTATGGTCTCTACGATACAACTCTTCGAAAATGGCCCTTTTTTTCTAAATGAAAAATAATCTCGGAATTTTCACTTATTTACTGACATATCTATCGATTTTAGATGCGTATTTTAGCAGATATTTTACGAAATAAGTAATAAAAACAGAAAAAAAATTACTTAAAAAATGATCTTTTTTTGAAAAGTAGTATCGCGGAAACCAGAACCTGTTTAGAGTTCGCCTTATCAAGCAAAAACCGAAATTCAAAATTTTATGTTTTTTTAGGTACACCACTGCTCGCACAGCACTTTGGAAATCGCAAAGCTGAATTTTCAATATTGGTTTTGTTCCAGAAAAACACTTAAACAATTCAGAACAACTCGACCTTTCGCAAGCAAGGATGTACATCTCGATTGGAATAAAGACTGCAAGAAATCTCTTCGAAGATTTTCAAAAACGAATCTAAACTTCGACATAAAATTTGCACAATCAGCAAGCGAAAAACAAAACGTAAAAACGCAGCGCATCATGCTCTATACAACGGACGTTCTACTAAAGCCATCGCAGCAAAACGAAGATAATACTTCGATAGCTATTAGCACCTTTTTTGTTCAAATGAATTTTTGTGGAACCAACGTAATTTGATCTCCTCTACAAAAAATCCTTATAACATTTTCGGCGGTCTCCTCTATTTTCGTAGAAACAGGTCCATTTTGTTGTAAAACTTCACAATTTTTCGATCAATTTTCTGTTGTTTGAACACACAAAATTTGTCCATTATATCAAAACATCAAACAAGTCCTTATTTACTCGACTGTAACATTTTTAAGCAGACAAAACCATTATTCAGAAGTTATCTTCAATATGTTCAGTTTTCAACAATAGCAATGCCGGCGGTAACGAAGTATTAAGCTATGACGTCCTAACAAAATTTTGACGTTTTGAAAAAAAAATTAAACAATAATGGTTTTGTCTGTTTATAAAAATGTTGAAAGCAGTAAATAAGGATTAGTGTGATGGAAGAAGGATAAATTTTGTGTATTCAAACATAGTTGATGTGAAAATTTGTGAAGTTTTACGACAATTTGGACCTGTATATCCGAAAATAGAGGAGACCGCCGAAAATTTTATAAGGACTTTTTGTGGAGGAGACCGAATTACCTATGTCCCACATTTTTTTAAGGCGCTCAGAGCGACCGGAGTATTACCGAAACGAAAACTGAAAAAACTTCCAAAAATATTTATTCAAAATACAAATCTTACCCAGTCAGAACAAGGACAACACGACTGGACGATATTGTGAACAACGAAAGAAGCGCACACGCGAACACACGAACACATGGACGGGCAGAACTACGAAAAAACAAAAAACAAACGCTAATTTTTGCTCTCAGAAGACTAGATGAAAAGATTGTTGATGGTTATGAAAGGTCGGGGACACACACACGCGCGTACCGATATCTTTACGGCGAAACGTCTACTGGCAATCCGCTAAAAAGATCCGAGCAACTCTGATTGCTCATAATTGGATTATGTAAGGACAAGATAAAAGAGAATCGGTCATATTCGATGGTTTTTTGTTTTGGTTGACGCGGGGCGAAGAGGGGCTACTGATTTGGCTTTCGGTGTGACTAAGGAGCGTTACGATTTGGTACATTCTTTCGAGTATGTGGTCACCTTGAGGTCATTTTCCGTTGAAAGACTTTCGTGGAACGGAAATTTAATGTGCTACACTTTCGGTCACAAAAGATCCAGCACTTATTTAATGGAGTGTGAGTCAAGTTTGATGAATGTTCGTTATTGGGGACAGATTTTATGGACCAATTTTTCACAGTCCGCTTTACGGAGAGGAAATATAAACAATTGGTAATCTACAAAAAAATTATGCCAACCGATATTATTATTATTATTCAGTTCAACAACAATTTTGATCGACGATTTTTTACAGACTGCCTTGCATCTGTTACTACGCTCAAATTAAAAAAAATCATACAGGAATACTGTTTCGAATGATACAGGGTGACTTACAACTTGTCCGAATGGATTGCAAAAAAAATTAATGAAAACCAACTTTTCACAGTATTCTCATCAAAATTCAAACCGATTTTATCATGAGATTGGCGAATATTCATAGGACATACTGTTCGGATATATACAGTGTGTTCCAACAAACGCGAATTCTGGGTTCAACATGAAGTGTAGGTCACGATTTTTTTTGGCTTCGAGTACTACCCCTACCGAAGGCAGTCTGTAGAGCAAATAATCTGTCACCGATCTAATACAACACATTGAAAAACATTTCATGATGAATACAAATTACAAGGTTGATGAATCCGAAATCTAAGCATCTTCTGTTCTACTTCTATTATGAGATTTTATCGGAAATCTCGCCTTTTTTCTCGAGATTGCAAAAAAATTAAGATAAAATTTCCAATACACTTGAACGTGGAACTTCCATACCTTCGTGCAAAAGTGATTTTTGAAACATTTTATGAATAAGCGACTCCCAAAATGTAGAGTTGAGGGCCTCTCCTCAATTTGAAGAATGCCTTGTCGTAACTAGGAGATTTGTTCAACTTCTATTGTATTAAATTAAATTGTGATACTAGAATTGTAAGTGGAGTTTCAGTAAAAAACCACTGAGTGAATGGGTATAACTCCACACTAGCACAATTCATCTCAGTACTCAACTGTTTTCTAACTTGCGACCAGGTCTAATTTTAGAACAAAGGCGGTGGTTAAAACAATATATCAGCAAACCTCAATAATTTCACCTCATCAGACTTTCTGTTCCAAACCAACAAACACTACTCAGATACATTTTTATTATCGGTTGCGATAGATATGGCTAGTGGATATAGCCGAGAATCATAGCGGTTATGATCTGGATGAGTGGCGGGATGCAAGGTAAGACCCATTTTGAAACCCATTTTTCGTACTCAGTTTACACAATAATAAAAAATTTCGAGACCAATGATTGAATTTCAAAGAACTAGTGTTCGTCGAATGAAGAATTGAAATAACTCGTAAAAGTATCAATCATTCATCCATTTCGAAATGTTTAGCTATGATAGCACTTTTCCACTCAAGTGTGATCATGTGATACCTTGTTTGCATCGCAGCTGAATGTACCATTCAACGAGCAATATTTCTTCAGATTTCAATGGTTGGTTATGATATTATAGTTGAAGAAAAATGGAACCGAGTACAACTTCGTATCCTCGTTTGCAACCGATATTCACAACTTGACAAACTTAGTTGCTGACTATGGGATTGAAAAACCTCCAAAATTTGGTGTCGCACATGGGGGCAGACATTTTATTTCATGAAGTAGGAATTGATATATTGTTACGGATCTCCTAGCGCCGGCCCCAACGATCTCAAACGCAGATGAGGGGTCGAAGAGCAAACGTCATTTTTCCAGGAACTCTCGTCTCGCCTGGAATATTCGATTAACGAGATTTGATTCGAAGATTCTCCGTCGGCGTACGAAAGTATATAAGAAGAGACACTTCATCGCGAAAGGGCAGTTTTTATTCACAGTGATTCAGCAGAGTTATTCAGAGCTAAGTGGAGAGAGCTTTGTTATTGCTAAGTGCAGAAGTCGAAGTGGAGAATTTCTATAACAGTTTGTCAGAGTGTTTAGTACAGAGCGTTGGATAGTTAGCAGAGCAGTTTGAGTGATTGTATTGTATTGTGATAAAGAGTTGTAATAAAAGTAGTGGAGAGTTGTTTGGAGATTTAATAAACTAATCTAAGGAGAGTATCTTAACAATATCATAATTTCATTCCATTTGAAAATAAGTTGAAAACCCCCGCTTGGTAACCAGTGACGCACATACTTTTTGACAGACAAAATATTCTGTATCTAAAAAAATACCTCCTCATGCGAAATTCAAAACGATAATAATAATCAGAACTTGCTACAGAATTTCAAAATTAGAAAACTATTCCGAAATCATTCATTTTCCAGAACTCATGGGTTTATTGTGCTTAGCTAATCTCATGTTATCGCTGTATATCAGTTTTCGGTGAGAATGAGAATTGTTCAAAAAACATTCAAAGGTTTCGGTAGAATGGTGAATTTATGCAAGCCAACTAGATAACAAAGTAGGTAGTGATTAGCAAGTAACAATCGGTCATGTGTGTTACAATTCAAATTCTACTTAACGATCATCCAAGAAAGCATATATGAACACTATTGAAAATAATCGTATCTTAGTTCCCTTACTAAGATTTCTGAAGTAGTTATTGCCCCAATGAAATATAATCAGTCGATTCGCCATTAGCAGTTTCATCGAGATCGACCGAATGAATACAGTATTTTAACTTTTTTGCAAGAAGACTTGTTCGGTCGCCTGACGATTCGAACCTACTAAAAATTCAGAGAATAAATCCATTTTCTATCAACTTTCTTTTCATCACGGTGTTTCCTGAACAACATGTTTTTTGTGAAAAATATGTTTTCGAGCCGAAATGTAATTTTTCAAACTGAAATATATGAGATCAACTCGCGATTCAGCAACTATAATGTCATTTCCAATTGCTGTTTTTGTTAAGGAAGGAACAAAAATTTCGTAGATGAACAATTTAGTTTTCTGCCAACTTTTCGGAATCTATCATCATCAGAGCTCAAACATTAGTTTATCCATATTGAAAGGTTGAAGATATATACGAAACAGACAACATATGTATGAAAACAAAGGAAATAAACAACTACCACCATGAAACTCGTACAACCACCGAAACATTATAAATACATCATAAATGTGCCCGTGGTTGTACAAAAACAGCATTTGAAAATATCATTTTGATCACAAAACCTCATGAGTTCAAAATGGCATTATCGTTATTTCATTATACATAAACTCAGTTCGTGTTAGTTCTCCTTTGCTGAATAATAATAATGAAAATAATAATAATAAATGCCTCTCATTGTAATATTCACGAGTGACGTTCAACAACGTTCTTTTTCGGCAACCGTCCGGGAAGTGGGTACTTTCGGTTTCCGAAAAAATAGTGTACGCAACACGACCGAAAACAGTTTTTTTGGACTCGCAGACTTTGTCTACTACAAAAAAACAGTATTTTCCGGACATGTTACGTAAATCATTAATCTTCAGAGCACCATACGGTTTCATTCCAGTTCGTATTTTCCAAACAATCGAATTCCAATCATCTCCTGATAATGTAAACTGTGAACTTGGTCCGGGAAAAGTCGCCATCGAAAAAATTTTCAGTTGCATTATCGATGTTTGAGATCGAACGTTGGATAAAGTCTTGAATTCGAATGACTCATCGAAGTACGATTCTCATTTTTCCGAGTTCTCATCATGGCGTCCCTCCGACTTTCCAATTCCAATTCGCGAACTCCTAGAAATACACGCCGCGCATCGTGTTATTATTCCATGACGAGAATACAAACACGCCGCGCGAAAGGTCAAAGTCGTTCATTCCATCGTCGAAAATAAACGAGCGTCCATTTTTTCGCAATTTTTACGAATCGTAATAGACTGATTTATTAGCGTTCGTCCGTCAATCGGATGTTTTGAATGTTATTGTAAATAATGGGGATTTATCTAGCGATGACGCGGTGCCGTTAAAAGGCGAGATTTATGTTTATCGCTGAACGCCTGTTCATTCATCTACAAGATTTTACGAAATGTGTCGATTTTTCGAAAGTTTTCCAACGAAAAAAGATTCTTTTCTTTCTCTGTCTTTTCCTATCTTTCTCTCTCTATAGATCATTCTCTAGCTTTGTCTCTCTTTCTCCCCATTTCCCTCTTTTTCTCTCTCTTCACCTCTTTTCTTTTCCCTTCCTCTCTCTTCCTCTCGTTCTCTCTCTCCCCCTTTCACTCTTCGCCTCCATTTTTACCCATATATTATATCCACCCTTTACGTTCTTTCTCTTTTCTCTCTCTCTCTTCCTCTCATTTCCCTTCTGTTTTTCTTTCTCTTTCGTTTGATAACCCTTTCTCTCTTTTTCTCTTTCTTTCACTCTTCACCCCCATTTTTGTCAATTAAATACACCCTTTACGTTCTTTATCGCTTCGTTCGTAATCAAAACTATCTCTCGTCGATTTTCCAACTCATGTTTCCTTTTGCCCTCCTCTGCATCTCCATCTTTCTATCTCTTCTCTTCCTTTAGTTCTCTACCCCCTCTAGCACACCGCCACCTCTTTCCCTTCGATTGAAGTTTCGCAACACTAACCTTCCTCTCTACTTATCCACTCCAAGTTTATGTCTCTCACTCTATCCTCTCCTTCAATTCCCTCATCTCCCACCTCAACCTTCCGCTGTTTGTCTTCTCTACACAACTATTTTTTCAGTTCAACTCTCTCATCCTGCCCATCCCAATTCCTCCTTTATACCTTTTCCACTCTCTTCATATTTTTCCCTTCGTCTTCAACTTCTTTTCAACTGTCTCTCACAAACTCGTTGTCTCTCAATATTTTTTTCATTATATTCACTAACACGAAATTGAAAACCAAATATTTGAGTCGCAGTTAAAGTGATCGATCTTCAGTGGACCGCACGACAGAATAGTATTGTTGATCGTTATGCAGATCATCAAGATATATGACTTTGTTAATTTCATATTGCACATTTCAACAATTTGTGTTGTCTAATGAAACACCACTATGATCATATGAAAATCAACGTTCTGCTGCTCGTCTCTTTCTACATGTTCCTCAAATCTGGTGTTGATATCCACTGACGTCTGCCCGATGTAATCTCTGCACCATATCCCCCGTATAGATAGAGATATCGATAGATTTCAAGCCGGTATAAACATCCCAAACGTCTCGAATGAAAACTTACAGCCGGAACGACCGTTTTAACTCAACTCGAAGATCAAAAGGATCAACATCCCGATAATTTCCGAGTATCAATCTCTCTCGACCGGTTCCGGGAAAAGTTGGCGTAAACGATAGAGCGTCGTTTCCCCTATCGCTCGCTTCCCCTTTGCTAGTTTCGCTCCCGTAAACAAACAAAAGCGTGTTTGCTAAGCGGGTGAACACATGCCTGACTTTTATCGGCGGGTTATATATTAATTTACCCCCTTGCCGATGATGGCATACAGTTCCCGCATGCGAGGTAATTATAGCCAACATGTGTGACGTTAGTTAAGACTCTGGCAATATTTTGAATAACGTCCGAAAATTGTACGGAGAGGTTTGTACAGGGTGGACAATCAAAACGCCGGTGTTTCGAGATCATTTCATTTTTCATTGGGGGAACGAGCATCAAAGAAATATATCCATCATTAGTACCCAATTCCTAATTATCATTGATATTACCGGTTTAGTGAATGCCTTAAGTATTGAAGTAAATAAGTGAAAAATCATGAAGCTCGTACCAGAAAACAATATCGAAATGAAAACAATGCAATTGATTATATGAATCAAAACAAAGAATTAATGAAAAGAGTGTCAATAAATTAGATCTGTGAATCAGATGAAATCAGTGAAAAAATTTAATCACCAAAATTTAAATACCAAAAATAATGAAGGAGTTCCTACTAATCATTAGTATTACCGGTTTAATTGTTGCCTCAAGTATTCAATTCTTTTGAGAGATGATAAGCTAAAAATCATCAAGCTCGGACCAGGTGAAAAACATCAGAATGAAAACAATGCAATAAATTATATGAAACAAATCAAAGAATGATTGGAAGAGAATCAATAAATTACATCGGTGAATGAGAAGAAATCAGTGAAAAAAAATCAAATACAGAATCCAAAAAATTATGAGGGAGTTCCTAATTATCATTAATATTGCCGGTTTAGTGGTTGCCTCAAGTATTCAACTCTTTCGAAATGTTGAAAACAGTAAATAAGTTGAAAAATCATAAAGCTCGGACCAGAAGAAAAACATCAAAATGAAACCACTGCCATAAATTAAGTGAAACAAATCAAAGAATTATTGAAAAGAGAGTCAATATATTAGAACGGTGAACAAGGAGAAATCAGTGAAAAAATCAATAAAAAAAATCCAAAAAAATTATGGGGGAGTCCACAAAAATCGAATGAGGCAGAGAAAAGAAGAAGCAGGTAACGAAATAGACCGTAATAAAAAACAAGAATGAAATGGTATTCCAAATGAGAAATAACATAACAAAAATAATTTGAAACGATTTATAAATGAGTTTTCTGAATATAAGGTCTAGAATTATTGCCAAAGTTTGTTCGATTATGTCTGTGCACTCAAAAACAAGAGCTCATTATTCAAGGGCTATTTTGAATCCCTTTACATCATAAATATGGTTCAACAGTTCCAGCGAAAAAGCGTTCTAAAATTGCAGACACGATAAGAGTTCATGCTTCCTTATCGGTTAATTACACATAGATATGGATATTTTCCAAGCTACCTTTGATACCGATGTTTTGGCACAGTTTTTAGTTAGTTCGTTACAGATGTGCATATTTCCAACGTTATCGAAACGAAATTGCGAACGATAAATCGCCTTTTAGTTTTTTATCAGCATCGATAGCATATTTAAAATACATATTATACTTATTACGACACTGGATACAATGAGCGACTTCACCAACTAGGACTCGATAAAAAAATAAGAAACTATGAGGAAGAGAGCTTAATGTCTTACATTCCACTGGTAGAAGTGGTGCGCACAATCGATATTTTCCTGTGCGTCATCAATAAATATCTTACGAGATTGACGATATACTTTCAATAACATATTTTTCTTGTTCGAGTGGAAATGAAAGCCAAAACAGTTATACAAACGTCTAGCGGAGTCGAATTCTTCGATTTCATGTTGAATCAATGACTTTGAGAACAGTAAGCTAAAAATCATTTCCTCGACAAAAATAACCATTTTTCATTGAATCAATGATATTTCACTATTTCTTGATAAATATTTATGGAGTTAACAACTTTATTGTAATGTTTCTGATGTATGAATTCCTGATATTAAATAACGTTTTTTTTATAACAAAAAAAAAATTCACATTTCATCGTAAGTACATTTTATATTGTTCTCACACATTCCTGTGGATTATTGCATTACCAACCTATTTTTCATGTTCTCAAAGATGACGTAAGGAAAAAAATCTATCAGACCAAGTGTATCAGCCCTAAATTTTACCTCCCCGTAAACATACATCTGATTGATCTTAGGAAAATTACACAGAAAACAGTAATTTCAATGATTCATTTGTCGAGTTGGACGTTATATCCCTGTTCAATGATTCATTTGTCGAGTTGGACGTTATATCCCTGTACAGCCCCGAAATTAAAATAAAACAGTAATAAAAAACGTCATACCACTCGCTTTATCCCTTGCGACAGCGTCGACAGATCCCACACGCTCTTCGATGTCCTGTCGACGTTCGCCGGAACATGTTTCGCCTTTTTAGTCCTCTTCAGCGACGAGAACCAGTTCGAGACTTGCCCGGTGGCGCTGATCGACCCGGATCTTCCTCTTCCTACCGTACTGGTCATCCTTGTCACATGTTTCGCGGTTTCGGCGTCAACGGCCGCGCGGCCAGCACAAGCTACGGGGTGAATTGGCCTCGGCGATCGAGGCCTATCGGCCAGCTCGAGCGTAGGGCGCCGAAAAAACACTCGCCTTCTGGTCAAAAACTCAAGTCATGTTACGTAATATACTGGGGCACCAACACGTTATCACGGCGCGTCAACACTTGCGGGCTTCTGCGGCGGAGATCTGGATAACAAAGATAAGAGCGACTGTTACGCGGTATAGGCGGACGGCTATATTTTGACCGGTCGTATCACAAGTTAGGCGCATGCTGTCGTTTCGCCGAGATCCAATTAGAACGTGTTTGCGAACGCTTCGAAAACAATTTCATTATCGCGACTGGTACAGGGCGATTCCGTTCTTAAGGTCAACGGAACTCGGTGCGAGTTTCGATAAGATAACGAAATGTACGAGGGAGTTGGTGTTTCAGTAGTTTCAAGGCTAAAAATAGTCATTTTTCAATTGTATCCACGATAACTGAATCGAATAGGAACCATGGAAAACTGCTCAGCTTGTTATATTCATTTTCAACTGACAGCCGAAAGTGGAATGAGAGCAAGCTGAAAATATACTGAACTCATTTAGGAGTGAAGAATTCGAAAGTTAGAGAATGCAATATGTCGAAAACGTTAGAGATGACTAGTCGTTTCAATTTTTGGAAGGATCCGCTTTCATTAAAATTACAATCTTTCCCTTTTACTCAAGAAACGTAAGATTGGACTCGTTACAATTCTAAAGATACAATGAACAAGTAGAGAAAGCATACTATTATTTTACATCCTCATCACTCGCGTCATGTAACAAAGAGGGAGAGATGAAAGAGAGAAGGAGAGGAAGTAATACTTCCTTCAAGATTAGAAATGAATCATGAAATTATAACAAAATATAACAAGAGGTTAGCATATATTGCTTCAGTTCCCTTGGAAATGATTAGAACCTTCAGTGTGAAAATGAAAACTTCGTCATTAAAACTCGATCGATACCCTAGTATCAAATTTAAAACGCTTGCACTCAAAATGCGTTTCGATAAAAAATGTTGCTCCTTCAGAAGTATTGGTGCCACTCGATGGTATCACTACTTCTCCTGTAGATGCCAAGTTTGTTTGAAAAACGCGGGTCTATGGGGTTTCTAGTTTAGCGTTCGGATACTTGGGCTTTATTTTAAAGTTAAAAATATTCCTTTTTTTTCTGCTTGTGAATTTTTCAATATCGAAGGGTCCTCATTTGCATCTGTCAACTGCTTATGGCTTTTTTACCCTTGCATTGAAAAAGAACCGGGATGTTCTGTCACATTCGACAGTGGGTATTAGTCAATATGAAATACCTGCAATAATTGTTTTTTAATATTCAATTGAATCCATTCATTTGTACTGGTGGAAATCAATTTTCAAATTCAAATACCGTTCAATCTTGAAAATAGGTAAAATCCATAATAAGATTTGTTGAAATATCAGAAATGTTTATAATTGAGAAAAAACATTTTTTTCACACCTCTCGTATATAAAATATGGATGAAGCGAGATCCGTATCACTCCAAGTAGGTTCATATTTCGTTATACGTGATAAGGACATCCAAGGTTATGTATTATACTCGATATCAAGATAATTATTATGCCCACAAAACAAATGACAGAAATACCATGAAATCACTATTATTCAAACGATTACACAATTTAAATGATATGCTAAACCAAATGAAATATTTGCTGTTTAAAAATTGTTTCAAATAATCAATTTGGATATGACTTGAACGAAATAACAATTTCAAACACCTAACTGGGTGGAAAACTTTTCGAATTGGAAAATTGAAAAAATACACCGCTGTTTCACCTACCCAGCAGTCAAAATATTTGCCGTATATCGCTTATTATGAAAACAAATTAAAACAGTACATTCACTTGAAAACTTCATTGAATGCTCATGCATATTATCATGGAAGGGTGAAATAGTTCAAGGAACTTTCTTGCCCTCCTCATAAATGACAAAAAATGCCCATACATTATCCACGAATGAATAAACCATACCCGAAAAAACAGGGAATTGTAAACAACTACTCTCCCGACTATTGCTCGCGGGTTTTCATTTTTTCGCCAACCGTGTAAAATGATTAAATCAACTAACAGAAACACTATATTTTTTTTATATTAATATCTACATGAAAATTCAGGCAATTGCTAACATTGAAGGGATTCAAATTGTTCGAAATGCTTTATTTATTACAATGACAAGATGTGATTCTTCCCGGCCTGGTCTAGGGAGTACGTACTTCACGAACTAGGCAGCAAAAATGCTAATTTCTCAAAAAGTTATATTATTTATGTGAACACGTGTTTCAGCTATCAGATTATTCTATCAAAATATTGTAACGAAATGTTCTGACGCCGGCCCTGCCGCCTATGGATGCAAATTGGTGCGACAGTTCGAGGAAAGATTGCACCTGCGTGATCGCGGTTCGCCCAGAATATTCGATTGTCGGGATTTGTCTGGATGATTCTCCACTGTATGAGCGCCTATATCAACGGGAGTCGCTCACCGCGACGGCAGAATTTGTATAACAGATAGTTTGTAGTAGAGAGAGTTTATCAGAGTGTTTGGTGCAGAGCGTTAAATAGTTAGCGGAGCAGTTCAAATGATTGTATTGTGTTGTGATAGAAAGTTGTAACAAAAGAAGTTTAGTGTTGTTTGGTGTTTCAATCATCGAATCCAAAGATATATCGTAACAATATATCCCTCGAAACATAATATGATTACCTTTCATCGTTTTTTTATATGTGCATTTTCAAATTCACGATTTCTTTGTGACTCTTATCGATATCCCCGTTCATTTGAGTACCAGAAGATGCAGATGTTAGAGAGAAAAAATATTTCGTATACAAATAAATTTAGTAAAGAATGAACTTTCATCATTTTTCCCGTGTGCTCTTCGATTGCGTTATCAAGGCCATTTCCACCATTCATTCAACTTTTGAAAAATGAACTGTGAAATGAGTGTTATGATATTAACAGTCAATTTTCGCTGATGATACCTCCAAATCACAAATCAAAGCCAAAACAATATTGTACGGAAGTTGAAGTAAATGTAGAAACTCCAGAATAGTTGAATTTCTATACGAACAACTTTCTTCTTCCTGTACAAGTATTGTTTAAGAGTTCTATGAGAAAAAGGTTCATCGAGACATATAGTCAGGAAAGTAGTTGGTTACGTCTCCTTCTTCTTCAAATATAGCGTGATCCATGAATATGTTATTCAAAAGCAGTAGAAAAGTCCTACCAAAAAAAGTATATGCATCGGAATAAGATATTTACTGTCGAGCAAACGGCGCCGGATAATCTTATCAACGCAGCCACACTACATCCCGATTGCGAAATTCCTTCCCGTCGTCACCGAGAAACACCATAACGCCGCACTTGTTGGCGAACCAACGGAAACGCCAAGAAAAAAATCGTAACCGAACCTTCGAAAAAAAAAATAGACAATCGCACATGTATCGCCGAGGCAGACCCGACCGTAACTCAAAACCACTTGTACCCTGCGTTTCACGACAGAAGAAACGGGGCGTCCGCCTCTCTTCGGCCTTATGGGCGCACTAAAAATAAACGCGGGCACTAGAGATTAGAAAAGCTCTTCCACAGAGAGGCAGGCACACATGCGACAGTTCCGTTGCAAGCCACTCGATAATAGTCTTCGGGCAAAGATACCCTTTTCGACGAATATTACCGCTCATCTGACTTTTGGTCGTATATTAGTTGAAGTATGAGTGTTTGACCAGTTCAAAGTACTTATTTTTTAAAAAAGTTGAGCTTAAAGAGAGAAAATCATTTTCGTAATCCAGTGTAAAATCCCCTTTTATTCAAAATAACTCAAAAACAATTTATGACACGCAAAATTTTGTAGAGTATATAATTATCGTAAGTTTTTCTGAAAATTTTGGCTTTGATTTTTTTTTGTATGATATAAATGGAGTAAGATATGGGCAGCTGGAGCTTGAATGTGTTCGCGCAAAGTACCTTTTTTGAGCCCTTTTAGCATTAACCTTTTTTAAAATGAGATATGAAAAAAATTATTCGAATGAGCTTTCAGCTCTTGAAAGAACCTACAGAATGCTTTTTTGAAAGACATGATTGCTTAAAAACTAAGCGAGTTATGGGGAAAACCAAAAGCACATTTTTATAAATTACATTATTCGCTTCATACCTCGTTTAGTTTTGACGCTAGGAACTTTTATAAAATATAAAAATAGAGGTTTTTTCCGAAAAATGCATTTGTTTTTGGTTATTGTACGAAGAAACTTTCCATTATGTCGTTTGAAAATACCATTCAACTTCAACAAGCAATAATTCCATTTGTATTGGGTCTGCATACATTATGAATACACTTTTTTTTTATTAGCTATAATTTTGCCCTCCACAGGTTTTTCGATAAAATGCGTATTTTCCAGTTATCTGAAAACCGAAAATTTCACTCGCGAATAAGTCGAAAAGTATTGCCTTTCAGAAAAACTTCATAGAGCAGAAATTTCTTAGAATTAGCCAATTTGTTGATTTCCGAACTTATTTTCAATAAAAAAAAATTTAACCCCCAAGAAGGGGTGGCATCCACCGATTCATCCGAAGCAGCAGAGTTTATCAGAGACTTATTCGGATAGTTATCAGAGTTTCGAATTTGTGAAGAGGCGGAGAGTTTTACACAATTTTTATCGAAGAAAGCTATGGTATTGCTAAGTGCAGAAGTCGAAGTAAAGGAGGTCTATGACAGGGAGTTTTAGTACCGAGCGTTGGAAAGTTAGCGGAGCAATTTAAGTGATTGTATTGTATTGTTTTGTGATAAAGAGTTGTAATAAAACTAGTGAAGTGTTTTTAGGTGTTTCAATCAACGAACCCAAAGAATTATCGTAACAGTATTTTATTGAAACTCATCGCCTAACGGGGTGAAAAAGGGGTTTATAACATCTTCGAATTCTATCAAAACTCTTTCGAGTACCTCCAGAAGGCAGAACTGTGATGAACCTGATAAAACTTAGTACTAAGACCTACACAATATAATTTATAATTGCATCACCGAAATAATTAACAAAGTGGGCACAGACAGTCGAATTCGACTTATACTTCTAAACTTGTAGAGATTCCAATAATAATTCTTATTTTTTCAGCTTGTGGTAGGTTTACAAACAAAAAAACTACGAAAAAGAATTCATCCACCACAAAAACAATAACTCCCAAATATGTTGGATTTATATTAAAAAAAAAACGATATTTCAATATAAATATTGGTTCGATAGTGATAATAAATCCAAACTGCATATTCTGAGGTGAAATATTATAATATATGGATTTGAGCTTATCACAAATATAAGAACTACTATATCGGGTTGTATCTGACAATCAGTATCAGTATCAGTTCAACAATGTTGTTACGGAAGTTCCTAGCGCCGGTCCTGTAGCTCATAAACGCAAATTAGTGTGAGGGTTCGAAGGAAGATCGTTTACGAGCGATATCTCGTCATGCGTAGAATATTCGATCATCAACATTTGTCTGGAGGATTATCCATGGGTGTGAGCAGGTATATATACGGGACCCACTCATCGTTACGAGAGAATTTCTATCGCAGAGAGTTTATTAGAGTGTTTTAGTACAGACGGTTGGATAGTTTAACGGAGCAGTTTGACTGATTTTATTATATTGTGATAAAGAGTTGTAATAAAATTAGTTTAGTGTTGTTGGGAGTTTTAATAAACGAACTAAGGAAAGATCATTACAATATAGAGATTTCAATATTGTTTGCGTATCTATTTTGGATATCAATATCTGTCCAATATTATTCGGGAGAATGGATTACAATATTGAAAAATCAATTTAGGTAGCACATTGGCATAGTAATGCAATATAGATATGTCAATTCCGATATTGCTTGAATATTGAATGCACAGTAAAATAGGAATATTCAAATCGTGATTTCCAAATCACAACCTATGTGTGGTAGGTAGTATTGTGATTTCAACAGTAATAACAAACAACAACAACAATAACAACGTTTCAAAACTGAGATCTCGATATTGGTAATGAAATATTGATAATGAATTCCTACTAAAAAATGACGATATTCAAAAGTAGAATATTGAAATCCTGTGTATTTGAATTACAGAAAGTAACATCAAGAACTTTTTGCTCAGTAAGTTTCATATACGAATGTGCCATCGTATAAAACACTAATCCTAAGGCATTTCTTTAAATAGATATAACCCGAGATGTAACTAAAGTTTTTAAATACTTCTTACATAAAGAATAATGATTCTTCGCAAACAATGTGGTACGAATTAATCATCTCAGCTTGAAAGGGGGCGTCGGATTTTTCTGAATACTTCCAATTTGAAAAAGATCAAAAGTTGCATTCAATGTAGTTAAGCGATATACGAATGTTCAAGTGAACGACCACAATAATAGTCCTAAATGCATCTGGGCCCGAAGACTATGAAATCGAAACACTATCGTTTAGTGTTTGTCGTTGCTCGGTCTGGTCCTTCGGGACATATTGACGTCAATCGTTTAGGATCGAATCCAGATGACCGACTGTCTGCCTGTTGGGCAAGGCGGCGGGCTATTCACTATTCAACTGTTTAATGGTACATCTGTAACAATTTATGGGTAATTCGAGACAGAGCACGCATTACGTTTTCTTTTTATTCTAAAAAAAATCCTGGATTATTTTCATCGAAGATTTTTCAATAGTTATATCGAATCATGAACGGTAAACTTTGTCGAAGTCTGGCATATCGAATGACGCAAAATATGGCGGGAAAAATCCAACCTAATGTTGCAACGATTTCCGACGTCGGATGAAATGTGATACCCAACGGCAACGATGTTCTGATTGGTGCATTTTTTTGGCGGGAATCATCTGACTGGAGTGTTGTTCCTCATCCGATGTCGGTTCAAGTTGGATTATATTCAATTCCATCGTTGGAATGCACCCACGAAACACAAGGACATAGGTAGGTACATTTCATTTTTTTCTGATAAAAATCTTTTCCAGATTCCACATTGTAGTGAAAACTAATGGAATTTTATAAAAATTCAGATAAGTATGTTTAAAACCGACTACTTATATATTAGAATTTTTTTCTCTGTCTTCTAGAAAGAGGCGAATCTTCAAATATGTTCACACTTGATTGCAGAGAATATGACTCCATTACAATTGAAAACTATTCGAGAAATCTGTCGACAGTTTCGAAATGATCATCACCACAATCTACTTCAAGTTGAGTCAATTGAGTTCCAAATTTTCTCCCTCTTGGCTATTGCATCCTTCAGCTTGAGTCTTCGAGCCATAGAGGTCTCGAAACTTCTTGTAAATCAGATAACCTGACAACAAACTGATATTACTTGCACTCAAAGCGCGTTTCGTTAACAGGTATAGCATTTTCAGAAAAAATAATACCGATACAGTATCAGTTTTCAGGTTTCAATGTCATCCTTCATAGAGGTCTCGAATTTCATCAAGGATTTTTTACTCAAAGTCATATTTGATACTTCCGAGTTCATACAAATATTACTGAGTTGTTTCTATTTCGGAAAACCCTGGGTGATTTTTGTTAAATAGTAGTTAATGCCTGTGAGCCTGAGTCGAAAAAATTTTCGCATTTTCAGACCTATTTTTATTCCAACGATCCGGTTCCAGCGGATATTTCACTACCTATCGGCTTTAGGTCATTTTTTATATCATTTCCCTCTTTTACGAAACATTTCCATTTCATTCAACTTTCGACGATTTGGATTCAAATTATATGTACATAACATTATCAATTTCGTTTCAGATTCAGGAAATTCTTTCTCATTCGTTAATTTCTTCATAAAATATTCGCAACTCGAAAAAATATGACATTTCAACAAATAAACATATGATCTACAACCCTTGAATAATTTTGATATACTTGTGAATAATGTAAAATACATTTCTACCAACTTCAGTGACCTAAAATTATGAAAGAGCGATAGACTGAACTAGTACCCATCTGAGTTTTAGCATTTGGTGTTACTGAAGTTGGTAATTTGTTTTATTTAACGAAATGTGGTGGATATACCTTTATGATTTTTTTAAACCAGTAACTATTATCGGGAACGAATAAAAAATCACAATATTCGTGCCCTCTAGAAATAATTTAAGCTCTTGTGATATTATAAGTGATACTGAATCAAATTTGATTTCATTGAATACTAGATAGCCGCCCTGGCAACTCACGGATGAAAAATAGTTATTGTGGGTTATCCCTAAGAGATAGAAATATACCACAGCGGACTTTGTAAGGTTTACATAATACAATACTGAAGTATATTATTCCGATCTATCTCGTTCAGCCAGCGTTTGCAATGAAAGTGCGAAAAATGTGTTTATTTACACATTAGAAATCTCTGAAATCATCAGTGTTCCCCTACTATATTATGAATGTATTACACATATAAACCTTCCTCTTGAATCACTGTACCTATTGAAAAAAAAAGGAATCAAAATCTGTTGCGTTTTTTTTTCAAGATCTAAGCATACATACGGACAGATCGACAGCGGAAAGCTACTTTGTTTTATACTATGTAGTTCTGGACGCGCCTTTGAACACATAATGATACAGCAGAAGTAGAAAAAGCCCTCTTGCCGAAGAGTGACGACATACATAATTATCAACATCAACTCTTCGATTCTGCCAATAGTACCTTCCATCTGGAAGTTAAAATAAGACCCCTAGGGCTGGTTTTTTTGGTCCACCGTTAAGGAACTCAGCTGAGTCCTTGACGAGGTCCTTGACCGCCAATCGAAGAATTTGGACAAACATGTTAAAGCTTAGCTGACGCTTGAAAAAATCGCCCTCACACCCATGAAAAGTTCGTCTGCAAATAATATACAGTTCAGAGGGTCCAGTCACCCGAAAACGTCACCGACATAGACGATAAACAACAGAGGCCCCGAAACCGATCCTCGAGGTACAGCGTCAAAATAATAAACACATTCGTTTTTTCTTCTATTCAATGTCAGTCTCGGCGCATCCGAAGTACGGTTACGACCACGAATGAACCGGAGAGAGGAATGTAAAACTCGTGTACGGGCTTGTAGCGACGACGGGCGTGCGTCGCATACGAATCCGAGCAGGTGCCTTCTTCTTCTCCACGGTTACTGCCTTCCGAGGAATTCTCCTCCCCCCCCCCCCCACCTCCCTACCCGTCTCTACTGCGACATCGTAAATTATTACGCACGCAGTTGCTCTGCTGGTCGGCGGTGAGTTATTTAATTGGCACACGAACGCACCTGGTCGCGCAGACTATTTTTGCCCGCATTCGCCTGCAGATGGCGCGACGTTCGTCCGCGTTTTTTTCTTAGCGCGTGCGACAACTGTAATTATATGAATTAGCGACACCTCGGACGGTTGCAGCGGAAGAACGGGTCAAATTAATAATAGATGGCGAGTGCTTAAACATCGAGTTTATCCCCGTACTTAGTCTCGTGAACTAAACGGATATATCAAATATTCAGAGAACCAGGTGGAATAATTCCACACGGAATCGAAATAAGCCCTCTCTAGTGAATCCAACGAAGTAGAAAGCACTACTTCCCTGGCTAATACCACGCCGGACGTTGATTGACATCCAGCGAAGTGCTTCTTATGATCAAACTGTGACGAAATTGCAAGGAAAACAACCGTAAAACTTTTTCTGAGGAAACTTTCACACCAAAGGTTTCGATCTCATCGTTTGATTGGGATTATCAAAATCGCTGATTGAATATCAGTTCCGCTTTCGATAAATGCCCACGCCTTCCTTCTGCATAAATGAATACCATTGTTCATAGAGATATAGTTGGTTAACTGTATGGAAAAATCATTTGAAGGGATTGATGGCACTTGCGATTTCGTTTCCAAGTCTTGTATTTTCTTTCGTTTTTCTTACGAACGTCGCAGCCTGAATAACACATTTTCTTCATTACCTATACATAATACAAAAAGATGGCAATCATTTCAGAAACGGAAAAGGTATTTTTGACAATATCGTAGATCCATTCATGTTTTGAAGATTATTTTGATGCATAAACTTTCCTTCATAAACTTCTATCGTCAACTTAATTTTTAAGCTTAATTATCTATCTCTCAACATTTCAGTCAAACCATTGTTTATAAAGATATGGTTAGTCAACCATATGGAAATAAAATTTGAAGGAATGGATACTGCGGGAAGATGGCAAGTTATGTTTTTTTTTTTCGTTTTCCTTACGTACGTCGTAGCCTGAATCACATATTTTTTCGATAACTTATTCATAATACTAAAAGATGACAATCAATTTAAAAACAAGGAGAATTTTTGGTTAATGTTGTAGATCATTCTTGTATTGAGAATTCTTTTAATTCTTGATCTTTCATACACTTCTATCGTCATCGCCATTTTGAAGCTTCATTATCTTTCTTTCAACATTTCAGTCAAACTGACAGACAGAACTCTGCACCTATTTTCCCTTCAGAGTGGAAAACTTGGTCGTGCATTGTCAAGTAAACGGAAATATTATAATAATAATAATAAAGGTCTTTATTTTCCGCATTACAAAAAAAGAGAACAAAAAAAGTTCATATAATTATAACAAAAATGATGCAATGTGGAAAAAAGGCGAGGTTTCAGGTGGATATGTAAGAAACATATCCTCTGTTTTTCAACCTAACCTCAATTACCGACATTATACTGTAGATGGCGTAACAAAAATGCTTCGAATCCATTTTATACAGGCATTGACTAACTATATCTCTATAAACAATGGTCAAACTGACGGGCAGAACTCTGCACCCGTGTTTAAAGAGATATAGTTAGTCAACCTCATGGAAATATTATTTGAAGGTATGGATACTACGGGTAGAGAGTACTATTGATTTCGTTTCCAAGTCATGTATTTTCTTTCGTTTTTCTTACGGACGTCGTGGCCTGAATCACACATTTTCTTGATTACTTATGAATACTACCAAAAGATGGCGGTCAATTCAGCAACAGAAGTTGAATTTTTTGTCAATGTTGTAGATCATTTATGTTTTGAAGATCATTTTAATGCCTGAACTTTAATTTCCATGAAATTTTATTGTCAATACTATTTTTCATTATATTTCTTTCAACATTCAGGTCAAACTGACAGACAGTACTCTGCAGCTATTTTCCCTTTAGAGAAGGAAACTTCGTCGTGCATTGTCGAGTAAAAGGAAATATCAACATTATACTTATACAAATCCTTTTTTTCTGACGAGCACGTCGAATGGGATATGCCCTTTGCCACCATTCATTTGTCACATTCAGCTATTTCTAGACTTTCGATTGCATCGAGAAGCCTTTTGTCATGTATTTCATTGATCTGTCTCATAATGTTTCCACTAATCCTGTGATCCTTATCTAGATCACGTGAAGCAACACTAAATTTTTCCGTTCTTCCATATCGGATGTGATAACCGAGGTGATAACAATGCTCCTTGAAAGGAGTTTCTATAACTTACTGACTTTGGCCTACGTAGTTTTTTTTGGAGTCCCTGCAATTGATTTCGTTCGGACTCGTAACTTTTCTCTGATTCATCATTCAGATTACCTATGAGAGCTTTTGTTATTTATAAGTTTCGAATGCAACTTTCATTTCTATTATTCCAAAATATTCACGAGTGTTCCAGTATACTACTTGCGTTCATATAAAATAACTGTAAACCTCTCAGGTTTTTCATCTCGAAAAATGAGAGTAACGAAAAGATTCCATAAATTCACATTTCGGTAAATATATAGAAACCGGGCAGCACCCTGTAGAGACGGAACTTACGTATTTTGGCCTCCCTAAACAAAAAATTAATGTTCGACAGTCCCAACTAGTTTCGGAGATATGATCCCCTAGACACAGAAAAAACTGGGTTGTTTTTTTACTAATTATTTATTTTTTATTTTTTTTTAATTTTTTTATTAATTATTTTAACACGCTTTTATTAGCTTGGGTTGTAACTATGTATGTAACGGAATCTTTGAGCATAATTTTCACCAATTTCCAGAAGTCTGATTAATTTGAAACTTTGCATACGTATCAAGGACCGATGACAATGCAATAACTTGATCATAGTTTTCCATTATCCATATAAGGACCACCAGGATTAATAAATTCTTTTATAGATCCTCTGTAGCGCGCGTTCTGCGCATGCCTGCAGTTTCGGACTTACTCTTTCGTTCTTTCGTTCGGGCACTCGGCACAGCACAACGGAGGCAGAAACGTTTTCAGGGTAGTTGCGTTCTCACAATGTTCATTCCTTATCTTACATGCGTAGGTGTACATGAGTCTGATACATGCAAATTACTGTATATGATATTTATGTAACATATAATATAGTTCCCAGCGAAATACAGCCACGGAACTGCTGAAAGACGAATGTTGCCAATAATCCTGAGTTGGGCTTCGACCGTTCACAAGATGCAAGGTTGTACAGTTGATCATGCAGTAATTTATCTAGGCTCGCGATTGTTTGCTGCTGGCCAAGCCTATGTAGCACTTAGTCGTGTAAGATCTTTAGACGATATTCGGATTGATGGACTTGATTGCTCTAAGTTAACAGGAAGTACCCCATGCAATAGTGAAGCTTTAAATGAAATGATGAGATTGCGGAATGATTCGTAAGAAATATCACATTTCCACTAGAAACTAATTGATAAATTGAACTAAAAAATGAAAAATAAATGATAGTTTATAAAACTAAAAAAAAAACGCTTTTATAGCTAACCGAACTAAAAAATAGAGAATAATTTTTAATTACAAAGTATTACGGTAGTAGAAGGCTAAACAATCATTCATAGTCAATCAGCTCAAAATTAAATTATAATAAAATTTAAGTAATCAACAGAATAAAGTAATTCAGAGTAAAAAGCGTGGGATGCATATTACTACATTTCATAAGTCTCCTCTCAAAGATGATTACCGATAGAATGATTGTAATATATAATATATCAAGCACACCACGATTTTACTCTGAATTACTTTATTCTGTTAATTACTTAAATTTTATTATAATTTTATTTTGAGCTGATTGACTATGAATGATTGTTTAGCCTTCTACTACCGTAATATAAATTCTTTGTAATGAAAAATTATTCTTTATTTTTTAGTTCGGTTAGCTATAAAAGCGTTTTTTTTTGTTTTTTAAACTATCATTTATTTTTCATCCAATTCCGCTCGAAATTATTCCTTCTTTCAGCACAATATACACATTCTATTTGATAGTTAATATCGTTAGTATCGTCTGTCAAAAGTCAATTTTATTTTGGGCCAGTAAGAAGGATGATTTTTTGTTAGTTTACAGGAGAACTTTTTGTGAAAAACTGTTGAAAATTGTTCGAATAGAATGTGTTTATTTTGCTGTTAGAAAGAAGGTGGAATTTTCAGCGGAATTGGCTGAAAAACAAAAACCCCGTTTTCCCTATCTTTGGGTGGCCATAACTCCGAAACCAGTCGAGACCACCAATAATTTCATTGGAGCTTTCTGCTCAGTATACCAAAATACGTAGGTTTCATCGAAAAATTCATCTCTACAGGGTGGTGCCCGGTCTTTATATATTGACCCACATTTCTTAATTATTTTTCCCCTTCCTCAAAATCATCATCGCATCCGTAACATTACCGCTTGCACTTCTCAAAGTTCCCACACCACCTCCGCGACCCGACATTCAACATCTCGACAAAAAAAAACATTCACACGCGATCGCATTTCACGAAACGAATCTGTCGCGATAAAAGCAAGACCTCGTCCGCGTTTTTCGCACCGTAACTTTCCCAACGCCGGCAGACGAAAAATGCATCCAGGATCTATCTATGCACATGCATGGCACGCAATCCGAAGACGGTGGAAAGGTCGACATAAATATTTTTTAACGGAGTCGACTACCTTGCCCAAGGCCGGGCCGCAACAGTCAAGAATGCTAGGCGCGAACAACCGGCGGTGATGTCATTTGTTTTCGCGTAACTGTTCGTTTTTTTTTTCGGCGATGGATGCAGGAAAAAACGCAGATTAGTCGTCCGTTGTCGGTCACACGAGAAAATTAAGCGGAATTTGGTGAAAGAGAATCGAGATGTCTTCGAAAAGCGACAAAACAATAACGTTTCTACGAAATGATTTTGGTTAGGAGTGGTCAAGATGCATATATTCCTGGTGCGATCTCCGATTCGATAATGTTTCGTCAAAAACTCTAGACACGTTCAAACATATCCACGGAATTTACTGCGATTTCCAGTAGATGGTACAAGAATCGAATTCTGTCATCTTTTGACATTTGCATTCCAATTCATTAGAATTTTGCTAGGAGTTTTCCATAATTTTACTGCTCCTCTCAACCAGCTATTTGTCGTTTCCAAATCAATTCTCTGCCGTAGTTTTCTTACTTATTTGTCGTTCATCTGCCGTTGCTTTTGATTATTAGTTGTTTTCCGTTTGTTGAGTATTTAATATAAGGGCTGTTTTAAATAGTGTTTCATAATGGATATCAAACGCTGTTGTATTATTTGTGAACGAAATAATCAATCATCTAATCATCTATATCAAGTTCCGATGTTTGGTACAAAACATTCAAAACACATGTACCCAAGTTCAACTGGTCATTATAACGCAAGATTATTCTGACGCTGATAAAAACAAAGTTCATCTTGATCAGTTTTTACTTTGGTAGAAGTCATTATTTGTGTTATTTGCTGATTGCTTTTCAGAATTTCCCAGTTTAACATAGTTATTCCAACTTCTAGCATTAGTAACAATGGTAGATTGATTACTGTTTTCAGCCCTGCTCCTATCGCAATCGAGATCACAGCAAGGCCATATCGAATGCAAGTGATGATATATGATGATAGTTCAGGCAGATAGGTCTCGAGATGGAGCCAGAACCGAAATAGAGACGGATATAAATGGAAAGTGTGGTGAAAGTACCCCTAAAGCCTTCTACTCGAGCTTCAGAGAGGAACTGAACGACAGTATCGTGGGAGAAAGAGATCTTATGACCTTTCAAACACCGAAGTCATATCTGACTCCAATATGAAAGACAGACAATCGAAAATGACAAGTTAGATTGATTATTCTGTTTCAACCCTGCTCTTATCGCAATTGAGATCACAGCAAAGCCATATCGAATGCAAGTGATGAATTATGATGATAGTTCAGGCAGATAGGTCTCGAGATGAAACCAGAACCGAAATAGAGACGGATATAAATGGAAAGTGTGGTGAAAGTATCCCTAAAGCCTTCTACTCGAAAATGACAAAGGTAGATTGATTACTCTGTTTCAGCTTTGCTCTTATTGCAATTGAGATCACAGCAAGGCCATATCGAATGCAAGTGATGATATATGATGATAGTTCAGGCAGATAGGTCTCGAGATGAAGCCAGAACCGAAATAGAGACGGATATAAATGGAAAGTGTGGTGAAAGGATCCCTAAAGCCTTATACTCGAGCTCCAGAGAGGAGCTGAACGACGGTATCGTGGTAGAAAGAGATCTTATGATCCTTCAAGCACCGAAGTCATATCTGACTCCAATATGAAAGACAGGCAATCTAAAATGACAAGTTAGATTGATTTTTCAGTAGAAGGATGCGATAACAAAAATTTAAAATCATGGAATAAAGGATCCTTTTCATGGAGCAGTGAAATTCTTACTGCAACTGCAGTAAAATGCAAGTGCGCATGCTCAATACAGATTTTACTGCAAATGCAGTGGAATTTCAACTGCTCCATGAAAAGGGTTGAAAGCAGTGAAATAAGTAATTTTTATGTCATTGGTCATTTATACCATTGTTTAAGTTTATTGTTTGGATTTATATTTTGTGGTGTGGCGTGGTCTGGAAATCTAATATTTTGAAAATGTCGAATCCGTTGACATTATATAAATGGAGAAAGGAATGTTTTCAAATTTTGATGATATATCAAAATAAAATGATACATCAGCATGAAGTGAGAAGGAAGCAAATAGCTAGTGTTGTATCAAGTATTGTCCACTGAACTATATACATAACGTATTTTGGTTTTTAAAAAGAAGAGACGTACCTTACAAGAAAAAAGTGAAGTAGGTTGTGGATATATTTAAGAGACGAAGTGAATTATATAACCTTGTATATATTTTTGTCATTACTGATTTTGTTTCGAATTGCTCAGAAATGTTGATTTGATAACAATTTTCAGTTGTCAATAAAAAACGTCCTAGAATTCTATTGAGTTAATAATTGAAAAAACAAAGGAAACTGAAATAGTTTCTATTATTCCTGGATATATTCTTGAGTCTGACCTAATGATCTACCTTAACCTAATCAAACAAAAAACTGCCCACACCTCAACTAAACACTAACCTCTACCCACTAAATCTAAATAACATTTGAAACCATAAAATATGAAAACTAATTGAAACAATAATAAAATTGAGTAAAAGCTCGAAAATTTCACTAATTTTGAAGAAATCCAAGAGCCCATACACAAACGATCCTACAGATATTCAAAATGGCTGCAAAATAACATCCGCTTTGCTGCTATGAAGTTGAAAAATTTGAACTTCTCAAGGTCACTGCTCGAGCAGTGAAATCTGTCAAAAACTACTGCACTTGCAGCAGTTTAGTGCCATGAAAATACACCTTTTAAGTTCTTTCTGGGGAGTGTTTTCAAATACGGTCCTCTTGTACAGCATCATAATAGCCTGCACTATGGCAATCTTCCTGATGAATTGAAATTACTGGACTATGGAGGGTCCAATTCATTTTGAATTAAACACTATAATGCTCAATAAAACTGTATATTGACGCACTATTTTTTCCACGTAATCCAACTCCACTACCTACCTCTCACGTCGATATCGATATTTCGAAGAATCTCATCAAATTATCTGGAGCAGCACCGAATAGTAAGAATTTCTATGAATTCTGATAATAATTTCTCATAACATATATCAAGAATATAAAGCGAATGCATCTATCTATAATATATGTATTGAGATGCATATCTGTATATACGTCTAAGCAGAAACAAATATAAAAAATTTAGCGAATTTCATCACAAATTTCCTAAAAATATCGTTTTCAACTTAATTTCAAAAAGAAATTGATTCGAAAATTCGCTGAATTTGGTTTTTGGGCAATTGAATAGAGTCATGAGATAAAATTGATCAGGTCAAATATAACGTTTTTTTTTGGATTGAAGTGGCCTTTACTTGATGGAAATCCATAGTTATTACGCTATAAGGTAGACACGATTAAATTTCCACAAAATTTATTGTCTTCGCGACATGTTTCGATACACTGTATCTTTATCAAGCGAAGGTTTATTAAACACACTAGTGTTCCAGAATACAAGTGTATTCTAAATGAGCCATTACGGTTTAAAACAGGGGGAATAGAAAAAAAATATTCATAGTATTTTTCTGTCGTCTTTTTCGTATCGTTCATCAAATTTGGACTCTCCTTCGTCAATATTTCTACTTTTCTCTCTTAGCATTCGATTCTAGTCGAACTTTTTTCAATCAAGGTGAGAAAAATCTTGTAACACGAGAGAAAATATCATTTCGAAAATCTCACGCTACTTTCCTGGATCTCGCTGAGTTCGTCCCACAGGAAACAAAATATCAGAGGCTTATTATAAAAATTTGGTTTCAAAAATATGTCACTGCCATCCTGCCTCTAACAGTGTAACCTAACCTAAGCTGTGTAGACCCATTAATTCAACAATACCTGTTTGATGCAAAGTTTCGATTGATTTGAATTAAAAAGATAAGCAGAAGAATTTTGCTTCCTTTCAGTTTTCAGGAGATTATTCATTTAACTATTCAATTATAAATCAAACTAGTCAAAAACCATAACAAAGGAGTACGTTATGAATACTGATGAATACGTGGTAGGTATAAACTTATTTGAGAACAGTGAACACATTTATTCGTTGGTTACTAATTTCACACACAATTCTATTGTTACGAAATGTCCTAGCGCCGGCCCTGTCGCTCATAAACGCAGAATAATATGAGAGGTCGAAGAGCGAACGAGCGAACGTCATTTTTCCAGGAACTCTCGTCAAGCGTGGAATATTCGATCACCGAGATTCGACTCGAAGATTCTCCATAGGCGTACGCATGTATATAAGGAAACACTTCATCGCGGAAGGGAGTTTTATTCGCAGAGAGAGTTCAGCAGAGTTATTCGGATAGTTATCATAGTTACGAGCTTAGTGGAG
The DNA here is from genome assembly GCA_032362365.1 of Zygogramma bicolorata. Classification (NCBI taxonomy): domain Eukaryota; kingdom Metazoa; phylum Arthropoda; class Insecta; order Coleoptera; family Chrysomelidae; genus Zygogramma; species Zygogramma bicolorata. Next base: position 13,330 of record JAVJAQ010003051.1, on the reverse strand, counting down.
AAGCGGAGAGTTTTACAGAGTTTTTATCGGAGAGAGCTTTGATATTGCTAATTGCAGAAGTTGAAGTGTAGAATTTCTATTACAGAGAATGTTAGCACCGAGCGTTGGAAAGTTAGCGGAGCGATTTAAGTGATTGTAATGTATTGTGTTGTGATAAATAGTTGTAATAAAAGTAGTGAAGTTTTGTTTGGAGTTTTAATAAACGAACCCAGAGAAAATATCGTAATACTATCGTCACTCGTTGTGGGCTCAATTGATGATGTTTCAAATACCAGGACCGAACAAATCGACTTTTTACCGGTCTCCAGAGACGTGAGCGAGTTAGTGAGCGAGGTAAAACTATAAAACGATTCCAGCGGCTTCGATAAATGTTTTGGTGACGAACTGAAGTCGGTCAAACGTTCTTCCCACCTTTGCGGCTGTTATGCGTTTTACTTCCACGATTTTTCATGCCATATGCTTCCGAAGGCTTTGTTCCCGCTGCACCGTAATGAATGAGGCATCGCTCATTAGTTCATAACGATCTTTATTAAATTCATTGTGATTCGTGACGTACCGTCGGACCGTTTAATGAGACCGTCAACGCCCACGGGTCGTTCGGTTATCGTTTAAAGCCCATATGAATATTCGTAAACGCGACTGGCAGTCGTCTGCCTGCCCTTCTTGTTGAATTTTATCAGAAATAGCCGATGCTGATGGTTTGCATTATTAGCCTTGTCCTTCGATTATACTGAAAGGTTAATAAAACACCTCGTGAAACTACCTACAATGGTAGTTTGATGTGATTAGTTCAAATTAAACAATTGTTAAGTGCTTGTGAGGACACATTTCTCAATTGATAAACGTTTGTATAACTGTCATTAGATAATATTCCCAAAAAAAACGATTTCTGGATTTGTGATTGGAGTGTATTTCAACTCATCGGAAAAATAGTCTCCAATTATACAAAAAATTACATTACTGCACCAGAAATAAACTGGAAGCTAGATAATCAACATTGAGAAATCAACGACAACTTTTACTTCATTAAAAGTTCAGGTTTTCATAAAAAGAATGAGAGAACATTAACACTAAATATTGTTTGAATATTCATTGAGGAGAAAAATGAGTTATGGAATCCTTTTCTCTACAAACATCAGTAAAAGTATAATTTTTGACGCATGCTGTCAGTGTCCAAAACGTCATTCCATCACAATGGTGTTAAAAGTAAATCATTTTTAGCACTAGTGCTAAAAGTGATTTATTTGTAGAGAAAATATAAACAATTCAAAATGAACTGTTCATTCAATTAAACGTACAATTACTGAAACTACAATAATGATAAGAAACTCCATGGCCACTTCAAAAAAGCCAACAGCTTGTAATATCTGCTTATGTCATGATTATTTATGTTCATCACCGGCTTCAACATAGAGTAATTCGACCAAAGCGTTAACGATTTCCATATTTTGGACTTTTCTTCAAAGTATGCAAGAAGCACTTTATCACTGGCCTCCTTGTCACTGACATTTTTCTGATCACACCATTTCAAGAAACGATCGTATGAAAACTCGTACTGTCGCTTTGACTCACTGGGCAAAATTCAAAAGAAGCTTTATTGGCGGCTTCTTCAAATCCCGGCGGTAGAAATTCATTTTCTGGATCACTTTCCTTCGAGGAACGAAGTAACGAGAATGAAGTGATTTATTGACGTTAGTTAATAATTGTTGACAAATAAACATTCTGTTTTTGATTACCTTGGCAACTTGTTTCATGAATAGATTAGATGAAATTTGATTCAAAACTGATAATCTCGAGGCTATTAGCTTTAATCGCGGATCGCATTCGGAACTGATTATGAACCAGGCCAGAACTAATGCAGGATTGTCGTAGAGCGCATGCCCGATTATGAACTTTTTCAGGATTTTATTTTACCGCGAACGAATTCACCGATTTTGAACTGTCATCAGGTTCATCTGTCATACTGTCTCAGGCAAGGGGCAAGTCTTCTAACAGTTTTAACTTCTTACCTGACCTGAAGTTCGTGTATTTTGGCCACTAAGAAAATTAGTGACACTGAAAGAGGTAATATTGAACAGTAAAGTTTTGCATTTATTAATTATACTTATATTTTTGGACGTAATGGACGAATGTTTAGTCTTTCCCAACAAACTCTGGGGAGGAGAGTCACGAATGGACACACCAAAATACTTGAATATTCCTAGAACTGTGTCAAAAATACCGGGAGCAGGTGGGTTCAATAAGAATGAAAAACTCAAGGAAAATGTTCGAAGAAATTGAGAAAGAAATGAAACACATCACCAAAACTGAAATAACTGGAGCAAACTGCGAAAGATGGAAAGTACTTGAAAGGAATTATAAGAAGAACTCCAAACTCACAGCCAAGGGCAGGAGTGTTTGAATACGCCGAAATTATAAAAATATTCTAAGATGAAAAAAAATCGTTTTAGTTGTTATTCTTCTTGAAGTTTATTCTTGTTTGATATTTGTACTACGAATGTCATTTTGTGATTGAATGTTGTTCAATAAATGTATATTCAGCATTTTAATATTCCTCTTTGTCGAATTGAAAGAATGAAATTCACATATGTACCTATAGAATTATAAATAACACTCTCCTTGTCTTAAGGAAGTGTTAGAGGTCTCTTTAAGGTATGAACACTCTCAAGGAATCTATAGAATGTAGTTGCTTCCTTCGCAGCAAACCTCAAGAAAACTGTTAAAGATTGATTCTTAGAATCCCCTTTCTGCCATTTTTAATGATCAGACTTAGCATATCGATTTGATAACTCTTCGGTCATTTCTCGAGTCAATCACTGAACTGTGGCAATAGTTCTTCGAAGTAGCATTACTTTTGGGAACTTCAATAAGTTTTAGCAAATTTTCCATATCATCACTAGACGATAAATGGTCCGATATGGTACATAAAAACGAATAACCACTAATAGACAAACTTCATACTATATAATAGTAACTTTATAATAAGGCTAGAAAGATGGGTTATAGTTTTGCTTTTTGTTTGTTGCTTCGAAACATCGAGAACCGAACTTTCCGTCCCAACCAAAATCCTAGGATTGATAAAACAGATTCTGAATGAGTAATGAAAAGATTCGATGTGATCCGCGAACACGGAACGGTTACCAAAAATTCTGAACTATGTGATCCGCGAACGCTGTTTTTCAGACTGCGCATGCGAATAGTCCCTGAACTAGTTCGGAATCATACCCGCGAACAAAGCTATATTATTTTTTCAAATAATTAATATAAAATAGGTATGCGTTAATTTGGACTTTTAATGGTATTTGTAGCAAAAATAGTGTATGATAGATATACCTGCTAAAATTGATTTTATTTTGTTTGAAGGGATGGAACACTCCGCCTTCGGCGTCGTGTCCCAAACACCCAAACACCACCAATTTCATGAGTCAGCCCGAAAATATTCAATTATTGATTTATCTCAACTTTATTGAAAAAATATCCCTGAGCAAGAGAGGTTCGACAGGTCTCCAAGTTTACAACAAAGGGGTGGTAATTCTGTACTCGTCGAGTCATCCGTGTAGATATTGTCAAGGGTGGAACGATTGATAACAATTCCACTGACCGTGAAAATATCTATAGAAGAGAGACAAGTCTACGACCCTTCTACGCTGTAAATATTTTTGATGAAACAATCTGCCATAAACTATCGTTGCTGTCAAACTTGAAACGTTATAAGGCCGAAAAATTTTGCTTTATGGCTCGCGCGAGTTATAATTATATATGCCTGCACGGGCATAAAGTACCCTATTATGTAGTTTGCAACTGAGTAATGAAAAAACAATAACGAATCAGTACAACATAAAAAAATTCTACACCTGTACTATAATAATACATCTATGTGGCCATAATCAGTTTCATAATGAGATCCATTATGAAACGGATTGAAAATCTGTATCGTAATGAAAAATCTGTATCATAATGAGCTCATTAGGATACAGATTTTTCATTACGATACAGATTTTTAATCAATTGGAATTCCATTTTAGTAGCTGATGACTACATTAAAAATTCGGTTCAGGATAAAATCAGTATCTTCAATAGAATCTTGAACTTGAGACTAGCAATAATGAAATAATAGTATATTATGCAACGATCGTGTAATGATGGTTATTGATATATGAGCATAAACCGGGATACGAAACGAGCCGAAGGTGAGTTTCGTATGGTTTATGCGAGTGTATTAAAAACCATTACATGAGAGTTGCATACGCTATTTTGTCTACACCCGATAAATAATGAAGAACTACAAATATTATATTTATATTGCACACAATAATACTAATTTAACGAATTTCTTTGAAAAATTCCACAGAATTGTAATTAATAGTATTACTTCGAGAAATAAAACGATGAGATATGAAAAAAAAGATCAAAAATCAAAGAAAAAAAAGATTACTCGAGACCGGATTCGAACCAACGTCTCCTTCAGCTAGAAAACTCAATGTCAGCGCCATAGACGGCTCGGCTACGGACAGCCCACAAAATATGATGAAAAAATAAGTGATAAATCATGCATTTGTCAAATGAAAAATTTAATCATTCTAACTGTATTTCTGTCGGTGAAGGTGTCGAAGGTGATTCTCCCATATCGCTGGTATCAGACATTTTGTTATGATTATCGAAGTTTGGCTATATTCTTCAAAAGTTCAATACCTATACCGATTTTGACTTGACAAATGTCAGATAAAGAGCATGCACATCATGCTTGATTGAAAAATAATGGGTTTCTATTGGTTGAAAATCTGTATCGTAATGAAAAATCTGTATCGTAATGGATTTCATTATAAAACGGGTTGTGGGCATATAAGTGTATTATTAGAGTACGGGTGTAGATAAATGTTAATATTCCTTCCACTTCCAGATCAGCACGACACGCAAAACAAATATAAATATAATATATTTCATCTTTCATCGATTGTAGAAAAAATAGCGTATGCAACTCTCATGTAATGGTTATTAATACATTTGCATAAACCATTCAAACCTCACCTCCGGCTTGTTTCGTATCCCGGTTGATACTCCTGTATTAATAACCACCATTACATGATCGTAATATACTAACATAAACCTCGTCGAAAACTGCAGTTTCCCCCCAGACATTATTCATCTCGGAAGTCCGTTCAAGTAATTCCTCGAAGAATACTACGAAACATATCAACAGATGAACGAGAAACAGAGAAACCGATAAAGACAAACAGAAACAAACAGAGAGAGATTTAGTGCTAGTCCCGCCGAAAACACGACACAAAAACATTTTGTCGTTCTAATAGAACATAATTACTCAAAGAATGTTCATCAATTCCCAGCCGGCTTGTAACTGTATCTAAATCTGTTTATAAATATAGTCCAGTCTAAAAGTTCTTTTTGAGTCAAAAATTTTTCGCATTCTCCAAAAATTATCATGATTCAGGTGTCATTCGATAAGGAAAGGCACGTAGATAGTTTTTGGGAAAATGCTTAGGCCGCTCGCAAAAATTGCAATAGTTATAAACAATTTAGTGGAAAAAAAAGGTGGTTGGTTTTTCCGTCAATACTTAACTCAAAAACTGAGATTATTCTGAATTGAAAAAAGATTCAGATTTGAAAAAAAATTCAGATTTGAAAAAAGATTCAGAAAAAGGAGGAAATTTCTTAAAGAATAATTTATAATAAGTGGTGAAAAACATTGTTATTTGCTGAATCCATTTTTGAACAATAAAAAATTTCTTAAGTTAACTATTTCTTCAAATCATAATTTTCATCAAAGTTTATGTTCTCAAAAAAATTTAAATTTATCTCATAAACAACGCAATTGTTCTTAACATTTTTTTGAACAATAGGAGATAAAAATGAATGAAAATTATTTCTAAGTAGCTCCTGATCGTAAGAAAGCGGGTCAATAATAATATTATAAAAAAAAATTCTCAATGTTTAATGAAGCTTTATAATTTATCAGCTTAGTAAATTGTTGAAAACAATACGAAAATTAACAATTTTTTCATTTTTCAAACGTAATATATTCTGAGACCTTTGAGAAATAGCTCCACAAAAAGAAAAATCAACAGATTTATAGTTGAAGAATTATCGCATTTGCAATGTTAATGTTCGTGCTACAAAAAATTGTTAATGAACTAATGAATAACCTAATGAAAAATCGCGTAAAAATTTTTGGATCATGGATTATTGTTTATTGATCTATCCCGCAGGCGCCTGAATTTTTTCAATTTATAATTTTTTATATTAAATAAGTTCAAATAATATTCATTCCGAACGGGGCGTGGCTTGCGCAAACCAGAGTACTCGTTTCCGGCATATCTTCTGTTATATATTTGGATATTCATATCATATTGTATATGAATGACATGTATGTCAGATTGAAGTTCATTATCAATAAACGTCCACTTCGTTCACTGAATAGTATATTAATCAAATACAATATCTTCAACCCTTTGGGAAAAATTATAAATATTGGTCCTATAGTTCCGGGAATTGGGACTGTTTCTCAAGAACTTTCCTTCTCTCTTCGAATTTGAATTATCTCGAATTGTTTTTGAGATATTGGCGAAAAAACAAATCCCGTTTTTTTCACTCAAATGTTTAAAACTATTGCAAATTTTGCGAGCTGCCTTAGCATTTTCTCAGAAACTATCTACAAGCCAATACGAATCGAATGACACCTCGATCACAATCTTCGGAGAGCGCGAAAAAATTTCGACCTAAAAAACACTTGTTGACTGGACTATATAGTAACGAAAACAGGAAGCGTACAAACTCGAACGTCGATAAGAAAAACGTCTTTTCCGGAACGCTCAAAACTAAATCACTCATTGACAAAATTGAACGCCTAGAGTGACGAATCCGAGGACGATAATCGAATGATGAAAGTGAACGGATGAATCATCGTGAACGGTGTTGATTCGAGGAAAAAAAAAAGTTAACGCGTGTTGAGTAATAAGGAAATAGAGTAGCTATTAATCTCACGATACGAACGAGGTTACTGATACGTGTTTTACTAATCGAGACAGAGATAAAAGTGGTTCACGAGGTTTTCCGAAACTGAGATCTTGGATGTTTTACAAGGTCATATCATCAAAGTACATATTATGTCCACTATTACTGAGAGGGTATATCACGGTGTACCGAAGTCGCATGAAAAAAATTCAGAATATGGCATCTCACGTCGTCACTGAATTGTTATCAATCGTTTCACCCGAGGTTTCACCCTTGGCAATATCAACACGGATAACTCGACGAGTACAGAATTCCCAACCCTTTGTTGTGAACTTGGAGACCTGTCGAACCTATCTATAGAAGAGAGACAAGTCTCCGACTTTTCTACAATGTTCCAATGAAGTGAGCGAGTCTGTGAGCGACGAATCACCAACAAGGCGGATTGCCTTTCTCTGAATAGAATCGAGAAGCTTTAATGAATGTTCTGGTGCAGAACTCCATTCATGATAACTATTTTCCAAGACAGGTCTCATCTGAGCCTTGTAGATCATCAGAAACTAACGTGAAGTATTTCTTCGCACGAAATAGAAATCCAAATTTATGGAAGTACCTTCACCTATCGATCTCACATGGTTTTCCCATGAGAGATTATTACTGATCGTAATTCCCAGCATCGAGATATTTGAAGAAGAATAGCCAATCCTGACATCTGAATACCAGATGATGATAGCTCAAAGAACACCGCGTAAATCGAGGGACAGAAGATACGAATTAACATTCATTTTGAATTTTTGAAGTTTGTCAGCTTCAGGAAAAACCTCTATCGGCAAGGAGTTCCAAAGCTCAGCTGTTCTACTGAAAAAAGATCCCCGAGCAAGAGAGGTTCGACAGGTCTCCAAGTTCACAACAAAGGGGTGGGAAATCTGTACTCGTCGGGTCATCCGTGAAGATATTGCCAGGCGTGGGACGATTGAAAACAACTCAGAAGAGCACCGACCGTGAAATTATCTATATAACAGAGACAAGTCTCCGACTTCTCTACGATGTTTCAATGAAGTGAGCGAGTCTGTGAGTGAAGAATCACCAGCAAGACGGATTGCCATTCTCTGGATTGAATCAGGAAGCTTCAATTAAAGTTTTGGTGCATATCTCCATACATGAGAACTATTTTCCAAGACAGGTCTTATCTTAGTCTTTTAGATCACCAGAAGCTGACGAGAAGTGAAGTATTTCTCCGCACGAAATAGAAATCCAAGTTTCTGGGAGGCACCTTTAGCTATCGATCTCAAATGGTTTTCCCATGAGGGATTATTACTGATCGTAATTCCCAGCATCGAGATACTTGACATTGTTGGAATAGCTACTCCTAACATCTGAATACTAGATGATGATAGATCAGCATTCCTTGATAAGAGATATGCCTGGGCTTTTCTAGCATTAAACTCCACCAAGTTCATGTTACCCCATTCTATTATTTTTACCAAGTCATCGTCAATTTCATTGACGTGAATGTTTCTTAGAATTTTTGTTTCTCGAGCTGGTATGGGGACTCTGGAAGAAAAACTAGTATGAAGAGTACCGTCGTCCGTAAAACTATGTGCTGAACAAGATGATATCTCGAGCAAATCGTTGATATGAAGCAGAAACAAAGTGGGCTCCAGAACTGAACCCTGTGGAACACCTGCATTTATTGGAAGAATATCAGATGATACTCCACCAAGCACATACAGAGACCTACCAGAAAAGAAACTCTTCAAAAAATCACACAACTGAGGAGGCAAACCATAAGACCAGTTTAGAGAGAAGACCCCGATGTCAAACTCGATCAAACGCTTTTGAAATATCGGCCTCGCATCGTTGGCAACTATTTCATTACTTTTCACCCAATCTATCGATACGCGTTGCCCCCGACCCAAAAAAAAAACTCTTGTTTCACGCCCGATCCGATTCCGCATGGGAAAATGCAAATCGCTTTCTTCGGTCGCGTAACAATGATATTCCGCGTGGGAATGCTGTTTTTACAAGCTTCGATGGCTTTTTAATTATGGTGGCGTGGAACGGTAGCCGAGAATGTTCATAAACAATGTTCGAGAAAGTAGATTGCAGTAGCTCTGGGTGAGAATCGGCAATTAACCGGTGGAGGTCAAAGAGCGAAAGATCGCGAGAGTTGACTCGCTTCGATCACGAACGGTCCATTTCTATGAGTCCACTGTGGAAACGGCCACCAGTCAATCCAGTGCAGTCGGAAATTTCAGTAAAACACACACAGGAGTGACTCTAATGTGCAGTGCCTGTCGCGCCATATAGGCTAGGGGACCCCTTCTTCATTATTATGAGTGAATCAAACGTCTCTGCAGTATCACTACTATGGTTATGGTTTGAAGGCCGTCGTTGTTTTGGAATTTCTTTCTGACGTTTCGCTGGCGCGAGTGGCTAACTTCTTCAGAGGCTCATACATCTTGGGTTAGACTCCGATGAGTATGTATGAAAACGAGGAAACTCATTGTGCCCAACCAGGGATACCATAGTCGACTGATACGGGAGGCACAAACACACGCATAATTTCAACAGAAAAGAAGGAGCTGTGAACCTCAACCGAATATGGAATCCCATTTCAAGAAGATCAAAAATGACATGCCTGCAGGTAGTGCGGCAGTTAATGCTGATGATACTTCTCCGTATCAAGTAATTGAGGCAATCAATATTAATGAAAATTCTCCGAATCCAGGAAAAGCTGGCTACCTGAATCCATATAAATACACTTTACGAAGTGGTAATATCTAGTATTCGGAGTCTAACTCACAGGGTTGGGCTGATTAAAATCAAACAAATATTCATGGGGATGCTTGAAGACTGGCTTTAAATCAAATATTCAAAAAATGAACAATTTGTTCAGGCCAGCCTCAACTCACCTACACTGTAGGTTGACGGACTAACACCTATTAGAAAACAACTACTCCCCTGGCTTATACCACGAAGGGCATTGGATTACATCCAACAGGTGTTAGTGTGGGATTCTTCACAGAAGAAATTCCACATATACTCTTGGCGATAAACCACCAGAATTGATTTTCAATTATTGGGACGGGACACACTTGCAGACCGGTTTCGGGCTTTTTGGCCTCTCGTCAGTGCAAGGCAGTGCCATCATCAACATAAGTTGATGACTTCCCATAATTAAAAATCATACTCGAGTAAAGGATCTTCCCTAGACCTAGGCTGATACAAACAACTAGCAAAATAGCCGTTGCTGCGCCATCTGCCCGTAGACTAGGTACTAACCAAGAGCATATCCGCATGGCCCCAATTCCTCGTACAAGGAAAATACGAATAAAACAAATATTCATGGGGATGCTTGAAGACTGGCTTTAAATCAAATATTCAAAAAATGAACAATTTGTTCAGGCCAGCCTCAACTCACCTACACTGTAGGTTGACGGACTAACACCTATTAGAAAACAACTACTCCCCTGGCTAATACCATGAAGGGCATTGGATTACATCCAACAGGTGTTAGTGTGGGATTCTTTACAGAAGAAATTCCACATATACTCTTGGCGATAAACCACCAGAATTGATTTTCAATTATTGGGACGGGACACACTTGCAGACCGGTTTCGGGCTTTTTGGCCTCTCGTCAGTGCAAGGCAGTGCCATCATCAACATAAGTTGATGACTTCCCATAATTAAAAATCATACTCGAGTAGAGTATCTTCCCTAGACCTAGGCTGATACAAACAACTAGCAGAATGATTAAATGATTAAAATCAAGTGATTGAAATCACGATTATAATCGCTTTATTTTTGAAATTGAAATCATGATTTGAATCAATTTTTGTTTTTTATATTCAGAACCAGATAACAACATAATATAAAAGTTTTCTCGAAGATCAGAAGGAGTATCTGCTAGTAGCAAAAACACGAAAAAGAAGTACATAATTCCAAATTCTGACACTAATCGTAACACCTAAATTTTTTTACCGTATATTTTCAGTCTATTCATTTTCGTTATACAATTTAAACAAACACGAGTTTTCCTCCTTTTTCTATGCCTAATCTGTTTCTCATATCCGAGTGTGTACAACTAGCGAAATGCGTGAAATTGTTGGGCAACGTCAATTTATAGGTTAAGAAGGAAAACAAGCCTCGACAGGAATATTCTTGCAAAAAGCACAACAAACACGTTCGTGCCTAACTCGGCACTGTATAGCGAGGGTATAGGACAGAAGGAAAACAAATCGCGACAAGAATTTTCTTACAAGAAGCACGACAAATGCGTTTTCACAAGTTTTTTAGCCGCAAATTGTGTTAAAATTTCTAGACTTATACATTAAAATAATCAAAAGTGATTTCAAAGAATTAAAATGTTCAAATTTTATATTCAAATTAAAAAAATCAAACAAATCGTGATTTTTTTAAAAAAATCAATCAGTGTTTGAGATTCTTTTGATTCTACTTCTTTCATTCAAGTTTTCTGTTTGCGGTTTTTTTGATTCAGAGAAGAAAAAGACAAAATATATTTCCTCGAACTCCATTTCATTCGCGAAAACAATATCGAAATAATTGATCCGAAACTTATTGAAAATCAATAATAAAATTTTTAGCTTTTCAAAAAAAATGTTCAAAGGATCAAATTTAATAAGGCTGTTCAATCTAAACAAGAAAATTGGAAGTGATACTGGTCAAAAAAATATTTTTCTGATTGAAATAACCAAATTAAATAGGAGAAAAATAACATTGGATTAAATATAAAATAATAATGTATAAATAGTAAAATCCAACAAACTCATACAGAAAATATGAACAATACGAAAACTTTGTTGAAATAAAGTTACAAGTTTAATAGGTACATTTATCCAATCCATCTTGGCACAGAACGAATAACTTATATGGCCAGCAATCTCTGTGAAGTATTATACTAAGATGAAAAAATACCATTTATATGTCTTCAATGTGTTGGAATCAATTCCTAGAAGGTATTTTTTTTCGACATTGTCTACACCACCAGTGTGCAACTGGAAAACTATCTGAGTTTGTGCCAAGATGGATTTGATAAGCTGTACATGCAAAAAGTCGAATAAATGATCGTTCCAATCCAAGATTCAGAAGATATAAACGAAATCACGTGCACGTTATATTTTACCAGGGCCGCAGTGTAGTTTTAATGTATTTAATTCAGGAATTTTAGAAATTTAAAGAAGCAAAAACACTGTAAACTGATATACCTACTTTAAAAGTTTTTAAATAAATCAAAATATTCAAACTACAATGAAAATGGATTCTAAAATATTCAATTCTGCAACACACTTATTAGCACCGATTCTAAGTTCGCATCTGCATCAGAAGAGTGAAAAGCGTTCGTAGTAGTAATGTTCGTTTGACCAATACTGGTTCGTTACCAAATATTATTATAATTTTTCCATTATTTTTATGATTTTTTTATTTCCACATTTGATACAAATAGTTCGAATACCTTTATTTGTTTGATTGCATTCACAATTTTTGCGTGGATATAATTATTTCCTAATACATTTGCTAATTTAATAGAGAAACCTATTTGAACAACTTCTTCAAATCTCCTTGTGCCGATTCTGTTCCTTTTTTTCTGAAACCGATTGTTCCTATCGATATGCGAGGAGCAGAGTGCGTAGCAGTGAAGAAACTTCTTCGTCTTGACAAAATTGTGCTGCAAAGAGACCTACCAAAAAATACCGGTGGTGTAATAGTTTTCGTTACGAGATAAAGGAACATCCATTTTCCTTTCATCCTCATAGATCCCAATTTTCAAATAAGGTGAGTTGACTTATTCATCTTTGTTTCATTTGCTGCTTGATTCAACTTGGCGATTATACCCAAGGTTTGAACGTGCAACGAATCTCAAGGTCAATAAAGGAACCTGCGTCCCTATCAAATACACCCCTTTTTTCAAAATTGTACAAATACCATTGCAGAATCTTGGATTGGAATTTACGTTATTTCCTGTAATAATGAATTTTTTATGTCACTTCGAATATATATTCATGTGAGCTAGAAGTTTACCACACATCTTTATCAAATTGGATTATTCAAATCCGATTTTGTGGTGCGATTAGATGATTTTCACCTGCAAAACGAACACGTTCAGATATCTGTGTTTTTAGCCTTCATTTCCATACTCATGAGGATTTTTCTTCAAGAAAAATATCAAATGTGAAAATTTTATCTTTACAAATTTCTATAGAAAACAAATACTTATATAGGTAATGATAAATATTCCTGAACTGGAATGTCTGAAAAAAACGGGTTTCTTGTACTACTTCGCTTTTTTTATTTTTCTGCAAATATCAGCTGGCTTTTTCTTCTTCAAGTCAATGAAAAAAAT